>OX424561.1:28911687-30111687 GCA_949152475.1 Terebella lapidaria | reverse complement strand
TACAGTTCTGACCGAACGAAGAAAACATAAAAGTTATATATCTGCACTTGTATGCCCAAACAGATGCCCATTTCTCATTGATTTATCTCCACCAGTTTCTGGTGGAGATAGTTTGAGTTCCTTGCCATTACCGCCATTCTGTGTGCTTTGTATCCCTTGATGCATTTTGTTTATTTTGAATAAAACTCCATTCAGAACTCCCATTGACCAGATAACACAAATGGTGTATGTTTGTTTGTCACCCAAATCACACCATGACGGTACTCGACTTTCCAGCCCTATAAGGGTCTGTAAGTCGCATGCCGTCACGGTATGATTCTGGCGACCAACAAACATACACCTATAGATGGTTTGTAGATGACTTCATAATCTTGTTTGTGAACAGGATCAGTATTGTATTGCCGTCCACTCAAGCTGTTGCTGTCCAGTCAATCCTTTTGTTAAATGGTGTTGAGTTGAGCAAAAGCAAATCATCTATTGTTTCGTGACCTATTTTTCTGAGACCGCAGGCATATTTGTAGTTGATTCCGACAAACAGTTTTTCTTCCAATATCACTTTAACAGTTATGTTCTTATTGTATCATACCCACCCCTATCCAATGATGGGAAATCGTCGTTGTCCATCTGGAATTGCTTGTTGTTCACGATGTCGAAATCCACTATTTTTTGTTTTGTTTTAACAATTGGTAGCCTGAAGAAAACGCAAAAGAATGGGGAAGTTGGTTATCTCTGCGATCTTGCTCGCGGGGCTTGTTGCCATTCCCACAGCAAGCGCCGTCAAGTGCCACGAGTGCTACTACACAGCCGCCTGCAATGACCCATTCGACGGCGGAGTGAGAACTGTTAACGCCAAGGGCTGCTGGAAACTGTTCCTATGACAATAAAACTTATGCTGCTCAGTTATTACATGTTCTCCAAAGTATTTGTGGGTGACAAACCGTATGTTTTTGTTTACATACGGTTTGTGGGTGAGGGAATCACGTTAGCGCATGTTCAGACGGGACCTTGCAATTGCAAATGACGATTGTTTGCCTTTCGCACATCGACAAAAAAGCGCGATTTATCAGTTTCATACCATAGACAGAGGTCTATCAATTGTATCAATTGTCATTAACTTCGAGAAGCTACTGTAGTCCGTATGTCAAAAGAAGTATATCGGTATTTGGAATGTTTACAGCGAGGTACGGGGAAAAATTTCGGCTGTTGATTAATTTAGTCTCATCAAATTTCGGCTGTTTACGAATGCTTCCAGAATATCTAGAAATGAGTCGTGACGTACTGTATACTTATTGGTGGATGAGGTGATATTCCACTGACTTGACCGGACATCCCCCATGGCTTTTGGCGAACAGCCCGGAAGCAACAGTTCCTCGGATCAGCAGCCAATATACACGATTTGTGGCCGCTGAATGTCAAAGAAACACAGCGAAAAAGACATATTTCGGATTTAGATGGTGCGTGCACTTTCATTGACAGCTGTCGCAATGCAGGCTTACATGATGTCGAACGAACGAACGTCACTAATGCTCAAACATTCGTGGACCTGTTCCACCACTAACACTGTGGTTGCAATCCCCAAGTATATAGTATCCGAACAAAACCGAGTCCATTATCCAATCTCAGAGTCCGGTGTCAGGCAAAATCGAGAAAATTTTGTGACCCCACCCCCAAATATTGACATACATGGTTGGAATCAGGTGTTCCGGAAAGAGTGTTCATTTCCTGCCCCCAACGTGATACCCGTCATGAATTCCAAAATATTAACATGCAAACAGGTCTTGCTGCATTCTGGTGACAGATGTTGTGTACTTATCAACCAGATTCTGATGACGTCCATGGAATTACTTGAAAGCAGCTATTAGTCTTGGTAAAACATTGTCGCAGCAGTTGCAGCAGTTTAGAGACTAGCTGGGAACTTCGGTGAACAAAGTCCTCATATCTGCAACTAGCTCTGGAATAGCATGTGAGTTGTTAGACAAACAAGCCATATGCTGGCGACACAGGAATGTTGCTGCCTAGAAAAGGGAAATTGATGGAAAAATTGAAATCATCACGTTTGTCATACAATCGAATTGACAGGTTAGAATCTGTTTTTATGGTGTAGTATCATGGTATTACTGAATAATTTAATATTAATTTGGCTAGTTAAGTCTAATTGACCCCAATAAAAATAGTTAAGGTGATGAACATTCAATATTGGGCACACATTATGAGTTAAATTATAACTTGTGGTGAAAGTTAGACCTGGCTTCAATTTTTGTCATCTTAAAATACAGTTTTGGACAACTTTTAATTTGCATTTCAACTTGAAACCAAGTTTGGCACATATTGTGAGTTAAAATCTAACTTAGGGTGAAAAGTTCGATCTGGTTCCAATTCCCTCATCTTAAAATGCAGTTTTGGTCATATCGTTTGGCACATATTGTGAGTTAAAATATAACTTATGGTGAAAAGTTCGATCTGGCTCCAATTTTGTCATCTTGAAATGCAGTTTTGGTCAACTTTTACATTGAATGTTTGGCACATATTATGAGTCAAAATATAACTTAAAGGGGAACTCCGGCGGAAAAAAAAACATCCATGAAAATTACATAATGTGATAGTACATGGAAGTACCTTACTACTCGCAATTTTTTTTGAGTTCACGATCGATCTGTTATTGTCCACCAAAGTATTCAGTGATGACCCACACATTTCTTGTGCTGGTTGCCACTTTCACTTTCGATAGATTATGACGTTTTTGCAATGATCCATGTATTCATGTATGCACTCCCATGTATTGACAAATACATAGCCTCTGCTAATTGTCAATAAACGCTAAATTGGCGCGTGAATGTTATTTGCCATGACAACGTCAGTGAATGGACCGCATGGTGTATACCCATGAAATGTGCGCGTCATAGGACTGTTTACGTCATCAAGTCTAGATGGCCTTTTCTGGAAAACCCCCAAAGAAAGAGCAGCGTTTTCGATCTCGACAAACTGGTAAAACACACCTTCTTCAAGCAACAATGACGGTAGGTGTATGTTGTGGCACTAAGCAAGACAGGAGTTGCCAATACTACCACGACCTGTGTAGTCATAGAGCTGCTTTGCATTGTGTTTTAGGCTACGTTTGCACGCTGTAAACACCTCATAATTCTTGTGTATTTCACAGTTACTTTCCATTTTGAGCAAAACACACATCACTTCAGGCACTAGAAAAAGTTATGGATGGAAGTATACACATAGTTATATTCATATTTTTGTCGAGGGTGTAATATGCTTTACACACTGGTATTCTTTTTATATTTATATGACGATCCTATTATAATTTATATTGCGAGTGAAAACACTCAATTTCTCTGGAGTCCCCCTTTAAGCTGAGAAGTTCGATCTGGCTCAAATTTCGTCATGCTAAAATGCAGTTTTGGTCAACTTCTACTTTGAATTTCAACTTGAAACCAAGTTTGGTACATATTATGAGTTAAAATATGACTTAAGGTGAAAAGTTCGATCTGGCTCCAACTTCGTCATCTTGAAATGCAGTTTTCGTCAACTTTTACTTTGAATTTCAACTTGAAACCAAGTTTGTTACATATTATGAGTTAAAATATGACTTGAGGTGAAAAGTTTGATCTGACTCCAATTTCGTCACCTTGAAATGCAGTTTTCGTCAACTTTCACTTTGAATTTCAATTCGAAACCAAGTTTGGTACACATTATAAGTTAAAATATGACTTAAGGTGAAAAGTTCGATCTGACTCCAATTTCGTCATCTTGAAATGCAGTTTTGGTAAACTTTTACTTCTAATTCCAACTTGAAACCAAGTTTGGCACATATCATGAGGTAAAATATAACTCATGGTGAAAAGTTCTATATGGCTCCAATTTTGTCTTCTTGAAATTCAGTTTTGGTAAATTTTTACTTTGAATTTCAACTTGAAACCAAGTTTGGCGCATATTATCAGTTGAAATAGAACTTATGGTGAAAAGTTCGATCTGGCTCCGATTTCGTCATTTTGAATTTATGCAGTTTTGGTCAAGCTTTGAATTTCAAGTTGAAACCCAAGTTTGTCAATATTTGGGGTTGAGATATAACTTTTGATGAAAAGTTTGATCTGGCTGTAATTTCGTTATCTTATTGAACAACATGAAATGGAACTTCATATGCACTGATTTCAGTGGTGACCGCGAATTTGAACTTCAGTGACCTTGAAAGGTCAATGCAGCAATTTTGGTGTAAAAATATTTTCGCTTAAGCATGTAAAGTCTTTACACTTCTCTGCTAATCCTTTTCCTGCTAATCCGTTGCTTTAGTTTTTCATGCTTATCAGTAATATTTGGGGCGACAGGGTTGATGGGGCTAAAGGGGATACACCCAAGTGATCATAGGCAACTGGAAGCGTCTAGTTTTCTCTCACTTCGTATGCCTTATATAACTTTCTGTCTCCGGACTATGAGATTGGATAACGGATCATGTTTTGTTCACTCGGAATACTTAATACTGAGTATTGATTTTACGTATATTACTCAAATGTATGTGGACCTTCGAAAGGTCCTTGGTGAAGGCTTTTATTGCAAAACTCGCCACCATGAGCTCGAAGGCATTTATATGCAGGGAGCTTTCCAGGAGCTTCCATAGACCCTGCGTCCGGACCCATGTAGCTACCCCCCCCCCCCCCCCCCACCCTTTTTTTGCATGCATCTGTCGTTATCACAATATCTGGGGACGGTGGTATTATAGCCCTGCCATTGCACTGCTGTGCATGGTGAATCCACCACATCAATTATCCCTTTGACTCTGAGTTCAAATTGACTAACGTCTCGTAACTTTGTTGACCTTGGAGAAGACCTGGAGTTTTCTGCATCTGCAGATGCCTGAAATATAGCGGCCCAGGGTGGGCGGCTAAAACGGAGGCACTTAGTTTGCCTATCAGCTGAGATAATACTCTGACAGAGACCGTCTGCTGCTGTTCTACATCCAGACATTCCTGAATGAGATTGTGAAGCTTCTTGCAAGGCAAAGTCAACATCATGTTCCGGGAATTGATCACGAAACCCAGGTACTCGACCTCTTGAGATGGTATGGCCTTAAGTTGGATTTCTCCCAATCGATCTCGAAACCAAGTATGATTAGGAATTATATAATGGTATTTTTGTCGTGGATTAAACCCTGAGGGTCCTGATTCATCAAAATCAGGTCGTCCAGGTAAATAATCAGTCGTATGCTCGCACATTGGGAAACAAAGAAAATCATCTTTCATGTCTATTGTCACTATCCAATCTGACCTGCGGATCAGGGACATGAGCATGGGCATTCCCTCCATTTTAAAATGTTCGAATTTCACAAACATGTTCAGAGGTTTCAGATTGAGAATCATTTGAAAGTACCCATTTTTCTTCGGTGTGAAGAACACAAGTCCAACAATTTGATTCTGAGATTGGGGAACAACCTCGATCGATCCTTTCTGTAAAAGAGACTGGATCTCTTTTGAAACTGCCTCATTCTCGAACTGAGAGAACCTCGGATTTGTCGTAGGTCCCAACTGAGACAAAATCTCTATAAAATCTATCTTGTAACCCAGAACTGTCGAAAGGACATGTGGCTCTTGTATGATTAATCTCCAACTTTGGATCTGATGAACCTGAATCTGTATGAACCCTATCTCTATTATCAAGGGGTGAACATATTGCCTGATGGATTCTAGATCCAGTCTTGGGTTCTGGGATTCTGGGGGAATGAGGTTTGGTGTGGGGGTACATGTCTGGGATGTTAGTGACAGAGACATAACTGTTACCCCAGTTCCATGGGAGGATCCTCGGTGTGCGCCTCAATTACGACCTCTGGATGAGCCCCTAGCCTTGGAAGGGGGCTCCTTCCCCTTGGAAGGGGGGGGGGCCTCTACTAAAGGAATGGCACTGCCTTCGGTCCTTCGATGACCTCCGAACCCTCGTTCCTGCTTGTAGGGGCTAGTTCTCTACAAATTTCCTTGGAACATTTCGTACCCCTCGCTTTCCTTACCCCTCGTATTCATGTAGAGCTTTATGGAAACTGAAACCACAGAGGTCTGTTCTGTTTTTCATGAGGGTATACTCATTTTGTGTGAGCACTTCAGCTGCCGTTTTAGGATTTTGCATAAACCGTGAGAGGACATTGAAACGTCTATTATAGTTAATCAGTACATTAGTCTGGCCAGCTAATACTAAGGACTGTTCAGCAAGTTTGAGAAGCTGTTTGTGTCAGACTCACTGTCGGATGAATCTGCACTAGAGCTGGTGCCTGAGCCGATACTACTACTGCTACTACAGCTAGAGGAGGGTCTATGTTTACGTTTTCCATGTTTGAGGTAACCTGTCGGACTTTAAACCTAGGGGCACGATCATGATTTGACACATCAGCGGCCTCAGAGAGTGAATGGTCAAGACTATCTCCATCCAGTTCTAAGTCAATATCATCAGCCCCCACCTCTAGCTCTAGTTCAACACCAGAGAGTCCTTTAACCGTTAATGTGTCATCAACGCTACCAGGAGGGGGATAATAATGGTAGTCATGATCATAGGACTGATACGAGGGCATCACAGCAGATGATCCTGCGACCGCATGGCACCCATCATCGAGGCCTCCGCCAGTCTCCCATAACTGGGGCTCGACCACAAGAAACAGTTTAACCCCTTCACTGCGTATAGCCCGAGAAGGTCTCGGGCAGTAACGTCAAATCCAGTGTGCGTATAGCCCGAGAAGATCTCGGGCTCTGAACAATGCGTGGGGTTCAAAGTCAGCGTGGGGTGGCAAGATCGTTACGATATTTCACAAAAGTTTTGTGAGCATGCATGGACACTATAAGATAATGCAATGAGCATCATTTGGCCAGTCATCTCACAATAATGAACGTCTTCAGCTGGGCTTCTGCACAAAAGATGAGGACCGGTACGTATTTCGTGTACATGGCAATTTTGATTTATATACACTCATGGCATAAGATGTCCTTTACAATATCTATGTGCTGTTCATTTGGACCGTTATGATAGCAACACGCTGCTCAACAATCGTCAAGTCTTTGAGTAATAGATCTTACATAATATATCTGATCAGGTCAATGGAATGGAGACATCAGTTTGTGTCAGATGGAAATTATTTTAGTGTCCTGTGAAAATCATGGTTTGTTTGTTCAAATGGGATCGTTGCCATGGTAACCTGCTATGTAGCAAACACATTCCATCGGCGTTGCAGTGGCATTGATGAAAATGAAGTTCAACGTCAAATACATATAAAATTCACAATAATATTCCTATTCTTTGTTGAAATATTCATAATATCTGAGACTATATCATATTTTGCCATTTTCCCTTCGCACAGGCGATTTCACTGAACCCCGCAGTGAAGGGTTAAATACCATGTTTCGATAGTTACTTTTCTCACAGACACAAACAGATATATTAGACAAAGGAATAAACAGATGGGTAGATTATGTAAGATTTGTATGTAGATATTTTCCGATGGCGTCTGCAGCCATGAAAGTCAAAACGGAAGAGGACGTATCGGGGTCATATCCGGTTTAACTTAATCTACTTTAAAATGACTCCCTGCGCATGCAGAAGATTATTCTAGGGACCAGCCTCTTTATTGAATACATGTAACTAACTCGCAATGGCAACATTAGATATAGTAATATCCTGGTATGTACAGTTAGAATTGTTGTTGTTATAAGTACCAAGTTCATTAAATAGGCACTGAATATAGTACATGCTTTGCAAACAAACACATCATTATTGGATGCTTTATCAACAGGAACAATGACAAATTTTCTTGGAGTGTCAACAAACTACCATCAACCACTGAATCATCAAAGACAGAGCTGTATTTAGCACTGAATGCGTTTAGCTACCAATGACCTAATTTGTTCAACCCATTCTGATGGAGAATCATTTTCTGCCTTTTCTCACTTTGTTCACTTTCTGGCGTATTCCTCAACAGCATACATGATTAACTTGAAAATATATCTCCATGAAAACTATTTGATATCCCTATATTTGGGACTTTTGGACAATATATCTTTCAACGATTCAGTGACTACTAAATTGAGGCACCTGAAATAATGTGCCCAACTGGTTTGTGTATGAATGGAGAACTAGTGCAGGTACAAGAGTGTGGGTTTTGTAACAGGTCATCAATATCTAAATCATTCAATGTTTGTTTGTAATTGAATATTTTGGATGCAATAGGCTTCGTATTTGAGTAGGAAACTGACGGACCATTATCAGTAAAGTAAATCGGTTCTTTGACTGAACTGACTTATCATGCAAGATATTACTGATGCTGATTGCATCAATGATATTATTCGCGTATCTCAGTTTAAGAAATTATCGTTTGGGTGGTACATATTCAGTAGTTTGTGTTGGCTTGTAAAGTCGACGATGAACAACATTGCTATTGGTATTTCTAATATAGCGGATAGGACGTTGGTCAGGACCTCTAATTGTTCAAGTTTAACATGTGGTGTGCAGAATAATTTAGTCCGGCTTTAGTGTTGGCCCAAAGCATGCAAAGGTTGTTTAAGTATTTCAATTACACCATCAAACAAAATATCATGGATAGATGGTCGATCATAATGTCGTTGACCATGGCTTCTTTTCCTACGCTTGAATGATGTGAATAAGTTCATGACGTTAACTGAACTGCAACCTGGTCTCGCCAGGTTCCCACCAATACAACTAAATTTTGATGATGACAATAACAAATGTAAAATACAAAATTTTGGAATAGAAATAAATCCCGACCATATATATATATATAGTGTGAGGAAAATGTAGTTGTTTCTACTGTACACCTGGTGGAATTAGTATACAACTGCCCATCAACCTGAAAAACACGAAAAATAATTTAGATATCCGAAACAAACTCCGTGGAATAGATGTATGACAAATACAAGTAATGTAAGTACCTAATATTAGTTGTTGACGGGTGCACCAGGATGTTTGAGCAATTCAATGTTCTGCTTGTTCATCTTACAGAAAGTATACTATTAGTTATATTTAAAATACGGCCACATAAGCGTACATGTCTGAAGCCGCAAGTTTTTGTTAAACGGGGTAATGAATGCTTATTTCGGTGAATATTTGTGTGTGCCTGCCAAGTTTTGGGTTGCGGGCTTGCCTTGTCTTGGTGCAGTTGTTTACCTGTAGATTGACATTGTAAATGCCACCAGGCCTTAACCTTCTTGCAAAACTGCCCACAATGAGTTTCACAGGGCTGACCAACAGGAGGCAGACATAAGGAAAGTGACAAACGTCATAACAATACGGGAAGTTGCCACAACATTTACACGAGGTATTACCATGATACTGTGTATTGTGTCGTCCAGTAGGGTTGATTTCCTCAGAAGGTAATTCAGTGAACGAAAATTTGAGCATTTGAGCACGACTGTATATGAGCATTTGAGCACGACTCCCCAGGAGTAATCACTTCGATTGACTTTCATACCTTTCAAGCTATCGAGAGACCACTCTCTGATAAACTCTATATATTGCTGCTGGTCATGAACCATGACTTTTTTTGCGTGTGATTTACAGCGCGAAAAGAAATGAAGATACCACGATCTTCTCCATCCACTGTAATCAATGAAAAGTCGAGCTGTTCCAGAGTACCACTTCCAAATTGTGATCCAATACTTACTTGAATGAGTCGACTACATGAACATGGAAAGTGAATAAGCATTTTTACATAACCGCCTGGGGGCGGTGGCATTTTGCAAAAAAAAAAATAGGACTAAAATCATGATGTAAAAATCTATGACGAATAACGCACCTATGTCCAGGACTCCAGGTTCAACCAAAGACCAGAGTCAAAATACTTCCGTCCCTAATATATATAATTAGAGAACGTGAATTTTTCAATGAACGTGATAGTTATCATAATGAATAATTATGACACTTTAGTGAAAAAACATTATTGTCATTTTTAGATCTATAATGAGTGTTCGTGATGTTGAGTTGATCATGGTAATAAAACTCGTATAAAACTCTGCAACCACGTTCAAGATCGCCAAACGATGCACCAGATATGACTTCATATATTACAATCCTGAGTAAATCATTTATGTATGTGCATGTGTTTTGAGACCCAGGATCCAATGTATAGGTCCTACATTTCATAACACACATGAGAGATTTTTTAGCACTTTAATTCTCATTACGTCTAGTTCAAGGTGACCATTAGGTGTGCAATACAGGTATATGACTTCCTATACATACACATTTGCTCATAAAGCAACAGTAACATCAAAGCCGGACCTTACACGGACCACCCAGGATCATCCCAGATCTAGCCATATCTTGGTCCAGGGTGATTCTGTGTTGTGCGGGGAGATCCATGTGAAAATGTATCGACGGTATTTGTCCCTGTATCACTTCATCAACACGACAGCACTACGAATGAACATGGATCCAAAGCGGCAATGATGTAGATCAACACGACAGCGCCACAAACCATCCCTGGAATACATCAAATCCAACACGTTGTCAACATACTTTCCCGGATTGTCCCGGACCCAAAACGAACCTTCCCGGACTACCTGGGATTGAAAAAATAGTCCCGGATTACCCAGGATCATCAAGGATCATCACGGGCACAGCAAGAACTTGGTCCCAGACCAACACAATTTCAGTCCGGGATGGTGCGGGGATGTCAGGGGCCTTGGTGTGGTATGCAATACAAACGCACGCGCCATCGTGGCTACAAGCTTTTTGTCTACAGAGGCCAATTTACACATTTCACATAAGCCGTGATTTCGAGCAATTCAATGGATTCCATATTTCATGGGCTCCAACGATTGGTACACCGACTGGATCGTGGCCGGGGTGGGGGAGTGTGGAGGAGTTGATTGGGTAGTGTAAAAACTGGACTACTATAATTCGTGTTAAATTTATATCATGGCAACCGAGTTAGGTGGTTGTACCAGTCCTGAATACATTTGAATAAAATCACATTAGGCCCTATTGTCTTGTAAGAAGGAGTTAGGGGAAGGGTCCCTGCCTCAACACCCACCAGTTTCGTTATGCCTGGCAAATGAAGCATGGTAATCATTTTTAAACACATCAGCACGATTATGCTACTGTGTAAACAGGAAAGCTTCACAACAATGACCATGCTTCATTTGCCAGGCATAACGAAACTGGTGGGTGTTGAGGCAGGGACCCTTCCCATGTTCATGACCGCTGATAAAACGATCAAAGAATGATAGGGATCTTTACTGGCATTTTATTGTACCATGATTACAATGCAATAGAAGGGAATTCACATGATTTGTAATAGTCCAATATTGGATTGTTAAGTTCCAATACTGATAATTCTTATGCAGAGACATTGCTTATATTCAAAAATTATCTTTTGGCTTTGGTAGCCATCTTGGATTTCTCTTGTTTTCCGTGAAGTGAAAAGGTGTTGCATTACATGCACAACTAATAAAGATGACTTCTGCAGACCCCAAATACTGGTTCATGTGCATTTTTGACTTTCTTCCCAGGTCAAATGACAGAAAACTGCACTCTTTTTTAATGACTAGAAGCGAGCGTCGCATTCCTCATCAAATCATGTGTCCAGGAATTCAAAAGAATTCACCTTGGCAATATTTCTGTAAATTGATTCTTTTCTTCTGAGCTTGTTATGTGGGAATGGAACTGCTTTCACTATCAGTGGTCCCCTCTCAGGGTTTCTACACAATATCATTCACACCTTGTCAGACATTTTTAATTCTGAAGCAACCAACAGACACAGGTACTAAGCAATGACAGAATTGGATTCTTCAGTATCAAAAACATGGGTAAAGACACCAAAACCATGTCTCTACCTGCAATAGAAGCTGAGTTATGGCCCAAAACATAATTTCGGCATTTTCGATGGTGGCCATTTTGAAAAAAGCCCAAAACAACCATTTTCGCCAGTGGTGGGTCTCTGGAATCTCCCTAATGATCAATAATAGGATGAAATCTAACTAAAAAAATTGATTTCAGATGATCATGCGGTGATGGGGTGCAGGCACACCTGTTGTACATGTCCGACTACGAGATCTATAGATAACTTGTCAAAATTCAAGCAATTGGACATTCAAGCAATTGGACATATAGCCGTAAAATGTTCGATATAATTATCTTTTTTTGTTAGGAGTGAGTTGGTCTTGTTATTCATGTCAGTTTGATACCAATGTTGTTGATATTGGGTAATATTTGACATGCACAGGTAGAAATAACCATTTCCCCAAACCGGCCGTTTTAGGTCGATTTACTGCAAAAAGGAAAATGGCTGTCATATCCGCCACAGGCCATATTGAGAATAGCTCCCTAGCTTATATTGATCAGTGAGTGATACTCTACCCCTCTGCAAAGTTTCATGCTTTTATCACAATGTGAACAATTCCTCCAAAATTATGAGCTAAGAACCTGCACTATATAGGATACCTCATGTCACGCCAGAGGTTGTGTCCTGTTCTGTAGGATACGTAAGCAAATCTCTAGGATTATGAAACATATCACACAACATTGTATCGCTCTTCAAAAGCCTGTGACTATACATTTAGAGATACCGATAACGATTGATTTGAAATTTTCAATGAAAATTCTAACAAAAATTGGCTTTCTGGTAATGGAACAATAATATTTTATTACAGGGATAAAATCCTTTTGAAAGGTAAAATCATACTTTTTGCTATACTATATCAATCACAATGCAAGGTATGGGAAAATTATGAATGTTGGAAGTTGGAACTCTGCGGCAATTTGTTGCCATGTCTGGGAAAGCACATTTTATAGTCTTTCTCATATGTGGTAGGTCGGTTTCCTTTTGAAAGGAAATCTACATGTATTTTAGGTAGGCTGATGTGGAAGCCCATGTGGTGTTAAGGAGGTAATTCCTTGGAAAACAATATACATCTCCATTGTGACAGTTGTAGCAGTAGTTTGTCACCAGTACAATGTACAATAACTTTCCCTTCATGTCCACATGAACTCGCATGTAATAATCTAATCTTTCCTATGTATTTTGCCATTTCCTGAAACACGACCACTTTTCCATTTTGCCAGAAACACGACCACAGGCAGTGTAATGCAATGTCTTTGGCCTCAGATATTGCAATAATACTTCCCTCAGTCGTGTGTCTCACAGCAAATGCCAGCACACCCAGGTTCAAAACCCTTAAGTACACAGGCCAGTCATAATATTTTGCGAGTGTAGCCTGTTTCACTTAAATATAACAGTATTGGACTCGTCCAATAAACGTATTAACTTGTCACGATTACCTTTTCATTTCATATCACACATATTGAGTTTTTAATACAAAGTAAAAACAGTATTTCTCTGTAGACATGGTCATTGAAACCAATTAGCTGACAAAATGTTCCCAAAGCATTTATCTCCTATTTTAATCATTGTATATAGTCATTAGTCAGGACAATATCATTTGCAAATGACAGCATATAGAGACTTGCAAAAATGTTGCATGTAACTTCCTGTGAAATGTTTGTTCGTCATTGACAAACATCATGAAGGAAAGCAGACAGATAATACGATAATCTTTTTTTTACCAATTTTACAATCCTAAGTATGTGATATTCTAAATGTTGTACATGTATACATAATACTTTTACACCAAATACATATAGTCAATAACTTCACAATATGGTCATGTACTACTCCAATTAAAATGCGAGTGTGTCTTGATTTCAGATTTACTAAACATTCAAATTTGCTGCCAAGTTAGTCAAACAATCTTCACAGTCACAATCTTCCTTGTAAACCTGACAGCATTGACACAATACCCTGTCCTCTGGAGCACTGGAGTCCAGATGTTCTAGCAAAACTTTTCTAAGACATTTGCCTTTGGACCTGCAGTACTGAGTCATAGAAGAATGCAGACTCAGTCTGTTAGAGCGCAGGTTACTGTTGTTGTAATATAGAGTTACCCTAGCAGGTCTCCCATCCTGACCACCTCTGCCAGTCTCCTGGAGATATCGTTCAATTGAGACAGGGTTCTTAAAATGTATCACATTCCTGATGCATGGAGCATCAAGACCCATGCCAAGGGCCACAGTCGCCACGACAAAGTTTTCTTTAGTCTTGCTTAGCCAGTCGGCTCTCCAACGTACTGCTCATCATTGAGTCCTACCTCCATGTACCGGTAGGTGTAGCTGACAATCTCAAGTTGCCCATATCGGCCGGGGGTCTGGGGCCCGGTTAAGGGCCCCAGACACTGAAGGTTTATGCACCCCCAATTGTGTGTGTCTAGGGCTCTCCTTGGACCAATTTCATGCCCTTGGAGAGTTTATGAATGCCTGATCTGGGGTGGATCGAGGGTTCTGAAGGAGGGCGAAGATATGAAATGTTGCGAAGCGAGTTGGCGTAGACCGAGGGTCTGAGGCCCGTGGGCGAAACGAGCCCATGTCGGCCTGGGGTCTGGGGCCCGCTTAAGGGCCCCAGATGATGAAGGTTTATGCACCCCAATGATGTGTTCTAGGGCTCTCCTTGGACCAATTTCATGGATTTGGAGAGTTTATGAATGCCTGATCTGGGGTGGATCGAAGGCTCTGAAGGAGGGCCAAGATATGAAATGTTGTGAAGCGAGTTGACGTAGACCGAGGGTCTGAGACCCATTTGCAAAGCGAGCCCATGTTGGCCGGGGGTCTGGGGCCGGCTTAAGGGCCCCAGATGCTGAAGGTTTATGCATCCCCAATGGTGTGTTCTAGGGCTCTCCTTGGACCAATTTCATGGCCTTGGAGAGTTTATGAATGCCTGATCTGGGGTGGATGAGGGTTCTGAAGGAGGGCCAAGATATGAAATGTTGTGAAACGCGTTGGCGAAGGCCGAGGGTCTGAGGCCAGATTAAGGGCCCCGAAAGCTGAAAGGATATGCATGCCAAGTGGTGTTTTTTTTATAGGTTTCCTTTTTATAGGTTTTTTTATCGGAGCAGATCTGGCATTTGAGGGAAGGCCCATATATGAGATGTTACTAAGCCAGGTGAAGCAAGCCCATGTCGGCCGGCCAAATGCTAAAGATTTATGCATCCCCGATGATGTGTACTAGGGCTCTCCTTGGTCCAATATCCATGGCCTTGGAGAGTTTATGAATACCTGATCTTGGGTGAATCCAGGGTTCTGAAGGAAGGCCAAGATATGAAATGTCGTGAAGCGAGCTGGTGAAAACTGAGGGTCTGGGACCCGCTTGAGGGCCCCAGAAGCCGAAGGGATATGCAGTGGTCCATTTTCCATCCCCCTAAAGAGTGCGTTGCATGGCTGATTCAGGCAAATCTAGGATTTTGAGGGAAAGTCTAGTTCTGAAATGTTGTTAGGCAAGTTGAAGCAAGCCCATGCCGGTCGGGAGTCTGGGGCCCGCTCAAGGGCCCCAGAAGCTGGCGGTATTCGCGTGCCTAATACGGCATCCAAGAGTTCTCCTTGATCTAACTATCAAGCATCACTTAACACCCATAAATGCATGATCACTGTAGTTGAAACAAAATATGACATGAAATATTACTTAGTTTTGGACCCCATCAAATGATCAAGTGCATTTGGCCATTCAATTCTCTCAAATCATTTATAGAAGTTGAAGGGCATAAAATGCTTTCAATGAGAACAGGTGAGTAGGCTATAGAATAAATACATTGCTCGCGACATGGGGCCAAAGAAGTTGAAGCTACTTCCCGGTGTAATTTATCTTGAAAATACCTCCTCCCCTCTCTTTTTTTTATCCTTTTCCTTCTTTTTTCTTCTCTTTTTCCTTCTTTTTTGGGAGGGGTCGCCAAGGGGGGCCCTAAACCCGCCCCTGCGGTATAAAGTAATAGAGCCTGTGATCCATTATTCTTTCAGGGTTATAATTAATGTCAGGGGAATATATTATTGTAACTAGCCACGAATCCCCCCCCCCCCCCATTCTTTCTTTTATATTTTGAAATCCTTGACCGGAAAAAAACCCATCAAAAACGTGTGAGTGGGAGCTTACCGCACAGTTTCTCAAATAACAAATGCCCACCATACATTCGCAAACTGAATATTCCACAGATATTTAATGCATGAATCGATGTGTTAGGTTTGAGAAAATTACGCAAAATGGTCAGCTCGTCTAAAAAACGTCAAAATGGCGGAGCCGATGGAAATTCACGTTCCCAGAATGCAAAGCAAAAAAATTAACATATAGACAATACCTATAGGCAATATCATTCAGGGTACACTATTCAGGATGTTCATTGAAATTCTTCAGGTGTTTTTCTTTAAAAATGTATTAAAATGTGAGAAGCAAAAATTCAAATCAGGATGCCCAATTATTACTGTTCTCAACGAATATTCAATGAAATGTTACATACTGCTGATATCAATATTGAAAATACCATATGAAGGAAGTTTCTATGCTTGGCTTGGAGTCTTCCACCGTGTCCTGACAGACTGTCCCGACTCCAGGTCGCAGTTCCTTGTCTTGGTGAAGATACTTCCAGGAATGCTGTACGTGGCCACGGATATCTGAAAGTCAGTTAAATTTAACAGAACATTTGTTGGTCAAAACATGTAATTAGAACACTTATATCAAATATCGTTACCGTCTTTGCTTGTGTCATATAATATGTAATCCCCCCAAAATGCTTGACACTTACCATGCTCACCATACGAAAGAATTTTATATGGTTGGCCTGGAGTCACAAGTGTCCTGACATAATGCCCCGACTCCAGGCCACATCTCCTTGTCTAATGAAGATACTTCCAGGGAGGTTGTGCTTGGGAACCGAGTTCCTTAAATGTGAAAGGAAATATTTTTTTTCGATTGAACATACATAAATGAATATTGACTGACGTACACATGGTAAAATGAGCTTCACGTTGGAAACAAAGACTGACACTCCAGAAAATCTTTCACGAAGACTGATATGCAGAAATATTCTTCCCAATTTTGGTTCATGTATGCCTATATATATGTTTGCACATATATTTGTATGTGTCACATCACAACGTGGTCATATAATCATTTCTTGTTCACATCTATTCTACAGTATTCAACTTATTTGCATTTAACAATAATCTGATTCCAAATCAATTTCAATTTCTCGTGGTACATCTTTTTCATTTCAAAACATTCATATACCAGTATATCGTTCTGATGTATGACAACAATGAATATATCTAGATCTAATTTTTTTAGGCCTAGACTCTGTAGATATGTAGACTACTACTATATCCATTACTCTTTTCACTTATAAATTTATATTTCGCTCACGGAACTACGCTAACATTGAAACATTTCATTGAATCTCTTGAAAAATTTACACATAAATGTAGCATGCACATCAACTTCAACAGTTGATCAATGTCAATGATAGAGATCTACAATATATAACAGGTGGCTGGGTTGCATATGTTCATTTTTTACTTGGATTTTCAAGGTCTAATTGAGACTATTGTAGTAGATGTAGATCTATAAGGGCCTCTTCAATTCGCATCTGCCTATTTACTGAAAATTTCCCTTTGATTCCCACGGAAGATATTCTGCAATAGAATACCTCTGCCGCTCTACCAGCTCAGAGGCTGAATTACGGTAGATCTTCTGAGTTTCGCAATATGGCGGGGGCAAAATTGCAAATGGCGGGTGAATATTCAATAGGTACTCCGTCATAATTAGTCGAGATCTTGATCTCTATACAAAAATGTATATCTTATGCGCTGAGTCACTACTGTTTGGAAATTTGTGGTGTTTGATGTATATTTATGCCCCAGATGATGAAGGTTTATGCACCCCAATGATGTGTTCTAGGGCTCTCCTTGGACCAATTTCATGGATTTGGAGAGTTTATGAATGCCTGATCTGGGGTGGATCGAAGGCTCTGAAGGAGGGCCAAGATATGAAATGTTGTGAAGCGAGTTGACGTAGACCGAGGGTCTGAGACCCATTTGCAAAGCGAGCCCATGTTGGCCGGGGGTCTGGGGCCGGCTTAAGGGCCCCAGATGCTGAAGGTTTATGCATCCCCAATGGTGTGTTCTAGGGCTCTCCTTGGACCAATTTCATGGCCTTGGAGAGTTTATGAATGCCTGATCTGGGGTGGATGAGGGTTCTGAAGGAGGGCCAAGATATGAAATGTTGTGAAACGCGTTGGCGAAGGCCGAGGGTCTGAGGCCAGATTAAGGGCCCCGAAAGCTGAAAGGATATGCATGCCAAGTGGTGTTTTTTTTATAGGTTTCCTTTTTATAGGTTTTTTTATCGGAGCAGATCTGGCATTTGAGGGAAGGCCCATATATGAGATGTTACTAAGCCAGGTGAAGCAAGCCCATGTCGGCCGGCCAAATGCTAAAGATTTATGCATCCCCGATGATGTGTACTAGGGCTCTCCTTGGTCCAATATCCATGGCCTTGGAGAGTTTATGAATACCTGATCTTGGGTGAATCCAGGGTTCTGAAGGAAGGCCAAGATATGAAATGTCGTGAAGCGAGCTGGTGAAAACTGAGGGTCTGGGACCCGCTTGAGGGCCCCAGAAGCCGAAGGGATATGCAGTGGTCCATTTTCCATCCCCCTAAAGAGTGCGTTGCATGGCTGATTCAGGCAAATCTAGGATTTTGAGGGAAAGTCTAGTTCTGAAATGTTGTTAGGCAAGTTGAAGCAAGCCCCTGCCGGTCGGGAGTCTGGGGCCCGCTCAAGGGCCCCAGAAGCTGGCGGTATTCGCGTGCCTAATACGGCATCCAAGAGTTCTCCTTGATCTAACTATCAAGCATCACTTAACACCCATAAATGCATGATCACTGTAGTTGAAACAAAATATGACATGAAATATTACTTAGTTTTGGACCCCATCAAATGATCAAGTGCATTTGGCCATTCAATTCTCTCAAATCATTTATAGAAGTTGAAGGGCATAAAATGCTTTCAATGAGAACAGGTGAGTAGGCTATAGAATAAATACATTGCTCGCGACATGGGGCCAAAGAAGTTGAAGCTACTTCCCGGTGTAATTTATCTTGAAAATACCTCCTCCCCTCTCTTTTTTTTATCCTTTTCCTTCTTTTTTCTTCTCTTTTTCCTTCTTTTTTGGGAGGGGTCGCCAAGGGGGGCCCTAAACCCGCCCCTGCGGTATAAAGTAATAGAGCCTGTGATCCATTATTCTTTCAGGGTTATAATTAATGTCAGGGGAATATATTATTGTAACTAGCCACGAATCCCCCCCCCCCCCATTCTTTCTTTTATATTTTGAAATCCTTGACCGGAAAAAAACCCATCAAAAACGTGTGAGTGGGAGCTTACCGCACAGTTTCTCAAATAACAAATGCCCACCATACATTCGCAAACTGAATATTCCACAGATATTTAATGCATGAATCGATGTGTTAGGTTTGAGAAAATTACGCAAAATGGTCAGCTCGTCTAAAAAACGTCAAAATGGCGGAGCCGATGGAAATTCACGTTCCCAGAATGCAAAGCAAAAAAATTAACATATAGACAATACCTATAGGCAATATCATTCAGGGTACACTATTCAGGATGTTCATTGAAATTCTTCAGGTGTTTTTCTTTAAAAATGTATTAAAATGTGAGAAGCAAAAATTCAAATCAGGATGCCCAATTATTACTGTTCTCAACGAATATTCAATGAAATGTTACATACTGCTGATATCAATATTGAAAATACCATATGAAGGAAGTTTCTATGCTTGGCTTGGAGTCTTCCACCGTGTCCTGACAGACTGTCCCGACTCCAGGTCGCAGTTCCTTGTCTTGGTGAAGATACTTCCAGGAATGCTGTACGTGGCCACGGATATCTGAAAGTCAGTTAAATTTAACAGAACATTTGTTGGTCAAAACATGTAATTAGAACACTTATATCAAATATCGTTACCGTCTTTGCTTGTGTCATATAATATGTAATCCCCCCAAAATGCTTGACACTTACCATGCTCACCATACGAAAGAATTTTATATGGTTGGCCTGGAGTCACAAGTGTCCTGACATAATGCCCCGACTCCAGGCCACATCTCCTTGTCTAATGAAGATACTTCCAGGGAGGTTGTGCTTGGGAACCGAGTTCCTTAAATGTGAAAGGAAATATTTTTTTTCGATTGAACATACATAAATGAATATTGACTGACGTACACATGGTAAAATGAGCTTCACGTTGGAAACAAAGACTGACACTCCAGAAAATCTTTCACGAAGACTGATATGCAGAAATATTCTTCCCAATTTTGGTTCATGTATGCCTATATATATGTTTGCACATATATTTGTATGTGTCACATCACAACGTGGTCATATAATCATTTCTTGTTCACATCTATTCTACAGTATTCAACTTATTTGCATTTAACAATAATCTGATTCCAAATCAATTTCAATTTCTCGTGGTACATCTTTTTCATTTCAAAACATTCATATACCAGTATATCGTTCTGATGTATGACAACAATGAATATATCTAGATCTAATTTTTTTAGGCCTAGACTCTGTAGATATGTAGACTACTACTATATCCATTACTCTTTTCACTTATAAATTTATATTTCGCTCACGGAACTACGCTAACATTGAAACATTTCATTGAATCTCTTGAAAAATTTACACATAAATGTAGCATGCACATCAACTTCAACAGTTGATCAATGTCAATGATAGAGATCTACAATATATAACAGGTGGCTGGGTTGCATATGTTCATTTTTTACTTGGATTTTCAAGGTCTAATTGAGACTATTGTAGTAGATGTAGATCTATAAGGGCCTCTTCAATTCGCATCTGCCTATTTACTGAAAATTTCCCTTTGATTCCCACGGAAGATATTCTGCAATAGAATACCTCTGCCGCTCTACCAGCTCAGAGGCTGAATTACGGTAGATCTTCTGAGTTTCGCAATATGGCGGGGGCAAAATTGCAAATGGCGGGTGAATATTCAATAGGTACTCCGTCATAATTAGTCGAGATCTTGATCTCTATACAAAAATGTATATCTTATGCGCTGAGTCACTACTGTTTGGAAATTTGTGGTGTTTGATGTATATTTATGCCATATCACATCTTTTAATTTTTATTCACTACTGAAAATAGCATAACACATGATCCTATTCAAAACCCATCTTCTGTCTTGTTCGTCTACAGACATCTAGGTCTACATCTTCCAGAATATAACAATCGAACAAGCCATAAGAGAGCTTGGCCTAGACTATCTAAAATGAACCAACTCACAGAATTTCCCGCCAAATAAGCCGAAGTGCCGACCAATCAGATGCTGGGCGCTGTAACGGGAATAAATAAATTGACTAACCCTATGAAAACACATATTTATCAGAGTTTTAAATTGAATTGACAACAGTGTTTGATAATAGGTGAAAGTACATTGTCATATGTGCATTTATTATCGCAGATTGGGCATTTATTTACTGGCCCCGATTTCGCCATAACCATTACATGTGCACGTGCAGGGTGGATAACCACGTTTCGGGCAGATCGGATTTGGGGACCAGTTATTGTTCCGAGTAGGCTACTAGTATTTGTTTGCAGTTTTGTTAGACTTCAGAGTGATCTTCACTGGCATTAAAAAAAACCAATAAAGCTAGAATAACTATTTTGTATGTCTAGTTGATGTTTAATGACAGTTATAAATGAATCAGGAATGACTGACTTGCCGGTGGTGAAAATACTCGTAGAAGTCATAGAAAAAACATGAAACTATTGCTATCAACAGGCCTATTCCATATACTAAAATACGAACTCATGAGTAAGAAAGGCCAGAAGTTCACTCCCGTATAATAATTATGTTTATTCACAACATACAATGGGATGCGTTTTCCGGTACACGTACATTTTGACACCAAAAATTTTATTCTCGTCATGTTTCAAAGTATTTTTTCTCAAAGAGGAAGTATCGAAAATATAATTCTTCTTTATCGGACAGGTTATAATTTTTCCGTGTCCATTATGGAATGAAGGAATTTTTTTTGTCCTTATGTAACTCCAATTAATGTACATATAACTATTGTAATTCCATCCCGTTTGTGATCAACGTTAGAATCATAGGATCAGATCTGCTATGGCCTTTCACGTGTTTTTTCGACGATGGATTAAACCAAATGATTCTTCAGCTATAGTATGATAATTGGTTTTGTCCGAAAAAAAGCAAACACATTAATTTAGTACGTGGTCCAACATCATTATTTTTTCCTCCATCTATATCTGTTCAAGTGCGTGCACAAAATAATGAACTGATCCCTTCGGTATGTTTCCATCGGTTTCCATCTAAAAAAAGGGCTGATCATGCTCTACACACTTATTGAACTCATGCACTTAACTCCCTCCATTTCTGATGTCTCTGTGGTTTTATTTAATATTCGCCTTCGAATGCCCGTGTGTGCGCCCAGTCGCCCAGTGGTTCATTCAAATTATGGAAAGTTACGTGTATTCATGACTTGGCGGCAAACTGTGAATCGGTACATTGCATACACAACGTTATCAAGTGGTCAACTAGACTTACTAGTGGTGTACTAGATCTAATCAATATCATCATGATCTATTCTAGTGTAAAATATCAATTTTATAGGAACCTCTTCTTTACATACCTGATGTCACCTTTATTGCCTTTCCCTTTCAGGCTTTCACCGTTTTGCAGTGATTTGAAAATTTGAATACGTTGTGGGGTATATGTGGACCCCGTGGCTGTCTCTAGCTGTCCACGTGTGGGGGGTGTCGCGAGGCTTGATGGGCGATAATAGATGGGCTTCTATCCTTCAACTCTCAATGAACTATACATATATCTATTCTGGATTCATTGGTGCTATTAATCCATATCTACATTGTTCATTTTATATCTGTCACTATTAATATGCTCAACACCCACGTGCAAAGCGATATTTCAATCTAAATTCAATGATTTGGTAATCATTTTATTATCATTTTAGCTTAACTCGCATCATCTTCTTAAACTATAGTTCAACCCCTTCACTGCGTATAGCCCGAGAAGGTCTCGGGCACTAACGTCAATTTCAGTGTGCGTATAGCCCGAGAAGGTCTCGGGAGATAAGTCGGGTGATATGTGATCAGTCAGTGTGGAATGTCAGGATCGTTATGATATTTTACAGAAGTTTGGCGAGCATGCATGGACACTCTAAGATAACGCAGTGAGCACTATTCGGCCAGTCATCTCAAACTTATATGTACCTCTTTAGATTTATTTCTGCAGAAGAGATGAAAGCCGTCATGAATTTTGTCTACAAGCGAATGTTTTGTATGCACACACGGTATAGATGGGATTTACAATATTTGTATGTTTTTCATTTTGACAGTTAAAATTGCAAAATGCTGCCCAACAATCGTGAAATATTAAAGTTAGCTCTTACATAATATATCTGATCAGGTCAATGGAAAAGGAGACATACGTTTGTGTCTGATGGGAACGATTTAGTACCGTGTGAAAAGCATGCTATGTTTGTTCAAATGTGACCATTGCCGTGGTAACCTGCTACATAGCAAGCAAATTTTATCGGCGTTGCAGCTGTATTGGTGAGAATAAAGTTTAGTATCAAATTTATATAATTTTGCAATAATATTCCAATTCTTTGTTGAAATATTCAAAGTATCTGAGAATATATCACATTTTGCGCGATTTCACTGAGCCCCGCAGTGGAGGGATTAATAAGGAAAAGCCTGTATTCATTTTATTATCATTTTATTCCATTTAATTATAAGGGAGAGCCTGTATTCCATTTTATTATCATTTTATTCCATTTTATTATCAGACTTTGATAAGGAAATGCCTGTATCCCATTTTATTATAATTTTACTCAATTTTATCATTTTAGCTAACTCACATCATCTTCTTAAACTATAGTTTAACAAGGAAAAACCTGTATTCCATTTTATTATTACTTTATTTCATTTTATTATAAGGAAAAGCCTGTATTCCATTCATTATCATTTTATTCCATTTTATTATCAGGCTTTTATAAGGAAAAGCCTGTATTCCATTTTATTATCATTTTATTATAAGGAAAAGCCTGTTTTCCATTTTTTATCATTTTACTATCAGGCTTTTATAAGGAAAAGTCTGTATTCCATTTTATTATCATTTTATTCCATTGTATTGTAACGTTCGGACGCCCAGTACGGGGCGCCCGCGCGATACCCTACAGGTATCACAACCAGGTACCAGTCCGTCCGGAACGAGCCCGGATCTCATACATCACCACATAGTATAACACATCATCATCATCAACGTCATCCGCATCATCATCATCATCATCAACATCATCACATATCACATGCATTATACATCATAATGGCAATGTAGCCGTGTGTAGAGCCCGAGAGGCCATGGAGGCGGCCCCACGGAACCTGTACACGTGGGCATATTGCTCTCCGGACTCGCCGACGGCACTGTCGCAGAGATAGAACTCTGCACCAGCCCGACGGTCTGCCAGAGCCTACGTCACGTCGTCCCGGGAAGGAGGAGAACTGGCGATCCACAGGGCTTGCGCCCCCGAGTCAGCAGCTCGTCTCCCCCAGCCCGGGCCCCCCAATGGAAATTGTCCCCAGGGCCCCCACGGGGCCTCTACCCACGAAACAGGAACGCAAAGCTCATGGTGAGCTCCGCGTATTGTCTCGCCTCTCTCTCTCGGACAATCTCCTCGATCGAGTCGCTTCCAGTGTATATATAATACACCAGAAACTAGAGACAGCACGCGAAGCATAAACAAACCATTGTTATAGTTTACTGGAACGTAAATTACAATGCGTCGCCGTGGCAACGCCCGCTCGAACGGAGCTTAGGCCAAAACGAAAAGGCCATACAAATGGGATATGAGTTTACAATCACCTGCCGTGATCTTAGGGCAAAATCGCCACAGTATTATCATTTTAGCTTCATTTATTATCCATTCCATTATCACTTTATTCCATTTTATCATAAGGAAAAGCCTGTATTCCATTTTATTATCATTTTATTCCATTTTATTATCCGACTTTTATAAGGAAAAGCCTGTATTCCATTCCATTATAATTTTACTCCATTTTATCATTTTAGCTAACTCGCATCATCTTCTTAAACTATAGTTTAATAAGGAAAAGCCTGTATTCCATTTTATTATTATTTTATTCCATTTTATTATAAGGAAAAGCATGTTTTCCATTTTATTATCATTTTATCCTATTTTACTATCAGGCTTTTATGAGGAAAAGTCTGTATTACATTTTTTATCATTTTATTCCATTTTATTATCATTTTAGCTTCATTTTATTATCCATTTCATTATCATTTTAGCTTCACGCCATCCCAAACCACGACACCCATCCTAGGACACCTAGGCCCATAGAAATGAATCCCGCTATTTTTGTGGTGTTTCTAAGTAAGCACGACATACACCATTTTGGGGTATGTCTGCGCCTGACTTACCCCATTTATGGGGTATGTCCGAGCAATCTATGTCATAATAATAATAATAATAATAATAATAATAATAATAATAATAATAATAATATAATAATAATAATAATAATAATAATAATATAATAATTATAATAATAATATTTAACAGCCTATATAAGAATAACCCTACTCTAACTTAAGGCATTTCACAAAAATAAAAACAATGATTATAACTATAAGATAAGGAAGTAAACATTTTTGGTCATGAGAGAAGTGAACAAAAAAAATGGGTACATTGTAATATTAATGACAATATTGTGAAGTGAACAAATTAAAATAACAGTAAATGGGCAGTTTTAAACAAATAAGTTTTCAAGTTCTTTTTAAAAATCTCCAAGTTCTTAGCTTTTCGTGTGGGCAATGGTACCCAGTTTAGCAGATCTGCAGCAGATTGAAGCATCTGTTCCCATAGGTCACAGTTCGTATTCTGGGTACCTCGAGGAGCACCTCAGATTTCACAGCGATCTTCACGGCTGATATGCTTGACAAGCTCGTTCAAGTACATAGGTGCCAGACCATGCAGGGCCTTGTATGCATATGAGAGATCCAGTGGATCCTCCTCACTTAATGTTGACCTCATTCCCAAGATTGTGTCGCGAACCTCGTCAGAGGAGGCAGGAGTAAACTCACCGAGGATGACACCATCAAACGATATATCTGCCCACAGGATGTCCTTCCCAGCAGGCACCCGACGTCGTTATGACGTCGTTTATATGTTGGAAACAAGTCGCGACGTCGAAATACATGTAGACAACGTTGATTCAACGTAGTTTTCCTGTGCCTTAAACGACGTGGAATTTCGACGTTGAAAAGACGTTGGATCAACGTCGGCAAGGCAGACGTTATGATTCCACAAGGACCAAAAAGTGACAGCCTGTGATATGCATGCGCTATGATGAAAAAATACCCATAACTCTGTGCGCCGATGTATCGTTTCCGATATTCACATGGTTTGTTTGCATCATTGTAAGTGCAAAAAACGTGGAGATCTACTGATATCAACCGGTAAGAACATCGATCCATGCCTGTATACAGTCTAATAAATATTGTGTACTGAGTGTTTATTATGAAATATATGCCACGATTTCTTTACTCTTGAGATCCGAAATCGGCGAAAAGTGTCTCGATCTTATGTTCATTTCTATCGCATCCATCTTGACTAAATTTTATATAATTCTGAGGACTACATCAATGGAATACAGTCTATCTTTACGTTTCACATGATTCCAGAGACGATGTCTATATTTGTTGACGGACATCCGGAAAAAATCTCCGAACTTGGCAAGAAATACGAGCCGACCGAGTCGGACTTTCATGTCAACATGCTTCAGACACTCGAAGAACTAAGCAGCGCTTGATCTGTTGATGGTAAGATAGTACTAATTTAGATGTATATGAACGCATCAAACCAACTTTCTCTGTTGTTACACTGTGGTAGTATAAATTGCATGATTCATTTTTTTCAACTCTCTGTGTACAGGGGACAACTGCAAGACTGTCCAACATTGGACATGTTGGAGGGGTCTCACTCCGTGATGCCACCAAGTGACCAATAAAATCATGCAAAGGTGAAAAACGTTTTTACACAATTGAATACTTTGTTAACAGAAAATTCAGTTCCTGTATTTATCATTTTTTACTTGTAGCAACACTTATGTTTTAGATCGGCAAAAGAAAAGTATATATGTAAAGCAGACAAAACTATTTGGCTTATTGGTGGCTGGGTATTTCCATGTGATATTATCAGGATTATGGTGTCCAACTTGTAATTTTGTGTGTCCTGGTTGCTAACCTTTCAGTATCACTAATGAATCAACCTCTCAGTATATGCCCGAGGAAATATTAGTCTTGGCAAGCAATTTCTTTGTTTATGTAGTATTTATGTAGTATGTGAGCAATTTCTCCGTTTTCTACATGTATATATAGTATGACAACTTCTATATGTATGGAACCTGTATTGTCCCAAAATTATCCAAAACATATCACTGAGATTTGAAATTCTATTTTTGCAGAAAACGTTCTGAAGTCCAAGGTTGGGAGCGAGACAGACGTGAACCAGGCCGTGGCCAAGTTTATAAAGTATGCGCCAGACCGAGCCGGATGCGGTGGAAGAAAATAATGTACACAGTGTGAGTGAATCTTGAAACATAAAACAAAATGTGTATTCCAATAATTTAATGGGTTTTTTTGCCCGATAATTTAATGTTTCCCCTGGAAGCTGTTCCAACGCTGTCATCCAACGTTGGTTCAATGTGTGATACTTGATGTTGTTCCAATGTAATAAACCTGTTTTGTCCAAAAATTGACAAAATATATCACAGAGAATTGAATTCTATCTTTGCAGGAAGCGTTCTGAAGTCTCCGGCTGGGATCGAGATATAGTCAGATTTTTTTGCCTGGAAACTCGCTTTTTCGCTCTAACTCAGGGAATACAACGATTTGGCCAAATTGCAAAACATCTCTCTACTCACGAACAATTCCGGCAACAGTTGGTATAAAGATTGCTTCAACAAACTATTCTTTATTTATTCTAGGATATTTTGCCTGTTTGAAGCGGCATTTTGATGCTTTACAGATGCTTGCAGATGGCATGTAAACAGAGGACTGAGCATGCGCGGTGACGTCATGACGTATTTCTCGTGACAACAAAAATTGCACCACCTGTAATCGTTTTGGTTTTCAACATAAATATACAAGTCCAGGTGTCAAACATTTCTTTTTGAGTGTGCCTTGCATTTTGGTTCGTACGAGTATTTGTTTACATAAATTAGAAAGACAAACCCACGAGACATATGCTCAGGTTGTTGCCAATCTTGCATCTCTAAGCAATTACCGTAACCACAAGAATATGTACAGCGAATAGTGGCAGCCATTATGGACTTTTAAACTTTTCTTTATATCTTGATAGTGATTAGTCCAACCATATTGATTTGTGTGTCTATACCTATGTTCTCAGGGTCAACGATTCTAGTCAAACCATTACTGATGGTGTAATAAATTAATTTGGTTCATGAATGTGCAAATCACGAGCATCCACAGCTAAAAAAAAAACAATTTTTTTGGGGTGTAATTTCAATCATGAGGCGGAATCAATCATTGGGTTTACAGGACCGCTTGGCGATTCTACATTTTGTATTTTGGGAAAACAGAAATAATTGCAACACCTCCCTTCATTACTGTACATATGATATTATCGTATTACCGTCGATACTGGTATGGCACGCCAAATGTTGCAATATTCGATACCTATCATGTTTTCGATAATTTAACAATTGTTTTGAAAATACCACATGGTTCTAAATTTCACATGCATTCGTTTCCATTTTCTCGTAAATATTTAACGAATTCTACCTATTCTTTGAGGTAGTTTAACCTAATTATCACTCACTAATGATATCATATCAAATACAGCAGTACCAACATCACACATTCTCCTCATATATCGAATTACCTGTTGAACAATCGAGTTGCACATACTTTTTCGATATCGTGTAAGTTATTTGATCGAGGAATTATGGGAACGCTGAAGGCCCGCCCCTTTTTTGTTTGGGACCGCCCACTGATCCTGCACTGAACGGTGGCAAGCCACAGTGCCTATGGGCAGGTCTAGCCATCTTTCCTAGTAGGCCTAGTAGTAGGGGAAATGTAGCAACATGCATGTAATTAAGAGAAAATGGAGAACAGCGACTTCATTGAAATTTGTGGGGAATATAGATAAGTTGCGAACTATCTGTGAACATCACGAAATCACAGCTCATTAATGTGAGGAGGAATGTGTTATCATATTATATTGTCGAGCAGTTTAGTGCAATAGATGTATGCGTATATGATATACTGTGCTCGGGAAATGATTCCCAGCAAGTTTCCAAGGGCTCATTTTCAAGGTCAGAGCATAAAATGGCTAATATCTCACTTATTATCGATTTTACAGCTTATGAATTAATTGTGAACATATAGAAAATGATATGTGCTGCCATATATTGCCATGACTTTGAATTTGACCTTTGACCTTATTTTCAAGATCAAAGGACGAAATGGCTGATATCTTGCTCCTTTGTTGAATCATAGCTTCGGAACCAATTTTGGACGTATGGAAAATGATATACACTGAACATTTTGATGACTTTGAATTTGACTTTGAACTTATTTTCAAGGTCAGAGCACAAAATCGCTAATATTTTGCTTATTATCGACTTCACAGCTTAGGAATCCATAGTGAACATATAGGAAATGATGTATGCTGAATGTGAATATTTTGGTGACTTTGAAGTTGACCTTTAACCTAATTTTCAAGGTCAGATCATGAAATGGCTAATATATCACTTATTATCGACTTTACAGGTTAGAAATCAATTGTGGACATACTACTAGTATATCAAACAAAATGGAATATTTTTAATCTAGCCAGACATGAAGTCGCGCCTCTCCCACCTAACCCTCCTCCCGCCCCCGCCCCCACCTCTTTCAAAAATAATTTAGACTTTGAATTTTGCAACATATGGCATACCATATACTGGTGCATGGCTAATGATTTTTTTTCTCCAAGAAAGTAATGTAACATTCTATTTTGTTAAATATTACACACAAAATGTTTTCATCCATGTTCTAAATAAATTAACCATTCAGGGTGATGGTTGGATAAGACTGACGGATTGTGAAGCAATGAAGGTCTGAGTGAGGTGTATTACGTGTTTGTCGCATCCTTTAAAGTCATAGTAGCAAGGTATATCATTATATGGTATCATTCATGTTCAGATAAAGACATTGTGGACATTTAGTGATAAAAAGAGATGTTCGCGGTAATTGGTAGTTAAAGGTAGGGTCTACCCTGCGGTTTTTTGCAATAAAAACGCAGTATATAACATGATAACATCTACCAAGTTTCGACTGAATGTGACCACGAAAAATCAATAAATCGAAGATTTGATATCGTTGTCCAATACGAGCAGATGACGTTTTTGGCTTAGGATCTCTGCCGAGCCGACCTGGGCTGATCTGACAATTGGATCGGCAGAGATCATGGGTAAAAAACGTAATCTGACCTTTTGTTCTATAAATAGAAGCGTCGGGAGAAAAATCTTGGAAATCCCCTAAAAGCCGAATCCCATACAGTGGCCCTTTAATTGTTGAATTTGACACCACACATATCCGTATACAAACTGCTCTCGGTCGAATATTTTGCGGTAAATTTTCTTCAAAAAAAAAGGCCAACATGATTTTCTTTGTGACTATGATACAGCATAGATATCACCTTGAAAAAATAATAATCTTTTACCAATATCCTATCGTTGATTTCCCGAGTACCAACTCAGGAAACGGGAGCTGTACGGGTTAAGAGGAGGATTGATTGTCTCGTCCTACAACAGTCAGAGATGTCAAAGTAATCAACATGAAAATCCCTTTCACTCGTGCAATGTTAATGAATGTGGCAACAGAAGACGTTCTGAAATTGTTGTTGTGACTACTTGGTTTAATGCGGTGTAAATGGTGTTGTTTGTAAACATCCGGTCGTCTGCACGAGCTCAATCATGGATTCCAGTGTAAAAACGCCGCTTCGAATTGGCAATTTCAGGAAAGAAAGGATATGTTGAAGTGGATTTAATCTGTTTAGACAATCTATATGCGAGCAGTTGCCGGAATTGTTCGTGAGTAGAGAGATGTATTGTAGTCTGCCAAACCATTGTATTCCCTGAGTTAGAGCGAAAAAGCGAGTTTCCAGGCGAAAAAATCTGACTATAGACGTGAACCAGGCCGTGGCCAAGTTTATAAAGTATGCGCCAGACAGAGCCGGAGGAAGGGGAAGAAAAAATGTACACAGTGAATCTTGAAAAATAAAACAAAATGTGTATTTCAATGATTTGTTGTTTTTCCTGAAAGCTATTCCAACGCTGCCAATCCAACGTTATTTCAACGTGACATACCTGACGGTGATCCAACGTAATAAACCCAACGTTGATCTAACGTTATAAACCTGACGTTGGATCAACGTCGTAAATCTGACGTTGATCCAATTTTCAAATCCAAGATTAACCAGACGTTGATCCAACGTCAGACCCTGACGTTGGATCAACGTAGAAACAACGTCAAGTGCCTGCTGGGTTGGCTATCCACCACTAGATTCCACCGACATATATAGCCCTGCTCCATTCCCGCGATCCTTAGTCCCCAGTTACACGCTGTCCCCGGATTTTGAAACATCGAAAATTTCCCTTTCCCACCCTTTCCTCCGTACTTTTAACTGTCTCATCTGCCAGGAACCTAAGAGTTATGTTCGAGAGGGCACTATGAACTCGCAGGTCACGTCCACCTGTAGGTTCATCTGTCCCACTTGATGAACATCTACACTATCCGACAGTCGCTTGCACAGCAGGCAGCCAAAACCCCGATACACGCATTTGTCACATCGCGTCTGGAGAACTGCAACTCTCTGTTGTCAGGCACTTCGGTACGCACACTACAGTTAGTCCAAAACTACAGTTAGTCCACACTACAGTTAGTCCAAAACACTGCTGCAAGATGTGTGCTTAAAGACCTAGTAGCATGCCGATGAAAGTGCTTTTCATTTAGTCTATTATGAATAGTTTTCAATAAATTCGAACGAATTTCACAAATGCAATTAATGGTTTTCGAGATATCGAACCAAATAGACACTCTTTCCGTAAATTGCCGAAGAATTTGATCCTGATTTTAGTGTGGGTCACGTGGTTGGTGACGTCAGTTGAGGCAGACCTGAAAGTACATGTAGCCAGCAAGATAAACTGCATGTCGCATATTCATTTCCCTGATGGATGTTTGACAATTCAAGTGAATTGGTGACATGGCAGAAATGCGGCATTTCTTGTCTTGATATTTAGAATCAGTACTATTTATTCACCCAGAATGGAGGTTTGTTGAACTTCAAGATGTCCAGTATTTGCTGGTTTTTGCGTGTATTCTGTTGAATCGCATGCATTTTGAAGTGATTTTCCGTCTTTGAACTGGCCACCAAATTACGTATTTTACGTTTTCGGCGAGCCATCAAAGCACATTCTGCCTCAACTGACGTCACGATTACGGAAATTGCCGAAGGTATTTCTTTCATCGGCTGGAGAAGGCGATTGCAATACTGGCTCAATATACTCCTTTACATGTCGCTGTTATTAGTTACCAATTAAGGCGAACACCTTTTTTTATCACCAAATGTCCACAATGTCTTTATATGAACAGGAATAAAACCATATAATGGTACCTTGCTACTATGACTTTAAGCTCCGAAAATACAATCATATTACAGAAGCATTGAACGAATTGCACTGGTTACCGCTTATCCAACGCGTCTCGTACAAAGTGCTGCTCCTGACTTGAAAAGCTCTGCACAGGCAAGCACCAGGATTTATAGCAGACCTGTTGATCTCATATGACCCCGTTCAGCAAAGAAATCACTCCTGAAGGAATCCCGGACTAATCTGTGCAGCTGAGGTGACCGTACTTTCAGTGCTGTGGCGCCACGTCTGTGGAATTCTATTTACGAACAGTTTCGACTGTGTGATGAAAAAAACACTTAAATCCCAGCTGAAGACCCACTTGTTTGACAACGCCTTTGAACGGCTCCGAGCCTGATAAGGGCGCACAACAAAATGCTGACTACTGGACTTTTGCTGGTGTTCTTAAAGGGCCATGGGCACGAAAAAGTGACTTGTTTTAATAATGAAGTTAGGCATCTACTAAGCATGTACACAACAGAAATGGTATCAGTTAGGGCTCGGCTTGTCGAGAAATTGACCTGACAGCCGTTGCGCCAGCTATTTGGCATTTTACGTTCTTTGTGATCTGTGACGTCACGGGGGAACGACAGCGCTAGCAAAGACGTTCGTCGTTGCAGGTGGTTGTATGCGGGTGTCTGGCGGGAATCCATTTATCACTACATATACTATATCATATCAATAAGTATGGGAAGTTTGTAATCCTATGCAGCATGGGTAACATTAGTGTCAGCCTTTTCTACTTTTCGGATGACCCATAGTCTGTTTACATAGGCCTATATCCGCTCAATAGCCTGTCCGTAGTTCAGCGAGATATGCCCTACTGAAATGTACCGTGATGTAACTTGACATAATTATGAAAATATTTTTGAGAGGCCTACTTCACCTGGGAATTAAACGGCGATTTTATTCTTTCAGCTTTAAAAGTTAATACGCTAGCAATATACATCAATGGTGAATTTAGCCCCACCTAGGATTTCTGGGTCCACGCTCGATTTCCTGCTTGATTTCCTTTAAAATGTGAAATCCTTTGAGAGCAGCTTCTTTGTCTGAAAAAAAGGCTACACCCTAATGTCTTTTTTGGTCCGAAATTAAAATTACTGCAATACGTCCATGCCGGGTAGATGTACAAATATAACCAAGAATATGCGAGAATAGTGTACTAGAATATGCTTCTGGCACACAGTATGCTTCTAAACGGGAAACTGATTCCTAAGCTTTTCGTTATTTCCTGAGATTTTCCAAATTTTTAACCTTTGCGACAGAAGCCGGACATATTGTTGGAAAACGATGTGACAGAATTTAACAAATCTGAGTAGCCTACATATACTGCGTATATCGCTACGAACATCAGAAATTACGGACAAGGCCGCAGGTCACTATGAGGGGTTAGTGGGTCGAACCAGAAGGAGAAGGAGAGGGTTCGTTATAAGTATGCGTTGATGTGCGACATGAGCTAAACGCACAATATCAGAGTTCTCACTGTCATGAATCCGATTTATGCAAACAAATCGATATTTGAGCTGTTGTATCTGTAGAGGTCGAAACTGTGATTTTGGGAAAATATTGCTAATTTCATTCCTACTGTCACTACTGTCACACTATCTTCACTTTTTAAAAAAATTTACAACAATTGATGAACAAGCATGAGCTTACAATAACATCTTGTTGGCTCAGATCTTGGCGTAAGGGTGGGAGGTAACCAGAAAACCTGGTGAAAACCCTTTTGCCCGGTCTGGCGACCACATACCATCTCACATACTGCCGAGGCCGGGGATCAAACCAGCGCCCAAACCGACCAAATTGGTGAGAAGTCAACCCACAAACGAACTGAGCAAACCGGGAAACCTATCTTTACTCGGGGGTCGGTAGTTCCTGTTATGCATAGGTAGTGCGTATAAACTAAATATCGCTTGATATTGTATTACTTTCAAATATAGAAATGTAGAAGAAATTAAAGTGAGTTTAGGCCTCACAGCGAGTTATCTCGATACTGTATGCCATACCATACTACAGTATAACCACTATGCCTGATCACAGAGTCGGATTCCATTTATCTTTCTACCAGCAGCCACGTCAATCATTTGTCCAATCGCTGGCATATCGAAAAAAAATTATGTAATTATGCAAGTGTAATATGATACCCCCTTCCCCCCCCCCCCCCTTCCCGCAAGACCGCATCACGGTTTACATGGTGTCTCCTGTCTGACTTTTCATGGTTCGGAGAGAGGGGTGGAAGAGGGGTAGAGGTTCTACGTGCTACTCCCCCATGTCACCATAAAATTCGAATGTATATGTTATAGTTTACCGTATCAAATCCATAATTTCTACTTTATTTTTTGTCTCTCATTTGCAGGCCTACCTGGTATGCATGTTCAGCTCTAGCGATACAGTGTACACGTGGTCCTGATTTAATCTTTTTTTTTGTGCCCATACCCCCCCCCCCCACACACACACACGCCTAATTTCAGCCTGAAACACATGTTCTTTACCCCCCCCCCCCCCCTCCCCCCCCCCCACCCAGTTATTCAGTGCTTTGTTCCAAAGATCTACACACCTGCAACCCAGCATCGAAGATTCTGTACAGAGAATCTTTTCCCCCGTGACGTCAGAAACGTCATTTTACATAAAAATATGCTGACCGCGATCCACGTGAAATATCGGTCTTCAGACCGCTGTAGATCTTATCTGTGTGTTTAGAAAGGCTCTATTTCCATCTGCATGCATATCTATTTGAATACTCTTGCATGTAGAACGATTTAATAATCACATCAAATATCATGTTCATGGCCCTTTAAGGGGTGTCTGTTAATTCGAAAATGTCCTAAACAGGATTATTCATTGCCACGGAAATATCCTGTTTTCATAGAAATCCCATAAAAACTGCCAGAGCATGAGAATCGTTCTAACCTGGTAGCGATACTTCATCTTCAGTAAAACTGGAGGTGAATGTTTTATATTACAACTCTAAATAAATTCCCATAACAAAAATATCACCAGTGTTACATCATAACTTGTTGTCTCCCCGCAGGGGAGACTTCTTAAACGCTCTCTGAGATTCCCATGGGGGAAATACTCTTCGACTGGGGGGAAAACCTGGTTTCGAAGAGAAAATACTTGGAACGTGTGTTCTACAGAGCTCGACCTAAATAATTCAGTTAATTAATATATTCTGACGAATATTTTCGTCGAAGGGAGCAATTTTTTCGTCACTATCGCCGATTTACGTGAACATAAGCGTGTTGGCTGGATTTGAGAATAAATACATAACTACGGTGTGCATTCAGTCAACCGGGTATCACTTTTGTCCCTACTGTCGAGCCATCGCTCACTTCTCACGCTTATACTTTATGTCAGTGCCTGATTTTTCTTGTTTTGGAGCAGTGAAACTAGCACGTTTGTTACGTTCTATTTTCTGACTGAATCATACGCATATACATGTAGTTTTCGCTGTCCCACAATGAGCTAATTTTTAGGTTACCGTACCTTTGGTCCGATAACCTATTGCCGTGGCGTTGCGTCCGTCGTCCGTCTAGCCGTCCGTCTAGCCGGCCGTCCGTCTAGCCGTCCGTCCGTCCGTCCGTCGTCCGTTCACATTTTTATCTTTAAAGTTTATGGTCGAATATTTCTGAAATTTTGCACAAAAATACCTAAAAATATTTCCAGGAAAGTTTTTTTTTAGTTTTTTGATTTTCGCATTTTTTTTCAAAATGGCGGCCTTTTTCGTCGAAAAATGGCCAATTTTGGACTTTGACGGTCGTTTTCTCAAAATTTGTTCAGTAACTTTTTTTCCTATTGATGCATGACACTCCTCATATGTACCCCTCTGACATGTATAAATTTCGTTGCCCTTGAATCGCTCGAAGTGGGTCATTTCGGGCCCAAACTCGGCCCAAATGGGACTTTCCCATGTTAAATTCTCCTATGCTTTATAATGGGACACATTAAAGCCTAATATCTCACTTAATATTGAGATTAGAGACTAGGAATCAATTGTGGACATATAGGAAATGATATATGCTGAATATTGTCGTGACCTTGAATTTGACCTCTGACCTTGGTTTCAAGGTCAGAGCGGCTGTTTTCGTCGAAAAATGGTCAATTTTAGACTTTGACGGTCTTTTTCTCAAAATCTGTTCAGTAACTTTTTTTCTTATTGATGAAAAACACTCCTCATATGTACCTCTGTGACATGTATAAATTTCGTTGCGCTTGAATCGCTCGAAGTGGGCCATTTTGGGCCCAAACTCCGCCCAAATGGGACTTTCCCATGTTGAATTCTCCTATGCTTTATAATGGGACACATTAAAGCCTAATATCTCACTTAATATTGAGATTAGAGACTAGGAATCAATTGTGGACATATAGGAAATGATATATGCTGAATATTGTCGTGACCTTGAATTTGACCTTTGACCTCGGGTTCAAGGTCAGAGCACAAAATTGCTAATATCTCGCTTATTATCGACTTTACAGCTTAGGAATCAATTGTGAACATATAGGAAATGATATATGCTGAATATTCTCGTGACCTTGAATTTGACCTTTGACCTCATTTTCAAGGTCACATGACAAAATGGCTAATATCTCGCTTATTATCGACTTTACAGTTTAGGAATCAATTGTAAACATATAGGAAATGATATATGCTGAATATTTTCGTGACCTTGAATTTGACCTTTGACCTCATTTCCAAGGTCACAGGACAAAATTGCTAATATCTCGCTTATTATCGACTTTACAGCTTAGGAATCAATTGTGAACATATAGGAAATGATATATGCTGAATATTCTCGTGACCTTGAATATGACCTTTGACTTCATTTTCAAGATCACGAGACAAAATGGCCAATATCTTGCATATTAGCGACTTTACAGCTTAGGAATCAATTGTGAACATATAGGAAATGATATATGCTGAAAATTCTCGTGATCTTGAATTTGACCTTTGACCTCATTTTCAAGGTCACATGACAAAATGGCCAATATCTTGCTTATTAGCGACTTTACAGCTTAGGAATCAATTGTAAACATATAGGAAATGATATATGCTGAAAATTCTCGTGATCTTGAATTCGACCTTTGACCTCATTTTCAAGGTCACAGGACAAAATGGCCAATCTCTTGCTTATTAGCGACTTTACAGCTTTGGAATCAATTGTGAACATATAGGAAAAGATATATACTGAAAATTCTCCTGACCTTGAATTTGACCTTTGACCTCATTTTCAAGGTCACATGACAAAATGGCTAATATCTCGCTTATTATCGACTTTACAGCTTAGGAATCAATTGTGAACATATAGGAAATGATATATGCTGAATACTCTCATGACCTTGAATTTGACCTTTGACCTCATTTCCAAGGTCACAGGACAAAATTGCTAATATCTCGCTTATTATTGACTTTACAGCTTAGGAATCAATTGTGAACATATAGGAAATGATATATGCTGAATATTCTCGTGACCTTGAATTTGACCTTTGACCTCATTTTCAAGGTCACAAGACAAAATGGCCAATATCTTGCTTATTAGCGACTTTACAGCTTAGGAATCAATTGTGAAGATATAGGAAATGATATATGCTGAAAATTCTCATGACCTTGAATTTGACCTTCGACCTCATTTTCAAGGTCACATGACAAAATGGCTAATATCTCGCTTATTATCGACTTTACAGCTTAGGAATCAATTGTGAACATATAGGAAATGATTTATGCTGAATATTCTCGTGACCTTGAATTTGACCTCTGACCTCGGTTTCAAGGTCAGAGCGGCCGTTTTCGTCGAAAAATGGCCAATTTTGGACTTTGACGGTCGTTTTCTCAACATCTGTTCAGTAACTTTTTTTCTTATTGATGTATTAACTGTACATATTTTTCATAATACTGAATATATGTTCTCTTTCCAGTTCTGATTGCGCTATACCTGACATTGCACATTCTTTCACATATACAATCCTTACCATTCGAAGTTAAGCCTGAGGCGAAGTGTTTGGGGTTCACTTCTTAATACGTCCCCCGAATGGTTTTGATTGCTATATGTCTATGTGTGTGTAGGTGTCTTTATGTTTCATTTAAGAAAACTTGTATTTCCCCTATTTAACTTCGTTAATTTCGGTATTAATATGAGAGAAGGCCGCGGGCCTGTGTATCTGTGAAAGATGCACACACATAATCCCTTTAGCAGGTGGCACGCATCCACGCGACCGCAACAAACCGCAGATTGCTTTATGGCCCCATGGCGACAAAGTTAACGAGTTTAAATGCCCTCAAAAGCATGCCTCAGGAGCATGAGCAGACGGTTTGGTGATCACTGATCTAGGTTATAAAAGACAGTTAACCGGTGTTTGACGGTTAACCGGTTAATCGTTTGGAGATTTAACAGCCAGTTCTTCGCGGTTATTAAAAAAATGCTAGCCGTCGGCGGTTAACCCATTAATCGTGCAGGCCCTATTTATTATTGACTTTACAGCTTAGGAATCAGTTGTGCACCTATGGGGAATGATGTGTACATGCCAAATATTTTGATGACCATTAATTCGACCTTCGACCTTATTTTCAAGGTCATGGAACAAAATTGCGATTTTGTTTTACTTGTTATTGAATTTACAGCTTAGCAAACAATGGACATATCGGGATTCCAAAATGTTCTATTTTACGTTTGTTTTTGGCATCATCAAAATCTGACTATTGATGGTAATAAATTGATACTTACTTTCATATCACTGAGTCAGTGTCACTGCTGGCGGACGTTGAATCTGTCCCCGAGGATACCATCAACTCAGTAGCCTTCTGGCTTGTGATTAGGTACTTATGTACTTGTCATATATCTATTCCATGGGCTTTGTTTCAGATTTCTAAATTATTTTCATAGGTTGTTGGGCAGTTGTATACTAATTCCATCAGGTGTACAGTAGAAACAACTACATTTAACACACTGTCTGCCCCTGATGACGCCAGTGTGTCTTTGGATAAACTATTTGGTCGGGCTTGTTTCTATTCCAAAATGTTCTATTTTACGTTTGTTTTTGGCATCATCAAAATCTGACTATTGATGGTAATAAATTGATACTTACTTTCATATCACTGAGTCAGTGTCACTGCTGGCGGACGTTGAATCTGTCCCCGAGGATACCATCAACTCAGTAGCCTTCTGGCTTGTGATTAGGTACTTATGTACTTGTCATATATCTATTCCATGGGCTTTGTTTCAGATTTCTAAATTATTTTCATAGGTTGTGGGCAGTTGTATACTAATTCCATCAGGTGTACAGTAGAAACAACTATATTTAACACACTGTCTGCCCCTGATGACACCAGTGTGTCTTTGGATAAACTATTTGGTCGGGCTTTGTTTCTATTCCAAAATGTTCTATTTTACGTTTGTTTTTGGCATCATCAAAATCTGACTATTGGTTGTAATAGATTGATACTTACATATACATTGATACTGACATTGATGGTAAGGCAATGTCGGCGTTTGAGAAGGCAGTCACGTTGGAAATTGCTAAAGCTTTTCAGCTATTTTTTACCAGGTTTATCTGGGGCAGAAAAACTATTTTTTACACCATTTTGTCGGTAAGGTAACAAGAAACGCATTCACTGTATCATATATCAGGATACGGTGGATAATGTATGGTTTTATCAGGATTTTAAACTGAATGGTTGTCAATTTTGTGTCACGCATCAACGAACACACTTGTTGTCGTCAGTTTGGTTAACGGCGTACCAGGTTTATCGATTTTTCTCCGTTTGGCCTTCACGGCCAGCAACCTGGCGGTTGTACGCATGTTATACAGTTTGTGTGAGCGTGCCTTCGGACAATACCTGTTTTATGCTTCTTCTGTCTGAGTTCATTATGGTTGTCGGTCTAGCAATACAACATTCTTCATAGTCGTGTGTGGTAGCGTTCGCAATGTGAAGTGTTATTGTACAATTGTACAATACACCTGCGTTGCGTCTTTCTATATTTCACTTCATACTCTGGTTGTTTGCTTTAAAATGGATTTTCGCTTTACAAAAATTATTACCCTGTTATTAGTTTTCTTCATTGCCAGGAACAATCACTTGCAAAATGAACACCTGGATATTGCCAAATCTGAGGTAACTGGTGAACCAATGCCCATTAACTGGTTTGTGCTTGCCCGTTATTCTAGGACAAACTGCATACAGTTCCCTAGTAGTGTACGTGCGTTTGGATTGTCCGCATTGTTGATTCTGGCAGGTGACATCGCCTCAAATCCCGGCCCTGTTAACTTTGCATGTGGAAATTGTCGGTCCATCAGGAACAAAGGTCCGGCCATCGCGGACTTGGTCACCTCTGCCAAATGTGACATTTTTGGAATAACCGAGACGCACATCAGGACTAATGACACTGCATCATTTCTGAGTGAACTAACCCCTAGTGGATATAAACTCTTCCATTCCCCTCGCGTTGGAAAGACGGGCGGTGGTGTTGGTTTCCTGGTAAAACAAACTCTGGATGTCTCCCTGGTTGCAGCACCTAGTTTTGGTTCTTTTGAGAACATTGTCGTTTCTGTACGATGGCGTGATAACACATTGAATTTTGCTTCAATCTATAGACCCCCTGGTTCTGGTATCGCAGTTTTCCTGGAAGAATTTATGTCATTTTCTTGTTTCATATCGTCCCTGTCTGCCTCAACTATAATCAGCGGTGATTTCAACATCCACATTGATACCGTTTCAAACACCAGTTGTGATTTCAAATTGATGCTTGATTCCTGTAATTTTGTTCAACATATAAACTTCCCTACTCATATCCATGGCCACACTCTTGATTTACTTATCACCCCATCGGATTTCACAGTGGAAAATTTGTGTAGGCTGGGTTGTTTAAGCGACCATTTCTGCATCAGTTGCACACTGGATATCGATTCAGCCCCTAAACCACCTAGTAAATACATAACATTTCGTCAGTATCACAAGATAAATCACGAAAAACTAAAACAAGATCTGCAAAATACTGCCTTCATTGTATCGCCTTCTGACAACGTTACCGAACTTTACGACCAATATATGAACAGCCTTTCCTCTGTAATTGATGCTCATGCACCACTAAAAACGAAATGTGTGGACAAACCCACTCCAGTTTGGATAACTCCGGAATATCGTGAGGCCAAACGGTTACGTAGACAGATTGAAAGAACTTGGAGAAAAGTCCCATCTGTGCTGAATAGATCGAAACTACGACGACAGATTAGTAAATGCAACTCAATCATAAACAACTCAAAACGAGATCATTACACTAATATTATTAAGAACAATTCTGATGATCCAAAAAAACTATGGAAAGAAATGAACAATATTTTGCATAGGAAACATCAGACTGCTTTGCCCGGAAGCAAAGATGACACGCTCCTTGCCAATATGTTTGGTTCTTTCTTCACAGACAAAATCACACGTATACGAAACAATTTCACAAAGCAACCTAAACAGACCACTTCACCAGCGATATCACCTGTTGAGTTCAATCACTTCGAGCCTGCATCTGAACAGCTTATTCGGAAAGTCATTCTTGATTCTCCTACTAAATCATGTATTCTCGACCCTTGGCCCACTTTCCTGGTTAAAGATTTTGTTGACATTTTGGTACCATCTATCACTAAATTGGTTAACTGCTCCATGATGGAAGGTTTAGTGCCTAGTAGATTAAAACAGGCTGTAATTACTCCATTGCTTAAAAATCCCTCGTTATCCAAGGAAGAGATGAAAAACTACCGCCCAGTATCGGGTCTATGTTTCATCTCCAAACTGGTTGAACGAGTGGTTGCATCCCAGATTAAACAACACTTGGATAAAAACAATTTGGGTAATCCATTCCAGTCTGCCTACAAGAGCGGCCACTCAACAGAAACTGCGTTGTTAAATATAAAGAATGACATACACATTTCGTTGTCAAAAAGCATGCCGACTGCTCTGGTATTACTTGATCTTTCGGCTGCTTTCGACACGATCGACCATTCAGTTCTCTTAGAATGTCTATCATCTTGGTTTGGCTTTGGTGGGACTGCACGCAAGTGGTTCTCGTCCTATTTGTCTGGTAGGGTCCAATCAGTTAAGGTTGGCGACAGCCTTTCAGAGCCCGCAGATATAAAATTTGGTGTTCCACAGGGATCAGTTCTTGGTCCCATTTTGTTTTCCATGTACACAACACCTCTACATAAAATAATCTCTGCACATAATACGGTTAACTATCATTTCTATGCTGATGATACTCAGCTTTATATGCCACTCTCACAAACAAATTGTGCTACGGATCTAGTCACGCTCCAGGAATGTCTCAAAGATGTCCAAAACTGGATGAATGCAAACAAGCTTAAGCTCAATCCAGATAAAACTGAGTTCATCCTGTTTGGTACCAAGTCTCAAAGGGCTAAGATGGCAGATTGTTTTCCAGTGGATATTCTTGGAAATGAAATCAGTCCTACGGAAAAAGCACGCAATTTAGGTGTTGTTTTTGATTCTGATTTTTCATTCTCCAATCAGGTTGTTTCTGTTTGTAAATCATGTTTTGTGGGTCTTCGTGACCTAAGAAGGATCAGGCGTAATCTTTCGAAAAGCAATACAATTACATTGGCTAATGCACTAGTTAGTAGTAGACTTGATTATTGTAATTCATTGTATAGGTCTTTATCCAGTCGGGATTTGAATAAGTTACAATGTGTTCAGAATACTTTGGCCCGCATTGTCACTCGGACATCTAAGTTCTCTCATATTACCCCTGTTCTCAGGTCACTACATTGGTTGCCCATTAGGCACAGAATAGAGTTTAAAACCGCAACAATTATTTATAAATCATTGCATACGGGACTACCTGCATATTTCAACGATCACCTAACTCGCTACACATGTAAAGTGAACACGAGGCGTGGCAATCCTGATAAACTGTTCCTCCATGTCCCACTTTATAAACCTTCCATTAATAAATCAAAGGTTCAATTTCAAAACAGTTTGAGTTATGACGGCCCCTCACTTTGGAATTCCCTACCAAATGATATTCGTTCTGCTCCAACCCTGTCTAGTTTCAGGCATCAGCTTAAGACGCATCTATTTCAGGAGGCCTATCCCCCTTAACCTTCTCAACACAGCCGGTTGTCATCTCGATCACGAACTATTTCTGACCACGTTTTATGATATTGGTTATTAATCAGGACTGTTGCGCCTTAGAATTCGTTATACGAAATTAAGCGCTATAAAAGTTTGATATATTATATACATGTTTGCTGGATATTCTCATGACTTTGCATTTTTTGACCAGTGACCTTATTTTCAATGTCACAGGAATATAAAACATATTTTGTCCGGTAACCTGTCTTAACCCTTGGGCTAATTTTTTCGAGTGCGGAAGATTGAGAACCGTGGTAGCCTATTGATCGTTGGCAATGTGTAAAAGTCGGAATGGGTCCCGAGCTCAACACCACCGCTTTCAACATTGATATTTCGGTGCTTATAACTGCTTCGACGGTATTCAAATTTAGTAGACACTTCTCATATGGCATATATTGTCGCCTATTTGTACACTATTGCCCAAGAACAACTTTACAAATATATGAATTTTGGGCCAAATAAAAATCAATGTTGAATTTTATGAACACCTTGTATTTTTTTGATGGGCGTACTCGATCAGGGACTACTATTCATCAGTGTTCATACGAACTATACGGTACCAATTGCTTTCACATCGGTATTTGTCCTGCATGGACATCGTATGTAGGCCTATATAATATGCGCACGGAATTAAATTGAAAATAGTGCTAGAAATGAACGCGCAATTGACTTCTTTCATCCGGGGAGATCTGGTGCTATGCACCAGGTATGATTCTTGTTCTCTCTTAGTTTATTTTTTAATAATGGGCCTATACTATTATCACCATGAGTGGGGTGGTATTACGTCCGTTTTCGGTGGTAGTAAAATGGCATTATAAGATTTTGAGCGCTTGCCAAGGCAACGAAAATCAACCGATTTCCATGGAAACTGCATATTTCCAAGCCGAGAGGCCCTTCCTCTTATCGCTAAAATTTCAAGACGATTGGACAAATTTTGTTTGAGTTATACGTTCCGATTCACACACAAACACATAAACAGACACACACAAATCCCGATCCTAATACGATATCATCGGTATCGTGGATGTCGAATATTATTGATAGAATTTACACCCAACCCCATCCAATGCAATCATCTATCATTTATTTCAAATCGTGGATCACATAATTATCTGCTCATGCTTATTATAACTCGATGTGTGCATTCTGATAAACAAAATGTCAATTTGATGTAAAATGACTATCTCAAAATATAACGAAACTTTCAGTCATCATATTCATTTTATAGATAGGTTCGAAACTGAAAAAAACCCGTATTACTGATATTACAATGTGTACAGTGAATATGTTCAGCAAACTGGCTATTCATTCTCTTCTGAGGAGACAAGTTTGATCTTATCGTAGGGCTCAGATCTACTGCACTTGACATACATGTTTTTCCTATGATTATCTTCGTTGCCCATGGATAGGATTTGAACAGCAATTCAAATCATCAACCAATAAAACATTCACAGTCTGAGTTGATCACAGAACATCGCAAGGGCTTGGTTCTTGAGGATGTTCAAGAGTCAGTCAGTTCACCTCTTGAATGACAATATAAATATTATGTGTTATTTTATCCAAGTTCTTTTATTTTGATACTTTGAAGTGTTCTTACACGCCAATGTTTCTATTTTTTTACTGTGTCAGGCGTGGAGTTGCATGACAATCAAACGAGCAGCGGGAAGGACCAATCCCATGCAACCTGTAATCGTGCTAAATTAGCGGTGTTTCAGTTTTAACGTCTAAAAGTACGTGTGTTATACACGATATCGCATAACCCAAAAGTACGTATACGGCTCGCATATCACAGGGGACCGTATCAAAACTCAAAAGTCGCATTTGAATCATGCAACGTGATTTTTTGACAGTGAGTTCGAAATAGCGTCTTGTCTGCAAGTAACCCTACCTTAAAAAGATTCGGTTCTTTTTTTTGCTCTTTTCAATAACGAATACAGAACACAGTAATACAGAACAGTGATACAGAACAGTAAGAACAGCCGTATCTCGGGATACATTATTGTAAGCTCGTTGGTTTCATACCATGTAACATTTCAGTTCACATTTCGGCCGTTTCGTAACAAATTTTTCACAAAAATATGACCATATAATCGTATACATGTATAATCAGGAATGTGACACAAGTATGATAGGGGTGATGTCATCAAAAAAATAATAACATAGGAATACAGTTGAATATTGATTGAAAACAGTAAAATAGTACTACTTAGCGTATACAAAGCATTAGATGGTGTAGCTTCGTAAAGGCGGTTAAAAACCGCGCTACCTTGACGCCTCATTTTATTGTGATGGAAATCCACACGAATGCCTCCCTATTTCATACATCATAATGTCTAAATGAGAAAGACGGTAACACGTACTTCACGGTTGCAAAAAGGCCTATTTAGGTATATATTATGTGGTGAACAATAACAAACAATGTAAAAATCAAATTAAATTTCTTTAAATTGCTCTTTTGAAATGCGAAAATAGTTCTGGTATTTGGCCGGGTATTCTTCCAGTTCCCGTACCAGCCTACATTCACCAAGGTGGTTTAGTGGAAGGATACAAAAGACGATGCGCAGAGCCCAAAATTGGTGTCTTCTTGTAACTCTATTGGCCTTCTTATCATCCTTTTTTAAACTCAGAAAATACTTTGAATAGCCTATGTCCACGTCTTAAAGTTGCAGGAGGAAAACGTACCTAATTTTTACGGACATGATTTAAATTCTTAACACAAACTTCAGTACTCGGTGTGTACAGAAGAAATGGTACCGTTTCTAAAATGACACGGCCGTCAAGAAACGTTGACATCGCCGTAAACGGTCGCGCGGCTTCAGTGTGTAACCGCCTTAAGTTTTAACTAGCGATTGCACAGACATGTATCCGTGATCAATCACTTGCTTCTCATTTCGTGTATCCCATCCATATGTATATCTGTTGCGATTCACTGAAAATATCTTGTGCCGCAGATCAGTGTCGCACAAGTGAATGCCAGAGGATTTTTTTTTGTATAGGAAATACCGTCAATGTTCAGCTGTCGAAAACGTTGTTACAAGGGTGTTCTGTTTTACTGTTCTGTATCACTGTTCTGTATTACTGTGTTCTGTATTCGTTATTGAAAAATAACGAGAGTTAAAGTAATATTGGCAGGAAAACTATTTTTCCAAATCAATTACATATATGCCTGTTGTCTCAGAAAAATATGTTACAAAACACATTATGCTTGATCAGATGGATAAATCAAGCATTTCACAGTACTAGCAGCCGCTTTTCTTTTGTTTCGTGCGCCTCTCAGAGTTACCTCTGACTTAACCTATTTCACGCTCGATTGGTTCCAACATACACGAGTAAGCTGGAATCGCACTGCATCACGGGATATAAAACACCGAGAATGGCGGTAATGTAAACAATTTCAAACTACCTCCACCAGAAACTCGCAACGAAATCAGTTAGAAAGGGGCGTCTGTTCGGGCATACGAGTGCCTACATATAACTGTTATGTTTTCTTCGTTCGATCAGAAAGGTATGAAAAATCCATAACTTACTGCCAATATCACTTTAACCTCCCATAGTGATAAATGAACACATTACACTATTTATTGCTGCAGTGCAAGGCAAAATTCCACGATGGCTGCCGAGTGTCCCATACGTGAGTGTCGGTACATGTAATGCACGCTTTGAATGCGATACTTTTGATACAACCCCTGCTATATGCGAGCCTTATACGTACTTTTCGTTTAAGCGATAACGCCTATGACACGCGTATCTTTAGACGTTAAAACTGAAACACCGCTAATGAATACATTAATGTACCGTACCCGACGATACCTATAAATGCAACCGCACAAGAAAAATCTTAATACTGAAAATCACAAATCTGTGTGTATCACCAATCCCGATATCGTGAAAACACATCATATTGGAGGTAAGTCAACCATAATGCTTTCTGGGCCTCCATAAAATGAATACATATGTATTTATTTTTTTATCCGAATAACATTCCGATTAAAACATACGGAACATTAAAAATAATGTGCACAGAACGTTATATATATTCCACTACATTCTAGTACTTTTTTACGTTCATAGTTCATAAAACTACGGGTTATAAAAGTGTACACCAGACCCGATGTTTTCGCGCACCCCTAAATCAATGAAATCATCCTATACTTTTTCATTCCATCCTGCCCCACACAAAGCAATCAGAAAAATAATTGTTGAAACCTTTAACACAAGATTTGGCTCGGGAATACATCTCATAAGTAACAATATTTTACCGTTTATACACCTGGAGACAAGCTTCAACCATAAGGATTACGGTCAATGGGATCGAATGCTTTGTTATGATCAACTAAAGCACATAGACACACTTTCGCTCATGCAGATACACAGATAGTATCGCGTGCAATACAAATATATATGATCGGTTGTTGAGAACCCCAGCTTAAATCTGGCCCGTTCATTCCCCAAGATACTCATGCCCGGTCCCGGACCTGAGGCTCAAACCATAGCTCAAACTGGTGTTCAGATCTGTAAGTCTGGCTTGTGAAAGCTAGACTTAAGCTAAGGTTCAAGCCTGACTTGTGAAATCTGGACTCAAACTTCGGTTCAAGACTGACAGAAAGTAGATTGTAAAAACAGTTGAGTTGCACACGTTTCGCTCAAGACGAGCTTACGTGAGTCAGGCTTGCTACAGCTCGCACATGAGCCTATTCATGCGTATTTCTGTACGATTGTCGTAATCGTAAAAAATGGCGGAGGGTCTTTCGCTTTGAAAAGTTTCAGGCCAGTTTATCGTAGATTATTCAATATAATAACATCAAACCAACTCGGATGATAAGTTTCTGTTGCACTGGGTGTATCGATAATAGATTGTGAGGCGTATAGCCGTTTCTTTCAACACAATGGTTCCTTTGAAAATTCTCATCATGATTACCGTAATGTGAAAGCCGAATTTGGTATGATTACCGTAATGTCAAATTCACCATAGACGAATGTTAACCGTGAGTAGGATGATAATGTGGAGAAAAATGTTTTCAAAGAATAAAAAAACAACCACCATAAACGTAAATACAGCAATAATTGTCAGAATATTGTGTACTATATACATACATATACCATATTGAAATGATGTGCGTCGTGATTACATATATTTTTTTTGTAATCAGCATGAGCAGCTTCACAGACGAGGAATATAATATATGGATTTCATACATATATAAAATTCTTCATAAGTATGACTTTCGTTCAAAGCGTATAAATCAATTCGATACTTGAATGCAATAAAGCTATATGTCATATTTTCAAACTTCATTATGTTATTGAACCGATTACGCAGGTTGTTGTGGCTGCAGCTGAATGTAAAATTAATCAAGAGCGTTTATCTTTGTTGTGCTTAACTTTGTTGCTGAAGTATCTTCAATTCAATGCATTGCCCCAGAAACGTTTCAGTCATTTCACGAACACAATATATCGACATACCAATTATACATGTATATATATACACACATGAGAAATGTGCATGTGTTGTGCTAACACACATCTGACAGGACGAATTTTCATCAAAATAATTATAACAAAACGTGATAGAATAATCAAAATTTTAGCAGAGGAGCTAAAATTTAAGTTGAGGAGCCCCGGTAGCTCAATTGGTAGAGCAGTGGCCCTGTGATCGTATTCTCCGTGATTCGAGTCCTGGTCGGGTCAACCCGATTTTTCACTGAAATTTTCTCCATCTGGAACAAGATGGTTTGTGAGAAAATCCGTTCACTTCGAACTACATTACTGGCATCTGAACTAGAATAATTGTGGTCAGAAAGTCATTTCTTATCAGATATCTCACCGTCCTTGACGAGTCCGCTGCCTGGTAAGGACAATACCAGATCCAGTACACTGTTATGTTGAGTTACTATTATATAAAATTTGTTAGATTTTAGGTTATTATTAGGTCCCTCTATCACATTCACCATATTTTCTAAGCGTCTGCAACACACGCATCGCATCACAGCTACAAATCATACCATAGGTTTCGTGTTTGTCATGCAAGCTTCTCTGTGATACGGTAATCAGTTCCGTGTATTCATTTTCATGTTACTGTAATCATCGGTACACGTTACGGTAATCAGCAATGGATTTTTAAAATGAATATTAAAACAACTTAACGTGAACAACACAATATATTTTGTAATTGGTGGCATAGGCAACATCATCATGATCATGAGCCGTATAGGCCTCACTCGCCTAGTTCTGATACCATCAGGTTATCTGTTCTCGGTGAACTTGAATTTGAATCGCATCATCTTCGGCCATTTTGACGAATACCGTAACGTACGTTACGGTAATCGACGGTAATCGGAGTATCTACAGTGTGATTGTGGTTTGTTTCGTCCGGCAGAGGCGGATTGTGTTATTTTGCATCGGTTGATTTCTGATGATTGAAATTATGACAGGAAAACAGCAACCTCGAAAGAAAAGTGCTTTGGGAAGTAGTGGACAAACAAAAAGTCTATTATCGAGAACAAGACAAAAGATGGACGAATATTAGGCAAGGATCGAATAAATACCGGTGCACAAACACTGTCATAACAGTGTCACCACTCAAAGACAGTATCACACATACGTACATGTTTCCCTAACGTAGCTCAACATAACACATAACAACTGGTCTGGGGTGTGATAACACTATTAGATCGAAACGAAATTAAACCAGAAACTGGTCACACTAGCACCGCTTGTACACCATATTCATCCCTAGGGTTTAAAACTGAAATAGCAGTTACATGATGTACAAAGAGGACCAATGGTCAGAAAAAATACTTTTTACTATTCGGTTCAATTTTGCCCGAAATACGCCATTCTAACAATTCATTCCAAATGTGGTGGTCACTTTATTGAGCAGTAGTTAACGTGCCAATATTCAGCCTTATCAATATCATAAATTCTATCAATATACTCAGCAGACAGATTGTATATCTACACACTGAACCGGATCACTTAGTTATGGTATCTCAAAACATAGCTTGTATTGTATTTACACGAATGTACACATTTTGTAGCAATGTAAGCTAGACTTAAACCTACCCCTGACCAGGTTCAGATGTATTGGTTATATAGCTTGAACCCTGGCTTCATTTAAGCTTGATATCTGCAATCCAAAACCTTGGTTTAAGCTCAGTTTACTGCTTGTAAACCCTTTCCCGGGTTTAAGCCAGACGTCCGCATCCAACCACGCATCAAAGTCTCAACAAAGACTCAATAGGGTTCATCTCTCATTAATCAATGCAGTAAACAGTTTGCTGATCCAGCTCAAGACTGTGATTCATGTTTACATGTAGGACAATTAGCTCAAAGGTTCAGAAAGATTAACAGAGAAATGAGCCCAAGTAACGTACACTACTCATTAATACTACTCGTCAACTGAAAACATACCATTTAATCCATCTCTCACACGCTTAATCCTTATTGGAAATGAGGAAAACGCAGGATATTTGGGCCAAGAAACGTATAGTTCAAGACTCAAGTGGGTTTTCCCCCACCACAACTGCTGTTTTGATCCTTCCAAGTCGCTGAGGTCAAATTCGAAGTCACCACCGAAATCAATAAATAATGTGACTTCCCATGTGAACGTGCCAATATTTAAGCTCTGCCTCGAAATTTTCTAGGAGATCCTATGAGATACAGTTCCCATTAAATGAAGAGAATAGTGGATCAAATTTTCCGAGTCCTAAAAATGTTGCAATGCCGATTTATCTTTGGGGGGGGGGGGGGTGGATGTGCTGATGGTTACGCTGCGTAACCATGACTTTGACAACCAATAAACATGATAAATGTATATGTAACTGAGCACTGATTATATTCGATGATACATATGCCCGAAAATGTATCTGGACACTAAATTAACACATATATTATTGTCACGAGCTGAAATGTAGGACCTTAATTAATTGTTTAGTTAATTGATTAATTAACCTATTAGACACTTGTGACGTTACGAATACTCATTGCAATGGATCGAGAAACAACAATTCGTCACTAAAGCTGCTATATCTTCATAACTAATCAAGATATGGACACGCTATGGACACTTTTATCACCCATGAGATTCGTCTCATCAACAATAAAAAAGAAGGCTATAAGTACATAAGTAAGATGTATTGGTATATAGCTCATTACAAATTCGAAAATGGCTATCTGGTAGAAAAAATTAAGAGAATATTGGATGTGGTGAAAGTTTTCGAAAGAGGAGGGCCGGACCCAAAATGAATGATGATTTAATTTCCTCAAAACATTTTAGGTTCACCATCTCGTCAGAAATGCAAAATGACCGCCACATGCGGACGGGTGGATAAAAACAATGAAGTTATACACATCACAGGGGTAAATATTGTAAGTCGTTTTCATCAATTTGACAAAAAAAATACTGAAAGTCAAATTCGAGATCACCAATGAAATCCCAATATATGATTTCCCATATGATTTCTAATATTCAGGCTCTAACTTTAGGTGTTATAGGAATTTATTCCGCTCAGCTCCCATTATGAAAGAAAACGTGGATGAAATTTTCATTTTTGGATGAAATTTTCAAAATATTTTGCATTGGCAAACATCTTTTACTAAAAATGGCTGAAACGAATAGTGACTGGATTTGCGACGATATTTTTCTTGGACTTGTCAAAAATTCAAAATGGCCGCCACAAACAAGCTGGCAATTTACGGGCAACGAAATTTATACACGTCACAATGAGAGATGAGAAGGGGCATGTTTTGAAACCTTCCAAGAATATGTACACCATCAACACGGTGAGAGATCGGAACATGTTCTTGCAAAATCTGTACGCGTTCTCGGTGTTGAACTGGGTATGCCACGCGTTCTTACCTAAAAAACAGCATAACAGACGCCATGTCACTCCCGATAACTCCGTCAGCGACAGGAAAATAAGATATCTCCCACAAAATAATGCTTCCATGACCTGTTAGACTATTTCACACATCCATGTACATTAGTAATATCAGTACTGGATTAGCAGATGTATGAGTGGGTATTGTGCACTTAGAATGGGAACAAAATCACTGGCATCGAGAAATTTTCCTGTACAATCTTCACGAAACTGCATATAATATTACCAAACATACAGATTGCGACTGATAATGGTATGCTAGACATCATGTTCACAGTTCGCTGAGATCGGTCACAAATTAAAACCATGCAAATGATTTAGTGCAGAGAATCACGGACATGCATTCTTGCAAATGTTATTTTCTGGAGTTGTGTCCGGCCGTGAGCCGCATATGAGGTCGAAATCAACAAGGCTTATTGAAAACCGTTTAGCAATACTTATTGATCACGATATCACTAAACATGTGAAGAATCATCATAATCATAGGTTCGTCATATTTCTATATTTGCAAGAACGCGTAGCGTAAGTTTTCAAGAACGTGTAACATTCCAGAGCTGCATTTACCACCACCAGACAGAATTTGCAGGTTTTATGGCGACTGTACACACTTCCCGTGCTAGACACTGCTCAGAACACAATATTTTCTCGCAAAATAACCGTTTTCCTGTCCAAATACACAATGAAACTAAGTGAGAGATGTTCCTTTTTGTATGATTCATCAAAATGTGAGTCGGTCTAATACAACTGTACATGGCGCTACACATATCCTGAAACAACTATTAATACGATTGCATTTTATAACTATTAGGTAGAAATGGTCACAGGCATATACGCTACCGTACATAGACTCATTCGTAGTGACCCTTGAGTGTTCATCAATTTCATCCATGTCTATCATATCAATTGCACAAGATTCAGCCATATTCGGAACATCTGTCGCATTATCATCTGGATCATCTATGCTGCAGTTGAAGTCACCCATCAAAAGCACTGGGACACCATATTGACCTTTAATATATGTGATGTCATGACGGATTGAGCCTAAAACCATTTCAAAGTATGTTTTTGGAATTAATATTCACAGCCACAGTATGCAGTCAAATTCAAATTTTAAAGGCTTACAATGATCAGCGATACTTTCCTAACAAATGTACAAATACCATAAACAACACCGAATCTGATTTTGCTTTATGAAACAAAGTATAACCATCAGATGATCAGTAGGGTAATCAAGAGTATTGGTGTTACGTTCACTACTCACGAAATTTCCATTTAATTGTTAGAATTGATAAGTTATGTTTCAGAATTACCAACTGGTGTTGTGAAATAACAATTAATACTTGAAAATGATCTTACAATTATTATCTATTTAATTTCATGATTTATCATTTGGTTTCCAAGAATTAACAATTTATGTTTCGGAATTAACAATTTACGTTTTTGAACTGGTAATTATGTTTGTTGGATCTTTCAATTATTGGTTTTAAATTTTACATTTAATTTCAGGAATTACCAAACTTGATTTTCAAAAAAAGCAAATTTTAGAATTACTAGTACTCCATTATTTTTGTATTTACCATTTATGTTTTGGAGTTATCAATCTAGTTGGTGAAATACGCAAATCATTTTTGGGAGATATCTGATAATTTTTCTAAATATCTATTTGAGTGTTGCATAATTTATTATATCAATTTAGTTGCTGGAATTGAAAATGTATGTTTTAGAATTATTTGATTATTTTTTCTACTGATGCAGTTATTACAAAATTATCAATTTAGAATTTGGAATTAACCATTTATGTTTCGAACCATTTATGTTTTTAGAATTTCGAATTAACCATTTATGTTTCGAAAATATCTGATTACTTTTAAATTAGTTATTGAAGTTCTGGAATTGACAGTTTCCACATTTAGAATTTGGAATTAACCATTTATGTTTCGAAAATATCTGATTATTTTCTAATTAGTTATTGAAGTTCTGGAATTGACAGTTTCCACACAAGATGTCACATGCCCTCCGGCCACATACCGTATTCCCGTGTATACAGACACATTTGCCTATAAATGAAACAGTATGGCCCTTTTTTCTCATCTCTGGGTTAACCCAGGTAGGTTAAATCCAATACCCAGGGTAAACCCTGGGTGAGCTAACCCAGTAGGATAACCCTGACCCGTGGGCGTGGGTCGGGTTTGTTTCCCATGTCAAGGCTAGGTCTAGGTTACCTAACCTAAGGCTAACCCGCGGTAAACCCGTGGTTGTGTTGTTGTTTTTTGGCTCGGCAACCTAGTGCAGCCTAAAATGAGAACACGATGCACTCAGATCAAAATTAAACAAATCAACTCAGTCTTGCACACACAAACAACGCATCTCGGTATGGCTGCGTTTACATCAAGTTAGGGATCCTGAACAGCTCAATATTCTGATCTGATCGTGATGCTCGGGACCGAGACTTTCATACAATGTCATATCGTCTGTTAGCTCAAGCGGTAGCGCCGGATAAGTCTATGCTATCATACGGTGACAGTGTCATCCGAGATAGACGATTTTAGAATGGACAATGTACCTGAATGGACGATCCGATATGGACGAATTCCATAGGTTTCCTTGGAATTGACACCGTGTTACCCGTGGGTTACGAAACCCAGGGATAACCGAGGGATAACTCGGACATTAGAAATGCAAAGTAAAGGTGACCTACAGGTTATCCCAGGGTTAACATCGGGTTATGAAAACCCAGGGGTAACCCGGAGATGAGAAATCGGGCCTTTGGTTTTGCCTCACATAGTAGGCGCATGTGCATTTATGTAAAGTGTGACGTATGTGCCTATACATGTATGTAAATCCACTTCCTTTTCCATGTAACGATGCACGGTATAGAATGGTGCCTTGACCTTGGAGTGTCCGCCAGGGGTCAAAGTCAGGGTCATTTACGAATCTTTGCACAGTGTATCAAGTAGCATATCATTAGAAAGGTTTTGAGCCCAGACTCCGGATATACCTTATTTGGGGCGCTACGACATACAGTGACGTCACAATGACGTTATAAACATCGAATTTCCTATATTTCAAGGTGCCATAACTTCGTCAAAACTGTCTGAAATCGCGTCAAACTGTATGTATCTTACAGGCCACAAAATAGGACGAATTATCAGGGTCAGAGGTCATGGTCAAGGTCACTGAAAACCTGTAAAAAAACATTCCCCTGTTAAATCGAGGTAAAGAGATGCAGCTTGACCAAAACATGCAGAAGAGGAATTGCAATCACACATGTATTTCAAATTCCATGAGGTCAAGTCATGATGTTAGAGTCAAATATGCTAATCTTCTGAAACCTGTCGAGTAATATATCATAAGGAAGGTATTGAGACCCAGATTTCGGATATATTTCCGGCTTCGGATATATTTTGGCTTCAGGACAAACAGTAACGTCACAATGACGTTATGAACATAACATTTCCATAAATGGAAAATGTCACAACTCTGTCACAACTGCATTTAATTAATTGAAACTTGGTATGCCGGTTATGAAAGATTCGTGTTTGTCTGTTTTCACTCTCGGTCAGTAACCAAAAAAACACGTCAATAGAATGCTGCGTTAAAATGTGCTCAACATATAAATTAACTAAATCAGTTGGGCGAGAGTCTGCAATCTCTGATGGTCTTGTTTTTATATTTCAATACCAATGATACATGTACAAATATGATTTTGCATGTATTTTGAGGAATCAACGTCAAGGGATATTCCTAGTTTCCAAATTTGCTGAATTGTTAACTGCGCAGATTCTCCTTCAAAGCCACACGGAAATCAAATTATGTGTAAAAGCAATAAAAAAAGATTATTGAAAAATGATTGAAAATTGTCCTTGAAATCATTATTAAAAATGGTTGGATTGTTCGACCATTTAACGAGAACAACAAGCCTGCCTCTGTTTCTTTCCAAGTTGGGTAACCAACAGAATACGACTAAGTCACATGCCATTGTTTGACATAATATCCAGTAGTAAGAATTAATCGTAGACGTGAAAACATGCATCAGATATAACCATTTGTGTTGCATCTTTGGGTACCCTGTAACCTTTAGTGAGGAGTGGTTAAATATGTACATATTCAGTCAAACGTTAGAATTGAAGCTTGTGGCTTCAGCCTAGATTGTTTATGTGACCACATAGCAAATTACCTGAGGTAAAAATTCGTAAAATTTGATCTCATCTCACCTTCAATGTTTAGAACCAAGGTCATGTCTACATCATTCAATGTACAATTACCATTAAATTCGTCTCCAAAAAAGGGGATATTTTGACCTCTCCTTGCTTGTGAGAATATTAAATTATTTTTTTTATCGATAAGCTAAATCACTTCAACGCACACACCGTTGTAACAAGAAACTGCAGCTAACTGCGGGAGACGACATTAGAGCTCGAGCACACCATCAGCACCACGAGACCTGAATATATCTTACACCCCCCCCCCCCCCCCTTACAAAAAAAGAAAATTGAAACATATCATGTCCCACATGATTCCAATTCATTCCCGTATATTATGATGAAACACATAGGCCTACTTCAATCATATTCCTAATGAGTAAACATTTATTTTGAACTCAATGAAACAGATACGCCTGATAAAATGATATTGAACCTCAATAAAATATCCTTAAAATATTGGAAAGTATGAGGAATATCTGCATCTGATATCATGATATAGATAACACATGCATACTGAGCAAATTAAAAGACCAGTTTAAAATAAAAAGGTTTCGCAACCCAGCATGGAACACCTTGTCATGTGATAAAATATGTCCAATTACGGTAAATGTAGTCGTGGTACCGTACACGAATCGTTGTGTTTACTTCATTACGCCAAAGAAGGCCGCACGCAAGGTTACATGTACATGCATGCACAAAATGATGCACAGAAAATTGTACGTTCCAAAGTACGCGTCATTGAGGTAAAATTTGCTTTGCATTCTGGGAACGTGAATTTCCATCGGCTCCGCCATTTTGACGTTTTCCAGACGAGCTGACCATTTTGCGTAATTTTCTCAAACCTAACACATCGATTTATGCATTATATATCTGTGGAATATTCAAAGCTTGCCATCAAATCGAGAGATTTTATGTCAAGGACGAAGAAAATACTCATTTGAAGTAGGTGTACAAAGGTTTACATGCGAAAACGGGCGTCGATAGGTTGGCATGAAACCTCCATAAAAAAAGTCAGCACATAGACATATAGAGAGTTGGGCGCTTCGCCCCCAACGCTCTAATGTCAAAAATATTCTAACTATGGCATATGTAGTTTCTCAAATACCACATGGATTCCGCTGAAAAGTACAAGCGTTCAAGATACAAGAATTCAGGGATAACTAGAGCGTGTATATGAAAGCTATGATTCTAATCATCTAATTTATATGAAATTGACTGATTATCTTCAAATAACGAAACACCACATTCATTTTAGACGGGATCGAAATTGAAGAACCACGTGTACATATATTATGTATTGCTGCTGTTACAATGTGTACAGTGAGTATTAGAAATGTAAAGCAAAATGTCTATGGAGTATGCAATTGGAGAGGATAAGCGTCATAAAGTTTTATTATCTCCTGAAGAGACTAGTTTGATCTTATCGTGGGGCTCAGATCTACTGCACTTGACATATACTTTTTTTCACATGATTATCTGCGTTGCCCATGGATAGGATTTGAACAACAATTCAAATGATCATTCATCACCCAATGAAACATTCACAGTCTGAGTAGATCATGGAACATCACAAGGGCTTGGTTCCTGTGTATGTTCAAGAGTCAGTCATTTCACCTCACGAACTACAATATAAATTATATGTGTTATCATTTTAAGTATCTTAGTTTTTTTATTTTAATACTTTGAAGTGTTCTAGACTTACACGCCAATGTTTCCAGTTTATTACTGTGTCAGGCGTGGTGTTGTCCCTGACAATCAGTATGTTCATTTCAAGCAATAAATAAACGAGCAGTCGAAAGGGTCAATCCCATGCCCCCTTGTGATCATGTTAATGAATACATTATTGTACCGTACCCGGCGATACCTATAAATGCAACCGCACAAGAAAAATCCTAATACTGAATATCACAACTCTGTGTGCATCACCAATCCCGACATCGTGAGCACACATCATATTTGAGGTAAGTCAAGCACCATGCATTCCTTTCAGGGCCTTGATAAAATGAATACATATGTCTTTATTTTTATCCAAATAACATTTCGATCAAAACATACGGAACATTAACATTAATGTGCACGGAACGTTATATACATATTCCGCCACATTCTAGTATTTTTTTACGAAAGACATGTTCACTGTTCATAAAACTGCGGGTTATGAAAGTGTACACAAGACCCGATGTTTTCGCGAACCCCTATATCAATGAAATCATTTGCATCCTTATTCTTTTTATCCTGTCCCACACAAAGCAATCAGAAAGATAATCATTGAAACCTTCAACACAAGATTTGGCTTGGGAATACAGATCACGATTAAAAACTTCACCGTTTATACACGTGGAGATAAGTTTTAGCCATAAGGATTACGGTCTGATGGAATCGAATGCTTTGTTGTGATCAATGAAGGCATATAGACACACTTCCGCTCATGCAGATACAGTTGTATTGCACGCAATACGAATATATGCTCGGTTATTGAGAATCCGGCCCAATGCTGCGTTCCATTCAAGTCGTGCAAATGGTGATCACGAGTGGGAAGTGGTGCAGTACGAGTTCAAAGTTCCTCCGAGTATCTATGAGTAAAAATATGACCTCGTAAATGAAAGTAATTGTGGCACTCATTATTGCATTATTTTCTAATCAACTCAGGCCAAAAATAATGAAAAATTAGAAAAAATATTTTTTGATAATTTTATCAAAAAAGTCAAAATCTTCATTTCAATGTTAGTATTTTACCATTTTATACATAGATGCATGATAATAGCGAAAGTATCAATCTATTACCACCAATACATCCAAATTTTGATGATTCCAATAACAAACGTAAAACACAACATTTTGCAATAGAAACAAAGCCCGACCAAATACTTTATCAAAAGACACACTGGCGTCATCAGGGGCAGACAGTCTGGTAAGTGTAGTTGTTTCTACTGTACACCTGATGGAATTAGTATACAACTGCTTAATAGGTAAAACTAACAAAGTTTTTCCATTTTATATGTTGTTTTCATACAAAATCCCTCCATTTGCCGTCTTGTTTTTCCTACTCGTGCAAATCGAGTCTGAAAATCTGCCTCCACTTCACGACTTGTGCAAATGGGAATTCACCAGTCGTAACGTGACTGGAACGGTTTTTACCACTGGGAAACTCGTAATCACTATTTGCACGACATGATTGGAACGCAGCACAAGTATCATAGACTGCGCCTTAATACTACTCGTCCACTAAATAAATGCCATTTGATCCGTCTGTCACCTTTTTAATCCTTATTGAATATAGAAGATGGCGCAGTGTATGATACTTGGGCCATGAAGGGCAGCCTGAATCTGGCCTCTTCATCCCCCAAGAACTCAAAGTCTCAACATATATGGTTAATCTTGCACTAATCAGTAAACAGTTGGGACTGTGATTCGTGTGTACATGTAGGGGAGTTAGCTCAAAGGCTCAGAAAAATTCACAGAGAAATGGGCCCAAATAACGTACACCGCTCCTTGATACTACTCTTCAACTGAAAATATCCCATTTAATCCGTCTCGCAGCTGTTCAATCCTTATTGAAGATAGAGGAGAGCGCAGGATATGATACTTGGGCCGAGAAAGGCATAGTTTTGAGACTCAAGTGGATTTCCCCCCACCACATATGGTGTTTTGATCCTTCAACGTCACTGATGTCAAAATCGAAGTCACCACCGAAATCACTAAATGTGACTTCCCATTTGGATGTGCCAATATTTGAGCTCTATCTCGAAATTTTTTAGGAGTTTCTCCATACAGGTCCCATTAAATGAAGAGAATAGTGCATGGAACTTTCGTAGCCCAAAAAGTGTTTCAATGTCGATTTTTTTTAGTGGGGGGGGGGGGGGGGTGGCACGAAGTGATTCATTTCCCGACAAAACTTTTCGGGTTCACCATCTCGTCAGACATGTCGGTCCGCTACATGCAGATGGGTGGTTCAGAAACAATGAAGCTGAATTGTTCTGGGAATTTTCTCTATACACACCCGTAGTAGTCCGTGTAATGCATACGATAATAGAAACTAAGAGCTGTACCCGGATGTGTACTCATTGCACGGCAGCTGAACGTTTAGTTGCAGTATGATTTTGTGAAATCGATCAAATGTTTAAAATGTATCCACAGGACCTCTTCGATTCCATGGAGCAATGACTTCTGCCATGAAATGCCACAAGTGGCACATTAGTTCCTTTTTGTTTTCGGAATCTGGTACACGCCACCGTCGCGAGTTGTTTCCGTGGGAAAGGTGCGTCTTGCCTTGTTGATAGGGTGATGATACAGAAAAATGGTCTGGGTGAGGGCATTATGTACCAGATTACCAAGACGAAAAACAATTCAATGTGTCAATTGTGGCATTGTATGATCGAAAATACATGTGTTCATGGAATCGATTACGTCCTGTGGATATACTCTATACATTTGATGGATTTCGATACCATTTTGTCACAAAGTCATACCTTAACTAAACATTCGACTGCAGTGCAATGAGTACACATCCGGGTACAGCTATTGGCTTCTATTTTCGTATGCATTGCACGGTTCACTACGTGTGATACAGTTACCATTAAATGAAGAGAATAGTGGATGTGGATGCAATTTTCTATGCTAAAAAAATGTTCAAATGGCGGGGAAGAGCTTATAGACAACATATGGGTACATATTGGAAGTCGTTCTCATCAATTAGACAAAAAAAAACTGAAAAGGTTTCGAAAGAATAGCTAAAATCCAGGAGTCCAAGGTCACTGAGAGTCAAATTCAAGATCACCAATGAAATCCCAATATATGGTTTCCCATTTGAATGTTTTCAATATTCAGGCTCTATCTTTAAATGTTATAGGAATTTATTCCGCCTAGCTTCCGTTATGAAGGAAAACGTGGATGAAACTTTCAGAAATAATTTTCAATGGCAAACATTTTTTTACTAAAAATGGCTGAAACGAATAGTGACTGGATTTGGGTCGATTTTTTATCTCAGACCAGCCAAAATCAAAATGGCCGACACAAACAGGCTGGCAATTTACGGGCAACAAAACTTATACACTTCACAATGATAGATGATAAGCGGCATGTTTTGAAACCTTTCAAGAACGTACACCAACAACACGGTGGTAGGTCAGAACACGTTCTTGCAAAATGTGTACGCGTTCTCGGTGTTGAACTGGGTATGTCACGCGTTCTTGCCTAAAAAAAAGCAAAACAGAGGCCATGTCACTCTCACTACGTCAGCGACAGGAAAATAAGACTATTTCACATATCCATGTACATAAGTATTATCCTACTGGATTAGCAGATTCGTGTGTTGGGATCGTATACTTAGAATGGGGGCTACATACAATCACTGGCATCGAACAATTTTCCTGTACAATCTTCACGAAACTGCATATAATATTACCAAACTTACAGATTGCGGTTGATAATGGTATGCTAGATAACTTGGTCACAGTTCGCTGAAATCGGTCACAAATTAGAACCATGCAAATTATTAAGTGCAGAGAATCACGGACACGCGTTATTGCAAAATGTTATTTTCTGGAGTTTTGTCCGGCCGTGAGCCGCATATGAGGTCGAAATTAACAATGCTCATTGGAAACCGTTTATAGATGATCACGATATCATTTAACATGTGAACAATCACCATAATGAAAAGTTCGTCATATTTCTATATTTGCAAGAACGTGTAGCGTAAGTTTTTCAAATCTGCATTTTCCACCAACAGAGAGAATTTGCAGGCTTTATCATGTTCACGGGGACTATTACACACACCCTTTGCTAGACACTACTCAAAACACAATATTTTTTCGCAAAATAACCTTTTTCCCGCCCAAATACACATGAAACTGAGTGAAAAAAATGTTCCTTTTTGTATGATCCATCAAAATGTGAGTCGGTCTAATACAACTGTACATGGCGGGACACCTATCCTGAAGCAAATATCATTACGATTGCATTTTATACCTATTAAATAAAAATGGTCACAGGCATGAACGCTACCGTATATCGACTCAATCGTTTTGCCACGATCCTAATGCAAGAACAGGTTGCTCGCTGCAAGAACGCGTACAGTGAGAACATCCGACCGCAAGAGTTCGTCCTAATACTGTGAACAATATCAGCATTATGACCTTGAGTGTCATCATTTTTATCCATTTCTGTCATATCGATTCCACAGGACTCAGCCATATTAGGATCATCTGTCACAATATCATCTGGATCACATATGCTGCAGTTGAAGTCACCCATCAAAAGCACTGGGACAACATATTGATCTTTAACATCTGTGATGTCATGACAGATTGAACCTAAAACCATTTCTAAGTATGTCTCGGGAATTAATATTTACATCCACAGTATGCAGTCAAATTCAAATTTCAAAGGCTCACAATGATCAGCCATATCCTTCTTAAAAAATATACAAATACCATGAACAACACCGAATCTCATTTTGTACTTGGATAGGTTAATCAAAAGTATTGGTGTTACTTTCACATGACATCAAATTTCTTCAGATAACCATCAAAGGTTCTAAGATTCAATCCAGACTCGTATTATCCTTTCCAGTTTTGGAAATTTCAATTCAATTAGAATTAAAACGTTATGTTTCAAATTTATCAATTGATGTTGTGAAATAACAATTAATACTTGAAAATTATCTTACAATTATTATCCATTTATTTAATTTCATGGCCGCCCATGATTGGGATAACAATTGTTATTTAATTGTTATTTATCATTTAGTTTTCAAGAATTAACGATTGATGTTTCGGAATTAACAATTTACGTTTTTGACAGGTAATTATGTTTTTTTGGATTTTCTGATTATTGATTTTATATTATACATTTGATTTCAGGAATTACCCAATTTGATTTTTTTAAAAAGCATATTTTTTAATTACCAGTACTTAATTTTTTTTTGTGTTTATTACCATTTATGTTTTGGAGTTATCAATCTAGTAGGTGAATCAGTTTTGAGAGATATCTGATTATTTTTCTAAATATCTATATAAGTTTTGCATATTTTATTATATCAATTTAGTCGCTGGAATTGAAAATGTATGTTTTAGAATTTTTGGTTATTATTTTTTACTTATCCAGTTAATTTAAAGAATTATCAATTTAGAATTTGGGATTAACCATTTATCTTTTGAAAATATCTGATTAATTTTCGAATTAGTTATTGAAGTTCTGGATTGACAGTTTCCACACAAGATGTCACATGCCCTCCGGCCACATACCATATTCCCGTGCATACAGACACATTTGCCTATAAAAGAAACAGTACGATTTTGCCTCACATAGAAGGCGCATGCGCATTTATGTGAGGCGTGACGCATGCGCCTATACATGTATGTGAATCCACTTCGTTTTCTGATATAGTAAAGCTTCTCGTTGCTATACAATAAATAGAGCTGTTTGTTACCTGGGTAATTAGCACCTAGGTAATTAGCACTAGGTGGATATATGATATAGGAGGAGGGGTGGTGGAATACTAACATAATTATAAACACGACAGAAAGGCATACCCTACATTGTCACAAATAACACTGTTATCGTCAATATCGATAACTGTCCAAATCCAGACAATAAAATAACCAGGAAATGCATTTTTTTCAGTTCTTGCACCTCTTCTTGTTAACCTTAAACTGTTTTGGGTTGAATTATGGCATATGGTCAAAATCCAACGCAGGAAAAAATGACCAACTACTACGTGGTTGTTGTGGTTAGAACAGAAGGAAAACAATATACAGTGATAGAAATTTGAGGAAGTCCAAGAATTCTTCAGCTGAATGACCGTTTTGAGGTTTCAATGTCATTTGAAAATCAGTTTGTAGGGACTATCCCATAATATCAATACACAAATTTTCAAAAGATTCCATCAAGTGGTCTCCGATTAGGAGAAAAGTCGATAATAGGGTGTTTTCGGGTCAAAATTGGTCACCATTACCAATAAAATCTCAAAATTTGCAAATCGGGAAAAAATACATGCTTTTCGATGTATTCATTATCATTTCGTTCAAAATTTCAGAAACATATGGCCATAAACTCAAAGATAAAAATACCCATTTTGATTGAATAGCAATTTTCTCAAAGATAAAATCATTTGCTAGAGAAATTCTAAGATCTGTTTGTGGGGACTATCCCACAGTACCAACATGACAAGTTTCGGAAGATTCCATCAAGTGGTGTCGGAGAAGGCGTTCGAATATTGTGTAAAGTTTGACGCCCGCTACCTAGGGCGCAAGCGCCCAGCATCTGAGCACGGTCAATGTGGGCGCCGTGTTTACTTAACTATAACCAGGTAACAGTCCGCCGAACAAGTCCGGCCTCATACATTTCTAGACATAGCATCATTATGGTAATATACCCGATGTGACGAGCCCGAGAGCCATGGTCGAGGCTCCCGGAATCTTTATTCAAATCAAGATTGTTTGATGTGAACTAATAATATCAAAGCTAAAACCTTACAGTCCAGACTCAACACTTAGGCATGATTCTACTAAGGGCGTAGGCCTAATACCTACAATCAATATCTTTGATAACTGTCATAATTTTAGGGACAATCCCAATCCACATCATGCACGTTATCTACAATCTAGAGAGACAACTAGTGTTTAAAATTTAGCCCGAAAGCTAAGGAACGTTACTGGACAATATACGTTTTATATTTTAGATTTTAGCCCTTTTGTCCCAAGACCTTGATAGTGAGGTCACTGGTCAAATTCATGATCACGAGAACAATCAGCATAGTCATGCTTTTTCCTATATGTCCACAATTGATTGATTGTAATCAAGTTGTAAATTCAACAATAAGAAAGATATAGTATCAACTTTGTCCTGTGACCTTGAAAATGAAGTCGAAGGTCAAGTTCAAGGTTTTACGAATATTCAACATATATCGTTTCCTATATGTGCTCAATTGACTCCTGAGTTGTATAGTCGGGAATAAGTGACATATTAGCCATTTTGTGCTCTGACCTTGAAAATGATGTCAAAGGTCGAATCCAAGGTCATCAAAATATTTGGCATACCTCGATTCCTATATGTACACAATTGATTCCCAATCTATAAAGTTGACAATAAGTGAGATATTAGCCATTATTTAGTAATATTAGGTATTCCGAGCGAACAAAACAGGGTCCGTTATCCAATTTCATAGTCCGGGGACAGAAAGTCATATCAGGCATACGAAGTGAGAGTGAACAAAAATGACAGGGAAACTCATGAGCCCAAGAAATGGCCACTAGGAGGTGAAATAAGGTTTTCCGGAACGAGTGAGCATTTCCTGCCTCACTAGTGGCACCCGTCATGAATCCCCCAAAATTAACATGAAAATAGATCTAGATCGTATAATGTGTGTTTTGTTCATTTTCTGAAAAGAAAAATCACGTATGAGATGGAACGCCAAGGGAGGTCTGTTGCTGTACTGCACAGTGTCGTGAAGGGAGTACATGTCTATCGTAGAAGGCCCCCAGTAGGCACAAAATTGGTTTTATCGTTAGACCACGGTTCACGTTATAAAAGCGCTGTAGGTGTGCGTGAAATGGATGGCAGCATGGTAGGGCATATCGCTGCCGAACACGCCCGACTCGTACTGCATTGGCATAGTACAACGACGTTCCGGTAAACATACATCAGATTCCAGATGATGTTTTAACCATATTTTTAAAATTCAAATTATTTGTCATGAATAGTGCAAATTGAGTTAGTTTGTGCAATGTTCTGGCCAAATTTGTAGACATCTAGCCTGATCTGGTATTGTTCAGTCTCATGTTTGTAAGTGCAAGATGGGAAATACAAAATTACATTCATTTTAATTAATTTGCAGGTTCATGCATATGTTACTGATGATAGCATTTACTGGTCCAGACGGGCAGGAGGTGATGAGATCGCTCTGGATATTCACTTTTACTCTGCTGATGAAGGCCAAGTGCAAGATATGAAGAAGGCTTTAAACAGTCACAAAGATATTATGTCCCATTTTAAACGTAGACATCGTGATTCATATAGAATTAGATACCGCTTGTGTAATTGAATATTTTATTTCTTCTATTCACGATTACAAAAACTTCGCCAATTATCTATGTCGGCTACATGCCAATGTGAATCTCCTTAACAAAACCAGAATAAAATTCATTCAGAGTCATCGTCATCTCCAGAGTCGGACTCTGAATCTGCACTGTCCGTGTCGTTGATCTCGACGATATCTCCGGCGGGCACGATGCCGTCCTCAACAAGCAAGCCAGGCCTGCAAATTATAGGATTAATACTATTAAACTATTTATAACTATTACATTTGCTGAATATTATAGCTTTACATGTGATGAAATAAGGTAATCTGTTCAACATCATGATCTACTGGAAGCAATTCTAGATTATATTTATAACCTGTTGTGTAGCTGATCAGCTGCCACCCCACCACGCTGGATTCCGCACTGTTGGAATGACCGAGTAATCATGTCACCTTGTTGAGACACTCATCGAGTGGTTGCAGTAATGGAGTCATGTCTTTTGGTATGAACAACGTTGTTGTGTTCTTGTGTTCGCGTAGACCAGCTAAGACGCCAGCATCTTTGTGTGATGCATGCGAGTCCCAAATCATAAGGTGTTTTGCGTTGAACATGACACCAGGCCTGCGTTGCCATATGTTTGGTATGTACTCGCGATTGAGTGAAGCTGCCGACATAGACACCCTGCAACATATCTTAAGGCGGTGACTTACCTAGTTCTTTTGTCTAGGGGTCAGGTCATGTTATTGTCACCGACTTGTGCTCAGATGTTTTGGAAGGAAGATCAACACAAGGTAAGAAAAATGCAATTTCTGCAACATAGCGCATATATGTAATAACTGAGGGGGATGATACGATGTCCGAGATACTACTACAAATTAATGTACTTCACAAATATTTGTAGGGGCTGAAATTCCCCAGAAATAAGGGTTCTTCCATCAATGTTTACCCCAATTTTGACACCGTGATCACGTTCATGGTTATTTTCAATGAATTCTGCACATTGTATTTCTATAATCAGATGTCTGTACACGGGAGTTAAGATAATCATCTCATGTTTTATATATCCTGCGCATACGCACCAAAATATTGTAATTTTTCACTTATTCCTAAATTACTACACACGCTTGTCGTGTCATCGATTTGAGTCAAGCGTCACCGACTTAAGATGTAAGTTGCCCAGAAAAGGACTGGTATCTCTCCACAAAAAAACGCAGAAAGCATTAGCCACCGCCGATGTTCAATCAACGGTATGCATTGCAACATCATAATGCAGCTGTTTATATTATCTTCTTTCCATATTATTGTCTTCATATTTGGAAATTGAGCAAAATTAATATGTACACTATACATACTCATAATACGTGGACATGCCTCAATTATTTCCATAGTCCCATCGTTCGTTCATTCAGAAATCATGGCAGGAAACGAAAGCTGTACCTGTCCAATCAGGTGTGCACGTACAAACTGCGAAGATAGCAACGCGACAATGACGCATCGACGGAGTTCGACTCCGCTACAGACTCGGGGGATAATCTGGACACCACAGTGTCTGATGGAGAGAGTGTTTCGGATAGCGATGAACCACCTGCGTGCACGAAATGCAGTCCAATAAACACTTTTGCAACGCTTGCTGGGTACGATCGTTTTTTTGACAATTTGTTACATAGTACTGAAAAGGTCTTCTAGGCAGGGACATTATGTCGTTCAAGCTATTCAATGAGTATCTGCCGCCCGTGTTATCCCGCGATACATTTCAACACGGTAATGACACTTTGATGTGGTGGACGGCGGAATTCAAGATGTTCGGAGCTCGCTGGCTTAGGTTCATGTCGTGCGCCGATGAATCAGGAAACCGTTTGCCTGTCTCACCGAAACCACCCTTCGAGGAGTTGTCCCAAACTCACTGTCCCATACTGCTGGTGTTAGGAAACCAGGTAATGAACACAATAAACAGTAGAATATCTTTTCATAGAATATCGGGCTGCTGGTGACTTCTCATACCTAAACAAATAAAGTGTTTTACCAGTATAGGTGTCCCGATTCACGATTTGCAAGGCTACATGAAGGATCTAAAAATATATTTTGATATATTTCTTAGGGATCTTCAATGACATGCTGGAAAATGTTAATGACATTGCAAACAGTAGCTACATACTTTTTTCATACTTCAGCAAGACGGAAAGTTGATTAGGACTGCATTGACACAGAACTACGGAGACGCAGATTACATTGGAGTGGAGGTGAATATGCTGCGAACAATCACATCAATAACGCGGTCTTACGAAATGTTGTTGGGATGTATACTGCACAATATATTGCAACGTACGGTCCACGATACCACGAATATGATATCGCTATAACCGTACATGAGAACACCTTTTCTTAGCACTCATTCAACCAGTGGGTATGTTATACCCAAAATGTAAACCTAAGTCGGTGAGGCTTGACTCAAATCGGTGACACGACAAGCATGTGGAATAATTTGGGAATAACTGAAAAATTACAAGATATTAGTGCATGTGCGCAGGATGTATGAAACATGACATGATTATTTCAACAACCGTGTACAGATTATCGAAATACAATGTGCAGAATTTATTGAAAATGACCATGAACGTGATCACGGTGTCAAAATTGGGGTAAACATTGATGGGAGAAACCTTATTTCTGGGGAATTTCAGCCCCTACAAATATTTGTGAAGTACATTAATTTGTAGTAGTATCTCGGACATCGTATCATCCCCCTCAGTTATTATATATATGCATTATATTGCAGAAATTGCATTTTTCTTACCTTGTGTTGATCTTCCTCCCAAACAATCTGAGCACAAGTCGGTGACAATAACATGACCTGACCCCTAGACAAAAGAACTAGGTCAGTCACCGCCTTAAGATATGTTGCAGGGTGTAGAACTACCGCGCGACACAGCTACCTGAACTCCTGCGGGGGAGAAACATGAAATAGAGAATGGACACATAAAACTAAGGTTCATCCAATGTAAATTAATTGATTTCGGGGATGAGTCTTTTAAAAATTACCCTAAGGCCTAAGGAAGGTCATCAAAAAATATTCTCAAATGTATTATGTATAGTTTACTTCTGACAGGCACACATCTTTTTTTTTCACTTAGGCCTAAATACTGCCGTTTAGGAGTATCAAGTTTATTGAAGGTCAAATTCAAGTCCACCAAAAGATCCACCATGTAGTGTACGATTGTTATGATCATAATACAAACCTCTATCTACAAACGTTTTGCTAATTCACATGTTTCAGTTCAGACGTGACTTCGACAATTACCACTCAAGTTCATCGTAGATCAAGTTCACAGTCGTAGTTGATCTGTCATATAGAGATCATATATGCTAATAATACAAACCCGAGCTCTATGCAGCAGTTTTAAAAACAGAGTCCAACTTACAGAGTACACATATCAGTTTAGCTCGGATTCACTTTTCATGGTCATCTGATGTTAAATGCATGATCATCAAAAGAACCGCCCTTTTCAGTTATTATTGTGCCAAATTAAAAAATATATATTAAAGTAAGCTTTAAAGATGCAAAAATGTGGACGTACGACTCAAACGTCCGACAATGGACGGACGAAATTCCATGCCGATAGGTTATCGGATCATATATATTATGTGAGGTAACCTATTTTATCAGTATTTCAAGAGGAGACGTGGTAGAAATGCACGTAACCTTTTTTTCTCGGCTTTCACCACGTTCAAGTTATTAATATTTAAAGTAATTATCGTTTCTATTGATGAATTTTAATTGAATTGAAAATGTTTTATGTGTTCCGATTCCAATCTACAACAAATCATATTTAGGTCTACACTCAAAATGAAGTGCAACGGTACATTATTTAATTGGATAACACATTTATACCTGCGGGAAAGCGTTCTTTTGGCACATTTTTTAAAGTTCTTGAATATGATCATAGGAGCCAATTTTCGTCCGTTGCTAAGCGCCGTGAGAACAACGGCAAATCGCAGGTGTTCGTTCCCGGTTGTTTTCACTTTGATGGTGTGCAAACCTGTAAAGTCGACGGTGTGTGATTTAGGCATGTCGAAGTATACATATACTGGAACTTCATCCATGTTGGCAATGTGGCTTGCTTCGACTTCATTGGCATCCAATTCATGACGTACGTCGCGCAAATTTTTTTTCGCCACTTCCTGTGCATTTGGTGGTATTTGCTGCCCCACAGATGTTACCATTCTACGCGCAAGACCGGCCATTGGCATAAATCGGCGGCACCACCCAGCCAACGCACGGAAATTACCACCTTCTTCAAGAGCTGCATGATTTCCAACGCTTTTGTCCTGATTCGTTTTGGCTGCACGACAAATTCTTCCATTCTTTGTTCTCGAACCCAGTTTAAAGCTGTAAGTATGTTATAAATAGATAAACGACCATGTAAAAAAAATATTATGATAACGACCACGATCTTCCCCGACGGATAAACCGAACGTAAAACCACAGAACCACGCGTTGTTTGTTTTGCTTCGAATGTGGGCGGGTCTATGCACTGGCGCGAGTCAGGCCGCCCACGACAGAGGCCAGAGGCAGTCGGCTGTAACGGCGAAGTGGTATAAAGCCATTCTTGCAGTGTGTGTCGATGATCATTTGACATGTTCCCCACAGCACAGATGTCAGAGAACACACAAACTGCAAAGTATAATTGCATAATATCCATACGTGCACACAATTACTCATATAATTAGGGCTACATATTTCCCTCCTAGCCGTAATGAACGTATTATCCATTGGTGTGACGAATTTGTATGGTTCCCAGTAATTCACGTGCATAGATATATCCCCGTAATGTAGCCACATCAACAGTAAAGTTATCATACATATTTGTACACAACATACAAACAGGCTTTGTGACCTGGTAAATTTTGTACTCATATGTTGTTGAGCAGTGCTCAGTCATTGTATGCTATATTACTAACCTAGAGTACATGCCAATAGGTGCATACCTGTAACATAGCATGTACATGTACAATTGGACAGACTATCGAGGGTGACCCTATCAATGTTATATGATTACAAAATATTCCGTCAGAGATGTCACCCATATTGTCACACCCTACATTCAACCAATATGCTATAAACACTGAAATATAGATATACACAATGAAATGCATTACATACGGACATTGAGGACGATGTGTATGCCTCCTTGGTCTATTGAGTATGCCACATTGTAGGCCAGTCGCCCCCTCCTTTTATACGGCCGAAAATCCCCCTGGTCGGCCTAGGCCAAAGGCACCTACTTACGTCACCAGTCAGCACGAAAGGTTCAGGGGATGTCTCAAAAGGTCGAAGGGATTGTACAGTATCTCTTTATATAGCATACTTACAGCTTTAAGGTTGTTCGATACACCGAACGCGTCATCAATGTGGCCCGTCTATGGTTGACCAAACGTGTCATAAACAGCGAATGTAACGGCGGGGTGAAATAGGGATCGGCGGGGTATGAATGTTGCCGTGCAATGGGAGTACTGGAAAATCCGGCGGTCTGTAATCAGTACGGCGGAGTCTCGACTTGAACACACAAAGTACTGGAAGCATCACAGCATATGTCTAGTATCTTTCAGTGGGCCAGCCTCGGTTAAGAAGATAATAGGGCCTACTACTATAACATCCATTCGTTACATAGTTTTAATATGTATATGAGTAAACGTTTGCACAACAAAACTAGTAGACCTAACAATTTCCAAATCTTCTGATTAACATAATCAAACAGATCGTAAAATTATTCAAAACACTGTTAACGTAGTCCGCTACAAACATGGAGGTAACGGAGATTCAAAATTTAAAAGTCTTTTCTTGAATATTATCTCTTTAAAATGACATTATTTTATAGAGTAAATGATCAGCATCCTAATACTGAAAAGAAAATAGGGGGTCACCGTGCTCGTTTCTGCTACATATTCGATCAAAATCAGACATATTTACCTAAAATGACATAAATTCTGGCCTTTTTGCACATTTTTTCGTCCATATTCACATCTTGCATCGTGTTTTCCATGAGAACGGATACGGTGACCCCCTATTTTCTTTTCAGTTTTAGGATGCTGAACAGTTACTCTATAACATATATCATTTTGAAGCTCTAGATTATGTTGACACAGTTATTTATTTAAAAAAAAACTCTTTGACCCCCTCCCCTCACTGTTTGGAGTGGACTACCTTAAATAAATTGACAACACTTCTGTGGATCATGGCATAATTTTCAATACAACTCAAGCTTAGCGATAATAATATTTTGAAAGACTGTTCATGGTATTGCAGATCTCGTAGGGCTAATAAGCATGAATGTACTAGTATGGCATAACACATGGAATTTGTTGCTACTTGACTTGAGTGGACCAAGGACAAAAGATACAACGAATGCAAGAGCAAATTTGAGGGGTGGGGGGGGGGGGGGGGAGTTGCTGGCGCAAGTGGCGCTCATTACTTTGTATATGCTATCTGTGTAAGACCAATAAAACAAGTGTGAGGGTTTCTTCCGTTTCTTACCACATCCTCCCATTCGCCGAATCCTGCATTTTGTGCCCCTGTGGAGTGTTTGCTTCACAATTCCAATCTCTTAGAACTTCAAAGTTCACCACAAAATATCCAGAGGTCGTCACACACTCTTTTATAATAGTTTGTCCTATGCGCCCCTAAGTTTGTCCTAACACGCATATGCATTTCCAGTTCCACTAAGCAACATTCCATTGACATACATCAATTCCTCTATAGCCTGTCCATTATATAGCCTGAATATACCAAATGTTCACTCTTTAAGAGGAATACATCATAAGAAGAGCTCAGCTTCATTGGGCCGCAACATTTACAGCCCACCAGGCTCGATTTCGCGGGGCTCCGTTTTCGTTACAGTTGTCATTTTTGACACGTTTCGTCTACCATACCCGTTCCGCTATGTAAGCCGAATGGGGCTAACTTTTTCGTTTCCGCAGCTTATCTGCCCAGAAATTTACACTATGTTAGGCGATTTTCTGCCAAAATTCATCGAGATGCATGAAATAGACCTATAGACGAAATAATCTCCAAAATTCACCGCGCACAGATCAGCGCTACCCTCTCAGTCAAATCCGTTATCAGCCATTTATATATAATAAGCTATATCCTCACGTTGTCCGTATGTATAGGTCTACAAGTTATCCTGTGCCAAATGTGGCGGTCATCTTGCTCAAGCTAATTGGGTGAAATTTATTCCTAAAGTTCTACTGACTCGTCAAATTTGATGGGGATATTTCAACTATAAGCCTACTGAGTTGGCGACCGGAGAGAATCTCATCTGAGCCAATTGACCAGTCAACATCTAGTGGTTCATTCTAGCAGCCATACCGTTCATGCTAATGATCACATCTACCATGCCAGCCTTTTATACATTTCTGAGTCAAGTCAGAACATACAATATATGAAATATATGATTTTTTTTTTCAATTCATACTCACAAAAACTTGAATAATTTGACATAGTATGCACTCCAAATTCATGAAATTATTGATTTTTGTTTCCATAAAATGACACTTTTCATGTTTTAACGCTTATATCGCGAAAAGTAACCTGGATATGTATATTTTTTACATTATTTTTACAAACCCAAAATATCATTGAAGAAATATGTGTAAAAAAATTAGAAAAAAATACTGTATTACTGACTGAGCAGTGATACTCAACGTTGTATGGATTATCAGAAGTTACTCTTTTTCTCTAAAATTTCAGTGCTGAAATATATACACATGTTCTTACTCTTGCCACGAAACATATCAAACTCAGTGCTAGCGAATTTTGTTTCATCAGTTTAATGAACCGTTGCATATACAACAGTTCTGTACTGAAAAATCCTATAAATATATAGTTTTAGGCAAAAATATGCAGTTGGATTGCATGTCATGATGTAATGGATTGTGGCTATTGCTGAGGTACTTTCAAGACTGATAGGAGGTCAACAAAATGCATCATAGCAAAAAATATCATACGGTGACCTACTATTTTTTTCTGCTTTTTGTAACCATCACATATCTAGCTATCAAGAAATATAACTTTTTACTCAATAAAAACACCTTTCCGGGTGTTTCGAACAACCTTAATGCCTCTCGAGTATTGGATGATGCCCCTTTGCTGCCTTCTGCAGCCTTCGACCCTTTAGGGTGTTGAATGTTCTACTTGTTTATAAACGTCGGAGAGCAGGTTCCTCCTTCTTCGACCGTTGCAATTTTTTTCTCGTCAGATGCATTTCCCGTGCTGTTTGAGATATATTACCTCGATTTTGTAGCCAGTACTCGGTGAGCAGTTAATTCGAAATGGACAGAATAGCTCCTTCTCCGAACGTTTCTCCCTTGCTCGCCTCCTATTTGTTCTCCCTCTTCATCAGCATCCATGTTTTCCTTACCATCTTCAGCCGAATCTTCACTCGCCTCCACACCAGCCTCGTGATCACCCGCCTCCACATCAGCCACGTGGTCACCAGCCACGTGTTCAATTGCCTTCACACCAGCCACGTGTTCGACCGCCTCCACACCAGCCACGTGTTTAATTGCCTTCACACCAGCCACGTGTTCAATCGCCTCCCACCAGCCACGTGTTCAATCGCCTCCACACCAGCCACGTGTTCAATCATACCAAGATATGATCATGAAACTTTTCGTACACATACATACGAAAAGTTTACACATACAATAGTAATTTACTATTGAATTTCAGCGGAATCGGAAAAAACAAGATGGCCGCCAAAAAAAACCCATTTTTTTTCGGGAAAACAACGTCACTCACCTTATTCCGAAACGTGACAAGAAACTATCACGAATTTTTTTGTGTACATACATCGGGCCCTGCGGTAGGTTGCAATCGAATTTCAGCCTAATCGGAAAAACAAGATGGCCGCCACAAAAAAAACCATCATTTTTCACAGGAAAACGACGCACACACTTTATTCCGAAACGTGCCAAGATATTGACACAAAACATTTTGTACCCATACATCGGGCCCAGAGGTAGGTTGCTATTGAATTTCAGCCGAATTGAAAAGATCAAGATGGCCGTCACAAAAAACCATCATTTTTCTCGGGGAAACGACGTCACGCACTTCATTCCGAAACTTATCAAGATATCACGAAACTTTCTGTACACGTACATCAGGCCCTGTGGTAGGTTGCTAATGAATTTCAATCAAATTGGAAAAACCAGATGGCCGCTACAAAAAAAATGTTTTTGGAAAATGACGTGATACGCTTTATTTTGAAAGGTACCCAAGATATCATCACAAAACGTTTTGTACACATACATCGAGCCCTGACGTAGGTTGCTATTGAACTTCAGCCAAATCGAAAAAAAACAAGATGGCCGCCAAAAAACATCATTTTTTTTCGGGTAAACCCAAGTTCAGGAATCGCAACAAATATCATAACCACTCGGTGATGTACAACATGTGTCACTGTTACCGTTATTAATGAGTGCACGTTCAGAAGTGTAGATATATATTGATTTTGTATGATTTTGAATTCGCGAAAGTTACCAAGAAGAGGTAACCGAGGAACAACATCATGCACTTTATTCAGAAATGCAACAAGATATCATCACAAAACTTTTCGTACACATACATCGAGCCCTGACGTAGGTTGCTATTGAACTTCAGCCAAATCGAAAAAAAAACAAGATGGCCGCCAAAAAACATCATTTTTTTTCTGGAAAACCCAATTTCAGGAATCACAACAAATATCATAACCACTCGGTGATGAGTGCACGGCCAGTTCGTCAAACAGGCACTGTATATAGCATCCTTCACAAACAAAAACAACATTATTAGAAGCTTTATCAGCAGGGACAATGACAAACCTTTCTTGAAGTTTCAACAAAAGATTAGCAACCACGGAATCATTGAAGACAGAGCTACAATACTAGCTGACTTTGACAAAACACTAATGCGTTTTTTTACCAATGACCTAATCTGTTCGACCCATTCTGACAGAGAACTAGTTTCAGCCTTCTCTAGCTTTGTCCATTTTCTAGCATGATCCTCAACTGCATCCATGATTAACTAAAAATTGTATCTCCATGAAAACGACGTGGGCTCTCTATATTTGGGACCTTTGGACCAAAATGTTCTTCAATGATTCATTCTCCACTATATAGATGTCACCTGAAATAACATGCCCAACTGGTTTGTGTATGAACGGAGAATTAATGGACTGCCGAGGTCCAAATTCGGCCGGTATTTGACAAAAATGGCTGCCATTTTGGAGAAAATTGCGAAAATAAAAATACCTTCCTTTTGAAATATTTTTAGGCATTTTCGTGCTTAAATTTCAGGAAGATTCCACTGTAAACTTTGAAGATAAACATGTAGATGAACAACGCCGACGGATGACGGACGCGACGCCACGGTAAATTATCGGCTAGTTTTCATCTCCAAATTTACTCAAACAAATCGTAGCCTTCATGCTGAAGCGAAGACACCCCGCTCCCTCAATACCAAAATAATCTTGTCCTAAAAAAACTTGAACATGTCTTTGATCTCTCTATGTATTTCTGTTGATAATAAAGGCAGTGGCGATTTGAAAAATATGCCAAGTATCGGTATCGTACTTGACCAGCTGTTGATCATGTTGATTGAGTGCTTCTCAATATGCATACATCCCTGGCGTGAATATCGGGTGCCTACATGAAATTTTCATTGAATGCATTGGTCCTGATGCCCATATCATATCAGTTTTCGTGTTTTAGGATAATGTTCCTAGGGCCCCTGGGCCTCTTGTTGTTTTCTATGATTTTTAGGTTACCGTACCTTTGGTCCGATAACCTATTGCCGTGGCGTTGCGTCCGTCATCCATCCGTCGTCCGTTCACATTTTTATCTTTAAAGTTTACGATCGAATCTTCCTGAAACTTTGCAAAAAAAATACCTGAAAATATTTCCAGGAAACTTTTTTTCAGTTTTTTTTTTTTTTCGCTTTTTTTTTCAAAATGGCGGCCGTTTTCGACGAAAAATGCCTGATATTTTGGACTTTGGCGGCCATATCCTCAAAATCTGTTAAGTTACTTTTTTCTTTTTGATACATAACACTCCTAATATGTACTCCTGTGATATGAATAGGCTTCGTTGCACTTGAATCGCTCGAAGTGGGCCATTTTGGCTGTTAAATACTCCTATGCTTTATAATGGGACACATTATTGCTAATATCTCACTTAATATTGCCATTAGAGACTAGGAATCAATTGGGGACATATACGAAGTGATATATGCTGAATATTGTCATGACGTTGAACTTGACCTTTGATCTCATTTTCGAGGTCAGAGCATAAACTGGCTAATATCTCGCGTATTATCGACTTTACAGCTTAGGAATCAATTGTGCACATATAGGAAATGATATATACTGGATCTTGTCATGACCTAGAATTTGACCTTTGACCTCATTTTAAAGGTCAGAGCATGAAATGGCTAATATCTTACTTCTTATCAACTTCACAGCTCAGGAATCAATTGTGAATATATAGCGAACGATATATGCTGAATATTGTCATGACATTGAACTTGACCTTTGACCTCATTTCCAAGGTCAGAGCATAAACTGGTTAATATTTCGCGTCTTATCGACTTTACAGCTTAGGAATCAGTTGTGCATATACCAGAAATGATATATGTTGAATATTCTTGTGACCTTGAATTGACCAATGTCCTTATTTTCAAGGTCTCGGGACAAAAGTCTATTTTCTAAAATATATACTGTCCAGTAACCTTTCTTAGCCCTTGGGCTAATTTTAAAAATTGTCATTATTTTCGCAGTTCATGTGGAGAATTGGTCGTGTTATGTATTTCATGTTGAATTCTGTTTGTTTGAGAAACGATTTCAACAAAGAGACAGACCTTGATTCAAATTTTGTCAATTTTGGGGTCGAATAAATAAATGGTTTCGAACCTAAGTATCATAACTTGCGCCTTCCTTTATTTTCAATGAGGATTAAATGGATTTCACAGACGGATTAAATAGTGTTCATTTACTGGCCGAGTAGTTAGGCGCTGCGTATAATACTTGCGTCCGGTTTTATTAGGAGAAACAAGTAACCTACAGAGGAGAGAATTATTCTCGTGGCCAGCGGGAATATGTTGGGATGAGAAAGTATGTGTGATTAAAAACCAAAAAGATGGGAAAGCTTGTGTTGTTAATGTTGTGTGAATTCTGTTTGTTTAAGGAACGATTTCAACAAAGAGACAGACCTTGATTCAAATTATGTCTCTTGGGGTCGAATAATTAAACGGTTTCGTACCCAAGTATCATAACTTGCGCCTTCCTCTATTTTCAATGAGGATTAAATGGATTTCACAGACGGATTAAATAGTGTTCATTTACTGGCCGAGTAGTTAGGCGCAGCGTATGATACTTGGGCCCGGTTTTATTAGGAGAAAGAAGTAACCTAAAGTGGAGAGAATTATATTTGTGGCCAGCGGGAATATGTTAGGATGGGAAAGTTTGTGTGATTAATAACCCTAATTTAATGGAATAAATTGTTCATTACTCTCCATATAATAAACAAATAAGAACATATCTATAGATGTATATCCGAGTTCAGACATTCAATGGTTTTAATGTTGCCCAATGTTTTGGATCAAATTGATAGTTTATGCGTCTATTTTGGTGTAAAAATCATATTTTTCATCACATTTTATCACTTTTATGTCAGAAACTATAAAAGTTGGCAATCTTTCGTAATTGTTCTGCCAACATGAGAGATTTAGCTTAATATTTATGTTGCGCTACTGTATGCGTCTGTATTACGGTAAATCAACAAATATCGCAAAGCTCTCACAGTATTTGCGTTTAGTCACAAGATTAAAATGTGATACCTCATTGAAACAATCATAAATATTAGTTTTGAAAGTGCTGTGATCCTTTTATTGAGATTACTTTATTTTTAAAAAATGATAACAGGACCGGGGCCGCCCATGCCTACCCTCTGGCCAACAAGGGGTGTTTGAATCACTTTGTGTGTTGTTCATTTGTCAGCATTCCCAGTGTTTATTTGTCTGGATCATGCTAGAGATATCTACTGTTTAAAACAGCAGAAAATAAGAAGCTACCTTTCATATAAAAACAATACATATATATATATATATATATATATATATATATATATATATATATATATATATATATATATATATATATATATACATTCATTGAAAGTCATTGGCTGGTATTCTCCAGTTTTTTATGTTAATTTCGATAAATCGAACTTTGACAATTAATATTCTGAAGTACCGACAACAAATTACAGATGAGTTACAGTGGTCTTGATGGTATCTTCATCCATGTGTGCTGGTCGTCTGGTGTTGTCGACACACCAAGCCCTGGATAATTTCCGCTATCACACAATCAAAGCCTTGCACTTTTGTCCATCGGTAAGCCAGCAATTTTCTTTGTCTCAGGTCACCATAACGTCCAGCAAATCAATGAAGATGATCGCTTTGAGGAATGCTGTGTGTCTCCTGCTCTTTCTGGGTCTCCTCTCCATGCCCAGCACCCAGGCAGTAAAATGTTATGACTGCTCATCAGGACTCGACGGTCATTGTAATGATCCCTTCGATAGTGCTGGGGTTAGCACATATGAAGGAGACTATTGTAGCAAGATCAAAGCAAGCGCTGCTGGTAAGTTTTGTCTCATGCCTAACTGGAATGTCTAACATGATTCCGCGATGTATGCTTATGTTCGTATATATTCAGTACATCAATAATGCCGGTTTGGATGACGTCGCAGGTGTATCGTCAGTCATTAGAAGTGCAGAGACTGGTACCCCGCCGTCCTCTGGGTGTACCTCAGCAAACTACGGCGGCGTTGACACGCACGAGTGCTACTGTAGCACTGACCTCTGCAATTCCGGCATCACCTTACACGCCGGACGAGAGGTGGTCGTTGTCAGCGTGGTCGTGTATCTGGCACGACTACTGATTTAACATCTGTTCATCCAACAACACCACCTAATTGACGTTGGTAGCTTCATAGCGATATTCATTTAGAAGTGATGAAAATTGAAGAACATGAGGATGAACATGGACAATCGCACAACTACTAATTTTTTTTGCAATACGACACATATATTCAAATATATGTTATTGTGTGCATATACCGCAGTATGGTAACGTACAAACGACCATGCAAAATACACACAATTGGTTGTCAATAAGAATTTTTTTCGAGTAAACAAGTCGAAATAATTTCAGTCAAGTATGAAAATGTTCAAACCAGAAATGTAAAATCACCAAACCCGGACCGATCTGTATATCTTGCAAGACCCGGTGATGTATTATACACAAGCTATATTCAAGAATGCTGGTACTTCTCTGTTGTGATAATCTTCTTTATACAATAAACGAATGTAATCACTTTGTGTTTTCTGTCCATGTATTCTACCAGAGCACGTTATATATATGACTAAAACGAAATCTTACATTACACCACAATTTACATATACCTTTACGAAATAAAGTTTAAACTGCTTTAATGTTTACCGTTATTTATTACCAAAATTTGTGCATTTGACCTGAAGAGAGTCTTTACCTTCCGTCACCTAGAAGTTTAGATTTTTTCAATCTCCACATACGTAAACTGTAGGATAGTATACTGATTTGCATCAAACTTTGAAGAAGGTCAGGTGAAATTCACTGAAAGAATGACAACCACAAGAACAAACTTCCCTGATCGTAGCTTTTATCTTTTCGCCTCCAGCCTTCGCAAGATGACTGTGGTACGCACAGCAAATAAGCTGTTAGATCCCATTACCGATCAACCTGTACCCCACGGTGCGCAATCTAGATCGATATTTACCTATTTTCAGGTCGACTCCAAAATTTGACTCAGGACATCGAGTAGTATACTAAAGGTCTTGAAATTTGCTCCCCGAAAAAATCAAAATTTTGATGTCATGACGTCTATTGATGAAATATTTATGTGAAACGTATTTTTGGGGGGCCTGTTTTATCATTCGATATGCCACAGCTCGAATTATATTAACACTCGGGCTAAAGTTTGCAAAACTCTTATGAAAGATGTGTCTTTCCAAAGAGGACAAATCTTCGAATAGTACGATAGTATCCTATGTTACAGGTGAACCACTTTTTATTAGTATTAAATGTAGGTCAAAGTTAAAGACTAAGATCATGACTGTCATTACAAAAAAAAAAAAAAAAAATTTCTTGGTCTAACTCTTTTTTATTCTGAGAGTCCAAACTTCACAGGACGAGACTAAGTTGTCCTGGTCAAAAGCCATTTACATGAGATAGAACATTCATGATTGCATGCTTTGCACTAAGGTTAAGATTTAGATATCTTATTGGTCGATATTGTATTGTTCTGGCAAAATATCGGTAGTATGTCATATGAAAGGCCTTGATGGGAGCTTTCTTGAGATATTCAATTTTGAACGTTATGATGTTATTTCCTGACATTTCGAGGCAAGTTCACTCGAATTATATCGAGAGTATAGCAGTGATTATAGTTTTCAAGAAGTGAACCCTTTTAATTTGTTGTTTATAAAATGCAGGCGAAGATTATAGTTTAGAGTCATTACCCCAAAATCACAAATATATAAAATATATTTGTGAGCGTGAATATGTCAAATTAACATCATACAATGTGCATTGGCAGTACTGAACACAAGCACAGAATTATACAATAAAGCTTAATGTTAGAATTATTGGCAAGTAATACAAGAAAATCTATTTATTGTGAAATAATCTTCTTTGGTGGGAAGGATGTATATATTTCAACCGAAAGGAATTTCAGTTGATCCAAATGCAATTATATTCCATCCAATCACAGCCCATTTATCAGATTATATATTTCGTGCAAACAAACCAATTGTCATAGAAATCCTATCAATTCCCTTTAGAGTTTCCTTAATATCTCGAGGAGTTTGGTGTATTAATATGAATATCTAAAAACATTAGCCCAAGGTCAGAGAGAGGTTACCAGAGTAATGTACAGTGTTAGACATAAACCTTTTCCATCAGAATTCCTGGTCTGACATATAAAATTCACTGGAGGTCCAATTTGAGGTCAATAAAAGAACTACCTAATATGACTTCCTATATGCTCATAAAACCCAAGCTTCATCTAGAAGCATTCAGTCTGGTTACTTCAATTGTAACATCGACAGTTGCTTTTTAGGGTCATCTTAGGTCAAGTTCAAGGTCTCCAAATGATGCCCAATATGTGACGTCCTATATGATTATATTACAAACTGGAGGTCTATGTACAAGTGTTTGCTCCAGAGGCATTTGTGCATACCGTGCCATTTTCAAGGCACTCCATCATTCAATTAATATAAAATCAAGTATTCCAATAGGCACGTTCTGAAATAAAACTCTAAAAACTGATCAAATATTTTTTTTAGACAAAACAATGTGCAATTTTGGCAATTTTGACATGGAAAATGGCTTTCAAGCTTTTTTTTCAAGTTTTCAGCTTTCAAGCTCATTGAAGGTCAAATTCAAGGTCACTACACAACTCGCCATGTGTGACTTTTCATTTGAAAGTGTCAATATCTAAGCCCTATGTTCAAGTTTCTATGCGTACAGCTGTGGCAGCTCCCAGTATGAAGAAATATCCGACATTTTTTTTCAGAGGGTGATATTTTCATTTGCCTAAAATGGCCCAAAATGGTTAGTGATGCGATTTGGGACAAAAAAAAATTACCGGCCCGACAACATATAAGAAGGGCCGCCACATGCAGACTGGTTATTCAAGGGCAACAATATTTATACACATCATGAAGGTAGATGAGGTTATTGTTTCGAAATGAAAATTTAAATATTGATCGGACAGTTTTTGAGAAAATGGCCACCAAACTCCTGTTTTTTGTGGAAGAACATTTCTTTTGGTATCTTCTTCGGCAAAACTTCAGAAAGATTTGACCATAAACTTCAAAGATAAAAATGTGGACGGACGATGGACACAACTCCATGACAATACTTTATTGGACCATAGGTTTGGGAACCTAAAATATCACCGATTGTTCCAGACCGGAAATTCAAAGGCAATAAAACTTATACACCTCACAAAGGATGCAAAATCTTGTGCATGAATCAAGAAACAAGGGCCCATGGGGCGCCGTACTCACCGAAGATGGGTACATATGGGTACATTATGACGGGCTTGTATTAATATACCCATCATAATGTACCCATCGTGAACATGCACGCGTGACTGACAAGTTACCTATATGCATATGTCATTGTTTCGACTGCCAGATGGGTTTATCTTGGCACAAGTCTCTGTGATCTAGGCCGAGCCTTTTGTCCAAAACAACAGAAATATCCACGAAATCAACGAGTTTCAAACCAAAACACTGTCCATTTTGCCAGTGTCTACGTAGCTTTTGCAATGATAACGTTTTCTGTCTTTTTCATGACGTTTTGCTTGACAACCACAGAGAGTGCCAGATGGGTTTTTCCTGGCACTGTTCTCATGGGGCAATGCATTCGGAGTGCCAGAATACACAATATTTCAGTCAATGAAATGCATGGTGTTGTTAATAACTTGTTATTGTACTCTAGATCCAAATTTCTTCCTTTCAAATATCAAATTATATTATATTCTGATATTAACAGTAACATAGTACAGTATCGCTTTGTAACTGGAAAACAGCACCCACCGTATCTCGCCTACTTATTCGGCACGCTTCAAATACTTGGAACATGTTCGTTCGGCGGATGCGTTGCTATGCAACATCGTAAACATGCACGCGATCTGAGAAACCCGCGCATGCTATTGGCTGACTTGTAATTTGCATAATTTATGTACATACAAAGTTCTGCTGTGTCATGGTAAACCCGCAAATGCTATTGGCTAACTGCGTAATTTGCATAATTTATGTACATACAAAGTATTGATGTGTCATCCAGCACTCGGTAAATCAATACGGTGGTGAATCAATCTTGACAGGTTGTGAGACAAAAACGAACACATTTATTTGAATAATATGTCTATGATTTGGCCGCAAATTTGTTGTTGCCCGTCGGGCGACTGCTCGTATTTGCTCACTTGCCCTCACCCAATTATTACTTGCCCCGGGAGGTCGGGAGGTCCTTAGTGTGGAGCCCTGCGTTCGCCCATCTCAGAACCCATAACACACGGCTGTCACGTCTATCATATCTCCCTCCCTCCGATCTTAGATACATGTTGGCGACTGGCGTTGCGTGCGGAAATTGTCCGACTCGACAATTAAATTTGCAACTACGTCAACATGGATGCACGGAGAAATTCCAAAGTTGGCATATCGATAGAGGGAGCAGATAGGGCCAGAACGTGCCCCAAATGGAAAAAATCCGTCCCCATACAACAAAACGTGCCACGTTTGTGACATACATACATCCAAACATACACACGGTCGATCCCATATACTCACCTTCGGTGAGTAAAAAAGGTACTGAAAAAACATCGAGAATGGGCCACCAAAAACTCCAGCAATTTTTTTAACAGAAATGGCTGTTCCGGTCTTTCAAGGTCATGAAGGTCAAATTCAAGGTCACCACTGAAACAGCCATATATGATTTCCCATTCAATGTGCCAACAATCAAGCTCTATCTTGAAAATTGTATAAGAGCTTACACGGTATAGCTCCCATTATGAAGAAAAAAAGTGGATGAACATTTCCAAGTCCAATAACATTTTCAATGGCAAAATTTCCTGAGAATAAAATTAGAGTTATTTCGATTTTGACCTTTTTCTCGACCTGGTCTTATGACCTAAGACCATGACGCTGTCCTCCCAAACTTAACAAGCTTTCCCAAGAGTATGCTTCATACGATGTGTTAAAAATTCGTTTGTATATCTCTAGTAGTTTTGGAATTACAACTACTTGAAATATCGCAAATGGATGATTTCACCTGATGACCTTTGCATTTTCGACCTTGGGCGATAACCAGAACTTTTGGTCATACCGCTACCGCTTACACTCAGACATGTGCGCGAAGGTGGTGCCATAATAATAATGAAAAATGCAATGAAACTTGAAACTATATAGCCCTTTAATTTTTGTAACCTTTTTATGATATTGCCTAACCATAATTCACACCAGGAATCGATGAAGCCATATACACCAGAAAAAGAGGAAACATCTATCACAAGAAAAAGGGAACCAGTTCCTCCTGACGTGCCTCTCTTTTGGAGTTTTGGGTCACCATCAACCTGCACTGCGTGAAGTTCAGCAGTCTTTTGTATGTCCTTTGTTTTCTACCAAGGAAGGTCCCAGAGAACAGCGCACTGCGATCACAGCTGGTGGGATCTATGTCCTCGAACATCTCTCACAGTATGCTCTACACGCCAAGAAGATCATCATCAATGAAGACCAGATGAGTGTGGAGCGAACGAGGCATTCCAAAAGAGCTCGGATTGGAGGATCAAAAACAAAAGAAATTTTTGGACACGCATCGCTGAAGTCGATGTCTGGGATCTCCTGGATGTGATTAGTCTATATATTACAAGACTCCAAATGAATAGACAACATAAATTCAGAAGACACAGGTGAAGATTCAGCGTGTAGAAGAGATTCCTCCCGATAATGTCAATAAAGAGGAGAGGAAAGCCTGGCGGACTGGATGACAGAGGATGTCGTAGAGGAGGAGTGTTCCCCAACGTTAGATCATAGACATAGAGAAGATATTCATGTCTGTTTTTAGATGATAATATTTGTGTCGCCTGTGCCACTAGGGCTCTCTACTTCTAAGAGCTCTATTTATCGCTACTACTGATGCCGTGCAGGTGAAATGTGGATTGTACAAAATGGTCATTAGTTAATGAATAATTTAAAGTTGGAATCAATTTTAGAATCAGCCAAATTTAGCATTCTTGTTTGTCACGCAAACTTGGAAGCACATCTCGAGATAGTCGGGAATGTATAGGGAATATGCACAGTTCGCCAACAGATACTTAAAGATTTGCCGTTAATCGTGCATGAAAAGAGTGGATAGAGAATGATCGGCCTGCCTACGTTGCCGGTTGCTACAGTATCTAGACAAATACCAATGACGCTATGAGAGTGTGTGTAAAACTCGCCCTCAAGGCAGGTCGCTTTGAGGAAAAAATTGATTCGAGATTGACTGGCGCGAGTTTGAATCTTGATTTGGCAACTCAATTTAGGCACGTAATACATATTTTCAGACCCATTTTTTTAAAGATTTCTCATCCCATAGACAAAACAAAGCTACTGCAGAATAAATACATTTTGTCAATTCTAAAAGTGATTATACATGTAGCATTGATAATTAACCTGCATTAGATACGTAAGAATATTTCCCTAAAAGATAGTAATGTATTTTATTATATAGACTAATTGATTCTATTTCGACTCATTGTTCAACTCATTTATAGATAAGAAGCGATACATGGTGCAGTACTCTCACTCTGTCTAAAGCAGCTGGTGGTACCACCTTGGATGCATTGCCCCCCCTCCCGTCCCGACTGAAGTGCCACCCGGTATCACGTGGCAGTATTGCTGCGACAAATTGTCAGAAAGGCCCGGGCTTTGTGTAATGTCCAACTGCCAGATGATCAAAAGAGAAGGATGATTTGATAATGTGCCAACGTGAATCCTTTAGACGACAACATAAATTTAGAAGAAGCAGGTGAACATTCAGATAACATGTACTATTATCCGAGTTTTATGGGCTTTAAACTTAGTGATATAACCCATAATAATGAGTTTCAGTCGGCACCCCATAATAACTAATACACATTTATATAATAAATCAATTTTTTCTGGAACCATGCTTTAGTTACCAACGCTGTAGTTCAAATGATAATTTCCGTCGACTTCGTACTATATAGTACTAATAGTACATTCGTACTATTTCTATAAATAGATCTTTGGTTTTGCTCGAAGGACTGTGAGCTGGGAGCAGATGGTGACGATGCTTTCCGCAACTATCCCCGAGGAGTTCTGTAGCGTGGTCTCCAGCATCTCCCAAACCGCGTGGTCGTGCACTTTGGGAGGTGAAATCCTCTGCTTCTGGAAGGTTTACTTCCCAACACTGTGGTCGGAGAACCATTACAAACGTGTGACGGCTTGTCATCAACTGTTAGCAAGTACCTAAAATACATTCAAAAAATCATATCGGGAAAACTCATCAATAATCTGTGTTTCTAAGCATGATCGGTGAAAAGACCTAGATTTGCTCGGACAGCACCTGGCACAAGAGAGGGAGTCGTTGGACTTCTGGTAGCTTCAAGCTAACTTCTACAGTCGGACCAGTGACGATGATTTCCATCACTTGCGTAAAGTTCACAATTGGTCTTGGTTCAATGTATGTGATGCATGAACGTGCAGATTTATTGAATACGGGAGTGGAACAAAAACATGGCGAATGTAGTATTGTAACAACAATTTTCGGCTTATGGCCCCGGGCAAATTTCATATTCCAAATATATATTATTTTCTGACATCTCGGAAACATGTGCTTCACCTCCAAATTCTTTGATCCAAGTGTCAATTGTCATAGCGTCGTCTTTTGCAAGACGCTCACGTGACCGTTCAAGAGGAGGTCTCTGATTGGTCAGGCTGATCAGACCAGGTTCTCGGGTCATGCGCACTCACCTGGTGCGAGTGTTCTGAATCTGTCCATTATCTGTTCTGTGTTCTATTTGTCCTGGCTATGTCAATCATTGTCTTTGTCCGTCCACCTGTGATGTAGGGCTTCGGGGCTGAGTGATGGGGTCTAAATGTCCTTGTCGGCCATCTATCGCTACACATAAATGTATATATTGTTATGTCAGGACATATAGTTCATGTTTTCAGGAATGTAGTGTGGTATATATTCTAAGATTGCCTGCCATGATTTCGTTTGCTCAGAATTCATGTACCAACACCTGGTATTATATCGATATCTATGTTACCCACCGATATGTGGTAATCTGTGATGTCGACAACGAACATGGTTTATGGCGGGAGATTTACAGTTGGTAGTGGATGTCATTGTCTTGGATGTGTGCGACATGGGACAGGCTCAGATACGACGTCACGACGTGTGGTATTTGAGGGAGAGGACATCAATGCCGAAGCTCAAGTTGTTGGGGCACTAGCAGATAGTTATTAATAATACCACGGTGAACGAGCATGTTGGTCCCAAGTGTGTATGGACCGAAAAACGAACAGTCCGAGAAAGGTTCGAAGTAGCGCCAGAGGAAGGAGAACCGAAGCTGTGGACGTGAGTACCTGACCACAAGCAAGACAACGAACCAGACTATAACGTCCAGTCGTATGTCGGAAATGGCCACATGAGTGTGGAAGATTGAGGAAGATTGAGAAGGAACGACAACAGATATTTGGGCATTTTTGGAGCATGGGCCATCAGAAGCAAAGAGATTGGATTGTCGGCAATGTTGCTAAAACAGGATACTTACAAGAAGACAGGAACACAAAGATGAAAACGGAGGCGGCATCGAAGTACACTTACTATCTGGAGGTCCAGGATTCCAGAAGACGAGAATGCAAGCCATTTTTCTTGGGTACACTAGACAATGGTTCGATAACTATCTACCATACCCTGCAAACCACAGATCTGTGGAAGCGTCAACACTTGTCCTTCATCATTTTTGTTTTGTTTTGGTGGTAAAATTACGTTTATTTTTATGTTTCTACAAACATACATGACACTTACACGGATAATAGGACAAGTGTGGTGAAAGAAGAATTTTGCTTCTTTTTGTTGATTTTTGTGTAGCATGTAATGCATCCGTCGAGCAACACGGTGCAAGTGGGAAAAACCCCCGTTTGTTACACTCATGTCAGAGAGTGTTCTACACTCTCTGCTCAAGGTAAGTATATGTTGAGTTTACTTTATGTTTGGTACTGTGATTTTTGTGTTGTATGTATGCCCCTTCTCGAGGACGTCAGTCCGTCAACATATAGAGTCGCTGACAGCTGTGTATTTTGAGGAGTTGTTGAGAAATATCCAAAACGTGTACAGGCCACAAGGATGTATGGATTGCTCGCCATCCAGACGATTTCCTAGTGTCTCGCCGTATACAAAGAAAATTTACAAGAATTACAACATCTCCTCCCACAATCCGAAAAAAGAACTAATGTTGTAAATGTGAGTCATTCAAGAATACCGCGATCATATGACAACTGAACCGATCCGTCAGAGCCACAAGAAGCGGATTGGGAAGAAGATATATACTAGTGTCGGCACGGGGTGATTTTGGTGGCCAACAAAAACACCTTTCGTTTAACAGGAGTAATACTCCATTCAGAACTAAAATTACTCAGATATTACAAAAGGTGTATGTTTGTTGGACACCAGAATCACACCGTGACGGCAGGTGACTTAAAGGTCCTATAGCTCAGCAGAGGCATTTGACGCTATGGTATTTGCTAGGTTCAATCCAAATTTAGACCTTCTCCCAGGATGCCATTCTCTGAACTGAGAGTGCTGTGGAGTGTGGAGTACACTGGAGTTCATAACAAGAAAAAGTTCAGGGTCGCATTTACACCATACAGAACCTATAGCTAGATGTCCTTGACCTCAAGTACCTCTAGTACCTCAAGTACCATGGACATATTCGTACAAGCAGGTATTTACGGGTTGAATATACGAATATATATAGTATGAGTGTATTATGTATTCGTCGTCGCCTCGTAATGTTTTCTGTATCTTCCATGTGAAATGTTGCGCATGTCTGGTACGTTTGTCCTACGGGTGGATTCCATGCACTCCGTCAGCCATAATTGCTCCATCGGAATGGATTCCTTAAAGAGCATGTGCCACTAAAAATTGGGTATTGGGTTTTTCTGTGTATGTGAAAGCACAATTTGAACTGAATAAAACGGTCTTTACAGCATATTGATATCATGATTTCTTCCAAAGTTATGGCACTTCAAACATTTACATATTCACAGAATCTGACAACAGAATCTGACAACTAATTAATATGCAAATGAGATGTGTGACGTCATTGACAGACTGGTTTTTAATTAGGTGTCTTAACATGACAAAATGGAGTTTTTTATGTTCACATTTGGTCACCAACACCTATCAGAAATATTGTCCAGTAGGAATAGTCAGTGAGTGCATGCCAATCTTGGTTGCCATGGCAACCAATAGGCTGATTTGGGCCTTAGCAACGTGGTTGCTAAGGCTAATATTAACGTCAAAACACGGAATGAAAGTATGAAACCAACACAAATAACGAGATAATGACAATATCTAGTGGAATTAATAAACAAATTGTTCAACTACACACCATAGCAACCGATACAGGCCTGAGAAATCACCAATGTTTAAAGCCATTGCAAGTGAATGGATACCATTACCACTGGTTTCCAATGCCTTTATTGGTTGCTAAGTGTTGTGTTCAAACATTTTGCTGATATATTCCACAATATATTGTCATTATTCATTGTCTGAAATAGTTTCATTCCTGTATGTCCTGTTTTTAATTAGATATTGACCTTAGCAACCATGGTTGCTAAGGGACCCAGCCGGCCAATGGTTGCCATGGTAACCAAAAATTTCATGAAATCACTGACTATTTTAACCATGAAACATAAAAAGTGGGTTCTGGTGAACAATTATGAAAAGAAACATTCTCATTATTCCATTTTAAAATGTATAATTAAAAACCAGTCTGTGGATGACATCACACATCTCATTTGCATATTAATTAGCTGTCAGATTCTGTTGTCAGATTCTGTGAATATGTAAATGTTTGAAGTGCCATAACTTTGGAAGAAATCATGATATCAATATGCTGTAAAGACCGTTTTATTCAGTTCAAATTGTGCTTTCACATACACAGAAAAACCCAATACCCAATTTTCGTGACACATGCTCTTTAATTCGAAACTCCAAAACAAAGCCGTTCCCTATGAAGTGAAATTTTTTGCTGATTTTCTGGACTTGAAAGAAGTGGAAGGTCGCCTGTTGCATCGAACGGTGAAAAAACGGGATTACACGCTTACGACCTTCTGGTTTTCACCCGTCGATTATCTGATCAATAATTGATAAACTACACCACTCAATTGTTTTTTTTCGTTCAGAATGGTAAATGCCGTTGTAAAAATATCCTATCATCAACTCTTCGTGTACTCATTTAAACAACTGAGTGAACCGATACACATTGTGACATACACCTTGCCCAAGGGTGTTAGACAGTCAGCAAAACAGCGCCGGATCCCGACTTGAACCAGCAACCTGCTGGTAACGAGGCGTGCGCCTCAACTGACTGCGCTACCTGCCCCCACAATAAGTGATAACTTTTACACATGTAATTTGTCAAACACTACAAGGATTCTGCTGAAAAGGTACAAGAAGTTGACATTGTCAATACGTTGGACTTCCTTGATATGAATGACGTATTATCTGTGAATAACAAACTTTCACTCACCATATTTATTTTAGTTCAGGAAATGACGTTTAATAAACAATTAAGAACAATGACTTAATTGTATTTAGAATTGAGTTTGTTTATTCACAGCCGGTAGGGTTTCGATGTAAACATTCACGCTTCCCGGGGTTCTATTTGGATCAGCAGGGGTCATGACCCGGCCTCCTTATGTTGGGTCGGGTCGTGAACTCTGCGAGCCTCGTTATCAGTTCGAGTGAGTCAATTTCCTCAAAAAGTAAAAGTTTTTTTCTTCATCTCCACCTCGTCCACTCCTCACCCGCGGCGGTCTGTTACATGTCCACACCTTTGCAGTCCAGTTGTAAAGGTTATTACATAATTTCAAACATTTCGGGTACAGTTCTAAACAAGATTAAAAGTTTGTGTGATAGTGGATTCCCTACCGGCAAACACAATGTGGACTTCAAACCAAGCTCAACAAACCTATCTTCACTACAAACGATAATTATAAAATATCTTATATTTATGTCTTATATCAGATATGTTAACTGAATACATGTCTACTGCTACAACATACATGAATGGTTTTGGGGTATGCAAATCCGTGCAAATGGAAAAGAGTAAGTGTCATAAAGTTTTATTATTTTCCGTGGAGATCAGTGAGATGATCTCATCTTGGGGAATTAGAGGGGGGGGGGTGACATACTTTGTAAATTTTTTCTCCACATCTGCGTTGCGCATGGTTAACAAAATCAATATAGAATCAGCCATTTAAGTTGTCAACCAATAAATATACGCCCCTCAAGGGGTTGGTTTATATATAAATATATGTATAAACACGACAAGGGGTTGGTTTATGTGCATGTTCAAGAGTCGGTCACTGTACGAGCGGTGATCAATTTGAGTGGTTTGATTTCATCACTTCAATATTTTCATTTTAGTACTTTGAAGTGTTCTTACACGCCAATGTTTCGAGTTTATTGCCCTGTTTGGCTCTGCGTTATCCTTGGCAATCAGTAGGTGCTCGTGTACATGTTCAGACGACCAAAATGAGCGCGAAATCGAAAGGGGTCAGCCATCGTAGACAAATCCATCAGTCCCTATAAAAGTCAGTCAGCCCCGAAAAAAAAAAACGAATCCGGACAGGCAAAATCCGAATATTGAATATCACAATTCCGAATATATATAAGCCGAATATATATATTGTGAAATATTGATGTAACCATGGTGACTATCAATGCCGCATTTCATGGGCCGTTGTCTACCGATTTGATCATTATACAGTAGAAACAACTACACAGTATTATTTGTATTATACAGAATAAAACTAAAAAAAACGTCACTGTGACTTCACATAATATATTCATATGTTTGGTTGGATTTATCTTCAACGCGAATGCCAATTTAGATTTATATCTTTCTCGATGCAATAGTAGTATTATGTCGATACAATTTATTCTAATATAGTATATTTTTATCATATTTTTTATTCAGGTAAACTTAGTGATCCTTTCAAATTTTGCTGAAGATGATCCCGCCAGTGAACGCCGGTTATCTTCTCTTACTATTTGTGGGCTCCACGTTCTTGCCCAGTGCCTGGGCAGTCAGATGTTACCTCTGTGCGTCACTCGTTGACAGTGGATGTGGTGATCCTTTCTATCCAAGTGGGCTCATCATTACTCATGGAGCATACTGTTTTAAGACCAAAGACAACTCTGACTCAGATGGTAAGTTTCGAAGGTGGCAGGATGAATAACAGATTTTGTGAAATTGCGATGGTACTTAATCTGAATATGTACACATGTGACGGAAAAGACTTGTAATGGGTATTGAGGATAAAGTAGTTCAGTGATTCGTGTGAAATGCATGGAACTGCGATGTGAGCCTCAAAACCGGAGTTTTCCCATGTGTTCGTACATGTGCACGACGATTTATATGCGTACACAATTTACATGTACTGTTCAGTTTTGTATAAATCATCATATATATATATATTGATAAAAGGCCTCTCGGTCTCGAGCGCTACAATTCCAAATTTGATCCAAATGCTTGTCAAAAAGTAGCATTTTTTTACTTTGACTTCATTTTCTATATGTTCATAATACAAAGATATTTCTGGGTGGGAGTGTTTAGGCCGCTGAGGGCAATTTCCAAATTTTTTTTCAAAGGAGAAAAGGGCAAGTACCAAATTTTTTCCAAAGGAGAAAAAAAATGTTTTTTTTGGCTGGAAATGGCTTAAAACGAATGGTGACTTGTTTTGGGACAAACAAACTTTTTCGCCGACCCATCGAAAAATCCCAATGGCCGCCACACAAAGACCGGCGATTCAAGGGCAACAAATCTTATACACATCACAAAATTATATAAGCTAAGTCTTTTGAAACAAACATCTCAAAACTGATCAAACAATGAACGCCAAAGTAGAAAAAAAATGGCTGTTTTTCCAAAATGGCCGCTATTTTGAGAATAAATGCGAAAATCAGAAACCTAAAAGTACCTCCATCTTAGAATATATTTTTAGGCATTTTTGTGCAAAATTTCAGAAAGTTTCGACTGTAAACTTCAAAGATAACAAAAGTTGACGATGAACAGGCCGACGCCGGACAACACGGTATCGCTAAAGCTCCGCTGCAATTTGCGTAGCGGAGCTAAAAAGTGTGACAATTCATTGGGAGAGGTGCCTAGAATACGATTACATCACCTGCCTGGAATAGTTGCATGAAGTAGCGTTCGTCCAAGGATACACTGTTAGTTGTACTGATTGCAATGTAGTTTCTGGAGTCAGGGAATCATGATCGCCCGCATATCCTTTCTTCATCAGATGGGACTTACACGTTTGGCAGGGGTGCATTTGGAAGCGAGCCAGCTCAAGTCCTAGGCAGCCATTCAGTTGACGTTGACGGTGATCACACAGCAGTTTGCGTCTGCAACACCGACCTTTGCAACGGAGGGACAGATTTCGATGGCGACGACGGACGAGATGGCGACGGTGGAATGGGTGACGGGGCGGCGTCCTTTGACCCTGAACGAGGCATCATCATCGTCAACATTGTGTTGTATATGGCAAATCTATTGAATTGAGGAAGACACCAATAGAGTCAGATGAAACTTTATCATTCTGTCTGAATTCGTTAACGTAGTACGCTACAAACAGTGAGGTAACGGAGAGTCAAAATTTAAAAGTCATTTCTTGAATATTATCTCATCAAAATGACATTATTTTATAGAGTAAGTGATCAGCATCCTAATACTGAAAAGAAGATAGGGGGTCACCGTGCTCGTTTCTTCTACATTTTCAATCAAAATCACACATATTTACCTGAAATGACATAAATTCTGGCATTTTTGCACATTTTTTTGTCCATATTCACATCTTGCATCGTGTTTTCCATGCAAACGGACACGGTGACCCCCTATTTTCTTTTCAGTTTTAGGATGCTGAACAGTTACTGTATAAACTATATCATTTTGAAGCTCTAGATTATGTTGATACAGGTATTTATTTTTAAAAACCCTTTGACCCCCTTCTCTCACTGTTTGGAGCGGACTACCTTAAATGTATTGTATTGTAATGTATTGTATCGTCCAGGCATACACTGTTTACTGTACTGGTTGCAATGTAGTTTCTGGAGTCTGTGCAACAAAATTTGTGCAACAAAATTTTGTGCGACAAAATTCTAACCTGTCAACTAGATTATATGACAAACGTGATAATTTCAATTATTCCATAGTCAATTTCCCTTTTCTAAGCAGCAACATTCCCATGTCACCAGCATATTGTGTGTTTGTTTCTCATCTTATACGCTATTCCAGAGCTAGTTGCAAAAATATGAGGACTTTGTTTATGGAAGTGCCCAGCTAGTCTCTAAACTGCTGCGACAAGGATATGTTTTACCAAGGCTTATAGCTACCTCTAAGAAACTCTATGGACGTCATCATGATGTGGTTGATAAATACACCAAATCCATGTCTGCCATGCAACTAGATCTATTTTCATGTTAATTTTTGGGAATTCATGGCGGGTGCCACTAGTGGGGCAGGAAATGCTCACTCTTTCCGGAACAGCTGATTTCACCTCCTAATGGCCATTTCAGGGGGTTCATGAGTTTCCCTGTCATTCTTGTTTTCTCTCATTTCGTATGCCTGATATGACTTTCTGCCCCCGGGCTATGAGATTATGTAGTGACGATGTTGCTTTTATTTATTTTACTCGTGTTGATTTTCTATACATATCACTGATATGGACATCATTTATGTATTCACTTGATTGTCTGAAATAAAGATACTACTATAATTGGATAACGGACCCTGTTTTGTTCGCTCAGAAAACTTAATACTCGGTAATGATTCCACGTCTATTGCATTGCAAACAACACACAAGCATTGTAAACATATTATTTTGCACCCATAGTTGTTTTCAGAGGGTGGGGGATAGGGAGGGGTCATGAATTGGAATGAAGGTCATCAATTTATCATGCTTGTGCAACAAAATATAAACTTATGAACACCGACCGTTCGTTTGTTATTAACTACATAATCATATTACAGTGGTTCCGGTACTATAATGCTGGAGTATAATACCAGTATAATATTCGTACATGGTTCCATCCAGCATGGGTCTAATAGATGTTCTTTTGCAATCTTTTGCAATCAGGATATCTTTTGCAATCTATTCGGTTATAATTTGCAAAATCTCCCTGTGTCACTATGAGTCAATATTTGTGTCTATTATGACCCTTTTGTGTTTTTCAGTTCAGTAAAGACATCCCCAAAAAACTTCCAAGCATTGTTGTATACATACTTACATTATATCAGGTGTTCGATTCATCTTGTAATATTTAAATTTAAAAAAAGAGGTATTTGAGTGTAACTATCAAAGTCATGTCCAATTATATCTGCCGTGCTATTTATTTGTAGGATTACAATATTCTCGTTATTCATTATTTTAGAATAAAATAAGATATTGGAAGATTGAATGTTTACACAAGTATTTCAAATGTGATCTCAATTTATACTGCAAAAGCATACTTGAAGGATTCCACCTGAAGACTTATGTCCACGTGAATTTATATTAGATCTATTTTCTTGAATACAATAAGGATACAAATCAAATATTTTGCATAACTTGCATCCACAGATCCTACATAACTAGCAAAGTTGTGAGAATAACGAGATATTGATTTTGCTAGTATTCCATAATGACCTTCTAAATGGTTAAGGCAGATCATCATAAGTCACATTTCCTTTGACATTTGAATAATGATATCAACTATGGTTATCGAAATAAGTGAAATGACACTAAAAATCCCTAATACAACGCATGTGGTAGAGGGAACTTCTAGGATCGCAACAAGTAGTTCCACAGACTATTGGTGGTAATAGATTGATACCTACATTGACAAAAAAACACTCCCATATGATATCATTCAAATTAACCAAAATTAATCCGGATAGACTTGCAATTTATCCAATATTGATGACGTAAATTACCTTTATTTGCTTACTTTTCGCACGAAGCGTGGTGTTCACAGCCTAATTTGAGCGCGCCTCGGCATTTCCTATGCGCGACTCAGTATTTCTTGTGCGCAACTCGGCAAAGTGACTCAATTTGTGGGCAACTCGGCATTCTCGCCTACCCAGCGTGGAGATATTGATTTTGCTAATATTCCATAATGACCTTCTAAATGGTAAATCCAGATCATCATAAGTCACATTTCCTTTGACGATATTAAATAATGATATCAGCTATGGTGATAATTGAAATGACACTAAAAACCCTAATACAACGCGTGTGGCAGAGGAAACTTCTAGGATCCCAACAAGTGATTCCAAAGATTGACAAAACAACACTCCCGTCAGAATGGCGCTTTCACTCGTCGATCAACTGATCATTTACTGATAAACTACACCATTCTGTGCTATTCTTTTTTCGGAATGGTAAACGCCATTGTGAAGATATGTAATCGTCAACTGTGGCACATAGAATTTCTCAAACACCACACGGATTCCGCTGAAAAAAGTACAAGAACTTGCCATTGTCAACATATTGTGTACTTACTGGGAGACAATTCTTATGAATTCGCTGGATAAGTGTACCATACTATGGGTATCTCCATGAATTCAATGATTAATAATGCGAGTATATGAAAAAGCTATGATCATAATCATTCAAATTAACCAATATTGACGTATCATTTATGCGCATCAAAACTTTTAGTCACCACATTCATCCTAGACGAGTTGGAAGTTGAAGAAACCACGTATGAATATATTATACCTGTCTACTGTTGCAACATACAGTGACTCGTTGGAATGCAACATATATACGGTATGCAAATGACGAGAGTAAGTAACATAAATGTGTATCAAATGCACTTCACATACATTTTCACTTTTTTCAAATCTACGTTGCACATGGATAAGATAATAAAAATAAATCCAGACATTTGAATCATCAACCAATAAATATTCGCAGCCAAAATAGATCACAAAACACCGCAAGGGTCGGTTTATGTGCATGTCCAGGAGTCATTCAGCTTGCTGTGCGAACGGCTATCAATTTTAGTGCTCTAGTATTTTCATTTTAGTATTTTGAAATGTTCTAACACGCCAAAGTTTCGAGTTTAATACCTTGTTTGTTGTGGCGTTGTCCTTGGCGACCAATAGGTTCTCATGCACAGGTTCATACATGTAGAATGAGCGCAAAATCGAAAGGGGTCACCCAACGCTCCCTACTAAATTACTCCAATGAATATACGACATACCCGTTAGTCCCTATAAATGTCAGTCGGCCCTTAAAGGACAGGCAAAATCCGAATACAAAATATCACAATTCGATGTTGTGCATGCTCAACCCTGACATCTTGAAATATCAACGTCATACTTAACGTAAGCCGAGCACTATACATTGCTTCAAGGTCACGATAAAATATGAATACTATATATCAATTATTCAAAATTGTCCTTAATTGACTCATGATAGTGATGAAGGAAAGTGATTTATTGATATAATGTTCATGTCAACCTATGAACACCAATACCACGAGATTTTGATGATTCCAATCGAAAACCTGGAACCAAACCTTTTCGAAATAGGAACGGAAGTCCGGCCAAACATTTTTTCAAAGGCATAAGTGTGTAAAGAGTGTAAAATAGATATTTGTATCGAACTGTTTGTCACATCAAATTTTGTGAATCGCTGTATACCAATACCCTCAAGTACAGTTGCTGAATATGTTGCATATTGTACACGCTGAAAACACCCGAAAAACGTTCCTGTGATATTCTATGGTATGTGTATGTGTTTGGTCGGCATTGTTTTTATTCCAAACGTGTGCCTTTTTTCAGATTTCCGACGTAAAAACAGTATAATAAACGTGTCGATACAAACAACCTTTTCATCATGCCACAGTCACACTGAACACATGCAATTTGACAATTTTCGCAATTTTTTGTCGGTATGCACATGATATTTAAAAATGAGTGAAGAAATGAAATAATGATTTTTTCTCAGGATAATTTTCTGATCCATTCAAGAGTTGCTGAAGATGTATTCCCCAGTGAAGACTGGTTGTCTCCTATTCCTTGTGGGCCTCACGTTCGTGCCTAGTGCGTGGGCAGTCAGATGTTACTCATGTGTGTCCACCTTTGACAATGGATGTGGTGATCCTTTTTATCCAAGTGGGCTCGACGTGATCGACGGTGATTACTGTATCAAGAACAGACACCACAGATTAAATGGTGAGTTTCTATGAAGGCTGGCATTTTGCAAAGTTGCGAAAAAGCACATGGTATGAAAATGTAGACGACGTATGGCCGACAAAGAGTTCTGATAACTATTGATGATCGATGGGTTGTATGTATGTGAATCTCTGAAATAAATCATTTCCATGTGGAATGCATGGAACATCGATTTGAGTCCCCGGATACGTACGGAAGCGGTGTCGCTTTGAGCGGCCAATATGTATGCTAGCACAAATGCGCATGCATAGTTCATGTCTGAATTGATTTGTAGAAATATCGAAAAAGAGTATGGAAATGCGATGTTTGATTTGGAGAGGTGTCGAAGAGACCATAGCACTACTGCGTCGATCCTGATTGCATTGTAAATTACTGATTTCACTGTAGTTTCTGAATTCAAGCGTTTCAAGTGCCAACTTTTCTTCGCCAGATGGGATGTGGATATTCGTTAGGTCTGCAGGATATGATGCCGTGCAAATCCCATCCCTTCAGTGTGATTCAGGAACTGTTGACGGTGTCTACACTACTGTGTGTTTCTGCAGCACAGACCTCTGCAACGGGGGTACAGACTTTGGTGGTGACGACGGACGAGATGGTGACGACGGACGCGATGGCGACGACGGACGAGATGGCGACGGTGGAATGCGTGATGGGGCGACGGCCCTTCACGCTGGGCAAGGCATCATCATCGTCAACGTGATGTTGTATATGGCACATCTATTAAATTGAAGAAGACACCAACATACGTCGTTCTGTCTGGATTCACTGCAAATGTATTCTGTTGCAAAACAACGCACCAGCATTGTGAACATATTATTTTGAACCAATTGTTGTATTGAGAAGGGGAGGGGGGGGGGGGAGGGGGGTCAGTTTGACTCAATAAAGGGCGTTTGTAACTGAATAGAATGAATTGGAATGAAGGTCATCAACATAACATGGTTCTGTAACAAAATAAAAACTGAGAAAGACCGATCATTCTTGTTTGTTATTAATTACATGTACCACAACAGTCCCGGTCCAATATTGCTTGTAATGCTGATACTATATAATGACAAAACTAGGTGAGTGTATTTTCCAGCACGCGGGAAAGGTCGAGTTTGAACTGGTGGAAGAATACAAGAGAGCACGAGACCGAAGGTCGAGTGCTTTCTGGTGTTCTCCCGCCAGTTCAAACGAGATATTCCCAACGTGCTGGAATGTAAGTATCAATCTATAACCACCAATACATCCAGCTTTTGATAACACACAAAACAGGTTTTGTTTTTTATCACATGCTATGAATGATTCTGAAATATTTAGCAACCCAACGCATGTGAAGTAATGTGAAATTGTATCGAAGATTGCAAGATCTTCTTACAATCTTTGATTGTACCCAAGGACCCGTTCTACTGAGTAGAAAACCCTCATGAACATGTGTGTTGCTAGGAAACAGTATAAACAATGCAGATCACCTGGTCGTCAAGTTCTTTGTATTATGACGTCGCAGTGGTTGTACGTTTTTTGCATGGTTATAAGTTACAAGGACTGAATCACGCGATGTTTCATTGTGACGTCACAGAACACACGTGCTTTCATTGTTGTTTCACATCAAAACGAGTGCATGTGAATATGTGACATGTGACAAAATGTGAAGAAAAAATAGTGCAATCATAATGTTTCCGGCAAAGGTTATCACACTGTCGGAAATCACTGTGATCAACAAATAATGTTGTATTTTACGTTTCTCTTTGGCATCATCAAAATCTTATTGTATTGGTGGTAATAGATTATGGAGCGTTTTTAGGGTCAATATTCATTGACATGCATTGTAGATTTTCTTGTTGTGATTGATTGTTTCAACCGCAAAATTAATTATTCCACATTGCTGTTTCTAAACTTTCTGTGTCGAATTTACATATTCTTACTGCATAGTTCTAACTTCCATCTCCTTTCTGCTTACTTCCAAGTTCTCACTGGTACTTTCTCAATGCTTAATTCATCATGTCACATTCTAATACCTTTGTCCGTGCAAACTATCAAAAACAAATCGCATCTGGCATAATGCATATGAAACTTAGCACATTTCATTTAGGATAAAGCACATCGCACGAAGAACAAAGCATAACGAATGAAGCATTTCATGTGCCAAAATTACTACTGCACTATTATGACGACAGACAGCGCTGCGGGTCGAGTGGCCACATTGTGAATGAGAAACTGAAGACTCCCGGATGAAGGAAAGACCTTGGTTTGATGGACCGCTGGTCCGGTGCAGTATTTTTAGCTTATCAACCCATGGCACGATAAGCTATTGGCGTGGTTTTCCGTCCGTCGTCCGTCTACACTCTCTGGTTTAGGGGCTTGAAAAGCTGAAAATAGCCCAATCCACTTTTTATGAGCAGACGTGTATTTTGGGGATTAATTTGGGGATAAGGGGCTCACACGAGAGAGGCAATTTAACATGGTGAAAGCCCTTTAACCTAAAAAATTGGTACGTTCGTCCGTCGTCCGTCCGGCAAATAACTTTTTGGGGCCTTGATGAAGATTTTTTCTGAAAATTTACTAAAACATTCCTTGGGTTAATACCCTGAGACGTTTTGTTCGTTTTTTTTTATTATTATTCAATCGTTTTTGCCGATTTGGCGGCCATTTTTTTATGAAAAGTGGCTAATTTTGGACTTTGATGGCCTTTTTCTCGAAAACTGTCTGATCTGTTTGCGCTTTTTGTTTCAAGACATCTCCCTCATGTACATCAATGGCAAGTTTCATTGTCCTTGAATCGCCGGTCTGCGTGTGGCAGCCATTTTGATTTTTTGTCCCAAATCGAGCCACTATTCGTTCTGAACCATTTCCAGCAAAAACTTTTTTTTTATTTGCCATTGAAAAATTTTTGGGACTTTTTTGGGAAAATTTTGGGGAAAATTTCACCCAATTTTTCTTTCATAATGGGAGCTTTGCGGGGGTAAACTCCTAGAACTTTTCAAGATACAGCGTAGTATTGGCACATTCAAATGGGAAATCATATATTTCAGTTTGAATGATGACCTTGAATTTGATTTTGAATGACTTTGAAAGGTCAAAACGACCTTACTTTGTCAAAAGAAACGATGATTTTTGTCTTTGGCTGCCATTTTCTCAAAAACTATTCAGACAATTCTCCTCAAAATCTCTATGTAGTACCTTTGTGATGTGTATAAGTTTTGTTTGCTTTTAAATCGACGGTGTGTGAATAATGTCATTAACGAAAGAAACTTGATGTAACTTGATTTCGTATTATATTCCATACAGGAAATGTGTGTTTGGCAACATTTACGAGCATGTTTTGACAATAGGTTTGAAGATCACAGTAACAATTTGTTTTTGGGAAAATCAATACACTGTGTAATTCTCATGATCTGCCGGTAAGCTGCAGCACCCTTGGTGCTACGTTGTCTCTTTATTTGGCAAACAGGTAAATAAGATCTATATGTTAAATCCAATACAACTACCGTAGCGCAGTACTAGTGTATCTACTTTACTGTCACAAGTTGGAATCGTGCCAAATTAACGGTATGAAGAAATTATGATTGGAGAGATCACCATATTTAGCCTTGAAAGAGATAGCCATCAGTTTCCTGAGAATTTTTTTTCACATCTCAATTATCACTGTCCATTCTCAAGTAATGACCATTTTGTGTATGTTAATTTTAGGCCTATGTCATGATAATTGCACTTAATTCGCAACAGTGTATTATATTATAATGAGTGTTCATGACGTCACATCGAAAATTAATTTTAATGAGCATAGAAATCTTATTAATAGGCTCATATTAATCATCTCTCACTAGACTCACTATACGTTTATTTACAGGGCAGGGTGCGGGAATTCATTGGGGTCTGTGCTCAGGGTATAAGCCAGAAATAGACTTGGGGATGCCTCACACATTGAGGATTCCGTTTTAAGTGACGTCATTTCGCCAGATGTATGGTTGCCTAGGGAGACAACGCGAAGCGATATTGATCCACGTGCTGGTTTATTTTGCGCGTGTGGAAGTCTGGTTTAGGGAAAAGCAAAATTTCCGATGGTATTCCCCGGGATTTGGAGTAGAGAAAGGTTTTGCTGAATGTATGCTATGTCGGCAATTGCGATCTGAAAACGAGCTAAATTGACAGGGGTCCTGTTCAACGTCATTTTATGAAAAATTGGTACTATCATGCTCTATAGTGACCTAGATTTTATTGAAGTACTATGATTATACTATCACACCCTGTCAACCGTTAAGCCCTAATTTTTTTTTGGAAAGGTGAAACGCACACCCGAAGTTGCCCAATTTAACATTGATTTAAATGCAGCCAATAATTGGTCATTTCAACCCCTCAGCTGCATGAGTGTGGCACCTGTTGGTCGCGCCAATGATAAAGGAGGTCTTAGTTTCTCATACATCATGTGGCTACGTGCGGCCAGCGCCTCCTGTCGTCATAATGTTGCAGTAGTAATTTTGTCCACAACAATTACTACTGCATCATTATGACGACAGGCGGCGCTAACCGCCGAGTGCTTCATTCTTTGTGCGTTGTTCATCATGCGATATGCTATATTCTAAAAGCAATGCGCTAAGTTCCATATGCATTGTGCCAGATGCGATTTGTTTTTGATAGTTTGCATGGACAAAGGTGTTAGAATTTGACATGATGAATTAAGCATTGAGAAAGTACCAGTGAGAACTTGGAAGTAAGCAGCAAGGAGATGGAAGTTAGAACTATGCAGTAAGAATATGTAAATTCGACACAGAAAGTTTAGAAACAGCAATGTGGAATAAAGAATTTCGCGGTTGAAACAATCATTCACAACAAGCAAATCTACAATGCATGTCAATGAATATTGACCCTAAAAACGCTCCATAATAGATTGATACTTACATTCCTACTGTTTGTAGTTTAAGATAAATTCGTAGCATGTGATAAAGTGGGATATTCGTGCATTGTTCTATCCAGCATCGATCCAATATATGTCGGCTGTATAGGGGAAGCTCTATTCGTGTACAAACTAGACACATGATCTGAAATGCATGTTAATGCACCTACGATTTCATAATCTAACTGGGTATCATGAATGCAGTAGGGGTTGCGTACGAAAAACGATTAGTGGGGAAATTTATAGGGTTTTTTTACATCATATTGAGTTCACATTACATATGGCAAATCACTTTCAAACCATTACGATCATATAAAGTTATAACTATAGAGATAGACAGAAGACTAGGTAGGACTGGCGTCATCAATCAGCCTGAAAAATTCTTCCAGAATGTTTTGCTGGCAGTTGCTATTATAAATGTAGGTATCAACCTATTACCATCTATACAACCATATTTTGATTATGTCAATTGAAAACATAAATAAAAAAATTATGGAAGAGGACCAAAGCCCGACCAAGTATTTCATCTGAAGACACGCTAACATCAACATAACTCAACGACGGGAAATAGTCTTCGAAATGTTTTTTAATACATTTCTCTAAATGTTTTATAATAATATAAGTCAATATAATTCTTTTTTTTTTCTTTTTCTAGTAATATCTGCACAATTGTATTAAGCCTAACGAGTATTTCAGGGGAGAGAATTCCATAAGCTTCAGCTTCTTTTCTTCCTCCTTTTCATCATTCTCATACAGTATTTGCTTGTTTAATATACATGTATTGTAGTTGATGATGAAATAAATGAATTGAATTGAAAAAAAAATTGAAAAAAAAATGTGGTTGTTTCTACCGCACACATGATGGAATTAGTACTTATACAATAAATAAAATCTGAATAAAATCCCGTGCACTAGGGGTTTGACAAGTACTTAAGTACACAATCATGTGTATCGATCGAATTTTTCCTTACCACCAAAAAATTAGTCATAGGTTGACGGCACAGATCGCGAAACCGTCCATAAAATTCGTTGAGGCCTCTAATGCTTTTGGCCTTGTCCTTGTCGTAGTATTTTATAGACTTCCGAACTTAGGTGTATCAGTTTATTGATGATGTCATATCACTGAATACTCCTAGATTTGGTGAATACCAACTTCATATCCAGACGACCTGGAAACCAAAAGTCAACTGATTCTCCGATGATATCTCGATATTTTACTTGACATTTACCTTGAGATTGACCATAAAAGGCAAATTGTGTATAAGGTTATGTGACGTCAATTTATCTGTCTTCAGCATTGATGTCCCAGCGTCACCCACCTACGGCATCTACGTGTTTCTGTTAATCCGTTATTCTAGAGCATGCTCATCCTACATAGTCAGAACACAAGTTGTGACTTCCAAACGGCTCAAACAGGGATACATAACGCCTATATAGATTAAAAATCGACATTCAAGAAGTTTTATTGTCGTCACTATGATCTGGTGGAAGGTTACACCAAGCCTGTCACACATATTATTGGTAGTTACCATCCCATCCTTAGAGTTTTGTGCATATATTTGCGTGGATATTGCAACGGGTGTCGCATGCGGGACAGGACATGCTCACTCTTCTGGAACACCTGTATGATCTCATTCAGCTAGCCAGGTGTGCCCAGATCTGGCCAAGGTTCACATGGCTTTGATTTTGATACATTAGTATCACTCACGTTTGACACTGATTTTGTCCATGGATTCGGTCTTGGGATATGAACTTGTTGTCCTAAATGTCACATCTAGAACGTTTTGCGTGCAATTTACTGTGGATATTATGCAATTCTGGAACTTTTGAGTGTCGAAGGAATGCAGTTCACGGCGTCCACCTCACGGTGGCTAGGCGTTACGCGTTATTCAGGGAGTGCCGCGTAAAATCGTGAGTATTACGCGTTATTTGTGAGGGAATGGCAGTCTCGGAGTGACCGTTAGCGAGAAATAAATACAATTTCGCTAATTTTACCGTTGTGAAATGTCGAATTTGTGTTTGCACGGAACATTAGACATATTCAGGGTTGTTGTTGATAGGTTAAATCAAAGAAATAAGCCAGTGTAGCGATACCTTTGGCTGGACAATATCTGTCAGTATGGCTTCGACATCCATTCTCCTCGGTTTTGGGGTTGAACATGTTATGTATCGGCATTTAATATAGATAAAATGCGAGGTCTAAGAGAGTGATAGTATGGGCTTCACGTGTGCCTGTTTTCAAAATGTTTCACATTGGTCTCAATTTGCCTGAGGGCATTACGCGTATGTGCATGAGTAAATATTTTGTTTTGCGTGTTTGGGAATCGGAAAATAAAGTTTACATAAAAAAAAAAATATTTTGTTGAAGATAGGATATTTCTTTTTTAATGCGAATCTTCCTCAGTTTTACTCGTCCATTGACGAAATAAATTCAAGTTCAAGAGATAATGTTTGCACTTGGTGGGTTTCTGTGTAAAATACATGAAAAAAACTCTTGGTATCACCAATTCAAGATATATGAAGAGAGGGAGGAACATATTGATGATAATGATAAATGAGGAGTGTCGTCAGTACTTGAAGCATGTGCAATATCAAATCATTCTTTAAAAATCTCCATTTATGCATTGCCAACTCTACCATCCCCGACAACGCTCACATGCTTCCTCATGCTATAACGCGTGTGCAGGTTTTCTCCCTCAGGCTGATATGCGTAAACCACAAAAAGCTTCTGGTTGATAACTGGTTGGTTGGTGTAACAATGAAGAAAGATTTCTTCATTGTTAAAGACGCCAAAGACGCCAGTGTGTCTTTTGATAAAGTATTTGGTCGGGCTTCGTTTCGTTTGCAAAATGTTGTATTTTACGTTTGTTATTGGAATGTATAATAAAATTTGGCTGTATTGGTGGTAAAAGATTGATACTTACATTCATACCACTGAGCCGGTGTCACTGCTGGTGGACGTTAATTCTGTCCCCGAGGATACCATCAACTCAGTAGCCTTTTGGCTTGTGATTAGGTACTTATGTACTTGTCATATATCTATTCCACGGGGTTTGTTTCGAATTTGTAAATTATTTTCATAGGTTGTTGGGCAGTTGTATACTAATTCCATCAGGTGTACAGTAGAAACAACTACATTTACCACACTGTCTGCCCCTGCTGATGTCAGTGTGTCTTTTGATTTGGTCGGGCTTTGTTTCTGTTGCAAAATGTTGTATTTTACGTTTGTTTTTTGGAATCATTAAAATTTGGCTGTATTGGTGGTAATAGATTGATACTTACATTCTCCGAGCATTTTATTGTTTACCGACATACAATTCGTTGGTTTCAATTGATAACCGTTGATATTTCACAAACAAGTCGCAAGCATGCGGGTGTTGTCACGATCTGTGTGTCCATTTTCGTAATATAACGACGTTTGCATGTAATTCTTGGTAGCATACGTGATGTTTGCTCATTGGGATGTTCCGTGGAAACAAAATTGTAGGAAGAAAATGAACCTTTCCATTAATTTTAGCTAGTTGGAGAGGGGACCTGTGTCGTTTCCTATGACATTTCCTCACGAATCACGCGTAATACTCACGATTTTACGCGGCACTCCCTGAATAACGCGTAACGCCTAGCCACCGTGCACCTGTTCAGTTGATAGCTTTTTGTCTGTTCCGTATTTCGAGAAAATACCATATAGGATTGTAATTTCATTGTGCAATATGAATAGGGAAATTGTAATAATGATTCAATATGGAAGAGTATGAAATGGTCATTAAAATCTATTATTTTAAAGAAAGAACATTATGTGATCAGGAACAAAATATCCCTCTTCTTTGCATTAAACTGCATTAACAACAGAATGACGACCGTTGTATTATTGTATCCCCCGAACGAAGTTCGGCGGATACTATGGATTTGTCTCCATTGCGCCACCGCCGGCTGAAAAAAATCCATGAAAAACCTAATGTTTTTCAGAATCATCGAATAAATATTAATAACTTGATCACTGTCTTATTACAACCATTAGAATACCCACTTTGCCATCTGTGATCACTCCAATACCCTGTACTATGAAAGAAAATGACACTGGATTCTTGTTCAGAATAGAGAACTGATGTTTTTATGGTGAAACAACAATATTGCCGAAAAAGTTAACATTAGTTTTACTAGTCACGTCTATTATTGACCACAATAAAAATAGGTAATACAAGAAATACTTATTATTGGGCTCAAGAAGGTGAAGGTTATTTCCAGTAGAGATTTTATGGCTGTAACCAAATAAGTTTTTCTTCATTCCTTTTCTGTCTTGTTTCAGAAGTGCCCTGCGGCTGCACGGGGACCTTTTTTTGCATTTATTGAATTTTCTAATCACACACACAATCAATTCACAACATATCATACACACAATCATTCCAATTCCCTTCACCAGCTATTATATACCCAAGTAATACACATACATGCATGATACAGATATTTATGTAAAATAACTTTGTCTCATGTCCCACATCCCATAATATCCACAAATACATACATCCCCTACCACAATAATCCCTTCACATAATCATCCAAATAATATTCGTATCTTCACATAAGTAACCAAATAAGTTAACATTATTTTTGTTGCATTTTTTTGCTAGTTAAATCTATTATTGACCATACGAGAAACATGTATTATTGAGCTCAACAAGGTAAAGGTTTTGTCCCGTAGAGACTTCATTGGTGTAACCGGATAAATTAAAATTATTTTCACTTGTTAAGTCTAGGGGTAGTCTAGGGGGTCGTAAATGGTCGGGGAGGTTCGTAAAAGTCGGCGGGGTGGCATATGAAAGTCGTAAACACCAATTTTCGAAGCGAAGTTCCATACATCAACGAAAAAACCAGCAGAAAAACGTTCATATTGAAAGGTTACCTGGTACAGTGATTCATAACAAAAAAATGGTATACTGTTCAACGCCACAATCCCAGTAGTTGTCCTGAAACAATTCACATGAGGTGCACAGCCTCCACCCAGAAATGCATCAGGTCCGATTTTGACAGTACATATAGAATAGAATAGAATAATGTTTATTCAGCAATCTCTGAAAAAGTGATGCATAATATACAGTAACAATACACCAAAAAATAAACGAATCTAATAATATACTCTGTTTTGATACATAGGTTAAATTCAGAGAAATGCTGAGAGACACATACAAAGCCTAGGGGCTGTATTACGTATGACCTCAACTAATAATTGAAGGAAAATACGACAATTTTAAGACATAGACTACTAACAAATTGAAATAAGCTGAACGAAAAAAAATGTACAAATACCCTTGCACTGTGGATGAAAGAGTGAAGTCGGGACTTGGCGAAAGACAACGTATTTATGAATAATGATAATGAGTATGTTAGATGAGATGGGTTGGTATGAAATCTGACACTGGAGCGAAAGACGAAGTATTTATTAGTTCTTTCGGGATGAGCAGTCACTACAGGACGGGTTTACACAATGAACAACATCTAAGTAATTTGAAATTATTGATTGCTTTACTTGTTTTTTCAATCGATTTAATGACCACGAATCATGGTTGGGGAATATTCTACACCATTTATTCCATATTTTAGGGAATTTGAAGATTGGGAAACGACTCGCAAACTCAGTGGTGGGGTGGTTTTCGTGAACTAAGTGCGATTGTCTAGTTGTTATATATTCTTGAATTTCAGTGTTCAATGGGAACATGCCCGTGAAGGAAACTGGTAATTTACCTTTCATATATTTATGCATAAATAGAGCTATCTCATACTCATACTGATCCGGAAGTTTCAAAATATTAAGTTGTTTAAATAGCGGCTCAGTATGGCTATTATAAGAGGCTCTACTTATAGATCTGATCGCTTTTTTCTGTAACTTTATAGTGGAGCTTATAATAGCATTAGGAGCACTTCCCCAGGCCAATAAACCGTATGTTAGATATGGGTGTATCATTGAGAAATATAGAGTTCTTAAACAACTGAGTGAAAGTATGTCTCTAACTTGTCTAATGGCGAAAAGAGCGCGTGATATTTTAGTATTTATATGTTTCAAGTGATCTTGCCACGTAAGGTTTTCGTCAATTTTGACGCCAAGAAATTTAGTACTTTTTTCTACGTATGCCCTACCGACTTGCTCAAGGACAGTTCCATTAATTACAATTTTAGGATTAGTTGTACTTGTAGGCATATTTTTCCTTTGAGGTTTGATGTGAATGAATTTAGTTTTTAGAGGATTTAGTAACAGTTTGTTGGCACAAAACCAGTCATATAGATTGTTAATTTCACGGTTTGCATTTGAGTATAGATTGTCCACATTGTTGTCTGAGATATAAAATGAAGTATCATCCGCATAGGATAGAATTTTGCCTTGATTAATGGAATATCCGATATCATTCACGTACACGAGATAAAGGAGTGGCCCCAGAATTGATCCCTGAGGAACGCCATATTCGACCCTCAGCATAGTGGATTTGTTATCATCAACATCAACATACTGTGTTCTGTCCGATAAATAACTAGCTAGCCAAACTTTAATACGTCCCCTAAGTCCATAGTAAGCTAGTTTCGAAAGCAAAATATCCCTATTTATCACATCAAACGCTTTAGAAAGATCACATAATATTGCAATGGTAGTTTCTCTGGGCATCTTGTTATTCGCTTCTGCACAATCATTCAGTAGATGGATTAAAGGATGTATTGTACTATGTTTTGGTCGAAACCCGTATTGATGTTTGAAAAAGAGATTGTTAGTATCAAAGTATTTAATAATCTTATTAAAAACTACTTTTTCGAATATTTTTGAGAACGCAGGTAGGAGACTAATCGGTCGGTAGTTGTTCAACTTCATATTATCGCCGGATTTGAATATAGGTACAACTTTTGCAATTTTGAGAGGGCTAGGAACAATACCTGTGGATAAAGATATATTTATAATGTGCATTAGAACAGTCTGTATGTCAAGTATAGATCCTCTAATTACTTTCATAGGGATGTTGTCGTGGCCAGAACTTATTTTGGGTTTGAGTTTGTTAACGATATCGAGGACTTCTTCTGAGGTCACTGGCTCCACGAACATACTGCTCAAATTTGGTGTTCTAAGATATTCGGAATATGTCTTGGTTGTGGTCGGAATACTTTGACTTGTATTTTTACCTATACCAGCAAAAAAATTGTTGAATTCTTGTGATATTGTAACTTTGTCCGATATCAAGGAGTTGTTGACATCAAAGAATTGTGGAAATTGGTTTATTTTGACATTTTGGTTAATAGCTTTTTTAATCACCTTCCACGTTGCTTTGATATCACTTTGAGTTTCGAGTAATTTGGATTTGAAGTAAGTCCTTTTCATTAAGCGTCTGATTTGGTTATATTTATTAAGATACTGTTTGTAATACTGAATGTTTGGTAAGATAGGATTCTTCAATTTCTTTTTGTATAATTTGTTTTTGGTGCGTAGTGATGTAAGTAGACCATTTGTCATCCACGGCTCTCGTTTTATATATTTCCGGTTTCGTTTGATAGTTTTGATTGGGAACGCTTTATCAAATGCATTGAGATACTTTTCAAAGAATATGCGGTATGATTGTTCAGGACATTGTGAGACAAGTACATCAGAAAAGTCTGTTTGTTGGAGCAGTTCACTAAATATGGAAATGTTCGCTTGGGAAAATGTTCGTTTTTGGGCGCTCTGCACAGATGGAGTTTTTTTCGTATTTGCCAATGACAGAAAAATACCGAAATGATCAGCTACATCATTGATTATAATTCCACTCAGACAGTCGTGTGTGTGAATATTTGTATATATATGGTCGATTAAAGTTGCAGTGGTGGTACAAACACGAGTAGGTTTTAGGATTTTCGGCACAAAAGAGCGAGCTATTAAATTATCAAAATACTGATTTATGAAGTTTTGGGTATTATATTTCAGTAAATCTATATTCATATCTCCTAGAATGACGGCTTTTTTGTTTTCATTATTGATAGCGTCCATCAGCTCATATAACGTTTGAAAAGATATTAGTGTCGGCTTTAGGAGGGGTGTTGGGTCTATAAATGACACCAACAATATAATTGTTATTCAAAACATCTTTTTCTGTATGGGTTACTTCAATGAATACTGATTCAAAAGTATGGGGAATCATAACACTGAGGTCATCACGAATTTTAAAATGTAAAGTGTCATGGACAAACAAAGCTACACCCCCTCTACAGTCATCTTGTCGTGAACGAATTATGATGTCATGATATCCAGGAAGTGAAATTCGGCTGTCTCTACTACAATCGAAGACTTCGCTAACACCTATAAAATCAAACTGATTTTGTGGACTGGAAACGTCACTTAGTAGATCGTTGAAAGCTTCCCAATTGGATGAAATGCCTCTACAATTAAGATGGAAAAAAGAGGTATTATTGGTATTTGATTCAAGAATGTTCGCAATTTGAGATGGATCATAATATAGGCTATCTTTGAGTGGTATAGGTAAATCAATTTCATCATCACCCAGATCATCTGAGGCATTATATATATGTTTAAAATCGAACTCAGTGTCAGAACCAACCAACTCCAAATCAAGGTTATCCATTAGTGTCGTTGCATTTACCACAGCCCCGGTAACCCCATCCACAGCAGCAAGAGTAAAACAGATACATTTTCAAGCAAAAAGGAACAAACGAGTTCAAAGAAACAAGGACAAAAACAGCAAAGCATAATGGTCACCGATATCATTACAGCGAGAAAATCAAGTCATCATTAAACACTAAATACATTTTATACGTCGAAAACAGGGCAACAGGTGACGAAATCACTATAAAACGGATGGATTCAATAGTGAGTATTTTCAACCCACTGATATAATGCAAGACCAGGACTTCGATTTGGTAAACACATGGTAAAGGTATTAAACGGGAGTTAAAAAGAAACACCAGTATCGCTCAAATGCTTGCAACAGCAATATACTTTGCGTGTGAACAAAAATAAATTTTTTCTTCATCGCGTTGCATGCAGTGTTGTTAAGGGGCGTACAGGAGTGATAAAACAAAATTATTGCTCATATGTTTGCAACAGCAATATACATTTCGTGTGAAGATAATTATATTTTTTGTCCATCACATTGCATGCAATGTTGCTACGTGGTGTATGCCCTCAGTGACACCCATTATTAGAAAATTTGGGGAATGGTGTATCCCGTCAATGACACCCATTATTAGAAAATTTGGAAAATGGTGTATCCCGTCAATGACACCCATTATTTGAAAATTTGGATAATGGTGTATCCCGTCAATGACACCCATTATTAAAAAAGATATGGATAGGAAGTATTTTGCAAGTACATATTTCGTGACATTCCTGCTGATTGTTGTCGTTGATGTATGAAGTTTCGCTTCGAAAATTGCTGTTTACGATTTTTACATGCCACCCGGCCGATTTTTACGAACCTCCCCGACCATTTACGACCCCCTAGATTACCCCCCGTGAATATTGACTACAATAAAAATAGTTAGAGTCGGCGTCAACAAAGTCTGACCCACAGAAAAATCGATATTTAAAGAAGAAAATGAATGCTAATGAAACTTGTTTGGTATCACCTGAAACTACAGTCAGAGGCCTACCTTCGTGTATATACCAAGAAATAACCAGTTCACTGCTGCGTTACTTATGAGTCAACATGCTGAAATGTGCAGACGAAGCGAGCATGTTTACTGGTCATGTGGAAGCGCCTAAAATGAAGGTCAAGGTTACGTTACCAGGGAGGGACGTAACACCGCATGAAACCGTTTTGCATTATCAATTTAACTATGGAAAAAATTTTGTACACTGTAATATATGATGAATAAACTATGTGGAAATATGTTATTTCATTTCTTTGTGTTCCATGATTAATCCCAAACATTACATAATTACAGTACATTATTCATGCGAAAATAATATGTGGGTTCCCCAATCGGGTTAGATTATAATTGTTGCTATAGAAAAATAAACAGAATTATACAAACAAACCAATTCGAACAGCAAACTGGATAAAGTGTTGACATGAAAATGCTATTTGAAAATGAATGAATTAAGCAGCAGAAAAATAATCAAAAATGCTTTTAACTTTTGTAAGAAGGAAGAGAAAAGAAACAAATTATTAGTGAGTTTAAAAAGGCCAAAGAGTAGAGTATGTGAAATGTTGAAGGTGTCTCCATCAACATTGAAGAGAGTGGTAAGTAAACGTATACTGCAGCTGATGTATGCTCAACAAAATATATGAACATTTTTTTTTGGTAACGTTTACACTTTTTTCAAGAACATAATGGACTGTACACAGTAGTAAGAAAAAACTGTGCAGTAACGAAGTAAATAATATTAACTAAACAAAATGTTGTCAATAATAAAATAAATGAAGTAGGTTTTACTGGATTCAATAAGCTAATTTACACACAGTGTAATAACAGAAATGACATTTTCATTTTAGTGTCATGGCGTCCAAAACCCAAAAGTAAGACGTGCTACTAACGGCCGATCTAAGATCACTCCAATCTTAGCACAAGAAATCAGGGACCAGATATCCTTCACTTGGGAAAGGAGGGCATGCGCCACTGTTGCTGTCATCACCGAGAAAGTTAATTCAGCATGCCAGACAGACCTATCGACGTCAACCATCCTTGATAGGCGTAATTAATTAGCATGAAATCTTTATTGAAATTGTTAATTTTAACATATTTAAAAATGACAAAAGATATATCGTTCATTTGCACGATTAGAGTAGAATCGAAAAAAAACGAGGGATGCCACAAAGCCTCTAGGCATCAATGTGTGATTTGAACATATTTGCATGTAAATTTAAATTATTATAATAACATATTATTGTTTGTGTTTAGAACCGAAAGGGCTACAGAGACCCAGTGGTTATGGAGAGGGCAGACCTGGTAGCGTGGCGAATTAGGTACATTATTTATCAAGCTGGTAGAAAAAAAATTATTAGGCCGAAAAATAAATGTTTTGGTTTGAAACCATGACGGCGTGGTCATATAGCTTATCAAAAATATTTACGTCAATGCGTAGGTATTTACGCCGAATTAAAAAAGCCAGGGAAGATGGACAACCCATCGTTTACCTCGATGAAACGTGGCTTAGTAGCGGTCATACAGTCATGACAGAATGGGTCGACAACTTAGGACAAGGAAGGTACCTAAAGTACTATAAGGTGTTTACTTTGGCCCTGTGGGGTGGGGGAATTTCAAACCAATATCGTGTCAAGATTGGCCTACAATAACTACTCATTATTACACTGCGTGGCATGAAATTTGTACATGATTGGTTATGATGAGCATCATTGCCATGTACAGTTGTATATTTCAAAAAAACTATATGAAGTATGTAATGGGATAAAAATAATTACCCAAATATGTACTTTATACGATATGAAATCATTGGCATCAATTCACCCCGTCTTACGGAATATCACAATATGATTTTTTTAAAACATGACGTTAAAGATATACAAAATAAAATACTGTAATAGACATACGTGTAATTAACATAAAGGTCGAAGCCATGGACCGTTAATCGAGGACAGATGCTAATTATCTTGGATGCCATTGGTCCTGATGGATTTCTGAAGGATTGCAGTTTGGTATTCAGGAGTAAGAAGACAGGCGATTACCATGAGGAGATGGATGGCGCGACTTTTGAGAAGTGGTATATCTCATGTTTTGTATTGTCGATGGGGGGGGGGGTTAAAGTGGAGTAATCAGTTTCTGAAATGCGTTATCATTCAATTGGCTAGCATATTTTGGAAGATATGGCACTGCTACAAGCCATAAAATACGTCCTAATGACCTTGCAATGAACTTGGAACATATCGTAATGACACACGATGTGAACGAATTTTTAACATATGTGCATTAGAACTTTTGCACTGTACATCTGCTCCATTGATCACTTTCAAAGAGAAAACCAAAAACCGATTATTCCACTTTAATGTTCTCATAGTGGACGATATACTGTAGATGATACAAAATCAATGGTATTTTGTTTTAAAAAAATATGTAGGCATATATGAATAAAAATGAGTACTTATATTATGTAGGTTCAGAGAGAAACTTTTGCCCAATGCACCAGCCAACTGCATCATCGTTATGGATAACGCCAGTTATCACTCGGTAGAGACTGAGTCCACCAAAGTGCCTACTAAGAAAGCCGATGTCAAGAAATGGCTCGAAACCAAAGGTTACCTGTCTAGCAATATACTTTGCGTTTATATCGGGAACAATACTGAAACAAATCAGATTATTAACATTACAATATTTCAACAATGTACTCCCTATTATATACTTCATGCTCATTTTCTCATATTTTGATCGTTCTGTATAAACATTCGCATGCATTTAAAACTAGGCACGATTGCCTGTATGTTTGACTTGAGTGTCCTTATCCCATCAATAACTTCTTTTACTTGCTAGTATTTGGTGGCCAAAATAATGAAGCGTTCAACCCTATATCAGTATTGTTAACAAAATTCGCTGACATCAATCGCAACTAGAATTTCATGCATTAAATGAAAAATCATAAATCTCAGAAACTAGGGAATCGTAATAGATCTGGTCACATTATAATTAATGTTATCACTGTTTGCCATGGGTTTTTTTTTATCTAATTGGCCTTAGGTTTGCATTATTATCATACAGGAATTCATAAATGGTGAATTTGTCGTGAATATGAGTTTGACCTCAGATGATCTTGAGTGTTGATTGTCTAATAAAAGCTCTTTTTTAGGTTACCGGACCTTTGGTCCAATAACCTATTGGCGTGGCGTTGCGTCCGTCGTCCATCGTCGTCGTCTACATTTTTATCTTTTTTGTTTACGGGCGATTTTTTCTGGAATTATGCACAGAATTACCTAAAAATAATTCAAGAAGGAGGTATTTTTTAGTTTTTTTATTTCCGCATTTCTTTCAAAATGGCGGCTCTTTTCGATGAAAAATGCCTGATTTTGGACCTTGGCGGCCATGTTCTCAAAATCTGTTCAGTAATACAGCACAAAATTATGGTTAATATCTAATTTTTTTATCGAACTTACAACTTTGCAATCAATTGAGCACATATAGGAAATGAAATGATATATGTATACTGAATATTGTCAACACCTTGAACTTGACCTTTGATATAATTTTCAAGTCAGAGCATAAAATGCCTATATCTTGCTTATTGTCAACTTTACAGCTTAATAATCACTTGTGAACATATGGTAAACGATATACTGTATACTGAATATTGTAATGACTTTGAATTTGACATTTGACCTCATTTTCAAGGTCAAAGCACAAAAAGGCTAATATCTCGCTTCTTATTGACCTGCTTTGCAGTCAATTGAGCACATATAGGAAATGATATATGCTGAATATTGTCATGACCTTGAATTTGATCTCATCTCCAAGGTCAGAGCACAAAATGGTTAATATCTTGCTCATTGACGATTTCGCAGCTTAGGAATCAATTGTGGTCATGAAATGATATGGACAGATTTCACTAATTCCTTCGGCCATACAAAACAATGATAAAAAGCCCAAATTCAATTCCAATTCAATTCCTCATCTCACTATAGTAAGGAAAATATATGTTGATAAATTGGATTTTTCGCTACAGCTCGAATTCTGAGGGTACCCCCTTAAAACGACTGATTTTCATGCCTGACAACCCATATATATCGTTCGTCGTCTGAGCCGTTCTGTGCGTGCTGTGGTCTTGAAACTGTTCGTGTGCAATGCCAACCAGCTCGGGTCAACAACCAGCCATAGCAAAATATCCCCCACCATTCTGCGGGGGGTCAAGGGCATCTCCTATATGTTGTCATGCCATATATATGCTGAATATTCTTGTGACCTTGAATTTGACCTTTGACATTGTTTTCAAGTTCACGGGACAAAATGGCTAATATCTAATATGTAAAACATTGTCCGGTAACCTTTCTCAGCCCTTGAGCTAATTTTTTCACGTGTTGACGTGAAGGCATGCATGCGGGCAATAGTGCTTAGTTACAATATGCGATCAAGGATCGAGTCTTTCACAGCCATTTGAATGGGCAATGGAAAGACAAATAACTGGTTCGTTCTTGTTGTAAATCATCAAATATATATTTATATTGCTATGTAAATGTTATTTGTACAGGTATCCCGTTCGGTAACAATATGTTGTTACCTGAACTACACCTTTTGGCCAAAGCCCACAAACCATCAAAGAAATATGTATGTGATGAAATGGCACAAGAGGCTGGCATGGAGGTTGTCCGGTTACCCCCCTACCATTGCCAGTTCAATCCCATTGAGCTGGCATGGGGGTTCCTGAAGGGCTACGTAGGAAGAAAAAATCCTACAGGCAAAATGGATACTGTGGAACGACTTTATAATGAAGCTCACAGAGAATGTAAGGCACGGTCATTGTGGGAGAACTGGGAGAGGCATGTGAAAAAATTGGAAGAAAAGCAGTGGCAAACCGACTCCAAAATAGACCAAATTGATCCCTTCGTTATATCACTGTTTGACGATGACGATGAAGATGAAGACGAAGATGATCAACAGGATGATGATGGCACTGACTCTACGATTGAGGCTGATGATCATGGAGATGCAGATGTGGTTGATGATGAGACGGATGGTGATGCTGATGACGAGGGGGAGGATGAGCATGCTGCTGCTGCTGCTGCTGATGATGATGATGACGGGATGGATGCCGATGCTGATGATGATGCCCAAGATGCGGAAGTCGATGATGACGATGCTCGTGATGGACCACATGGCAGCCCACAACCTTCAACCTCAGCGGCAAACAATAAGAGGCGTAAACAAAAATCGAGACCAGGCAGAAGTCAAAATAAAAGACAGAAATCCGTTTCCAGTCAGCAGTGTGGAATTTGTATGCTAGCAGACGGTAGAGGCAGCTCTTGGATAGGTTGTGACGCTAAAGATCACTGGTTCCACAAAGCATGCCCCCCGAAGTGAGTTATATTGAAAAGCATGTCATCGAAATGCACAACCATTGAACAGCATATATTACAAGCAATGTTTTATGAATCATTGCAGTAATAAAAATCATGGATTATAAAACATATAATCAAAATGCACAACCATTGAATGCAATGTGTACACAGAAAAATTTACAAACCATGAACACACATTTTACAGATGCGAACTCAAACTAGCCATGGCATCAATCAAGAAAAAACAAGACTGGGTTTGCGAGATGTGCAAAGTTTCTCAACTGCAGACATTCCAGGAAAGAAGACTGGCACATTGGGATCCATCATTATCAAACAAGACATACTTAAAGTCCTAAAGCAAAAGATATAAAAATTAGAGATTGGTTGATAAACATACGTGTGCGATTTAATCCGTCTTCAAGGCCTCAAACTCATTTGAAGAGAAAAAATATACTCCAGTATTTAAAAAGCATTATTTACTTGTTATGCAGCACGTGCTTCTTAAAACAAATGAAACACAAAACCTATAAACTATGAAAACAAGATCACTAAGGATATCAAGAAAATAATTTTCATTTTGCAATGAAGGTTATTGTGCATTATATTCTGATTTTTACAGGCCTACTGTTTAACAATAATTCTTATACAGTTACGAGCTCTACATGAAGGTTAATCTTTATTTATCATTTTTCATGGCTCAGCAGTAACCCAAAATAATTCTTTTTATATTCATTTATAATCTTACAAAATAACAATTATATCGTACATAGTTTGTGCTGCATTCTTTTGACAATTTGAGCATAAATTTGTTCTTATTTATACATCGAGATAAAAGACTCATTCTTCACGTCTATCTATCTACCTTTCTCCTTCTCTTTGTGTCTATCTCCTTGTTTACAGTATCTCCCCATCTGTCTTTACCCTTGTCGGGATAGTTGACAAGGATATCGCATTTGGGTCTGTCTGACCGTCTGTTTGTTTATTGGTGTATTTGTTTGTCTATTCTGGCTTGTAACTAGAAGAAGATTTAGGGTATGGATTTGCATTCCCGTGGCTCGGTACTCCTTAATGTCGTTGGAAATCTACTGAAAAGTGCTTGATCATTTGAGAAATACATTTTTGGCCATAACTTCTGAAAGAATCATTGTAGACACTTCAAAATTGGTTTATTTTGTAGGGCAATAGCAATTGCATAATATACGCCCTTGATTTTGACATATGACCTTCGAACATTTTCCAGAGTTCAATGTCATGGTAATTCACAAATCTTTACACACCGTATCGATCAACCCATAAATTTACTAAATCAGTGGGGCGAGGATCTGTAATCTCGGATTGTCTTGTTGTGACATATTTTCTACATCTGTTTCTTTCCGTCCTGAAAATTTCACAATTTAGATTTCACGTGATGTATTTTATAAGTTAGTCTGTTAAGTTATAAATCACATTATCCATGTAAGTAGTACGCATTCGTCTTTAAATATAACATTATTTTTACAAAATCTGTAATTTTACAGCTGCTACTTGGTATACTAGTATGTTTCTTGTAGCCTTTACTGAATCTATAGTCATCTCTTGCTCACATAGAAGTTTACTTGTATAAAAGTTTATTAATCTGGTTTGTACCATGTTGATCTTGTCGTAGATATATTCCATGATTTATGCATACTAGTGATGAAAAAAAATTCTCTGTGTTTCAATGATGATATGCCGTATACCTATCTGTATCTCTCTCTCTGTCTCTCTGTTTGTCTGTGTTTCTGTTTTGACAGTACGAACATTGCACAATGAAATTGACTTGTAGATTTCACTGTTTCCATTAAAACCGTGACATCGTGTCATGTTTATGCTGGTATTTTAATTGGACTTTTTGACTTGAATATGCAAGAAAAATATTAACGAATCCAGGCAAATAAATGTGTAAATATTCTGCATGATATGTGCTTGCACCGCCTTTGCCACTGAATTTACACGTCCATCTCGACATGCATCTTGCTTTATTACTTGTCATCGATGTTCCCCATCGTATATACTAAGTGAGTGACTTGTTTCCATGCGGTGACATCTATGACGTTTTCTTAGACGCTTCCACTGATTTTTTGGACTGAGCGAAAATACGGGAAATTTGCAGGCATTTTTGCATGTAAGTATAGGGTATGGCGCTACTTTCTTTATTTGCAGCATCGAACGTTCAACCAATAATTAGGCCCCTAACTGAATATGGCATGCGCAAAGTTTCGAGTGAATCTGACCAGTTCTTTAAAAATTATACAAAAAAAACGGTGGGTCAGACTTTGTTGACGCCGACTTTAGGACAAGAAATATTTACCATTGGGCTCAACAAGGTTCTTTGTAGTAAAGATTTCATGGCTGTAACCGTATAAATTAGCATCAGTTTTATTAGTTAAGTCTATCAGTGACCACAATAAAATTAGTTAGGACAAGAAACATTTATTTTCGGGCTCAACGAGGTAAAGATTCTGTTAATGGTTGTTGTGATAATGATCACATTATGAAAGGAGTTAACATCAATTTTTGCTTGTTGAGTCTATTAATATTTTGGGGCGACAGGGATGGTTACGTGGATACACCCCAGTGACCAAAGAGTGTCTAGTTTTTAGATATCCTTAGTACATGATCATCGCAAATATGGACACATTACGACCATGGGGCAAAACGAACTAAAAGGTGGTTTGTAATCGTCTAGAGGAATTGGGTGTGTACAAATCCCACTGGAGCGTATGTCAAAGTAAAACTTCAAGTTGTGAAATCGCGTACCGGAACCACGATTACGTAGGGTATTATATACATGAAGACGGCTATGGTATGCTCTTCAACCGCAGATAACTTACAAACAACGCGTTTCAATGTCTCCACCATGTTATATTTGCATTCTTATTAGTAGCAAGATTTCATAGCAGAAGCAAAGAAAGTACATTTATGCGGGTAGATTTCTGGTGAAATGGAGAAGGGGAAATCTGATTCAGAAGAGGGCAAATGGATGGCAAAGTAGATGTGGTCAGATCACCCTCTCGTGATCTGACCACCAACAAACCTTCCCCAGTACTTTATTGGCCAGTCCCTTGAAACGAACCAATCAAGAATGGTAATGAAGATGAATCATCGTATCAATGCAAATAGCATAGATACATTAACATATATCACTACGCGTGGTCTGCTCACTAGTCCATAAATCAGCCGGGTACTCTGGTTAATCGACAACTTATTACAGGTAAACGTTCGTAGATTGTATTTTTGTATGAGATTTACAAACAAGAGCACTTTTCTTGTTAAAATATCCTAATTTAATGAACGTATTCATCGTTGACAGAATACAACAACATGTTCGAGAATTATATGCGTTACGGAATTTATATTGTAACCTACATCAGCTGTAGTAACTTGTTGTGGATCTCAATCGAATCACCGTCACTGACAAATTCTGACGCCATGATCGTTTTTCGGAACGCTGTCTGCATTTCGGTTTACGCTCTCGTCTTGATTATCCACAATACCCAGGCTGTCAGTTGCTACAGCTGCACAGGCTGCAACGATCCATTCGACAGCAACGGACTCAACATTGTCATCGGGGACTACTGCAGAAAAATACGTGCTTCAGCTGAAGGTATGTGTTTGAATTGTTCTCATGGATATCGCATATATCGCGTATACTTTTGATAAGTAAGATACATATCTTTGTCAGTTGAACATCCTAAGTACGTTTTTGGTATGGTACAACTTAGACTGACTTAACACATGTAGAAATGTATGTAATGTAATTTCGAGACGAATATTACAGTAGTAATTTCGAGACGAATGTTCCGTTTGATGCAAACTATTATTCATCTGGTCTTGATATGAGCTTGAAAAAAGAAAAGAAATCTCACGCGCAAAATAAATGTGCTTCATTGTACCTGTGTTTCGAGATGGTGTAGTGGTATTTTTCATACCTCTTTCATATTCACTAATTTGCATATCTCTACTTTATAAACGAAATGCTCTACTGGATTCCACCAGCAGCAATGGGCGCAGTCTGTGAGTGTGCTCACAAAACATACAATGAAGTCGTTCAGGTCATTCAACAAAATATATAGTCATTTTCATTTTCATTTTCACACCTTCATTAAAATTGACCAAAGCACGAGCTGTCGATTTTTAACAAAAGAATGGACATATTGGTGTTGCATACGGTGGCTTATTACCGCCAATTATATTCGTGCATTTCTCACCCCGTCTATAATTATCACCTCACAATATTCACCGCGTTTATAATATCCACCCCATCTATAATTATCACCTCACAATATTCACCGCGTTCATAATTTCCACCCCATCTATAATTATCACCTCACAATATTCACCGAGTTTATAATGTCCACCCCATCTATAATTACCACCTCAGAATTATCACCGCGTTCATAATTTCCACCCCGTCTATAATTATCACCTCACAATATTCACCGAGTTTAAAATATCCACCCCATCTATAATTATCACCTCACAATATTCACCGCGTTTATAATATCCACCCCATCTATAATTATCACCTCACAATATTCACCGAGTTTAAAATATCCACCCCATCTATAATTATCACCTCACAATATTCACCGAGTTTAAAATATCCACCCCATCTATAATTATCACCTCACAATATTCACCGCGTTTATAATATCCACCCCATCTATAATTATCACCTCAAAATATTCACCGAGTTTATAATATCCACCCCATCTATAATTACCACCTTAGAATTATCACCGCGTTTAAAATATCCACCCCATCTATAATTATCACCTCACAATATTCACCGAGTTAATAATATCCACCCCATCTATAATTACCACCTCAGAATTATCACCGCGTTCATAATTTTGACCCCGTCTATAATTATCACCTCACAATATTCACCGAGTTCAAAATATCCACCCCATCTATAATTATCACCTCACTTCATGAACATATGCAGCCCAAGAGCAACAAGATGCTTATGGAAACGCCTCTATAGCTACCGTATTGAATCGCATATAAGGATAGGTCCTTATTTGTGGATTTGTGCATTTTCACAATATATCGAAAATTCAAAACATGTTCACTTATAAGGAGACGGCCTTTTGTCCAGACATAAAACACCCCGTTCATTCATATATAAGGACACTATATGCACTACTATAAGCTGAAGAATTGGGCCCTAATTAAATTATTGCCGCAATTAATTTTGTCCCTTTGAATGACACACAATTCCCTGCAGGTCAATAACACATACATTCGACATGAATACAATTTAATTTCAAGACCACAAGACTATTCGAGATTAATATGCTGAACATGGTATACGTAGTGGTACGTGCTACATGTGTTGTGTTGTGTCATTTTTCACAACTTATAATCATCGACATGCAAATTGTCCTTATATGTGGGTCAGATGTTTTACAGGCAGTTTCTAAATAAAGTTCTCATATAAGGTCATGTTCGTATGTCCGGATATAAGGAAGTGCTCATATATGAGGACATGTCCTTATATGCGCGTCAATACGGTACACAGAATACCAAGAGTGTTCATACTAAGACTCAATGCACCAATTGAAATTCTGTACCTAGTAATGATTGTGATCAAATCATAATTATAAACGCGGTGATAACTCTGAGGTGATAATTATGAACGGGGTGTAAATTATAAACGGGGTGGAAATTATAAACGCGGTGATAATTCTGAGGTGATAATTATGAACGGGGTGTAAATTATAAACGGCGTGAAAATTGTGAGGTGATAATTATGAACGGGGTGGAAATTATAAACGGGGTGAAAATTGTGAGGTGATAATTATGAACGGGGTGGAAATTGTAAACGCGGTGATAATTCTGAGGTGATAATTATGAACGGGGTGGAAATTATAAACGGGGTGAAAATTGTGAGGTGATAATTATGAACGGGGTGGAAATTATAAACGCGGTGATAATTCTGAGGTGATAATTATGAACGGGGTGTAAATTATAAACGGGGTGAAAATTGTGAGGTGATAATTATGAACGGGGTGGAAATTATAAACGGGGTGAAAATTGTGAGGTGATAATTATGAACGGGGTGTAAATTATAAACGGGGTGAAAATTGTGAGGTGATAATTATGAACGGGTGGAAATTATAAACGGGGTGAAAATTGTGAGGTGATAATTATGAACGGGGTGGAAATTATAAACGGGGTGAAAATTGTGAGGTGATAATTATGAACGAGGTGTAAATTATAAACGGGGTGAAAATTGTGAGGTGATAATTATGAACGGGGTGGAAATTATAAACGGGGTGAAAATTGTGAGGTGATAATTATAAATGGGGTGAGAAATACACGAACGTAATTGGCGGTAATGAGCCACCGTAGTTGCATGTTATAGACGTAGAATCAGTACCCAGTATTAAGTATTCCGAGCGAACAAAACAGGGTCCGTTATCCAATCTCATAGTCCGGGGACAGAAAGTCATATCAGGCATACGAAGTCATAGAAAACAAAAATGACAGGGAAACTCATGAACCCCCCAAAATGGCCATTAGGAGGTGAAATCAGGTGTTCCAATAGAGTGAGCATTTCCTGCCCCACTAGTGGCACCCGTCATGAGTTTCCCAAAATTAACATGAGGATAGATCTAGTTGCATGGCAGTCATGGATTCGATGTATTTATCAACCACATCATAATGACGTCCAAATTTCTTAAAGGCAGCTATAAGTCTTGTAAAGCATATCCTTGTCGCAGCAGTTCAGAAACTAGCTGGGCACTTCGATAAACAAAGTCCTCATAGTCAGGGGGCTTAGTCTCCCCAAACCCCCGAATTGTTCAAATTGGGCTACAAGCACCAATTTTGGCCTACAGTTAGATATGACCATCATCTGCCAATTTCCCGAGGGAGCCAAGCTGGGCTCCCTCTATGTCGGCCATTTTGAGTTAATCCAAGATAGCCGCCTTCCGGAATAATAGTTTGCCATAGCTTGAGAACCAAGGGTGGTAGAATAATGTGTGACACCACTTTATAGGGGTTTTCCAGTATGAGAAATTCATTGCTGGTGTTGTTTTGATGATTATATGACATAGTAATGTGTTAATGCCATATTGAAGGAAATCATCTGCCCAAATCGTGCATGATAGATAACTGAAGACATGAGCACTTTATTTGTGTCATATTCAAGATTATGAATTAAGTAAAGGTTCATTTTAATACAGTTTGCATGGTTTAATATGGTTTTACATGCATGTCATATGGTTACATTTATGTCCATCATGATGTTGTCACATATCTGGCCACAAGAAGCACTCTGATTGGTCAACATTATCACACCAACCACAGGTTTGATGATATGTGGTTCACCACATTCCGGCCAACCTTTACCAAATACTGGCCATGTATAAATATAATTTCACCTACTTGCGGCCAGTGATTTCCTAACATACATTTCAATGTTGTTTTGCCACTTAAAGGATTATGGGTCAATATATGAACAAATTTCAGATATTTCCAGGGCGCATGTATATTTGAAACGCAAGGTTATAGTTAATTCATGATTCAAAGCAGTCAGAAGCCAGTATTAGTAGCGACATAGTTGAACAGTTCTGTATCCTTGAAATTGCAAATTACCAGCATGCAATACTGTCAGCAGTGCAATAATCTTACCAAAATACCCATAGCTGTGATCAACTCATATATTGTTGTTGTATATTATTGTTGTAAAATGTTAATGTGTATTGTTGTTGTTATGACGAGACTGCAAACATCATCTTCTAATGTACCCAGATCTATCAACTCATTATTGTTTACTATTTTTGTAATGCTATTGTACATACTGTTGTTGATGTTATTGGTATGTCATGCAAACAGTGTCTTCTAATCTACCTATGTCTATGAACTATACGACCATTATATGCTGGAATGCAAAAATTTATTTCGAATTCAAATTTTTGACAGACATAGACAGATACAAATTTTCCATTTGTATAGCCCATACCTGAATTTGCATTCAATTCTGTGATTCTACAACACAGATTGTATACCTCATGTAGTGCCATGAACATATGAATTTTCAACAAGCGTATAGATATATGTACATAGTTCACCTACGTATACACGTGACTTTGCACTTAATTATGTGGTTTAACTACAACCATTGTATCCCTCAACATGTAATTCCTAGTCATCCATGAATACATATTTTGTAGACACTTTCTACACATGTCGCAGATGTGATTTCCAGGGATGCTGTTGGAGCAAGCCTAGTGGCACCATTTGAGGCACGAAGAAAACTATCCAGTCTTCGGATGATAGCTGGGTGTACTAGCTCAGTACAATATATACAAAAAAAAATTCTCCTCTGCATCCGACTGACTCTGGATTCTGGATACTTTTGTCTTTTTTGGTGCTGCTTCCTTTTACTTCGTTTGTTTCCTTTTCGTGGAACATTCTGCTCCTTCTTGAGTGATCTTTGAAAGAAGTGATCCTTCTTGAGTGACATACGTTCCTGTTTCTGTCGTTCGTTCTCTTTCTTCTCCCTTTGCTTCGCCTTTTTTCATTTCCATCAATTCGCTGGATGTGAGTAGGAAGTACTTTGGGGCTTTCGGTTTTTTGCTGCGTACATTTTTCGAGCAAGTGGGATACGTTAGCTAGAGGATCGTTAGTAGGATGTCACTGTCGACATCAGCAGACAAGGAAGTGATCCATATTTGATCCGTTTGAAGCAGGTGGTGCAACATCTAGATCCACAGTGCTGGACCTACAGCTGTCGGCTTGGGATCAACAGCTGGCTGCCCAGGATCCGCAGCTGGCAGTACGGTATCCCTAGCAGGCAGTGCTGGATCCACTGATTTTGATGTAGTTTCCACAGCTTGCAGCACAAGATCCCAAGAAGTCAGTCCGGGTCCCTGTCAGGCAGTGCAAGTCGATTGCCATGAACCTTTCACCAGCGTCGTTCAACTAGTCTTTTTACCTGTTGACACTGCCTGTAAGATGAGTCACGTTTGGTGCAAGCCAAGTGCATGACATGATTCAAAACATGTCTTCACCTCAGCTTACAGTCGATGACCACCAAAGCCATTGCAGGTGGTAACTGGTCCTGCACAGTGACCATGTTTGTGATAAGGATCACATTGCAGGAACTTGACGTGAACGATTTTGCAGTTGGCGTTTGATTGGCGTTTTCCTTCGACACTTGAACTGATTGAGTCATACAGCATATTCGTCTGAAATGCCTCCTGGGAGAGCTGCAAGGTTGAATGAGAATATCCCACAAGCTCTGAACCCGGCTCTTCAGTCATGGCCTCACTCCATGCTTTTGTGAACAGTCCAGTGAAGTTTGATTTGGAAATCAAAACCCTAGGGTGCTCAGTCATCACAGTTTGAGCGTTCTGGTTGTAGTATGTTTTCAGTGGTCCGAACGCTGTGCGATCACATTGTTCCAGACAATGTGACGTGTTGGCTGGAAGTTGTATTATTGTTATTTCATTCTACATGTATACTGCCAGTTCCAACAGTTCGACAAATTGTGGGAGTCGTGTCCATCAATGATCAGATATGGGCCTTCCAATTCCGATGTTAGGGAGAAAGTTCGACTCAAGCCACATTTTTTCGCTCCCTTGATAACTTTCCTCCGACCCAGGAAGCTCTCTTCCAACATGTCAAAAGATCCTTGCTTCAAGCAAGCTTCATCTGAAATCAGTCAGCCGCCTGTCACAAGACGGTCCTTACCTTCGTCAGTGCGGGCGAGAACAGGGTGCAAACAACCAGGGATGGCCACCTCTGTGGATCACGCTTCCTGACGAAAGTAAGGCCTGTGCAGTACTACTGCACTGTTTCTGCACAAAATGATGCAAGGGGCGACTGCAAGTGTTACAGAACAGGTCTCCATTGCACATTGCTGTGCAAGTGCAAAGGTGGGTGTCTAAACACTGATTAGAACTAGTAGGTTCGAGAAGATGAAATGTGCCACATTTTTTTTTTGTTATTTGGTCTGAAACAGTAGTTGTGATAGTTTAGCCGGATTAATGCAAAAACACAATGTGTTTTATGTTAAATAAATGTCACGACTGTATAGAATAGTAGTAAACTCACTTTTTTCTTATATGACATGTACATATCAAGTTTCAGTGGGAAGTTCTTACAACGATGGTGACTGGTATTGTCTTCGATGATTGTAACCATTTTAGTCCTGCGCCTGGTGGCCATCTTGATTTTTCTCTTGAATTTTCTTTTTAATATGGATTTTATTGACACCATTTTATTGCTTTACCATGCCACAGTAAAAGGTCTGAAACCAAAAGCTATGCTATCACAATTATACACACAAAAGTCCCAAGAAATTTATGGTCAACATTGATATTTCTAGTGATTTTTAAATCTGTGACTGGTGGCCATTCTGCATTATTATGAAGTACTGGTCAAATCTGGATTTTGATGACGCCATTCGATTCCTCACCCAGGAAAACCATGGTCTAGAACCAAAAATCATGTGTCTATCACGAATATTAGTGCAGTTATGGGCCGCAAACCATCTCTGGGTGGCGGCCATGTTTGATTTATGCAAAATGGCCGACACAGAGGGAGCCCAGCTTGGCTCCCTCAAAAATTCAAGATGTCATGGTTATATCTACCTATGATCCAAAAATGGTGCTTGTAGCCCAATTTGAACAATTATTTGACTAAGCCCCCTGACTATCATATTTGCAACTAGCTTTGGAATAGGGTATACTAAGTAAGTTGAGAAATAAACACACCATATGCTGGTGACATATGACTGTTGCTGTTTAGAAAAGGGAAATTGACTGTGTACACAGAATGATGTTGAACTTCACTTACAAAATGCCTCGACATTGCTCTGGTTTCGAATTTAGCGGTTTATTCGAAAACACGTCAATGAACAACTATGGATGGTTACCCAAACGACTTAGAAATTGAATGAATATACACTAGACCAAGAAAGTTCCCGCCACCGGCACCGGCAGACGATTTTGGAGCTTTTTGGGGGATAAATATTACATAATATATGAAATTGATATGACAACTTTTAGCGGAACATATTCGTTAAAGAAATGTGAAATGTTCTACCCTTATGAGTATCGGGTCATTGCAATAACAGGCCGATCATTACAATATGTATTGTGTTTTATTTTTCATTCAGACCGCACACTCTTTTGTCGTACTCAATGAGACCAAACATGATGAGTTATCTTCGCCAGGAAATATGTTCAGCTAAAAATTGTATATTAATCTCATAATATATCAAAACACGTTTAACATTGAATTTTCCGAAAACATCTTGCCGATTACAGAATTTCTTGGGCTAGTGTATATATGTGTGTATCTAGAAGACACTTCATCATCCACAGGTTGTTGTGAAAATTAGCGAATTTTCGCACTAATCCTCTTTTAACTGTTTATCTTTGAACTATGACTTTGACGTCTACATGTAAAATGACCACCGAGAGGAGTTCAGATGATGGGACTCCCCCGTACACCGGGTGCCGGAGCGCACAGGATTCCGTAGTGGAGGGGGTCGTTTGCTTCTGCGATACACATCTGTGCAACGGAATGCCAACCTTCCGCTTCGGTCCAGACGTCGTCATGATCAGCGTGGTGATCTGCCTGGCGCAGCTTCTGATATAGTTGAAATAGTCATGCGTATAAGGACTTCCGAAAACATGCCAGCACAGATTACATCTAGAAATGGTTCACCATTCTATAAATACAAGTAGTAACAGGCACATACAAGAAAAATATAGCATTGGGATGTGTTGTGCACATAAACTTGTTGTGAATTAAAGCAGCTGCTTCGAATGTATGCAATATATTCTTCAAAACTAAATCTTAGTACCACATATCTAATACAAGATAATAAAACGTGTGCACACTGATTTTGACGATTACACTGCGTCCGAGTTGTCTTTTCATCCGATTTAACACACATTTTGTGCCAGTTTTGTTTATAAACAAACGAAGTGTATCCATCAAACTCGAATGTAAACAAATGCCCGAATTGGCCCTAAAATTCCCCCATTGAGTGCATTTTCCAGTTTGTATCTGCATATATAGTGTAGGTATGAGAAAATAATTAGTGATATACCGTTTTGCATGTGGAATGTCAGTTCATCTTGCATTTTCACGCTTTGTTTACATCTGCGTGTGATGGATGCAGTTCGTTTGTCTATATACAAAACAGGCATAAAATGTGTGTTAAATCAGATGAAAAGACAACTCGGACGGAGTGTATCGTCGAAATCAATGCGCACATGTCTTATTATCTTGTATTAGATGTGTTGCACTAAGATTTAGTTTTGAAGAAAATATTGCATACATTCGAAGGCAGCTGCTTTAATTGTGAGTGTTGAACTGGATTGCGTAATAAACTGGATTGAATCAGTTGAAAGCATGTTTTTTTTTGGTTAAAAAACGCAGTTCATTCAGTTATCAGTACATATTGGGACTGTAACAAATTTGTAGAAGTAATGTTCACATCCGGCATTATTACACATGGGTAATAAGATGTGCATAATGTTGCGAGTGCTAATGGTTGTAAACATTTTCCCAGTTAGTATTTTTATTAACCTGGATGAAAAACTACCCATATTTGCGTCACTAATTACCCTTTACATAAATATAGGTGGTAGTACAATCAGATTTACCATCTTAAAATATTGTTGTGACGTCACTCTTATGTTCAGAAGAATGTAGGTGCTTATATTTTGACTTTTAAAGCATTTAAAACATGAACCAATGCTTATCATGCTTATGAGTTATGCAAATTGTACGATTGGCCGCCAAAAATAATGATTTCCTATTTTCGTGGCGGCCATGTTGGATTTATGCAAATTAGACACCCTTCCACTTCTTGGATTCAGGAGGGCTTTTTATATGTTATTTTAGAGGCTTTCCTGATTCAAATGGTGTACAAAATAAATTCTTTTGCAATTTGTGGTGGGTTTGACCACTTTTTGACGTATAATGACTGGACTATTGTGAGAATAGAGACATTTCGATAGTTATCGTTTGTGGCAACGCTGCGGGTTGCAGGCGGGGATTTCGACTAGATTTCCCCATGAGTAAGAAGCGTCCGGAAAACCGTTCTGTGTGTGGGCGATTCCAGAAAATCGGTACATTTTCATATATTGAGAACATGACAAAATAAATATATAACAATTATAAAGTTATCAGTTTTACAAAGTATTCTCCCAGATGAAGAATGAACCATAACAATGATGAATAGTTAATTAAATTACCCATATCAAGCAAATGTTATAGCCATGGTAAAACCCAATTCTCCTAAATGTGTCAGTGCTGTTACGGGACATTTCGATATTCAACACTGATCCTATCTACTTTAATATACATAATGTCTTGTTTTTTTCTATGTATTCATGTTAAATGTGTTTGATGTACCGATATGCAAGCGAAAAACATCCTTTAATAACAATTTTAGTTATAATTGTTCAGGGAATATTTAATATGTACCCTTGAAAATGGCAGTTTGCTGTTACTAGTGTTTATTAGTTATCACAGTAACACAGTGGGATAATTAAATTCAAATTTAACCTAGTATCCAAAAGACACATGCTATATCGTCTATGAGGAGTAATTCAGTAAAGTATTTAGCAGGAACATACAAATTAATTAACCAATGGATGATCGCACCATTAGGTAACAGGACTGACTTTCGGTAACGGGACTGATTATCGTGTCAGACAAAAATTATATTGTCTAGTTGCTATATTCAAGTGATGCATTTGTATATACCATGTATACGGAGGCATGAAACCTGACATGAATTGAAAAGGAACATATGAAATCAAATTTTATTCAACTTATTACCAATTCTCACTGCTCACTATTTATACTAAGATACACACTAGTATAGTCATGTGAATCTGCAACCACAGTATTGGCTCAACCAGAACGGCCATTATACTTGGCTCGTTAATTAGTATGACAACGATTATCTGTATATAGTAAACCACTGTCACATCATCATTGAACATCATAGCAGAAATACATCGTTATTTATATAGAACAAGTTCATACTCGTAGATACATCATCACTACTTACATCATAATCGAAGCTTTCGAAACACATATTAAACAAACATATCATATTATCCAGATCTAATTCTGCAATTACCGGTATACATCATCATTACTTCGAATACTTTCAAACAAACACATTGTACATGTACCGGTATCATCCAGTAGTTCTCTCAATATTCCGGAAAATAAGTAATCATATCGATCAACACAATATTGAACAATCATCATTTAGCATCAACTCAGTCAAGAAGTTTCTGAATCTCCAGCCACATTGACGGCTACTGAACCTGAACGTGCCTTGACCCAATTTTAGTTGGCTCGTCAATGAGTGATACTTTATCACTGTATGAATGCCAGCACACGTCCAGCACAGTGGTGCACCAGTAAAATCGGTTTGGACCTGCTCTGTGCATACATCGAACTTCAACATCTCTATCATCCAATTCTTCCACGATTCCAGGATACACATCGTCATCATAGCGAACAACACAATATCTTCCAACTAGACTGGCATCTGTAGCACTGATGGGCTGTAGATGGGATTGTATGTCGGCTGCTCCCATATCTTGCACATCATCAGGGATGGCGGCGACTGGGCCAGGAAGTCGTATTCCTTCAATATTCTGGAAAAATCCATCACAATTTGCTAATTGTGTCTACACATGCGAATACAAGCCATAATTGTTAAGAAATATATATGTTTTTTTGGTCATCGTGAACAAACGTGTTGTGAGCAAAAACCAAGTCGGAAAACTTTAATGTATTGGGGGGAGAAACAGCGACAGTTCGGTGTGCACATGCAGCTGACATTCCGATAGCACAGTGTCCTTTTGTCCATTTGCAGAATTTGATGCAAAGACATAGTCTCTGAAAGGAACAGTTCACTGTATGAAATAATTAGTTGTCATGATGTATAACGTTACTACGTATAATAGCTTGAGATTATGTGTTATACCTGGAATCCATACATGGCACAGGAGGTAGTGCAATATGAGCAGTCTTGGCAGTAAGATCTTCCACATCCTTGTTGGATACATAAAACAACTTAACAGTCGTTTCTGGTTTAACTTTTTCATATACTGTTTCAGTGTCTGGCAGATCTGCCCCCATGCTTCACTATACGATCAACAGTCCTCTTCAGGACAGCTCCTACACCATCAGGGGCTCCCTTGCCATGCGAGGCCTCGAAGAAATTCCAGGTAGATTTGCTACCACCGAACAGGTGAGTGAAGATAGCAAAATGTTTCTTCTGCCGATACTGTGACGTGGGACCATCACTTGGAAGTGTGATGAAGTGGAAAGTGGTGACATCAGGATAATCCGTTATATCAAGCCATCCACTCCAAGACTGGCTTGAGATAACACCAGATAGCAACTGGGTCGTGCTGACGCGAATCTGACACTGTGCAGAAAGAGCCAGGTTTCTGTCCTGGAGCATATAGAACACCAGTGTGGAGGTTGACTTGCTTGTGTGATCCACCGAAGTGAACTGCTTGAATTTCGCTTGAGTACTTGCAATGTGTATCAATGTGTATCACACATTCACTTAGCTGTAAGTTGTCACACTTATTTCTGTACGTCTTGTACTGATGATGGATATTGAACACATGTTCACAGAATCGCTCCATTCCACTCTGGAAGGCTTCAACCATGTCCAGCATCTTCTGTGTGATGACTTCCTTCATCGTAATATGAATCCTTTATCGTCCTGTTTGGATCTCCACTGAGTGTAGCTAATCTCTTGATCGTGTTCGTACGATCCAGACAGCTCCACAGAGTTACTTGCATGTGTCACATTTCCGATTTGCGCAAACTTTCGAAGAAATGTCGCAGCAGAATGAAGCAGCTAAATTTTCGACTTGAGACGTGTGCACCAAGTGAATTGCATTGAGCTTGTCAGCCATGAAATGCAGATTTTCATGCTGCTTACACTGGCAAGTATCAAGATCCCTGTATGAAGGTGGCAGCACTCAGAATGACCTCAAGGAACAAAATAAGAAATACGACAGTCTCAGTTGGCTATTTTCTGCTTTGAACTTGAGGAACAAGTTTTGGAAAGTGTCACAGAGCAGACGCTTTTGTTTTTTGGTCTTGTATTATGTGATGGTGTCTTTCTTTCCTGTTGTCATCCTGGAAACGTCATCTCTTTCATATAAACTTCGTACTGCTGACTTCATATGGACATTTCGCCATATACTTTAGCTTTTGATTTCTGGGGCCGCTTTGGTGGATTCATACGTCGTCTTCTTGAAAAGCCAAACATCTCTTCTGTATACTTCTGAAGCCTGTACTTCTTTACAAGAGAACCCGTGACACACTGTGATATGAATTTCTTCTCTCTTTCAGTCTTCGATTCCCTGTAGCGGCGTCGCATTGAATCAACATAAGTGTGATGGGCAAATAGAGAATCAGACTCTTCTTCCGGAACAGCAAAGTTTTGCAGAAGCTTTCTAGCTGTGGATCGGGGACTCTTTCTCCCAATGCGGCTCACTGCACGTTGATATATTTTCTTGTATTTCTCAGAACCTGAGCCTCGAGCTTTTCCTTCATCTTATACAACTGTTTGTAGCATTTGGCCCGGTCTCTTCTAACATGCTTCTGCCCTCGCTGTTGACGATTCTCAATTTCCTCGTTTGGTGATATCGGTGGAGTTCCGATATTGGCCAGAACATTTTGAACATCTTTCTTTTCTTTCCGAACTTCCTTCTGATAAATCTTCCACAACTGTCTGATCTTCGTTCTCTCTCTGTCCGTTTGGTCACCTATCAGCCGTCTTTTCCCGCTTCGCTTTGCCTCAACATACCGTACTGCCTCAGTTGCCAAATATTGTCTTCGTCTTTCAGGGTCCGCATCCCTCCGCTGTCTATAACTACGTTGCTTCTCAGCATTGAACAAACCCATTTCTGCAAAAAGCCAACTATTTCTGTAAAAGTTACACATGTAAATTACTGGTGATACGTCGGGTTATAATTCAATGTAGGGACATACCAGGATCCATCTCTATCACAGTTCATGTACCTAACCTTGCTATTTCAGATAATATATAACCAATCAATACGTATGTTATCATGTATAGAAATATTTTACCTATACGTATGTACAAACATATTACAACAAAACAATTAATCATTTTGCTGAGGCTCATGGAGCCTCTTGACTTGGATTTCCCCTCACAACATGACAAATGTCAGTGCTGTTACCGTAACAGCACTAACAGGTAACAGTACTGACAGTAATCTCTCCAAACGGTTGTCTGAGGCTAGTGTAATCCATATTATCACTCACATCTGGGCAACAGACACCAAAATGTCTCAGTAATCCAAAGAGAAAGCATATCCTGAGAATCATCTATTGGATCCTGAGTTAATGCAGTAACAGTTCTGACCAATAATTACCCTAACATTGGGTTATATTTGATAAAATTCCACAAATACACATTTTAGCATCAGCATGTGTTACCTGCCAGTTTGAATTTCCCTCCAAGATGAGCGTGGCGCCATTTGGTGCATTTGGAACATTATGACGTAACTCAGTAACAGAACTGACGGTAACAGTACTGACAGTGTGACGGGACACACTATCTGCTTTAAGTTTTCAAACATGACAGTAAAACCAATCATAATTAGATGATATATGTATTTATTTTTAAGTACACGTATTTAACATTAATTACACGTATTTACCATTGAGTATGTGTATTTAATATTAAGTACAGGTATTTAATATTACATACGCGTATTTAATCACTTATCATGCATATTTGATTTTTTACATGCATATTTAATCATTTAGTACACGTATTCAATACTTTATATGCGTATTTAATATTTTTCACGCATATTTAATGATTTATTACCTGTATTGAATGTTTTATATGCTTAATTGATCATTTATTATGCATACTTAATCTTCAATATGCACATTTAATAATTTATTTCGCATATTTAATATTTTTCATGCATATTTAATATTGAATACGCATATTTAATCATTTATTACATGTATTTAATATTTCAAACACGTATTTAATATTTAATATGCATATTTAATCATTAATTAAGCATATTTAATATTTTGTATGCATCCTTAGAAGTTTGATATTATTCAAAATATTATTATTGAAAATTTCGAATACACATTGAAAAAAATTTGTACACGTATTAAATGATTAAATATGCATATAAAATAATAAATATGCATAATAAATGATTAAATATGCATATAAAATATTAAATACGCATATATAATATTGAATACAGATAATAAATGATTAAATACGCGTATTTAATATTAAATATGCATAAAAATATTAAATACGCGTAATGAATGATTGATTATGCATATAAAATATTAGATACGCATAATAAATGATTATAAAAGGGATATTCGGTGGAGTGGAGCACCTCTTCGAAATAATTAATTTTCGTCGAAATTATTAATTTTGCACACACACAAAAATGCTAAATTTAGCTATTTATTATTTTTTGCTTGGGTTGAGGTGTGTTCCCAAAAATAATGGCATTTTCAGCGGCGGCCTATATGATGCGGCGGCATCAGCGGCGGCCTATATCAAATACAAAGTTACTTTAACTTCCGCTTGCACAGTGCACATTTTTCCACCTGCCGCTCAGCGCACGAACTGATATTCTAGCACAAACATCATCCAATTTTATTAGTTTATTTTGACTGACGATCTCACGGCAAGAATTTTGGCCAACGCATTTCTTTCATGCGGCGATCACTTTTGCTACTCTGGATCCCTGACGTTTACTTGTTTATCCGTCACGACGGTTTTAAACCACCGCTTTGACATAAATGCTAGAATCATGCACGGCGCGTGGTATCACGCGGAAGCACCAATCAACAGGCTATTTAGCATGGAGACCCATTATCGTAATGTAACATTAAGTACAATAATAATTAGGACGGTATAGTTTGCAAGTTATATTTCGTAGATAGTTCATCGAGGGAGCTGGTTCTTCAGGTTGAAAAGTACAATATTCTATCATGTCTGAGACGGTGTATGATAAGATGTCAATAATGGTAACGATCGACGTTGCAAAGCTGTACCATGGACACATTCGTGCAATAATTAATTAGAAATGGATACCGACAACAAACGAGGGGATTACGCTACCAGCTTTCGAGAACCTGGGACCGGGTATTTAGGGACACCCCACGCCGTTTGCTGCCAAACATCCCACGAAACGTCACAAAAGGTGTGTGATTAATTCCAATATTTGACAAATTAACAATTGATATTACACATCAACTGGATGAATAACCTACACAGTGATACAAGACCGAATTCATGGCCGAATATTACAAAATCAATGTGAGTGGTCAAAGCCGAGTGATGCTAAGGTATCAATGTCAAAGCCAAGTGAACACCAAAGACACCCAGCCAGCTCAGTGTGAGATCAGGTGCTCCGGGAGAGTGAGCATCTCCTGCCATGTTCGTGACACTAGCTATAATATGATCTAGGGCTTCAACGAGTATTCGGTTAACCGGTTACAGTTCAGTTACAGAGTGTAACCGGTTACAGATTTTGTGACCGGTTAATCGTGAACGTATTTTGCCCCCTCGTAATTCAGCCTAAAACACATCACATCAGTTGAATTTCTGCCCAAACACGCTGAATTGAATTGATTTATCACTCTCCAATCCAAATAGAATGTTTATTCTAATATTCATCATAATATTGCGTATTTTCACGTGAAAATGACGTCTAATGTCGAGCTTTAGGAAGGATTTTGACCCGTTTTTGACACAGAGATTTGATAAAATCATTAGAATGCGAATTGCGAAAAACAAATGTGTTACTTTTGGACAATATTTAGCTCTATATTATTATTTTTGGACGAGTAACCGGTTACGGTTCGGTTACAAGCTAACGAGTAACCGGTCACGAAATTTTGTACTCGTTGAAGCTCTAATAATATCCATATCAAGAAGCAAACATGCACATAAATCATGCATCAAACATGATGCATCATGTCAAATACAAAAACAAATTATGAAAAAGATTTATTGAACAAAATAAAGACGTTAATGAATAAATTGACGTTCATCTGGGAATTAATGGGAACAACTTGGCCGTTTGCAGCTGATCAACGTCACCGTGAACTGGTTGCTACTTGACCTAAAGGCAGCTCCCCCCCCCCCACCCCAAAGGGGAAGCAATATTAAACCCGCCCTCAGACTAGTCAAACGTCGAAGTCCGAAAATAAAGTCTGTTGCACGCTACGACGCACCGTTTTTGGGATATGGTCGAAAATATAAAAAAAACATGCTGACTCCGCGAAAAAAATTAGCCCAATGGGCTAGAAAGGTTACCGGAGAAATATACAGAGTTAAGCCGAGAAAGTTGAAGGTCAAATTCAAGGTGACCACTGAAATCGCCATATCTCTAACCGTGAAAATGGGATCAAAGGTTAAATTCTAGATCACCAAACTATTCAGCATACATCATTTCCTATATGTTCACTATGGACCCCTAAGCTGTAAATTTGATAATAAGCGAGATATAAGCCATTTTGTAATCTGACTTTGAAAATAAAATGACTGACCTTGAAATTTAGGTCAAAGGTCAAATTCAATATCATTAAAATATTCAGAATATATCATTTCCTATATGTTCACAATTGATTCCTAAGCTGTAAAGTCGATAATAAGCAAGATATTAGCCATTTTGTCCTGTTGACCTTGAAAATGAGGTCAAAAGTCAAATTAAAGGTCACTAGAATATTCAGCATATATCATTTCCTATATGTTCACAATTGATTCCTAAGCTGTAAAGTCGATAATAAGCAAGATATTAGCCATTTTGTTGCTAAATGAGGTCAAAAGTCAAATTCAAGGTCACTAGAATATTCAGCATATATCATTTCCAATATGTTCACAATTGATTCCTAAGCTGTAAAGTCGCTAACAAGCAAGATATTCGCCATTTTGTCCTGTGACCTTGAAAATGAGGTCAAAGGTCAAATTCAAGGTCACGAGAATATTCAGCATGTATCATTTCCTATATGTCCACAATTGATTCCTAAGCTGTAATATCGATAATAAGTGAGATATTAACTATTCTGTCCTGTGACCTTGAAAATGAGGTCAAATTCAAGGTCATGACAATAATTTGCATATATCATTTCCTATATGTTCATAACTGATTCCTAAGCTGTAAAGTCGATAACAAGCGAGATATTAGCCATTTTGTCCTATGACCTTGAAAATAAGGTCAAAGGTCAAATTTAAGGTCATCAGAATATTCAGCATATATCATTTCCTATATGTCAACAATTGATTCCTAAGCTGCAGAGTCCATTATAAGCGAGATATAAGCCATTTTGTCCTGTGACCTTGAAAATGGGATCAAGGTCAAATTCAAGGTCATCAGTATATTCAGCATATATCATTTCCTATATGTCCACAATTGATTCCTAAGCTGTAGAGTCGATAATAAGCAAGATATAAGCCATTTTGTCCTGTGACCTTGAAAATGGGGTCAAAGGTCAAATTCAAGGTCATCAGTATATTCAGCATATATCATTTCCTATATGTCCACAATTGATTCCTAAGCTGTAGAGTCGATAATAAGCGAGATATAAGCCATTTTGTGCTCTGACCTTGAAACTGAGGTCAGAGGTCAAATTCAAGGTCACGAGAACATTCAGCATATATCATTTCCTATATGTCCACAATTGATCCCTAGTCTCTAATCTCAATATTAAGTGAGATATTAGGCATAATGTGTCCCATTATAAAGCATAGGAGAATTTAACATGGGAAAGTCCCATTTGGGCCGAGTTTGGGCCAAAATGGTCCACTTCGAGCGATTCAAGCACAACGAAATTTATGTACATCATAGGAGTACATATGAGGAGTGTTATGTATCAAAAAGAAAAAAAGTTACTGAACAGATTTTGAGAAAATGGCCGCCAAAATCAGGCATTTTTCGTCGAAAACGGCCGCCATTTTGAAAAAAATGCGAAAATCAAAAAACTAAAAAATATGTCCTTCTTGAATTATTTTTAAGTATTTTTGTGCAAAATTTCAGGAAAATTCGCCCGTAAACAAAAAAGATAAAAATGTGGACGACGACGGACGACGACGGACGACCACGGACGACCACGGACGACGGACGCAACGCCATGCCAATAGGTTATCGGACCATAGGTCCGGTGACCTAAAAATTTAGGTCAAAGATCAATGTTTAATCCTGATATGTTTGTGTAGAACGACGAATCCGAAGGTAACGTTCGCTTCGCTCTAGGACGCACCGTTTCCCAGAAAATGGAACAAAGCACTACAAAATTTCAGGTAACGGTCAAAGTCCATCCTTATTGCCCCTATGACATGTTTGTCCAGGGCGACGAATCGGAAAATAACATCCGTTTTGATCTATGATGCTAAGGGCCGCTTCGATTGGTAATATTCTGGAAGAGGTAGATGCCTACCAAGAAGACGGAATATGGTTTTGAATCGAATGTGTTCTGCCATTTTCAGCAGTGAATTAAAATAAGAAAATGATGTGATATAGCGTAAATATTCATCAACACTACAAATTTCCAAAAAGGTATTGACTCTGCGCCTAAGATATACATTCTGTGATAACAGGGTACACCTGATGACTGGTACATTCCCATATTTCGACGAAAAGTGAGGGAGCACCAATTCGGCCGCCATTTGCAATTCTGCCCCCGCCATATTGCAAAACTCAGAAGATCTACCGTAAGCCACCCACCGAGCTGGTAGAGCGGCAGAGGTCTTCCTCTTCCAGAATAACGTCTTCCGTGTATCGAAGAGGCGAATCGAAGAGGCCCCAAGATTCCGATATTTTGAAATGCCAACTGCAAGTCAAGGTCAAAGCCCCGGATACCCTCAAGATATGTTTGTATAGAGCCACGAGTCCGAAAGTAACGTCCGTTTTGCTATACGACGCTTCGTTGCGAGATCTTCAGGATTCCTCAGAGATGACTCAAAAAAATATCTTTCGAGCCCGTGGTCAATGGTCCGACGGATCTACCTCGAAATCAATAGGCTTTTTTCCTGGTGGTATAGGAACCTCTATGGAAAGCTCAGCACCTGTATACCTGTAGTTATTATTCGGAAACCAATCCTCATGGCTTTTATGGACCCCGTCGTCGGTTAAAACATATGAGGCTTCTTCTACACAAAAATTTGGACCAACTGTGAAAAAGTGGCAAAGATACATTCAGGAAAACTGATGTTTTCACCCGGAAACAAAAAGGGGAAAAAGAGATAACTTTTATTTTTACAAAACCATAATAACGTATTCAGAAGTTATTCAATATCTTTTTCAATAAGTTCCTTATGACATTCGAGATTGCAGATGATTCCAGTTGTACTAGTTGGGATTTTGAATATAGTTCGCGAATATCCCCAGTGAAGTTGAGATTTTGAATATAGTTCGGCTACTATATATCAACAATGAATTTTTTAACCGTCTACTGTATACTAACTAGTATGTTGATACGCCATCGGCCCTGGGTCACATTATTGTTAACACACAGATCAGACTGAGCAACATTAGCAACGACCAGGCTTGCTCCTTAGCCAAGAGCGCAATCGGTACTTCATTATTTTATTCATTTGCACTTGAGTGATGTCATTATGGACAACAAAAATTCAGACCAAACGCCTTACAATTTGCGCACTCCAATAACTACGGCTAGAGAGAAATTATTGTGAATTTTGGGTGATGGCTTTCCATGAAAAACGTCCGCAATATTACAATCATACTGTAGTGAACATGCGACTAGGAATATTTCAGGGCTTATACTTTTTCCATTCTTTCGTTCACAAACTTCCTAATGATGTTATGTGAAAAAAAACATGTAAATGGTATGGCTTACACAACAGCGTCACAACTATCAGCTAAGTACGGACTCCTCCCAGACTATATTTTTTAGATTCATCCGTAAGTGTATCAGTTAGATGACAACTATTCCAGTTTCATCATGATCATCATCATCATCATCAAAATCTTGTGTTGATGGCGGTAAGAAGTTGATCATATATTTCAACTACGGAGCAGTTGTCACTGCTGATGAAAATTAAATATATCCACAAAGATATCATTCATAGAGTAGTGTTATCGCTTGTGATTGGGTAGTTAAGTACTGATTTATTTCATGGGGTCCGTTTCGAATTTTAAAATTGTTTTGTCGGTTGTTAGGCAGTTGTATACCGATTCCATCGGATGAATAGTAAAAACAACTAGATCCACATTTTAGTTTGCTGCTCATAACGCATTGGGGCCTGGTAAGGCTCTGCGCGGGTTGCCCGCACGGGCCGCGGGTCCCGCAGCCCGCGGTGCGGTGCGGGGCGGACATTCAGTTAGATAGTGCGGTACGGTGCGGGGCGGGTCTGGTTTTCGGAGACTGCAGTGTGGTGCGGGTGGGCAATCTGATATCAGCTGCGGTGCGGTGCGGTGCGAGCTCAGTTTTTGTTGAAGGACCGCATGGGACCGCACCGCAAGGGACCGCACCGTGGCCCGCATTTCGAAGATTCATATATTAGAGCAGTCTATTATTGATCTATTATCTTGGATATTTGGCTAAGATATAATATAGCCTTCATTACATTACAGCATAATGTAATTATATACCAGTATAATACCAGTATATGTATTATTGTTTATGTACTCTGTACATGTATAAAGCCTTTTGAGACACTACTTGAAATTCCCTTGTAGCACGGGAAACGTAACAGTGCATGTATATCACTGTAACACAAAAAACTTTACATATAGGCCTGGATACCTCCTGCTGAGTAGTATTGCCATACCCATGGCTTTCATTGTGTTCTGTTCTTACTGAATCAATGCAACTGATCATTTTAGGTCTACTTCTGCCCCCACCATAACCACTGCCCACCCCCATCCCTAAGGCCTTCCTCTCTCTGGAGTTTGGACTGGGCTTCTCTCAATTAAACCTTTGATCTCGAAACAGGAAGTCAACACAATACAGGACTCTAGAATGCTGCTGATATCCTGTTCATTGATCAGATTATTGTCTCATGGTTTGTATACAAATCATTACAAATGATATAGACTTCCAATACCACGAATCTGATATTATTTCCATTGAGGGGAGAAATATATTCACTGGGTATCATTAATTTCCAGCATGCCCTCCAAACAAAAAATTAGCCCAAGGGCTAAGAAAGGTTACCGGACAATATATATTTCAGATAATAGTATTTTGTCCTGTGACCTTGAAAATAAGGTCATTGGTCAATTCAAGGACACGATAATATTCGGCATATGTCATTTCTAGTATGTCCACAATTGATCCTAAGCTGTAAAGTCGATAACAAGCCACATATTAGCTATTATGTCCTGTGAATTTGAAAATGAGGTCAAAGGTCGAATTCAAGGACATAGCAATATTCAGCACATATCATTTCCCATATGTTCAAAATTGATTCCTAACCTGTAAAGTCGACAATAAGCGAGATATTAGCCATTTTATCCTATAACCTTGAAATTTAAGTCAAAGGTGAAGTTCAAGGTCATGACAATGTTCAGAATATATCATTCTCTATATGTTCACAATTGATCGCTAAGCTGTAAAGTCGATAAAAAGCGAGATATTAGCCATTTCGTTCTCTGACCTTGAAAATGAGGTCAAAGGTCAAATTCAAAGTCATAGCAATACTCAGCATGTATCATTTCCTATATGCTCATAATTGATTCCCAAGCTGTAAAGTCGATAATAAGTGAGATATTAGCCATTTTGTCCTGTGACCTTGAAATTTAAGTCAAAGGTGAAGTTCAAGGTCATGACAATGTTCAGAATATATCATTCTCTATATGTTCACAATTGATTGCTAAGCTGTAAAGTCGATAAATAGCGAGATATTAGCCATTTCGTACTCTGACCTTGAAAATGAGGTCAAAGGTCAAATTCAAAGTCATAGCAATACTCAGCATATATCATTTCCTATATGCTCATAATTGATTCCCAAGCTGTAAAGTCGATAATAAGTGAGATATTAGCCATTTTGTCCTGTGACCTTGAAAATGAGGTCAAAGGTCAAGTTCAAGGTCATGACAATGTTCAGCATATATCATTTCCTATATGTTCATAATTGATTCCTAAGCTGTAAAGTCGATAATAAGCGAGATATTAGCCATTTTGTCTTGCGACCTTGAAAATGAGGTGAAAGGTCAAGTTCAAGGTCATGACAATATTCAGAATATATCATTTCCTATATGTTCACAATTGATTGCTAAGCTGTAAAGTCGATAATAAGCGAGATATTAGCCATTTTGTCCTGCGACCTTGATAATGAGGTCAAAGGTCAAATTCAAGGTATTAGCATATTCAGCATATATCATTTCCTATATGTCCACAATTGATTCCTAATCTCTAATTTCAATATTAAGTGAGATACTTGGAAAATCGTGCCCCATTATAAAGCATAGGAGAATTTAACATGCGAAAGTCCCATTTCGGCCGACTTTGGGCCCAAAATGGCCCACTTGGAGTGATTCGAGTTCAACGAAACTTGCACATGTCACAGGGGTACATATGAAGAGTGATATGCATCAATAAGTAAAAAAAGTTACAGTACATATTTTGAGAAAACGACCGTCAAAGTCCAAATTTGGCCATTTTTCGTCAAAAATGGCCACCATTCTGAGAAAATTAGGCCAAGGGCCAAAGATAGGTTACCGGACAATATATGTTTAATATTTTAGATGTTGGCCAGGTAACTGGTCAAATCCAAGGTCAAGATAATATTCAGCATATATAATATTGAGCATATGTCATGTCAACAGTTGATTGCTGAGCTGTAAATTCAATTTTCAGAGAGATATTAGCAAATTTGTGCTGTGGCCTTGAAAAAGAAGGCAATGGTCAAATTCAAGGTCATCGGAATATTTGGTGTATAACATTTCCTATATGTCCTTCATTGATTTCACACATTATGAAGTCAATATCTGAGATATTAGCCATTTTGTCCTGTCACTGTGAAAATCAGGTCAAAGGAAATTGGAATATAAGGTCATTGGTCAAGTCGAGGTCACGAGAATATTCAGCATATATCATTTGGAGTTTGATCACAATTGATTCCTAAGCTGTGAAGTTGATAATAAGTGACATATTAGCCATTTGTGATCTGACATTGGAAATGAGGTCAAAAAGCAAGTTCAAGGTCATGAGAAAATTCAGCATATATCATTTCCTGTTCGCAGTTGAATCCTAAGCTGTAAAGTCGATAACAAGCGAGATATTAGCCATTTTGTTCTCTGACCTGGAAAATAAGGTTAAATGTCAAATTCAAGGTCACCGAAATATTCAGCATATATCATTCCATATATGTTCGCTATCGAATCCTAAGCTGTAAAGTCGATAATAAGCGATATATTAGCCATTTTGTGCTCTGATCTTGAATAAGTTCAAGGTCAAATTCACGGTCATCAAAATATTCAGTGCATATCATTTTCTATATGTCCACGATTGCTTCCCAAGCCATGAAGTCAATAGAGGAGCACGATATTAGCCATTTTGTCCTTTGACCTTGAAAATGAGATCAAAGGTCGAATTCAAGTTCATGGCAATGTTCAGCATATATCATTTTCTATATATTCGCAATTGATTCCTATGCTGTAAAATCGATAATAAGGGAGATATGAATCATTTTGTCCTGTGCCCTCTGAAATTCAGATCAAAGGTCAAATTGAGATCATGACAATAATCTGTATATATAATTTCCTATATCTTCAAAATTGATTCCTAAGCAGTAAAGTCGATCAGAAGCGAGATATTAGCCATTTTGCCCTGTGACTTTGAAAATTAGGTTAAAGGTCAAATTCAAAGTCATGACAATATTCAGAATATAACATTTCCTATATGTTCACAATTGATTCCTAAGCTGTAAAGTCGATAATAAGCGAGATATTAGCCATTTTGTGCTGTTGACCTTGAAAATGAGGTCAGTGGTCAAATTCAAGGTCACGAGAATATTCAGCATATATTATTTCCTATATGTCCACAATTGATTCCTAAGCTGTAACATCGATAACAAGTGAGATATTAGCCATTTAGTCCTGTGACCTTGAAAATGAGGCCAAAGGTCATATTCAAGGTTATGACAATAATCTGCATATATCATTTCCTATATGTTCATAATTGATTCCTAAGCTGTAAAGTCGATAACAAGCGAGATATTAGCAATTTTGTCCTGTGATCTTGAAAATGAGGTCAACGGTCAAATTCAAGGTCATCAGAATATTCAGCATATATCATTTCCTATATTTACACAATTGATTCCTAAGCTGTAAAGTCGATGATAAGCAAGACATAAGCCATATTGTGCTCTGACATTGGAAATGAGGTCAAAGGTCAAATTCAAGGTCATCAGAATATTCAGCATATATCATTTCCTATATGTGTACAATTGATTCCTAGTCTCTTATCTCAATATTAAGTGAGATATTAGGCATAATGTGTCCCATTATAAAGCATAAGAGAATTTAACTTGGGAAAGTCCCATTTGGGCCGAGTTTGTGCCAAAATGGGCCACTTCGGGCGATTCAAGCGCAACGAAACTTATAGACATCATAGGAGTATATGAGGAGTATTATGTATCAAAAAAAAAAAAGTTACTGAACAGATTTTGAGAAAATGGCCGCCAAAGTCCAAAATCAGGCATTTTTCGTCGAAAACGGCAGCCATTTTGAAAAAAATGCGAAAAACAAAAAACTAAAATATACCTCCTTCTTGTATTATTATTAAGCATTTTTGTGCAAAATTTCAGAAACATTCGCCCGTAAACAAAAAAGATGAAAATGTGGACGACGACGAAGGACGACGGACGCAACGCCATGCCAATGGGTTATCGGACCATAGGTCCGGTAACCTAAAAATTTTAGTAAATACTAATGGACACTTGTGTTTGTTTGTTTTTTTGTTCAGATAGTACTTGATAATATCCATGTATGCATACTTGATTCATACACATGCTTCATGCTTTATATATATACATGTATGTACTGCGGTGCGGTGCGGGTGCGGGCCTTGGTGTGTGCGGTGCGGTGCGGGTGCGGGCCTCAATAAGTTCTGTGCGGTGCGGGTGTGGATAAAGACCTTGCGGTGCCGTGCGGTGCGGTGCGGGTGCGGGGGCACATATTGGGCTCGCGCAGTCTTAGTGGCTGGGGGTGGTGGGGGTGAGGGGGGGTGGTTATTGACATCATTAAGTTATTGTGTTATTGGCGGTTACGGTATACCAGATACCAGGTGTATATTCAACGTCTATGCATGTAGTTGTCAGTGTTGCATGTAGATGCCGAGTTGGATAATCTACCACATCGAGATTTGCTGTCGAACATTAAGCCACAAATATATATTTATATATTTATACACCTATGTCGTGCTGGACACACCAGTGATGCACTTGTACTGCAACTGCTCTGCTGCAGGACGGTTTGGCAACCCGTACACAAAGGTGTGTCTAAGCGAGTTCAATGAGTGAGACTGTGGTGGGCAAACGTGATGTACTGAGGTAGAGGATGTTGAGGGGTATGATGTTGGACAACTCAAGACAACGTCGTTTTACTGCAGGAGAATGCAGGGAATGGTAAAGAAACGATCTAATTGTATGTCAGTTAATCCAATATAGCAGTTCACTTATCATAATAGTTGAAATGGTATTTTTGACATTAGAGCGTTGGGACTTTTTTATGGAGGTTTCATGCCAACCTATCGACACCCGTTTTGGCATGTAAACGTTACCTACTCCAAATGAGAATTTTTTTCGTCTTTGACATAAAATCTCTCGAATTGATGGCAAACTTTGAATATTCCAGATATATAATGCATAAATCCATGTTTGGTTCAAGAAAATTACATAAAATGCTCAGATTGTCTAAAAAACGTCAAAAATGGCGGAGCCGATGGAAATTGACGTTCCTAGAACGCTAAGCAACTTGAAGCATGTACATGCTTCATAAGTGATAGCTTGATTGTATTTATTTGGGTCTGAATAGATCCTTTGTAAATGAAAACCTAGGTATAGACCCCAACATGAACATTCTAGGTTGATCCAAAACAAACTTCGTTATAAATATTTATTTAACCATTGTTTTCTTATAGACAATGTATCAGGGCCCTACAAATAAGTAGCAAAACGTAACAAAGATTATATTTTGTAGACCTATGCAGCCTAAAGTGACGCGTGAAACATTTTTTTTTTTGCAATGGATGCGCAATTGGAGACATTATGTAATGTTAAATAGTATTGAAAAACTTTGAGAAAAAAGTTGGTTTTCCAGGATCATGAGGGGGTGCAAAAGACCCCCGTTCATGCCCGTCTATACTCGACTGTCTTGACAAGTCACAAGATTCATCACCTATGTACGGAATCTAGAATTAAAATTCTTGCATCATGAGCCTATAGCACGTGTCACTAGATTATATTAATCTATATCTATCAGGCAATTTGTTTTGCATTCGTGTCACAATATTTAGATCTACCTCAGCGAACACACTGCGGCATAGAATTTGCTGAACGAAGCATCCAATCTTTCGGTGTCCAGGTATTCAGAGTCTTCCGGTTGGCTTTCAGAGAAAAATATTACCTGAATGAGCGGAGTCTTGTTTCTGTGCTTTCCTTGTTCTTGTTTCAACTATTGTCGTCCATAATTTAACCTACTTCGCCATCAGTAGTTATCTATACGATTTACAACAGAGAAACTCCTCGAGTAACAGGGGGGGGGGGGGGGGTTAGTAATGATACACCAGACCTCAAAAACATTTTCTCAGACACACACAAAATATTTGGCAATACAATGAGTAATAGGAATTAGTCTTACTTGTTTTCTAATATTTGAATCACAGCCATTTCCACAATTGGGGACATAGTGATAGTGTACAAGATGCTACTGATGATATTAGAATGAATTTAATCAAATGATCGACATAGTCACGTTGTAATATATTAAAAATACCAGATGCCTGATACACAAATGAAACATAAATTTATATTCTACATCGTTGAGTTGAAAGTATATGGTTCTATAGAAATGTGTGTGTTTGATAGCAACACATTATCAAACACGGAGAGCCTCAGAATTCACCACAGAACATCTAGAGGTCGTTGATTTCTTGGGCCCTAGGTGGTCGTTCTAACCAACTGCGCACCCTCTTTTCTACAATTTTGTATCCGCCCCTTTCCTTGTATAAATGGAGACCGATTGCACTTCTGCGAAGGCATGGGCCGAGGCACGCGTAGATTTTACCGCAGCGCTCGATGTGCTATTTTGCAGGTACGTCGGATGGCGTGGTGGCTCAGCGAAGAGAGGGCGACCCATTGGCAACCAAGCGCGTCAGCTGGGTCGCTACAGAAGAAAACATTGATCGCACACGGGAGGATATATTTTCACTGTCCTGTTTTATCATACATGGTACACGGGTGAATACTGCACCAGACATTTTGATAATAATTTAGCTAGAAGAAGGGAGCGAAAACAATGATACTAATAACAAAAATAAAGAAGATAATTATAAAAACATAAAATCAACGTGATACACAGACAGTATGAATATTACGAACATGAATGACAAGAATTGAGAGAAATTAAAGAGATGGCATGTACTAAAAGATGAATGTGAAAAACTCTACAGTGCTCATCTGGGTCTCCTCCTCGAGAGCTTCTTAAATGGGTCTACTCTCTAGAGTAGTGTTTACCTTTAGCGAGGTGATCAACTGGGTTTCCCAGACAGTGCAATATCAATAAGAGGCCACATAAATGAATGCTTGAGCACTTTTAGTCAGAGAAACAAGGTGACTGCAATGCTAGGAGGCTCCCTCACATGCGAAGGTGTTATTGGTTGCCATTCCCTCGCCTGCGAAGGTTCTGTTTTTTAGGTTACCGTACCTATGGTCCGATAACCTATTGGCATGGCGTTGCGTCCGTCGTCCGTCGTCCGTCGTCCGACGTCCGTCGTCCGTCGTCCGTCGTCGTCCGTCGTCGTCGTCGTCGTCCACATTTTTATCTTTTTTGTTTACGGGCGAATTTTTCTGAAATTTTGCAGAAAAATACTTAAAAATAATTCAAGAAGGACGTATTTTTTAGTTTTTTGATTTTCGCTTTTTCTTCAAAATGGCTGCCGTTTTCGACGAAAAAGGCCTGATTTTGGACTTTGGCGGCCATTTTCTCAAAATCTGTTCAGTAACGTTTTTTCTCTTTGATACATAAGACTCCTCATATGTACTTCTATGATGTCTATAAATTTCGTTGCGCTTGAATCGCTCGAAGTGGGCCATTTTGGCCCAAACTCGGCCCAAATGGGACTTTCCCATGTTAAATTCTCCTATGCTTTATAATGGGACACATTAAAGCCTAATATCTCACTTAATATTGAGATTAGAGACTAGGAATCAATTGTGGACATATAGGAAATGATATATGCTGAATATTGTCGTGACCTTGAATTTGACCTCTGACCTTGGTTTCAAGGTCAGAGCGGCCGTTTTCGTCGAAAAATGGCCAATTTTGGACTTCGACGGTCGTTTTCTCAAAATCTGTTCAGTAACTTTTTTTCTTATTGATGCATGACACTCCTCCTATGTACCCCTGTGACATGTAGAAATTTCGTTGCCCTTGAATCGCACGAAGTGGGCCATTTTGGGCCCAAACTCAGCCCAAATGGGACTTTCCCATGTTAAATTCTCCTATGCTTTATAATGGGACACATTAAGCCTAATATCTCACTTAATATTGAAATTAGAGACTAGGAATGAATTGTGGACATATAGGAAATGATATATGCTGAATATTCTCGTGACCTTGAATTTGACTTTTGACCTCATTTGCAAGGTCACAGGACAAAATGGCTAATATCTCGCTTATTATCGACTTTACAGCTTAGGAATCAGTTGTGAACATATAGGAAATGATATATGCTGAATATTCTTGTGACCTTGAATTTGACCTTTGACCTCATTTTCAAGGTCACATGACAAAATGGCTAATATCTCGCTTATTATCGACTTTACAGTTTAGGAATCAATTGTGAACATATATAGGAAATGATATATGCTGGATATTTTCGTGACCTTGAATTTGACCTTTGACCTCATTTCCAAGGTCGCAGGACAAAATTGCTAATATCTCGCTTATTATCGACTTTACAGCTTAGGAATCAATTGTGAACATATAGGAAATGATATATGCTGAATATCCTCGTGGCCTTGAATTCGAGCTTTGACCTCATTTTCAAGGTCACAGGACAAAATGGCCAATATCTTGCTTATTAGCGACTTTACAGCTTAGGAATCGATTGTGAACATATAGGAAATGATATATGCTGAAAATTCTCGTGACCCTGATTTTGACCTTTGACCTCATTTTCAAGGTCACAGGACAAAATGGCTAATATCTCGCTTATTATCGACTTTACAGCTTAAGAATCAATTATGAACATATAGGAAATGATATATGCTGAATATTCTCGTGACCTTGAATTTGACCTTTGACCTCATTTTCAAGGTCACATGACAAAATGGCTAATATCTCGCTTATTATCGACTTTACAGTTTAGGAATCAATTGTGAACATATAGGAAATGATATATGCTGAATATTTTCATGACCTTGAATTTGACCCTGACCTCATTTCCAAGGTCACAGGACAAAATTGCTAATATCTCGCTTATTATCAACTGTACAGTTTAGGAATCAATTGTGAACATATAGGAAATGATATATGCTGAAATTCTCGTGACCTTGAATTTGACCTTTGACCTCATTTTCAAGGTCACAGGACAAAATGGCCAATATCTTACTTATCAACGACTTAACAGCTTAGAAATCAATTGTGAACATATAGGAAATGATATATGCTGAAAATTCTCATGACCTTGAATTTGACCTTTGACCTCATTTTGAAGGTCACATGACAAAATGGCTGAGATCTCGCTTATTATCGACTTTACAGCTTAGGAATCAATTGTGAACATATAGGAAATGATATACGCAGAATATTCTCATGACCTTGAATTTGACCTTTGACCTCATTTCCAAGGTCACAGGACAAAATTGCTGATATCTCGCTTATTATCGACTTTACAGCTTAGGAATCAATTGTGAACGTATGGGAAATGATATATACTGAATATTCTCGTGACCTTGAATTTGACCTTTGACCTCATTTTCAAGGTCACAGGACAAAATGGCCAATATCTTGCTTATTAGCGACTTTACAGCTTAGGAATCAATTGTGAATTTATAGGAAATGATATATGCTGAAAACGCTTGTGACCTTGAATTTGACCTTTGACCTATTTTCAAGGTCACAGGACAAAATGGCCAACATCTTGCTTATTAGCGACTTTACAGCTTAGGAATCAATTGTGAACATATAGGAAATGATATATGCTGAAAATGCTCGTGACCTTGAATTTGACCTTTGACCTATTTTCAAGGTCACAGGACAAAATGGCCAATATCTTGCTTATTAGCGACTTTACAGCTTAGGAATTAATTGTGAACATATAGGAAATGATATATGCTGAAAATGCTCATGACCTTGAATTTGACCTTTGACCTCATTTTCAAGGTCAACAGGACAAAATGGCTAATATCTTGCTTATTATCGACTTTACAGCTTAGGAATCAATTGTGAACATATAGGAAATGATATATTCTGAATATTTTAATGATATTGAATTTGACCTTTGACCTAAATTTCAAGGTCAGTCATTTTATTTTCAAAGTCAGATTACAAAATGGCTTATATCTCGCTTATTATCAAATTTACAGCTTAGGGGTCCATAGTGAACATATAGGAAATGATGTATGCTGAATAGTTTGGTGATCTAGAATTTAACCTTTGATCCCATTTTCACGGTTAGAGATATGGCGATTTCAGTGGTCACCTTGAATTTGACTTTCAACTTTCTCGGCTTAACTCTGTATATTTCCCCGGTAACCTTACTAGCCCATTGGGCTAATTTTCTTGCTTGGATGGAGAGTTCCACCTCGTTATATTAAACTCTTTGGGTTTTATCTCTAGAAGGTGCGCAACTGGGTCTCCTCCCTCGAGGGGTGCTTCACTGGGTCTTCTCGATACAGGAGTGCTTCACTGGGACTCCTCTCTGAAAGAGATATTTCACCGGGTATCCTCCCTAGAGGGATGCTTAACTGGGTCTCCTCCCTCGAGGGGTATTCGACTTGGGGTCTCTGTAGAGGCGTACTGGACTAGGTTTCTCTAGAGTGTTCTCAACTGGGTCTCCTCTCTGAAAGCTTCACCGAGTAACCTCCCTGGAGGGATACTCAATTGGGTCTCCTCCCTCGAGGGGTATTCGACTTAGGGTCTCTGAAGAGGCGTACTGGACTAGGTTTCTCTAGAGTGGTCTCAACTGCGTCCCCTCTAGCGTGGTGCTCCACTGGGTATCCTCTCTGTTCAGGTGTTCCATTGGGTTTCACTGGATTTCCCCTGTGAAGTGGGTATCTTCTCCGGCGGTGTTTTATTGGGTCTTCTTTCTCAAGGGGTGCTTCTCTGGGTCACCTCGCTGATAGAGAGTGTTTTACTGGGTCTCGTGTCTGGAGGGTTGTTTCAATGGGAAACCATATATCCTTTACCAGTCGCACATAACATGGACAATGGAGCTTCACTTGAGTGTGAGGCTATGTGGTATCTGCCATAAGAACAAGCCTATGCCTCTAGGCGTCAAATAACGTAGTAAAAATATGCATGTCACCATATGCCTGCCTTCAATCCACACTGTCAGGCTGAGCAAATGTCACTTCGTTATCCAGGGCTACAATACCTGTTCTATAATGTACCATGGGCAAATGTAAGGAATATATTGAGAGGACTTGACAAATTTGTGACCATTAGCGTTCTTTTCTTGTCGTCGAAGGAATGCTCACCCTGCTCCATAGCTGATGAAGGAATAAGTCTAACAGAAGCAGAAGTTGTGAAAAGGTTTGATCCCCCGCAAATTACCTGCAGAAGAGTCCATTGACAACATTGACGACTTCAACTGAGGCCAGGTGCTCAACTGGGTCGCTCTCTTGAACTAGCTCATGGTCAGATGCCCATTATGTAATGAGGCCAATATTCGAATCACACCTGTTGTATGACCTTATTTGAGATAGAAGCATTTCTGCCGCACCATGCCAAATATGTAAGGTACATGTACTAGCATATAGATCATACCTGTGGATTTCGAGAACATATATTCAGGTAATTATGATCTTTGCATATCACTGGCGAGATGATGACTTTCGAGAATGAACCCGAGTTGAAGCATATTTTTGAGATAGGTATATTTCTTCGAACGGGAATTATGTACGACACATAAACACATATTGATATTTCTAAATGTCAAGCCGGCAAACATAATGCATAACATCTATATAAAGTATAACACACCAACAAATACGTACGAGTGCACATGGATCTGATATACACGTTATCACTTCCTCAAACTGAAGATTTACGATGGAGTCATCAGCCCATAGTGAAAAGAGAACATTGTTATTTGTATGTACACGGTTACAAGTTATTCAACAAAAACATGTATAGCGATAAGGGTTGTTCTCGTTGTATTTATTAGGGCATTATATGGTTCTGTCAAAATTATCTATTCTTTTTTTCCCCTATTTTTTTGTTTCCGGATCATGGTAACTCGAGAACGCTTCGATCTACCATCAAGACATTTTGTCGTATTGGGGCCGGCTACGAACTCCGGCCGAATTTCGTGTCGAATGGATTCCGGATGATAAATGATAAATTCTATCGTTTCTGGAACTTTTTTCTGATGAGTCAGCATTTCCCGTTTATCGACGATTTTCTGACTCGTACTTTATCACTATTCTGAGTGGAAATATTTATCAGAGAGAATATGTAGAACACCATCTTTTATAAAAACATGGCGAAGGAACCTGGTGCCTTTGTACCTATTGCAAAGGCAACGCTGAATTTCGATATATATTCTATGAACGTCTCATACGAAACTAAAGTACAAAACTCAGTTACACAGCTTATTTAATAATAACATCAATATGACCACAGTTCATTCAGGAAGTCATATCAGTCGCATCAAAATACCGCCTTTGACCAACGTTACTCCCTATTTATAAACTGATTGGCTAATAGTAAATCTGTCAAGAGCAAGAGGAATGATTCGACTATGAATGATCCGGAAAAATACTGGGTACGTTTTGACCAATAAACTGGGTACATGTTGGTAAAATTGTGTACTTTTTGGTTTGGGTACGTTTTGGTTTGATTACGTTTCAGTTGGGTACGTTATGATTTGGGTACGTTTTGACTAGAAATCGTCACTACTTAGTACACTCCAAGATAGAGCTAAAATATTGGATATGAGCACTAATTTTCAACAATTTAGCAGATATATACCGTCGTTGCCTCTTGCTTTTTAGGTTACCGGACTTTTGGTCTGATAACCTATTGCCGTGGCGTTGCGTCCGTCGTCATCGTCCGTCGTTGCCCGTCTACATTTTTATATTTAAAGTCTACAATCGAATCTTTCTGAAATTTTGCACAAAAATGCCTAAAAGTATTTCGGTAGGAGGTATTTTTTAGTTTTTTGATTTTCGCAATATTTTTTCAAAATGGCGGCCATTTTTGACGAAAAACAGCCAATTTTGGACTTTGACGGTCGTTTTCTCAAAATCTGTTGAGTAACTTTTTCTTCGTATTGATGCATATCACTCCTCATATGTATCCCTATTACATGTATAAGTTTCGTTGCCCTTGAATCGCTCGAAGTGGGCCATTTTGGGCCCAAACTCCATATGTCAAAACTCTCCATATGAAACGATAAATAGCAATTGTGATTATTATGATACAGAATCATTTGGAACATTATCGAAAGCATTTGGACATTCAACCTCATACTTCCATCTAAATTGTCGCGGCCTATCCGCAAACTGGGAATCTTTTAAAGATACAATTTCTGATATGAGTAATGAACATTTTTCCTTCACCTTCATAGGTATCACTGAAGTTTTCCGATGTGAACGTGACGATAGGATTAGATTACCTGGTTATCATAATTTCATACACCGTACCAGATCAAACAGTAATAGAGGAGGTGTTGGACTTTTCATTAAAAACAACATTACCTATAAATTACGTGAAGATCTTAGTTGCTTTCTTGATCATATATATGAATCACTCTTTATAGAAGTAACTTCAGGCCCAGAACAGAAAAAAATCATTGGAGTTATTTACAGACCGAACAGTCCACCTAAAGCAAATATAGATATTTTTATGTCAACATTGTATGATACTATTGACGTCATAAATAATGAAAACAAGCATTGCATCATTATGGGGGACATGAATATTGACTTACTTAAATATAATAATCACATAAAAACTAATGATTTTGTTGATAATATATTCTCTAGAGGACTGGTCCCTTTAATTACCAAACCAACCAGACTAACTGAAAAGTCTGCAACATTGATCGATCATATATATGTTAATAAAGTGAAAACTGAAACCAAAACAGGCATCATTGTCACAGATGTAGCAGACCACTTCGGCATTTTCCATATTGAAAACAAAAAATCAGCAACTGCACAAAGTTCTCTAGCACAAAAAAGAATTATCAATAACACTAAAATGGAACAATTTAGGCATTATTTGAATGAAATTAATTTTAGCCACATCAAACATGAAACAAGTGCAAACCTAGCATATTCTAAATTTATACAGCTCTACAGCGAGGCATATGACAAAGCATTTCCACTGATTAGTGTCAAACCAAACAAAAGGTATTTTAAAATTGAACCCTGGGTTACCAGTGGACTCCTGATATCAAGGAGGAAAAAATCCAAATTATATGCAAAAAAACTGAAATTTCCCACTGATTTAAATAAGTCCACATATAACAAATACGTGAATTTGTTTAACAAGCTGAAACACGTCTTAAAAAGCAATTATTACACAGCTAGATTGGAGGAAAATAAACACAATATGAAAGAGACTTGGAAAATTTTACAATCAGCTCTGGGTAAACAAACAATTAAATCAAAACTTCCAAACTCTTTCACAATTAATAATGAACAAGTTGAAGACAAATCCAAAATTGCTAAGGCTTTCAATGACTATTTCTCATCGATTGGGAAAAAAACCAGTGAAAATGTCCCAACATCTGATAAGAACTTCAATATGTACCTCAAAGACCCCAATCCAAATACAATTTTTCTAGAAACCGTAGATTCTTCGTATGTTAGAGAGATAGTAAACAAACTTAAACCAAAAATAAGTTCAGGTCATGATGAAATATCAACAAAAATGATAAAAGAAACCATATCTTTAGTCGCTGAACCATTAACATATATTATCAACTTATCAATAGAAACAGGTACAGTCCCTGACGATCTCAAAATTGCAAAAGTTATCCCAATCTACAAAGCGTCAGACCCTGAAATAATAAATAATTATCGACCAGTAAGCTTACTTCCTGCGTTTTCCAAAATTTTGGAGAAAATTATATTTAATAAAATAATAGCGTTCATGAATAGCCAAAATTTATTCTATGAACATCAGTATGGTTTTCGACCCAAGCATGCAACAATCCATCCTATTATCCACCTACTTAACGAAAATGCAAAATGTATTAATTTATCACCCAAATACATGACCTTGTCAATTTTCTGTGATCTTTCAAAAGCATTCGATGTAATAAATCATGACATACTATTTGAAAAACTAGACTATTACGGAATTCGGGGGGTTGCAAAAGAATGGATTAGGGACTATTTATCAAACCGAAAACAGTATGTTCAATTTGAAAATGATAAATCTGATATGAAAGATATTGTCTGCGGTGTCCCTCAGGGATCAATTCTTGGCCCACTTCTTTATTTAATTTATGTTAATGATATAGCAAATTCAACTGATGGGAATATTCTCTCATTTGCCGACGATACCTCTTTATTCATTTCAGATACTGACACCATCACTCTTTTTCAAAAAGCAAATGAGGAAATAAATAATTTGTATATGTGGTTTTGTGCCAATAAATTATCTTTGAATGCCAAAAAAACCAAGTTCATAATATTGAGAGGTCATCATACCCATAGTGATTTTAATAATAAAATAATCCAAATAAACGGTGTACCACTCCAACAAATCGGGGAGGAATTTGAAGAAAATAGTACAAAATTCTTAGGGATATATATTGATGAATGTTTATCTTGGAAATATCATATAAACTATATAAACAACAAAATTTCTAGGGGACTTTTCCAAATTAAACAAGTTAAACATATTTTACCAGTAGATAGCCTGCGAACCTTATACTTTGCTCTAATTCATCCATACATGCAATATGGAATACTTGCCTGGGGAAATGCTAAACCATCAATATTGAAAAGATGCAATATATTACAGAAACGAGCAATCAGAACCATACATAGAGCGACTTATAACAGTTATACTGATCCACTTTTCAAAAAATCAAATATACTGAAGATTTCTGACTTGCATAGATATGAAACAATACTATTCATGCATGACTATTTTATGAAAAAGCTGCCAGTATCATTCAATGATTTGTTCAAATTTAATTATCAAGTTCAGGACATTCATCAAACTAGACAAGCAAATCTTTTGTACGTTGAACGATGCAACTCTAACTTTGCAAAAAAACTGCCTTTTTTTCTTTTTCCTAGAATATGGAATGAAATAGCACCAAATATTGTAAACATAACCTCAAAAAGCAAAGTAAAGAAAACTATTAAAACAACTATCTTGTCTAATTATTCGAGTAATGTTGTCTGCAATAATACATATTGTACAGACTGCCTTAAATGACTCATAAGAATCATATTCATTAAGCCATATATGAAGCATTTGCATATATATATATAATTGATTTGGTCCAGATCCAATCTTATATCCACATAATGTCTCCCTCCCCTGGTTGGTGTCGCATTGTGTGGCACCTTGTCCCCGCCGGTGTTCATCCTGGGTAGCAACACAAACTTGTATTCACTTTATCCAATTATGTAGTTTCATTTATTATTATTATTGTTATGTTTTTAGTACTTATTTTGATGCTCAGATTTGTCAAGAGATAATTTAAACGTATTCCAAAAGGGCCAAATGGAAGACAGCTTCGGCTAATTTGGTCCTTCAGCTTAAGATCTATTACCGATTATTATTATTATTATGTAGATTTTTGTTATTATTGAAGGTTATCAAATTTTATTGGAACTGAAGTAAAATCTATTAACATGTGCAAGTATATAATTATGTATCTAAGCTGAAAATAAATCTATCTATCTATCTATCTAACTCCCAAATGGAACTTTCCCATGTTAAATTCTCCTATGCTTTATGATGGGGCACATTTTGCCAAATATCTCACTGAATATTGAGATTAGAGATTAGGAATCAATTGGGGATATATATAGAAATGATATATGATTAATAATCTCACGACCATGAATTTGACCTTCGTCCTAATTTTCAAGGTCACAAGACAAAATCGCTCATATCTCGCTTATCATCGACTTTACAGCTTAGAAATCAATTGTGAACATATAGGAAATGATATATAGTGAATATTGTCATGACCTTGAATTTGACCTTTGACCTCATTTTCAAGGTCACAGGACAAAATGGTTAATATCTCGCATCTTATTGACTTTACAGCTTAGGAATCAATTATGAATATATGGGAAATGATATGTATAGATTATTCTCGTGACCTTGAATTTGACCTTTGACCTAAATTTCAAGTTCACAGTACAAAATGACTAAAATTTCACTTATTATCGACTTTACAGCTCAGGAATCAATTGTGAACAAATGGAAAATGATATATGCTGAATATTGCCATGTCCTTGAATTCGACCTTCGACCTCATTTTCAAGGTCAATGGACAAAGTGGCTGATATCTTGCTTTTCTATTGATTTTATGGCTTGGGAACCTATTGTGGGCATACAGAAAATAATATACCAAGAATACTAAACAATAGGATGTGCAACTCGGGCCGCGTCAATGACGTAATTGTGATAAGCGCTGCTAGTGGCGCCATCTCTGAGCGCCTAGGCTGAGAATGTAAACATGTGGGCACGGGAAAGAATGCACTGATAATCGTTCACAATAGTTCTCTCGATGCAAACAGCTTCGAACCATGTAACGTCTCCGTTATATTGTTTTGACAAGGTCGTGCTTCGTATTTCATAACCAGAAGCTGAGCTCTTTAAAGATACACACCATCACAGGAAATATTTATACTGAAACATAAACTATATGATATCCGCCGGTGGCAGCACCGGCTGGACACGCGTACCACAGATTGGTATATACATGGTAAGCTATGTTCTTCAAATACAAATGAAGCGTGACTCCCACCCTCTCTCACCCACACGCTGCTGATTTTGTGGTCATTCTTGAAAATTTGGAAATCTTGGGAAGGCTAAGTGCAAACTGATATATAATATACATGTATGGCATATGATTTTTTGACAGTATTACAAATAAATATTAATAAACTAATGTTTACTTGCCAATTTGCAGTGAACCAAGCTATATTGACGATGGATCTAATAAAACAAACCTCCATATTAATGTATTTAATCATTGGATTAACGTGTGGGAAAATTGTATGAATTTATATCCCTCGAAGAATAATTGCGTAAATATTGTCCACTGTTTACAGCAAGTATTTATTTAAAAACATTTTATATTCCAAGATTGTCCTGGGCAAACAGGGCATGCCCGAGAATGTCCAAATGCCCAAGAATGAGCTCGACACTGACATGTAGGCCTACTGCAAATCTACTGCCCTAACCCGCCACCCCCCTCCCTCCCGCCCTCAGGTTTCAAAACTTGTTTTAGGGTCTTCTTATAGATTGACTTGTTTTTAATTTCAATTTTGGAGGGCATATTATTCATGAATTTAAATCTATTGAGCTTAAGTCTCATTTTCTTCTTCCATTAACAAAAGTGTAGACATCATGCATTCGGCTGTTATAAGGCATAGGACATACAATAAGGTATATGACATATAATTATCATATGAATCACTTCATGTTTTTTCTAATTCCATCATTCTTCAGATAATTTTGTTTGATAATTATGTTTGTGTTGTGAAGTTAACTTGTGTATGTACAATGTAGCTGGCAATACACGTATCCTGTGGTTGGCCCCTAACATTTTTGTAAAATTAACAAAACAAATTGATGGACTGATGTAATAAATTTTCATTCATTTGGCTGCTTGTTATCTTCTGTTGTATTTCTGAGATGAAAACGATGCACTGTAGGCATATTGCCATGAATTTTGACCTTCATGTGAAATAAAGGAAAAAAATTGTTTAGGCAAGATATATTTTTATTTCATACACAGTTCATATATCAATTGAAATCCAAATGGCATCAATATCATTTTCAGATTAACAAGTCATGGTGATATGGATATCCGACATGGAGTATACGTTATCAAAGGGCAAGGAAGCATACACATTCAATATCAATAGATTGTATAGGCTACATTGTGCACAATTCACAGAAGACGATGTAAGTTGTAAATCTTCACTCGGCAAGCTACCCACATAGGTAGGTCAGGTACTAGTGTCTGTCTGCGCATTACTTAACGACAACAAACATGTACCCTCACAGTGTGCAAAATAGTTAGATTATAATCATGCCTGCTTAATATTTGTACTCGACACTTGTGTACAATGGAATTAGTCTACCACACATAATACAACTTGTATTGAAATTCTGACAAAATTATCAAGTCAATTCAACACTGAATTAATGGCCTAATTGATATCTCAGATACACCAAAGGCCAAGTAATACATTCCAAATTATATACAATAAAATCACTCGTCTTAAGAAATTGTGCTAGAACTCCAGAGTAGTGATAACATGCACTGCTATCACAACACTCTCGCTACATTCTCAATCCAAGTACTTGTGTCTGACTCATTATAAGTGTGCAAACTTCAGAACTTTCCTGTTTTTTCTGCCTTTCTCGTTAACCAGAGACTGATTTGCTAATTTCAGTGTGTGATGCAGTCGAATGTTAACCATTAGATGGACAATAGCCAGATGTGTCTGACATGTAAGTATCAATCTATTACCACAGAGAGAGCCAACTTTTGATGATTTCAATAACAAACATAAAATACAACATTTTGCAATAGAAACAAAGCCCCGACCAAATACTTTATCAAAAGACACACTGGCGTCATCAGGGACAGACAGTGTGTATCACACTGTACCGGCTGCAGGTTTACCTTTTTCAATAGGCCAGTGACAATAGTTGCTTTGACACTTGAAGAGAACATTGCTTCCTCTACAATGACGCTGTACTGTTTTTCGATCAAAGACAGAACTTCAATCAAGCAGTCACTTGGTAATATGAGCCCATCCTTGGCACCACTATACCTTTTCATTTTTGTGTACAGGAGGCTGATTTTCACTTTCATCAACTGAAAGCTTACTGCAACATAACTCACAAACACTTCCACGTGGCTTTCGCACAATGTAGCCGGCAATATAGGCTAGTACATTGAGTTCTTTATCTGTGAGTTGCTCTTGGAGCTGACCCAAATCTAGCTCGGACACAGAAGCGCCTGACAGGACATTTCTCACGGGGGGCTGAGAGACTGGTCACAAGATCTCTGTAGGGCGATGGCTGCTTGTCCAAGAGACGTGTCTTAGCCAGATCAGTACGCAGCGACTCCAGTGAGAGCAAGAAGACATCCAGGTCCTCCTCACAGTTGGTGTTGTGACCTTGATCCATGATGGAAACCACCATTGTCTGAATGACAATATTAAAACAATATAAAATCAGATATAATAACAGTGGGCTCAAAATTACCCGTTGTGGGTGGCCATAGGCTCTCAATTTTTCAGATTTGCTCCCAGGCAATAGGAGAATTTCAATTACACTTCAAAAATCGATTGTAGATCTGATAATGCATGCTATCACTTGAATCACTTGAATAAATGTACCTGGCAGACAAATGCTCTGAAGGTCTGGGCATCCGTTTGTCAAATCCCGCACCCTTGGCACGTATCTGACCGAAGTAGTTCTCCAGACAGTCTTGATTCAGACGGTTAGTCAGGAGGTACTGCACATGGTGTTCCTGGTCGAGTACCTGCCACAGCTGCAAGAGGCAGTTGATGACAAGCTCCCAGCCCATCATAGAGGGTAGACGACGCTTTCCTTGAAAATGAATAATAAACAATAACAAACTTGTCCGACAAGACAAATTGACAAATTTTACTCTGGATACTTCTGATCCATGGCAGAAGTCCAGTCAAGAACTCCTTGTGACCCGAGTTGGAGGAAAAGGCATGCCGCATCTCAGCAACACTCGACTGTGTCCGACCCTTGAAGCAGTTGAACAGCTTGTCCATTTTCCCACAAAAATCAGCCGTATGTTTCGCTTCTTCTGCAAAAAATATATTGTTTTCATCAAGCTTTGCACCATTGTCTGACATGAGTACCTTTCTTGTCATTATGATTTAATATAAAGATTTTGATACCAGAGTACATACATGCACTTTAAATATAGGGCTGTACCTGGAATAATCTTCCATTGGGCCATGAAAGCCATTCCAGTTGACACGGTTTGGCTCAAGATCTGAGCTGCAAGACGAACTCTCAGCTTCTTGAATGGTGGCAGATCGATGTGGGTCCTGGTCAGTTTTGGAGCGAGACGAACAGGTTTGGCACAGTCAGCTTCGTAAAAAGCCACGACATGCTCCCAGAGTACATCTACCTTCTCAGTAATGCCTGTGGTGTAACCATGTTGCTTCAAGTTGTTGCGCGTGTTTTTCACAAGGTGAGGAGGGTCATACAGGACGAAAATCTTGTGTGAATCATGCACGAAGAAAGGTTTCTCCACTCCGACCCCCAACACAGTCTCCATGAGGTTGCGGTTGTTTGTACCTTGGTCACACACGCACACGAGAACAGTGAGACCAATGCTGTGCACTCGATCTATACAGGAAAGCATCAAGGACTTCATCTCAGCCCCACTCATGACACCACTTGACAGGTAGTATGCTAATGGCTGCTTCCACTTCTGAACAAGCCCTCGTACCATGAAGACAATGGCATGATCTGCGACCTTGTTAGTCCTGGTCTCTCCCTCAGCCAGTCCTTCGACTACATCACGTTTGCTGTCATATGACAAGCACTTCCTGATGGTCATCTCATCAATGATGAAGGCCACTAGCTTGTCTTGGGATGACATCTTTTCAGTCTTGAGACGAAGAGCTTGGAGAATATGCTCGTTGACACCTGGGTGAATTGCGATGTCCTGCACAGCTTGCTTCAGGAGCCGTGGTGATGGCAGAGAAAATGCTCGACGCAATATCCGATAGGTCTTGGGACTCGAATGAAACAGCGATAAAGCAAACCCTTGAACTGTGGAGTCCACCTTCGACCTCGTGGGCTGCGCTTTGCCATGGATAGCTGTGTCATGATGAACTCTAGTGCAACCCCGGAAACGAACTGAGCGAGTTGAGTGCGGATGCTGTTCAGCTGTCGTTTCTGATGTGCCCGGCCGGTCACTTTCAGTGCCCTAGACACTGCCTTCCGTGCTAGTACCGATGCGAGCGACTTTTTCTTCAGGCGATGTAACTACAAAATACCAAAAGATAGAAATGTAATACAACGAGCACATGCATGGGTACCTTCTGTTTATGCATGTATAATTGTTGCACTGATAAGCTTGTTCCAGCAGGAACCATCTATCTCGACTTATTGTGTGGAGAGAAAATATGAAAAAAGCGTAACAAGAACAGTAGAAAACCAATACAAGTAAAACGAACACATAAAATAGATGTAAATCATAAGGGATCATTCATTTGTGAGGGGGAAGCAATGGCAGGCATGGCATTGAGCCAATAGCACATTTTCACACATGGGAAAGAGAGTGTCAGGCTCAAAACGTGGGGTGGGGTGGGGATCGGGGGGGGGGGGAGTGGTAGAAAACAAGGGGGGCTCATCGGAGCAAATTTTTTTATAGCATGTATAGTTGGGGTCAAATTTAGCATTCTTGTTTGTCACGCAAACTCGAAACTACATCTCGAGATAGTCGGGAATATAATATAGGAAATATGCACAGTTCGACAACACACTCGTAATACACATTTTAAGACCCAAGGATGTATGATTTCTCATTCTATAGATAAAACAAAGCTCCTGTGGAATAAATACATTTTGTCAATTTTAAAAGTGATTATAGCTTTAAGTATATTGAGCATGGAAATAAATCTATACTAGTAATTGGTTAACGGGGGTTGTTCCCACTTGCACCAAATCAATTATCGTTGATCACATTAACTCACACTGCATTACATTACATGTATATGTATCAAATTCAACTTGAGTCTGTGAATGATTACCAGGGGTTGTTGCCCATTGTACAGAATAAAGCATTGGAACATACATATAATCAAGAAGATGGAGGGGCGGGGGGGGGGGGGGGGTTGCGGTTTAATAGGAGTGTATAAAACCGGATAGGGCCAGACTTGCGGGGCAGGCCTAGAATATCAGTAATTATATTTCTGTGTATGTACAAATAGAAGACCCCGAAAGAGCAATTTCATCATTCTGAACCAAACGAACATCACAATGAATGTTCCTTAATTATGATTGACCTGCATCCTCAATCGATGATTTTCTCTTTGCAGATCCCTAACTTTCATTTCTATTACCATGTTGGGTGTGATAAAATTGAATACTAAAATTGAATACAAAATACAAGTCTTCATATCTTTAGAATATGATAAAACGATTTAAAACATATTTGTCTGGTAGCAGAATATTTACTTGTAGCAAAATCTCTATTTGAAATCCCAGTATCCGTTTTTACCTAGTTTCTTCAGATCTGTTTCTCTTGAAGTAGCTGGTATGTTTTCAACTGACTTCAAAACTTCTGTGTTTGGTGGAGAAGCCAACTGAAACAAAATTGAGAAAAATAAAATGAGAAACCTTGTGGAAGTATTTTTTTTTCGGATAAATTATATGTGTAGGCTCCAAGAGCCCCCAATATACATTCAACTTTACGAAGCATTCTATGATACTTGCTTTCCGTTTCTTTCGAGATGATGTATGGGATGATCGCTTCGAAGGTAGAGGCCGCTTCACTGAAACTGAGGCAGGAGGGTTGGGAATGTTGAAAAGTGTTGGAACCGCACACTTCAGCAGGCGTTTCTTTTCTTTTGCATTATAGAACAGAGCGTCTTCAAAATGATCTGCAATACAATGAAATTAGAAATCTATAGATGTGAAAAAAAGTGAAATGAATTACTTTTAATATTTTACATCTTAAAATTGTTCAGACAAATACATTGTAGATCTACAAAATAAAAATAAATATTTAGATCTAGGCTAGAACTTACCAGCTTTTGATACAATTTCAACTTGGGTGCCATTCACATTTGACATCACCACATACCTGGACAGAGCACACAGTCGTTCGTCAGGTAGGAGACCGACTTGTCCAGCAAATCTTTTCTTCTTGTGTTAAAGACCCATCTTCTTGACCTATGAACACGATAAAGTAAATGAAGTCTTTTCATCAGGTCACTGCCGGTCGCAGTGTCTGACAGCTGATCAACAGGTCACCACAATGCATGCCACAATGTCAACAAAAGCACTGAGACTGACAAGCCGCGTCTAAAATTGATTGTTATGATTGACTGCATTTCAGTTTCCCGACAATTACATAAACTTACCTGTCTACATCCTTCGGAAATGTCAAAAAACTCATTCCCGGGCACTTTCGGTCGCTATTGATGCAGTTAATGGCAGAACAAAACCTGTCATTCTGCAACCAGCCGCGCTCCGCCATGTTGACGCTTCGACTCAGCCCAGGCGCTCATAGAGGGCGCTACAGTCGCATATGCACCAAGTTGCACATCCTATTGTTTAGTATTCTTGAATATACAATGAATATTCTGATGACATTGAATTTGACCTCAAACCAGTCAATATTTTTTTAATATTATATTTCATATTAAATATGCTAAATTAACTGAATGAGGCATACTCACATCATATGTAATGACTATAACCAATCCTCTGGGAAATTTTGCTCATTTGAACAGGCGGTCCTTCCCTAAATACAGGAAGTGTATCCATCACACGCATATGTAAACAAAGCATAGAAGTGCAAGATGGACAGATGGAATTTCACGTACATCATGGTATATCACTGATTATTGCCTCATAACTACACTACATATGCACATACGAACTGGAAAATTTAGTCGATGTGGACTTTCAAGCGCGATTTGGGCATTTGTTTACATCCGAGTTTGATGGATACACCTTCGATTGTTTATATACAAAACCGGTACAAAATGTGTAATAAAACGGATGAAAAGACAACTCGGACAATTGTTATGGTCAAAATCATTGAGTACACCTTTTGTTATCTTGCATTAGATGTGTTGCACAAAAAATTAGTTTTGAAAAGAACATTGCATACATTCGAAGGCAGTAGCTTTAAGGTCAGAGCACAAAATGGCCAGTATCTCGCCTTTTATTGACTTCACAGCTTAGGAAGAAATTGTGAACATATAGAAATTGATATATGCTGAAAATTTTTCATGACCTTGAATTTGACCTTTGACCTCATTTTCAAGGTCACAGGACAAAATGGCTGATATCTTGCTTCTCATCGACTTTATTGGGTGAGAACCAATTGTGGACATACAGAAAAATTATACGCTGAATATTCTGATGACCTTGAACTTGACATTTGACCGTATTTTTGAGGACAGAGCACGAAATGGCTATTATTTCGCCTATTATCGACTTTACAGCTTAGGAATCAATTGTGCACATATAGGAAATGATTCATGCTGGATATTGTCATGACCTTGAATTTGATCTTTGAACTCATTTTCAAGGTCACAGCACAAAATGGCTAATAATTTGCTTATTATCGACTTTTCAGCTTGAGAATGATATATGCCGAATATTTTGATGACCTTGAATTTGACTATTTACCTCATTTTCAAGATTGTAGGACAAAAATCCTAATATCTTCCTTGTTAATGAATTTACAGCTCAACAATCACTTGTGGACGTATGAGGAATGATATACATCATTAAGATACAATGTATATCCTTGATATTCTCGTGACCTTGAATTTGACCAGAGACCTCATATTCAAGGTCACGGAAAAATGGCTAGTATCTAATATATAAAACATATATTGTCCGGTAACCTGTCTTGGCCCTTGGGCTAATTTTTTACCTTTCAGTTTGGCTAAATAATTATACACCATATCCACAGGAAGGTAGGTAAAGTTGAACACAACCATATCACTGAATGCCATATTTGCAATATAACCAAATTGGCTACTCGTTTTGTCCCTATGGTACTGAAGTATTTCTAAATTATTTTCATAGGTTGTTGGGCAGTTGTATACTAATTCCACCAGGTGTACAGTAGAAACAACCACATTTAACACACTGTCTGCCCCTGATGACGCCAGTGTGTCTTTGGATAAACTATTTGGTCGGGCTTTGTTTCTATTGCAAAATGTTGTATTTTACGTTTCTTATTGGTATCATCAAAATCTGATTGTATAGGTGGTAATAGATTGATACTTACATTCATACCACTGAGTCGGTGTCACTGCTGGCGGACGTTAAATCTGTCCCCGAGGATACCATCAACTCAGTAGCCTTCTGGCTTGTGATAGGGTACTTTTGTACTTGTCATGTATCTATTCCACGGGGTTAGTTTCGGATTTCTAAATTATTTTCATAGGTTGTTGGGCAGTTGTATACTAATTCCATCAGGTGTACAGTAGAAACAACCACATTTAACACACTGTCTGCCCCTCATGACGCCAGTGTGTCTTTGGATAAACTATTTGGTCGGGCTTTGTTTCTATTGCAAAATGTTGTATTTTACGTTTCTTATTGGTATCATCAAAATCTGATTGTATAGGTGGTAATAGATTGATACTTACATTCATTGAATGCACTGGCAATTTTACATCTGTCTGTGACACAGCAACCGTCTATTTCTAATGATGTTGTTGAAAGACCCTTGTTTTACGGGAGTAGCTGTAATCGACCACATCTTGTTCGAGTTGTTCATATTATTATTAATTAGATTATCACAATAATCACGTTTGGCACCCCTTAGTAGACTAGTTTCGTTATTCCTTTGGGGTTATTTTATACAACGACTGACATTGGTATTTTGCATTCGGATCATTTGCCAATCGAATCGTTCTTTGGTTCGATAACCCATTGACATGGAATTTATATTCAAAGTACTCGGGCCTTTCTGGAATGTTGAACAATATAGCGTTTTCAATCTCCGATAAAACAATTGAAGAATTGTTTCGTAGTTTTTTTTGCTTGTCCCAATTTTTTTTCAAAATGGCGGCCTTTTTTTGAAAAACGGCCAGTTTTGGACTGACGGTCGTTTCCTTAATATCTGCTCAGTAACATTTTTCAGGTTACCGGTCTTTTGGTCGTCTGGAAGTTGACCTCGGAAATCTTTAATGTGAAGGGTGCATATGACCAGAAATGTGTATCATGGACTCTGCATACGAAATGGCTGTAGATGGAGCTTGGGGCTGTAATATGAACATAAAGGATTGCCCCATGAAGAAAAACATATATAGCGGATAATTTTGTGACCGTGTAGTTGACAAAAGAGGTCTATTTCAAGTCCGAACTGAGATGTGTAATGACCTATGCGTACGAAATGTCTGCAGGGAAACTTGCTAGGTAAAATTGGTAATTTTAGTAAAACAAAAAACTATTGTAATCTAACACTGTACATGCTCATGTGGTAACTCTTCTTGGGGTAATTTTATTTTGATAGTGACGATGAAGGTCACCTCTCACTTGAACATATGACAAGGAGAAGTTTCTTGACAACTGATTCATTGACAACGACAACTGATAGACAACATTGACAATGTTTGCCTTGTCGAGAAATGAGGGCAGTATGTTGGTCGGTTGGTTTGTGGATTTGTTTGTGGATTTGTCTGTTTATCGCCTAGCGTCCACAATTTTCAAGATAGCATACCGAAATTTTTTTGATGGATAGATACCTGTCGTCAAACCTGAACCTCCTTTTTTGGAAGAATTCAGTTAGTTGATGACGTCATTAAAAATTTGTGAAATTTAAAAAAATCCCTATCTTTAACATGGGGCGAAATTTCAAAAAATCGTTATTTGCTCAGTTTTTTAGATATTGATTTGAAATTTTATACAACCATGTAGAGTGACAAGTTCTATCGATTTATCAAGTTTGATCTGGATCCGATCCGGATTACGGATTTGACAGTCATTTGAATTTAACATTGAAAACTCCATTTAGCAAATATTTTTTTATCATATTCCGGTCTTTAAACATATACCGCGTTGATTTCTTGCAAAAAGTTGTAGGTCGTCATTGTTCACAAAGTATCAAAGTTTGATACGGATCCGATCCGGATCACGGATTCTACAGCCATTTGAATTTAACATTGAAAACCCCATTTAAAACACTCTTCTTTTTTTTGAAAGTTCTGGTTCATTCGTATTATTGCATTATATGATTATACCGGTAGTCACCAATCATTATGTCTGTGATGTGTCCATGATATCGAATGAACTAAATACTCAATCTGACATACGGTATAGCACAAAGTGGACACAGTAACATCTAGCTTTCAGGCATTTGACACAGTTTAAGTATATCACAAAATCCAATGGATAATGGGATACACATATATCAAAACGTACACACACTGCAGCACATAAGAAGTGTCATCCCCTAGTCAGACGGACAATGACATACAGTTGTCGTTTTTTGCTGAGAAATACAGTTCTTTTACATGCCAAATACAAGACCGATGAAACAAATCCAATATTTATACTACCAGAGATAACTATCATTTCAAGAACACATACACAAATGTTACATTCATTTTTTTTCCACACATGCCATATACAACATACAAAAAGATATCTATACATATAGCAATTCATGTAAACAAATACAGTACATTATAGCATGTGCTGCTCTGATCAGCCTGTAGCGAATGACACATAAATGTTCACATTAAACAACAATGTAATCAAATGTAGATGATTTTCATCACCATTTTGTTCACCAGAAATGCTTTGTACTTATATTATAAATGCAATTGATTATTAATCATAGGAATGCTTCTGAATCTCGACCTTCAAAGTTTTCTCCAGGACTTTTCTGATTCGTAAAGTACAGTTATATTAATGTCTCTTTTGAACTTGAATATACTTATACACTCCTTGGCTACCAATAAAAGAATATTGATTTTTTGGAGAACACTTTGAGTCGATCTAAGTCTGGGATACCTTTGATTTTATCTTTGATTGATAATGAAATATTCATACCAGTTAGAAACCGTACATCCCTTTCGACAGTTTCCCATAGACCCCTCACATCTTCACATGTTACAAAATAATGTTCGATATTGTCTTCAACTTTACAAGTTATACACGTGCTTTCTTCACTTACTTTTATTTTACTGAGACATTTGCGAGCAGGATAGATATGATGCAATATACGCCATTGTAAGAAAAATAGTGATACTTCTCTGGTAGTTAGGTATAACAGTTTCCAGATGGATTCGGTTGTGTCGAGCCTAGTGTGAAGTGTATCCTCTATTTTAGTTTTTGTTAGTATTTTTCTGAAATTTTGAGTGTGATGTTCACTGATAGGTGTTGTGTTCAAAGTTAAAGTAAAGTCACGTTCTTCACATATGTGCGATGTGTTATGTTTCGCTAATGCATGCTTAACTACGTTATATCCTAGCATCGTCACCCCCGCTGTAACCGACGATATTTGCTATTTTATCATATGACAATATTTTACCATCCTGGCATATATCTGAAAGAAACAAAATATTTTTGTTTATCCACCGTTTGAAGAATAGTACTTTGTTTTTATATTTTATATCCTTGTTATTCCAAATGGATTGAGAGCAATCCTGCTGTAAAACAGGGCAGTTAATATTAACAACCGTCAGCCACCTTTTAACTAGGTCTTTATAAAAACTTGGGAAAAAACCCGTCTAACCCTTTAAACTGATTGAAGTCTACGTTGGCCTTGAAGACAAAATAATTCGAACCAAATCGGGACAGATATTTACTTGGTTTGATACGCCATGCCCCGTTACCACATCTAACTAGTAGTTTTACCCATTTGAGTGTGATTGCCAACTGTAAATCGCGCATGTCTATCATTAACCCCCCCCCCCCCCCCCATGCATTTTGTCCTGTATCATGACTGTTCGTTTAACCCTCTCCGTTGATGTATATTTGGTTTCCTTTCCATCGTGTCTTTTCCGAGAAGACCAAATAAATTTGAAAAACAAAGTGTACAACCTGTTTAATACTGCGTCCGGTAAAATAATTCCTTGCATGATATAGGTGAATTGAGATAATAAAAATGATTTTGCAAGAGTAACTTTCCCGAATAAAGTTCAATACCGTCCAGACCAGCTTCGAATAATCGACTCACATTTCTCTATTCGTATGTTCCAATTCTCTGATAATCTGATAATTCAGAAGCTACACAATCGCTTCGAAAATATACTCCAAGTAGTTTGATTATATTATCCGGATATATCTTCCACTGTAAGCCAGCTAATTGTTTCCGTATGTATTTCCAACACCCCATCCATATAGCTGTAGTTTTATTTCGATTAAGGGTTAATGATGAAATTTGAGAAAATATTTGTATAATGTGTAGGCTTTCAAGAACGGAATTTTCGTCACCCAAAAACAATGTTGTGTCGTCCGCATATTGAACAACTTTAATAGACTGAAGTTCGTTTTCGCTGTTTTTAATATTTATACCCCGAATAGCCGGCGTTTGACGTATTTTGCATGCTAGTAGCTCGCATGCTATTACAAAACATAGCGGAGAGATGGGACAGCCCTGACGGATGCCCCTTTCTAAATTAAACCACCCAGAAAGCCATCCGTTATATGATATGCAACTTATCGTTTCATAATTCAAAGCCTTTATCCATGTCATAAAATCTGGGCCGAACCCAAATAATTCCAATGAATATGTTATGAATTCTTTAGATATGGTGTCGAATGCCTTTGAGTAATCTAATGAAATTAAAATTCCAGGTGTGTTAGTGTGATTTGTGTATTCAAGAATGTCACCTACAGTTCTAATTACTATACCCGAATTACGTCCCTTGATAAAGCCGTTCTGGTCTTCACTTACGATTTCTCCAACCACCCTTTTCAGACGATTACATAATGTTTTTGCCAAAATTTTGTAGTCCGTGTTGGTCAGACTCAGCGGTCTCCAATTTGCTAACTGATTACGGGGCAGTGATTTACCTTTATGTAATAAAGTTAAAATTCCTTTTTCATTGTGATATTGATAGCGAACCCAAGCGGAAAGATACTAGATGTTACATCGTCCACAAAAATATAGTCTAGCCGTCTCAATATCTGCTTGGTTTTATTTGACCATGTAAACTCTTTTACGTTAGGATTGCATGACCTCCAAACATCAGTTAGTGTCAACGAATCTACCAAATTATTAAACGAAGCAATTTCAGTTTTTTTGTGAGGTAATCCCGCAATATTGTCTTGTGTATTAATTGTGCAGTTGAAGTCGCCCCCCAAAATAACTCTATATTCCTCTGTATAAGTTGACAAAAGAGTATCCAAATGTTCATAAAATATTTTATCATCATAATTGTTAGGTGCGTATACATTAGCACAACAATAAGTGTCGTCCTCATAATCAAATGACGCCGCAATCACCCGTTTTTCCAGAAACAATAGCCTCAAGTTTTCAGGACTAACATCTTTACTTATCAGAATGATTTGACCACAACTATGTTTAGTACCAGGAGAGGCAAACATAATACCATCCCACTCTGACGACCACGCTGTTCTGTCTTCTTCGATAAAATATGTTTCTTGTAGCATAATTATGTCAATCTTTAACTTTTTGAAACGAGTGAAGAGAGATGAGCGTGTTCGTCTGCTTCTTATCCACGAACATTGGCTGTCAATATTCTAGCCATAATGATATTATTGAGGGCATAGGCATATACGTATATTGAAAGGGGTACCCAACAACGAGCAAGCGTTCGACATTAATGAAAACATACAAACGTGTTTCAAAAAGAGTACTCAAAAACGTGTTTGACATGTTAAATTGTGCGTGTTTATCATAATCAAGTAGAAATACATAGCAATTTTTCGACAATTTTCCATGACTCATAAAAGTCATGAAAAAGACAATCAAGAATAGTGCATCAGCCGTAAGAGAAGTCCGGGTCCTGGTACCGTTGTCATCATTGCGATTCTGTTTAGAGCGGAACCAATATCATTCTAGGATTTGGGACGTGGTCGGTGTTATGAGAGCGTCCCTTGCGGCCTTCTCTGGACGAACGCAGTGGGTCAGGTCCGACAAGTTTACCGGACTTGAAGGTTTCCTCTTCCTAGATGGGGAGCAGTGGTTGGCTGTGTCTGACACGGAGTTGATGAATTTGTCGGCTATCGAGAACAATTCCGGTGAGGACGTGGATTTTGTTAGAGGTGCGGCGAGAGCTTCAGAGAGGAGAGTTTCTGCCAGTTTCAAGGCGTCAGACGATTCGACGCCGGCGGAGTGTGTGTCGTTTTCAATACCTCCCACGTCCGGAAACACCTGGCCCTCTCTGCTCGTCAAACCCACTGCAGAGGATGAGCGATCCGCTTGAACATCTTCTGTCGTCAAGGATGCTGTAACGGATGTATGATCCACCAACAACGCAGCACGAAGCTCAGCCAGCAACACCCCATGAGGTTTTGACCAGGCCACTTGTCACAGTGAGTGATAGATGTCGCCTTGGGAGGCAGACCGGTTGCCCAAAAAGGATCAGACGTCGCCTCAGCAAGGAGCTTCTTGTCAGAATTCTTTAGGGCTTTTCGGAAGTCGTCTGAGGATTCAAGTTTTTGGACCAGTAGCGATTTCATGACAGACACCTGAAGTGAATTCCAGTCCGAGTCTATGACAACGAGACTGTCTCCTAGTTTCTTGGCTCCAAGAGTTGTCGAATCTAAGATTTGATTGGCGACATGATTGTCCCCTACGTGCTTAGCTTTGGCGAATTGGAATGCTTGTTCCAAGGAGCAGAACACTTGACCATTTTGCTTTAAATCGACTGGGAAGAAATTCGACAATGGATTATGAATACCTCGAAAAATTTCGAGGTTGGGGTTGACACGGGATTTCTCGCAGTCTTTTGCTTGGTGAGATTCGTCAAGACATTTGCGACAGTTGATGACTTGATCTTGGTAGTAAACCGTAATCCTGAGGTCTATCATGTTCGAAGCATCGAAGGGATCAGGGATCTGGTACAAACTGAATCTGGGCAAAGGCGTGAGGATCTCCGAGACATAACAGAATCTGTTTCCGTTGTAAAGGGAATTATGTTTCACAGTTATTCCAGACTCTGTACGTCTTATTTTGGCCCTAGCTTTCATCACTTTGGAGGAACGCTCTGTCCATGTGTCTATCCAATCCTCAATTTCTGAGTCTGGGATGCTGAAAGGAATACCGTGAATAGACACCCGGATGTTTTCTGAAGGCATGTAGTTTTTCACTCTCCTAGAAGAAAAGTCGAAAAATTCATGCTGCCTTCCATCAACTTCAACCGAGTCAGCGGATATGATGCAGGCTTTGGTTCGTGAGTCTTGGCAATGAATAAGCCACATATCTTCACTCGTGATAATTTTGTGTACCGACAAGATATTGTCAATGGAGATTTTGTCAGGACCTATCAGTTTGTTCACCGAAGTTACGATGGCGTTTGCCAAGTCATTTTCTGAAATATACGGCATGTACCTAGCTTTCAGACCAATCCAAAGGGCAGTGTTTCTGAGTGGGTCCTCCATGATACAGTTAAAGTCTCTCTGATGAGATGCCGAGGTTGCGTTATGATTATCATGTGCAGCTACGAGATACGGCTCTAGTAGTGGCCAGTGAACAATGTTTATTCAACCGTTACGATTTTTTGGCCGTGTTCAGCATATGCTGTACAGCTCCCGCTACAATACAGTGTCAAATTGGCGATATTATGGACCGACAATCATATCAGACTGATTTCGTGACAAATATGATTCAAACATAGAGTTCAGGGAGCAATTTACCGATCCAGGTTCTGAAGAAGCACACAAGCTTGACCAGTTCGCCAATGATCTGTCTGTGGTCCTTGCAGAGGAAACACCTGCTGTGGCTGTAGAATCTGTATGTGATAGATACAACACGGCTATCACAACAAGGTTTTACCAAAACCAGGCAAGAGGAAAGCTTGGTATAATGACACGATTCACAAGGCACGCTCCGTAAACTGGAGAGGAAGTATCGCAAGACTGGCTTGACAGTGCACCTGGAAATGCTCCAGGAACAACAGAAGGTTGTTGTGAGGCTAATAGATGCAGCCAAGAAGGAACATTTCCAAAGCAAACTTGCCGAGTGCGATACCCGCAGTATGTTCAGAACGGTCAAAGGTCTAACTAAGAGTTCTGCCGGTCGTGGTCGGGGAAGTGGCTTCAATCATCAATGCCTCATTAGCCTCTGGCAAGATACCATCATCTCTAAAGAAGGCCATGGTAACGCCACTGATAAAGAAGCCGGGTTTGGACCCAAACACTCTGAAAAACTTCAGGCCAGTGTCAAACCTGGCTTTCGTCGGCAAGTTAGTCGAAAAGGTTGTGGCCCGTCACATCACTGCCCACATGTCCAGACACAGACTCTTCGATGTCTATCAGTCTGCCTACCGGAAAGGTCACAGTGTCGAAACTGCACTCTTGAAAGTGAGAAGCGACATCGACAGAGCTCTAGAAGAGGGTGACGGCGTGCTTCTACTCCTGATGGATCTATCTGCGGCCTTCGATACCGTGGATCACACCCTACTGCTCGACCGGCTTGCCAGTGTGATTGGTGTGCGTGGCAAGGCATTGAACTTGTTGGAGAGCTACCTGAGGAATCGTTCTCAGTGTGTCTGTGTTCGAGGGGAGACATCCGTGGAGACCCCACTTCAGACGGGAGTACCACAGGGCAGCGTGCTGGGGCCGCTGTTGTTCCTGTGCTACTGCCTCCCGCTTGCCCGAGTCATCGACACCCACCCTGTGTCCCGAAACAGTTACGCAGATGACACGCAAGTTTATGTTCGTTTCAGGCTGGGTGACATGCAGTCGCTCCACCTAGCTATTTCTGTGCTGGAAGCATGTGTTGCTGACATTCGAATCTGGATGACCAGAAACAAGTTACAACTAAATGACAGCAAAACGGAACTACTACTCGTGGCTTCAAAGCACTGCATGGCCAACGTCATGGCATGCAACCCAGCAGTCAGGGTAGGCAGCGCCAGCATCAAACCTTCTGAATCTGTCAGAGACTTGGGTGGCATCTTTGACAAGCATATGGACATGACAGCACAGGTGAATCGGATAACATCGTCTATGTACTACCACATTCGACTCATTGGTAGGATCCGTCATATCCTTGACAGAGACTCCTGCGTGAAGCTAGTCAATGCGCTGGTTACATCACGTCTGGACTTCAACAATGCTTTGCTTGCAGAACAACCAGAGCGGGTGTTGTCGAGGCTGCAGCTAGCACAGAATGCAGCGGCCAGAATGGTATCCGGATCACGCAAGTATGACCACATCAGCCCGGTTCTTCGTGCACTGCATTGGCGGCCGGTCAAACAAAGAATTTGTTACAAGATCCTGCTGGTGGTGTACAAGATTGTGCATGGGATCAATCCATCGGAATATCTCACTGACCTACTCACACCGTATGTGCCTCCGCGGCAACTTCGCTCCTCGTCCCTGACTTCAACATTCGTGGTTCCACGCGTTAAGAAACAAGTCGGCGAGAGAGCGTTCCGTGTGGTAGCAGCTCGTCTCTGGAACGACATTAGTGAGGATCTCCGCCAGAGCTCGTCAATTGAGGCATTCAAGAAAAACTTGAAAACCTACCTGTTTACGGTGTAAAACTTCCCAGACTTTGAGGATATGAACACACGGCGCATAGAAATGCATCATAATGTTGCGCGTTACAAATTAATGACATTATTATTATTATTAAGCTGTGTAATGAAGTCTTTGTTTCTCCAGAAAATTGATATTAACATAGTTTTTGCCAATCACACTCAGAACAGGTTCCCATGAGTCAACATTACATACCTTAGCCACGCTTACGACGATTCATTCGATCATGACCGTCGCGAACAATGGACAATGGACGTCTCTCTCTGGACGACGACAATGCTCACAAACAATCTCTGATATAAACGTAAATACCTTGAATTGGGCTCCCAGAATCTTCCTTTTGTGTTCCACTCGCGTGCAGCGACCACGCCGCACTAAAACTGAGAGCTGTCGTGCATTTCTTATAGTTTTAGGAAATTTGACAGATCCGCGTGGTATTTCTATTGTTCTTTTCAAACGCCATCGATGTCCGCAATACTGCGCATGCGCGAAGGTGCACGCGCTCGTGCAGGCAACTGGTTCATCTTAACTAGACGGTTCGGTTGTTTGACAGGGCAAGTAGCCTCTCTGATGCTGTGCTACTCTGCCTATATTATTCGTGTTAACATTATTGTTTTATAGTGATCATATGTATACCAAGGTCACGAATCACATAACACACACAATAAAATACACATTTTGCCTTTGCCCTCTTTGAGAACGAACGCAATATACTTAAATCCTTTAAAATGACAAATCTGTTAATTATGGTTTTCTGTGTGATGACTGTTACCTTGTTCGTTTGAGCGATCTTTTGGCTTGCTCATGAACACATTCCTTTAGTATTTCTCACACAGCTTTCTGATCGTGCACAAGGGACCTCAGTGGGCCTATTATTAAGCAGATGTGGTACTTCTTGTATAGCTGTGTAATGTCGTACTAACATTGTTCATACCCTATTTGTTAAGAAATATCATTCCATATGAATTACTGTAAGTTTAATATGTGCCGATCATATTGTCAGCGAATATAATAAATTGTTCTGTATTACTGTTTTGCAATGTTAGCAAATATTTACAAATGTACATAATAAACACACACACACACACACACACAACGTGCATTCCTCGGCTCAGTGGGGAAAAAACCTGCAGTGTACAGATATAATTCGGCCTGTATTACCTTATCCCCAATTAACTATAATATAATAACTATAATATACATACAGTATATGTACACACTTTATTGTTCTTTAATTCGGCCATATTTGATTTATGCCTGTGAAGTTTGGGGAATATGTATTGAACTTGAACAAAATAACAATTTTACAAAAACGTGCATTATGTATCGTCAACAAAAGCCATTTCAGAGCTCACAGCAACCCATTGTTCATTGAATACTGTATGAGTGTCTCAAGTTTTGTGACCTTGCGAAATTCAAAACTCTGATCATTGTATTCAAATCCAAATTCAGTTTGTTGCCATGAAATATACAGAAATTGTTTACGTCAATTGATGTATCACACAACTATATTACAATGTCAAAACACTATAATAATTATAATATATCATATTGCGGAAAAATATTGAGATCCAGAGCCATAGGTATTTACCATGGTGCAAAACTTTGGAATTGTTTAAATGCTGAACTTAAAAATTATATGTCACTGTATATATTCAAGTCCAAACTAAAAACACAGTTTATCGATGCCTATAGTAGTAGCCCATAAATAATTGTATATTTTCGGTTTTCAGTATTACTCATATGTATGATGATTTACTTTTGTACCTTTGTTTTTGTTTTGTTAAAAAAAAAATTTTGTTTATCTCTGTACAAATTTATTCTCAAATTGTTAATTGTTTCAGCACACGGGAATGTCACTCATAAGACTTAGTCTTTTAAGTTCTTACATTCTCCTTTTCTAACAGTATTGTTTCTATTTTGCATAGATATCATGTATTTTTGCATGTTGTTGGGAATAAGATATTTTGATTTTGAATTTGACCTACGTCGCACAGCATCAGAGGCTATACTTGCCCGGTCCAACAACCGAACCGTCTAGTTATGATGAACCAGTTGCCTGCATGAGCGCGTGCATCTTCGCGCATGCGCAGTATTGCGGACATCGATGGCGTTTGAAAAGAACAACAGAAATACCACGCGGATATGTCAAATTTCCAAAACTATAAGAAATGCACGACAGCTCTCAGTTTTTAGTGCATAGTTCGCTGCACGCGAGTGGAACACAAAAGGAAGATTCTGGGAGCCCAATTCAAGGTATTTACGTTTATATCAGAGATTGTTTGTGAGCATTGTCGTCGTCCCGAGAGAGACGTCCATTGTTCGCGACGGTCATGATCGAATGAACCGTCGTAAGCGTGGCTATACATACCTGCATTCACTCTTTTTGTTATATTTCGGCCCTTGAGACATCGTTCACGTCAATCTTATGACCAAAGTGGCGTATTATCATTGTCCATAAAGTATCAAAATTTGACCTGGATCCGATCAGTTTTACGGATTTGACAGCCATTTGAAATAAACATTGAAAACTCCCTTTACCAGACACAGCTTCAGTAAAATGCATGTTTCAAGCTGTCCATGCTGATAATAGCGTCAATAATGTGCGTAAAAATTTATTGATACACCCATTCATAGCCAAGGACGAGTCCTTTGCTCCATGAAATTTCAAGGTCAAAGGTAAAAAAGGGTCAATATTGACCTGCAAGTAAAAACCATGTAGGTCACCATATCTCAGGAACTAAGAGAGATAGAAACACGGAAGTAAATCCAAAGTATTGCACTCACGTAGCCTAACAACTTTTGTATTTACATCTAAAGTCTGTGACCGATAAACTTCGCGAGCGCCTGAGGTCGAATTTGACCTAAAAAATGACCTTGACCTTTTGGGAATATATCGAGTAGTAGCTCGTTTGAAAGGTCTTCAAGAGTACTTTCCAAATTTGTTCTCATTTCTGGAATCGGACGTCAATTGACGTCATAATGACGTCAAATGTGATTTCGGACTGACATTCAGGCCTTTCGAGTGTCAGATTGCAATGTTATTATATTTACTGCTGATCTGACACAGGCAAACGATGTGGATTCCTCCTATGATGCTCTCTATCAATTTTTAGCTCAATCGATATACACGTTTTGACATAATTGACGTTATTGTGGCAACAAATCGATAAAATTTCCAACGAACGTTATTATCTGAAGATATTATGATCTTGTCCGGTGATAATATAACATATATAAACACGATTTCAACATGCATATTCAAAAACTCCATTCCCGTTAAGTTCGCAGTGTAGAATTGACGACGAATGACGTCATAATTACGTAGGCATTCCGGCAAGTGTGTGACCTACGGCCTCTCGTTTTTGTTTGTTAGTTGTTGCATTTTCGCCACTCCTTCCAACATGCAATCCGTATGTTTGCTATTTATTATTGGGACGCACGAAAGTCTATGTTTCACCTAGTATAAGATACCACGGATACGAATTCACCTGCTGTAATACTAGTATTCGTATCGGCATTATTGACGTTCACAAAACAAGTAAAATATGACACACCAGATGTTTGCAATGGGTAGTTTCAACAGATACCTATCTGAGATGGCAGAAAATGTTCGTGATTCTTGATCTCTGTTTTCCTTCGTTGTAGGATCGAATCTGATCGACTTTTGTTGAAGATGTCCCAAAGATATGCCGTGTGTGTCTTCATTGTGAGCCTACTGTTGATGCCGAGTGCCCGGGCAATCACATGCTACGTTTGTATCGACTTATTTACTGGATGTTATGACCCTTTTGATGGTAGCAGGTTACTAACTCATGATGGTCACTACTACTGTACCAAAACCAAATCAACCACTGGTGGTAAGTTTGGGTGTTCATCCACTCTCAGGATGAACGGGTAATGTAATAATGTGCATCGGTCAGGCTTCATTTTTATTCCAAAAAGGTTGTATTCGTGGTCTGTTATTGTCGTCATCGAAATCTGGTTGCGTTGTTGGTGATAGGTTGACACTTGTGCTGCGTTCAAACCAACTTGTGAAGACAGTGTTTCCCATTTCACCACCAGTGATTTGCAGACAAGCCACGTTACCAATGGTGTTCACCAGGGGTGGAGTGGGAAATTTTTAGCGCCTCCATTTTCACCGCCAGTGAAATAGCTGTCGGTGGTTAACGATGCTGCGTTCAAATCAACACTCACCGCCTGTGACAGTCGCGTCACCGGCGGTGTGTACCGTCTTCACAGTTGGGTTGAACGCAGCATAATACTTACGTTCAAACCAAGTTGTGAAGACGGTGTTTCCCAGTTGACCACCAGTGAATTGCGTTCAGGCCACGTTACCAACGGTGTTCACCGGTGGTGAAGTGGAGATTTTTTAGCGCCTCCGTTTACACCACCAGTGAAATAGATGGTGGTGATTAATGATGCTGCGTTCAAACCAACACCCACCGCTTGTGACAGTCAACGTCACCGGCGGTGTACACCGTCTTCACAACTCGGTTTGTAGACAGCAATTACGTTTATACCACTGAGCCGGTGTCACGGCTAGTGGATGTTAAATCTGTCCCCGAGGATACCATACATAAGCTCAGTAGACTGTTGGCTTGTGGTGGGTACTCACGCACTTGTAATACACCTATTACACCTATTTTGTTTTGGATTTCTAAATTGTTTGATTAGGTTGTTGGCAGTTGTAATCTAATTTACTAAAATACACCTATATTTCACACACTGCTTGTCCTTTATGAGACCAGTGTGGCTTTGACTGTAAATATTTGGCCGGGCGTCTTTTCATTCCAAAATTAAATGTATTATATGTTTGTTATTGTCATCATCGAAATCTGGTTGTGTTGTGGTTAATAGGTTGATGCTAACATAGATCTTTATGCAAGTGATGATAACCGTTTGAAAGTCATAAGTGGTGATATTGCGATTACGTTGTCACAGGGATCACCACTGTAGCTAGGAGTGTGATACCTGGTAGTATTCCTGGGATTCAAATTGGCTGCAGTACATCGAGCGATGCAGGTACCACTGATTCCATATGCTACTGCACGACAGACCTTTGCAACGGAGGAGACGACTTTGGCACGAGCAGCGGTGGGTCAAGTGGTGGAAGTGACAATGGCGGGCCTGATGGTGGCACAGGTCGTGGGGATTCAGACGGGACCATGAAATGTTACAGTTGCACTGAGTGCGGAATCCCATTTGATGGCAGTGGGACACCAACTGACGATGGTGTCGCCTGCATGAAGACAAGATCTACCAGTGGTGGTGAGTCCGAGTGTCAATTCACTTACAAAGTGATATATATATCCAGGATATAGCAAGTAAACTGCAAGTAGTAATAATTGATTGCGATTTCGTTTTTTGTTTCACAGGAATCACCACTATCACCAGGACTGCATTATCTGGTGTTAGCTCTTGGCTGCCGATTGGCTGTACGACATCTAACATTGGCTATTATGTAGATACTGCTATCTCGATATGCTACTGCAGGACAGATCTTTGCAATGGAGGAGACGACTTCAGCACGGGCAGCGGTGGGTCAAATGGTGGAAGTGACAATGGCGGGCCTGATGGTGGCGCGGGTGACGGGGATTCAGACGGGGCCGTACAATGCTACAGTTGCTTTGATTGCGATGATCCATTCAACAGCAACGGGATTGACATTGTTCGTGGAGAGTACTGCATGAAACACAAAGTCAGTGCTAAAGGTGAGTTCGTGTGATGTGTGTTGGCTTCAAGAGTTGGTCGATTTGCAAGCGCTAAGGTAGAGTAGCACAATCTTTTGGTGAAATTCGTTATTAGTCCAGTGGCTCAGGGGTGTATGTGTGCATGAGATATCATGGGGTTCTTCGACAGAGTTTCTTCAGAGTTGTAGACAAAAGTTACATTTAACCACTTAAAGAGAGATGAATTTTTGGAGCAACTGGAATATAAACACAACATTTGACAGATAATTCAATTACTTGTTATATGCTGTATAACATAGGATTATCAAAGTATTAAACCAGATGTAGTGGCCCAGAAACCAAGTATACCGCCTTAAATAATTTGAGTGGAAATCACATGTTCACAAAATGTTACCATGGAGTTTGTGGCTATATTGTTTCTTTTAATGACTTTTTTCCAAACTAGAAGCCCCCAGTGGACAAAAATTTACTAGTGGGTGAATAATATTTGAGAGATTTTAGGAGATAACTTAACTCTGCCACAATAGGGGCCTTCGGCAGAGTTTGTTCAGTGTTGGCGACATAAGTTATTTTTAACTAGTTACAGAAAGATTATGATGATTGATCCATTGAAACTTATGCAATGGCCGAAATACCAACTATACCCCCTTAAATAATTTGCGCGAAAACAACAAAAAATTACTTCGAGGGAACCCGTATAAAATGTCAATTTTATCGCTTAGTGCCGGGGTACCAACTGTCCACCCTGATTAATATGTTCCCTGAATAGCCCCAAATTACACATCTGAAGTCAGATTTAGGGGACATCTCATGCACACATACACCCCCTGAGCCACTGGACTATATAGAAATATATGACTTTTCGTTATCTGCACCACGAAAGGCTCAAACTTGATATTTGAGGGTGGTTCAGAAAAAAGTAGTCCAAAACTTTATCACTTTATCATATTTGTCTGCACACTGCCCCTTTGGGTATGGATAAGAAACATGTCAAGAAATGAGCGTGAATGACAAGTGGTCCTGGATATATGCCAAATTCAGTGGCGGATGTAAAAGGGGCGTCTCCCCTCCCCCCCCCCCCCCCCACTTGACCGAAATGGCGCCCCCACCCCCTCAAAAACACACCCCAGGAATCATCTGGAATTCTCCATATTCCAGTTTTTTTCTCGGGGTTCTTATCCCCCCAAACCCAGACCGGAATGCCCATAAATTTCAAAATATTCAAACTGCACAAATACAGTTGTGAACTACATCTCAGAAATCATCTGGGATACTATCAAATCCCCAAATTCTGTTTTGTCTTTAGGAGTATCGCGAACAGAGCGGGAGAAGTTGTGCTCGCTCCGCTCGCTCCTCTCCTGTACCGAGCCCTCCCCTCTATGGCAAATTCCTGGATTCGCCCTTGTCTATGATGCGCCCCTTCATAGGTACCGCCCCCAAACCCCCTCTGAAAAATCCTAGACCCACCCCTGGCCAAATTGTCTTTACCGGTATGTTCCTTATACTGAACCACCCTATATATGATATACATATTCACGTTACAAGGGAAATAAACTGTGTATTTTCTATCTTTTTTTTATCTGCATGAGTACTGTTCCGTGTGAAACTTTGAAAAAATCAAAGTTCAATGCCATATTTAGACATATTTGTGGTTGCACTGAAAACATATGATTTTTACAGCAGCTTTGCATACAACTATTGAACAGCTCACACGGATACCAATAAATGATTATGCCATTTAAACATAGTTTTCTAAAATTTTCCGTATCTACCCCCAGGAGTCTCCAGTGTCACGAGGAGTGCAGCATTCGGAACCAGTCCCTCCACCGGATGTACAACGACCAATCAGAATGGTGCAGAAGTAAACATATGCTACTGCGCTACAGATTTATGCAACGGGGCGCCAACATTCCGTGCCGGCCAAGACATGGTCCTGGTCAGCATGGTGATCTACTTGGTACAGCTGCTCCTTTGAGGAAGTTGTCCGGTTTTGACAAAGAGCAAACTGTTTATAAGATTCCTTTGCATGGCTTTTGTACTCAGTTGTCTTCTAGCGTCTGCTGAATATTTCTTACGTATAATATAATACGTAAGAAACATATAATATATGTTACTCCTCGAAATCTCAAAATGTGCTTCATAACTACATGGATACCCTACTATTTTACACTCTGGACCCCTATTTTCTGATTCTCAGTTTTTGTTAATTTATATTAATGTTTTCGCTTTTTTTCGTAATTCAGCGACTGTGAAGGGTTTTATGATAGGCTAGTGATCAGAACTGGTATACATGCTACTACACAGGATTGAAATGACGATATTCTCGTGACTGCTGAGTTGTTCAGATTGCTGTGAAGTTCATAATATTTCCGCGTAAACATAACTATTTTAGACCTGGACATGAAATATATTGGTAGTGTCTGTTGTCGTATATTTGAACTATTATCCATGTTATCATAACATGTTCCCTGCAAATGTTTTAACGTCATATTTGTGATCACAATGGTGTACATATTTCGTGCGATTATGTTATGACAATACGATATTAATTTTGATACTGGGTAACGGATTCGACGTCAGACAAATACAGACATGTAACCGCATCTGAGGACGCTATAAATCGCCTAATAAATCTATGAAAGTAGGCTACGGTGATAAAGAGTAGAAAATGAATCGATACGACATAAGAAATATATTCTAATGACCTTCGTTATTCGGTTGAGTTTAACATGCATTAATGATAGGGAGGAAAGAGAAAAATATCAGAAGACAATAGTTATTGCAATACGCACCCTGAAATTGGTCACACTTGACAGTTTACTGTACATGCTGTAGTGGTATTTCAAAGTAGATTTGAACGAATCAGATGTATTTTTATTCCGAGATGGTGGTCTTTGTCATAATACATCATAACGGTCGTTTATGTGAAGGCGAATGTGGTGTGATACGACATTGATGGGTTAGTAAATTTGTATGTGGAGTGATGCCTTGAGACCCCTTCTAATACTCAAGTTTGAACTTATTTTATCCGTTTGACTTCGAGAAAAAATGTAATCAGGAAATTACACTCTTAAATAGATATATCTTGGGGTATGGTGGTTTACTTTCGGGAATGGTTTAATGAGTTACATATTCTAATGGATGCATTTTTTTTTCAATACTGGTGTACATGCGGAATAAAGATTTACATGCCAGCTGTACCCATAATTAAAAATATGCTTAGTAATATGCTTGATTATTTTATTTTTATAAAATAAAAATGTTACGTGAATGTTTTTTGTGTCATAATTATTTTGTCTCGTGTATAGTGTAAAACTTCTAATAAATGCAGGACCTCCAATAAACACAGGCGTGGAAGGGGTGATACCTGCTGAATTTTATGACGACAGGCACGGAAGTATCCATCTATAACCACCAATACAGCAAAATTGTGATGATTCCAATAACAAATGTAAAATACAACATTTTGCAATAGAAACATATCCGACCAAATACACACACACTGGTGTCATCAGGGGCAGAGTGTGCTGAATGTAGTTGTTTCTATTGCACACTAGAACTAGAACTGGTATACAACTGCCCAACAACCTACGAAATTAATTTAGAAATCCAAGAAAAAAACATGGAATAGATATTTGACAAGTACATGAATACCTGATTACAAGCCAAAAGGCTACTGACGTGCAAGGGTTCAAGGATAAATAAAACAATCGAGACAGGCAGATTTGATGAATGTGGTCGTATTTTCTGCAACCATGTACACACGATAGGAGATAGAATCAACACACACATGACCTCCAATTGGCACAGGGTTTGGAAAGCAAATGAAAACAAAAAAAAACACCCTGCATTTATTGGAAATGTTACGATGTCTCACTCAGCTAATCACAGCATGAAGAGTGACAGTGACAAAAGTTTGGTGGAAAATTTTTAATTGATGCATAAGAATTCGCATCATGCACCTTGGTGGTGTGAATGAAGTTCGTTGCCTTTGATTCGAAATTCTGCGTGTGACGTCCATTTTGATTTTCTGATGGGTGGGAATCTGTTTCGAGCCACTTCCAGGCCAACCTCCCTCTCATTTTATATATTTTGTCGCCATTGAATTTCTTTTATCCAGTTGTTCTTTCACGAGAGAAGATGTACGGAGTAATCGCTTGGGATATTTCAAGATAGAGCTTGAATATTGGCATATCCAAACTTGAGTCATACATGTATAAAACAGTTTGAAAATGACCTCGAATTTAACCTGCGAAAGTATGTATCAATCTATTACCACGAATACAGTAGATTTTGATGATGCCAATAACAAACGTAAAATACAACATTTTGCAATAGAAACAAAGCCCGACCAAATAGTTTATCCAAAGACACACTGGCGTCATCAGGGGCAGACAGTGTGTTAAATGTAGTTGTTTCTACTGTACACCTGATAGAATTAATATACAACTGCCCAACAACCTATGAAAATATTTTAGAAACCCGAAACAAACCCCATGGAACAGATATATGACAAGTACATAAGTACCTAATCAATAGCCAGAAGGCTACTGAGTTGATGGTATCCTCGGGGACAGATTTAACGTCCGCCAGCAGTGACACCGACTCAGTGGTATGAATGTATGTATCAATCTATTACCACGAATACAGTAGATTTTGATGATGCCAATAACAAACGTAAAATACAACAGTTTGCAATAGAAACAAAGCCCGACCAAATAGTTTATCCAAAGACACACTGGCGTCACCAGGGGCAGACAGTGTGTTAAATGTAGTTGTTTCTACTGTACACCTGATAGAATTAGTATACAACTGCCCAACAACCTATGAAAATAACCTGCAATGAAAATTTTTTTTTTTTTTTTTTATGAAAATAAACCTGCAATGGTCATAACAGCAACATAACATAACATAACATAACAGCAATTTTTTATGAAAATAAACCTGCAATGGTCATATCAGCAATTTCGGCTAGAAAAAAAATTAGCCCAAAGGCTAAGATAGGTTACCGAAAAATTTTGGTTTGGCCATGGCAGCATTGGCAGATAACAGACCTTGAGATTTACCAATCAAGGTCATCCGTGTGAACTTCGATGTCACCATTACATGTATGTGTGCAGCATTTGATATTCTATATGTTCATAATAGTATAATGATGTATTATGATAATACAAAGATATATCTGGGTGGAATCGTTTAGGCCGCTCAGGTCAATTTACACATTCCGAGTCAGACATTTGGCACTCAAGGCCATCTGACGTCAAGTTCAAGGTCATCATTAGTTTTGCCATATATGTCTTCCTATATGTTCATAATGCAAACATAAGCTCTATCTGCAAGCATTTCATCTATAGAAGCATTTCTGCAAGCATTTCATCTATAGAAATTTTTTTTGACCCCAAAATGGCTGTTTTGACCTTTCAAGGTCATCGAAAGTCAAATTCAAGGTCACCATACAAATCGCCATATATGACTCCCCATTTGAAAATGCCAATTTCTAAGCTGTATCTTCAAGTGTTGTATAAGTACAGTCCTGACAGCTCCCATTATGAAGGAAAAAAGTGCCGAAAATTTTCCAAGTCCAAATTTTTTTTCAAAGGGTGAAAATTGTTTTCCCCTAAAAATGGCTCAAAATGGATAGTGATGCGATTTGGGGCGAAACATTTTTTTTTGCCGACTCGTCAAAAATTCGAAATAACCGCCACAAGGAGATCGGCGATCAAAGGCAACAAAACTTATACACATCATAAAGGTACATGAGGGGAATCTTTTGAAACAAAAATCTCAAAACTGATCAGACAGTTTTTGAGAATATGGCCGCCATTTTGGAAAAAATGCGAAAATAAAAATAATACCTCCCTCTCCAAATATTTTTAGGCATTTTTGTGCAAGATTCGATCGTAAACTTTGAAGACATTAATGTTGACGGACTACGACGGACAACGATGGATGACGACGGACGACGACGACGGACGCAACGTCATGGCAATTGGTTATTGGACCAAAGGTACGGTAACCTAAAAAAAAACAACTGTGGCTCAACACTAACATTTCTCCGAGAATCCTTTTCAGACCTTGGGTTAGTTTTGCCATAAGTATCAGTTGATAGATTCCACAGATATAGGCCGTGGGCCAGATTAGACCCCTGAGCGCTGCACCCCCCCCCCCCCCCTCCCCCCCCCCCCCCCCCCCAACCCATCCACTAAACCCCACCAACTTCTGTTGAAGCCCAGATGCATACTAAACACGAGTCGGAACGTTACCAAGAACAACCATTTAAACATGGGTACCGCTATACGCATTTTTCCCAAACTCCGACTTAGCGGTATACTTGGTAAATAGCCTACTATATCGGTTTTGTTACACTGATCACCACATGTCATTTATCATGGGAAAGGCAATTTGAATGACTATCTAATGATGTCTTCAAATCTGATTCACTACAAATATTCATCTGTTCATTGCAAGTTGAATCACTTTTAAAATCGACAACTCGAAACTAATCCTCCGGATCCCAGATGTTGGCTACGGGGTGAGATTATCTGATTCAAACCCCTCATATTCCCCGCCAAAGGGTATCATTTTGTTTGATGGTGTTTTCAGAATGAAATAATAGGTGTTAACAGGAAAAATATATGGATAAACTTTGTTACACTGGAAGCTCGGATTTTTTTGTGTGCAAATTAAGAGGGTATATTCGGTAAGTAGCTAACTGTGTCAGTTTTTCTACACTAATCACCAGATACTATATACCAATGGAAGAGGTAATTGAATTACCTATCCAAAACTCTCTTCGAATCTGATCTGCTGAAAATATCCATCTGTCTATGGCAAGTCAAACAGCTTTTATATCGACAACTCAGAACAATTCCCCTGGATCCCCTATGATGCTTCGACCAAGTTCAACCCATTGAAGTTTCCATGCTTTTTCTCCACCTGGTAAAAAGTGTCTTTCATTTGGTGCTCCTAGGGGCCCCTAAATGAAGGTGACATGAAGCGTAACCCAGATGGTGCTTCCGGTTTCGGAATCGATTTTGATATTTATTTTATTTGTATTATGGTGACCAGTATTCGTACGTTCAATGAGATGTATCATATCAGACGCTGAGGTGCTGTAAAATTGGAATTTTTTGTTTTGGCGTAAATTAAGTCACCTTCATGTAGGGGCCTAGCTGACATATTTTAACTCATAGACGTGGAATCAATACCCAGTATTAAGTATCCCGAGCAAACAAAGCAGGGCCGTTATCCAATCTCATAGTCCGGGGACAGAAAGTCATATCAGGCATACGAAGTGAGAGAAAACAAAAATGACAGGGAAACTTACTGACTGTATGAGCACTAGTCTCTGTACAACCACGGCACTGGTCACGCTATTTTGAGGAATCAACATAAAATATTGGTATATTTTGACAGTCTGAGAAATGCCATTGTCCCGCCTGCGACGGGAATACACGCACTCATTTGGGTGATGTGTTATAAATGTAGATGAAATACGTCTGGATACCGTATCGATGCGCAGATAGACAATATGTGCCTGCATTCTAAGGTGCATGCGCCTATAAGTGAGTCCCATTTGATTTTCGTAGCTGGAAACAATTTTCGACATATTGGCACGTAATTTAGACAAGTTTTCTGGCAAAATTGTTGTGAAACATCGATTGACATTTGGGGATGCATGTTATGGGACAAATTTTCCGGCCTATACAAGGTTATATGCAGGTGATAATCACATGCAATCAGAACGTACAAATATATTTGTTGAATATATACTCTAAATTCCATAGTTTTCTCAAAATCATCACCAAAAGCCCATATTAGAAGCACTTTCTTTTAGAAAAAATAAATATGAAATATCTTAAATTTGATGTCTGTATGTGCATCAATACAGTAGGTGCTCGTTGTGGTGCATTGTGATGATTGTCAGAATTCAGTTTTTATAGGTTACCGTATTTTTATTATATATTTGTATATACCTAGTCAGTCGCAGAAAATGTGAATAGCTGGACTCCAACGGTATGAGTTTTGTGTGCGGGTTTTATTTTTTCAAGTTTTACAGGTTGCCGTATTGTTATTATTATTATTATTATTATTATTATTATTATTATTATTACAATATCGATGGGGAGACATACCCCATAAATGGGGTATGTCATGCCATCTTAGTAACACCACAAATGTATCTGGATTCATTCCTATGGGCCTGGGTGTCCTAGTAGGGCTGGTGGTCGGGGTTTGGGACGGCGTGAAGCTAAAATGGAATACTGGCTTTCCCTTATTAAACTATGGTTTAACAAGTAAATGCGAGTCGCACTTACCCCATGGGGTAAGTACGACCAAAGTCGGACATACCCCTATCGATATTGTTATTATTACTATTATTATTATTATTATTATTATTATTATATATTTGTATATACCTAGTCAGCCTCAGAAATGTGAATAGCATTATTTTAGCATATCGCCTCTATCAGAGTCGACTAGCTCGATCGTTTAAGATTCGACTGTGCCGACATTAACATACGTGTTCAACATTGATTTGGTGGTTGTGGATGCATTCGTTCACGATGGGTTTCGACCCACACATTCTGAGCAACGATAAGGTGTCATAACCGGATATCGGTTTGTGTATTTAGGATCACCCAACAATACTGTTTCCATAGTTGTGAAATGAACATGCTTCGATGTGCTCGATGTTACTTCGGGTAATCAGGTCGAAATCCCTGGTCACTGCAGGGCTAACCTTGTTACTTTTGAAGCCCCAACATACTGATGTCCACATGAATCTAGTAGCCAATCAGTGTAGTTTTACTGATATATTGTATGATCAAATCCGTTTCAGAGAATATTTTTGACCCCTAGTTCGATTTACCTGCATATTATTCCCGTTGTGATCCTAATGTTCATGAATGTTTTCAGTATTCACTGAAATATAAATGTTTTCAGATTCATATTTCTAAGCAACTTCTCTAACAATATGCACAACCATCCCCCATCTTAACCATTGCATCTTATTTCTTGTGGGCAAGAAAAAATACCAGTAAAGGTTGGCTTGAATTCAACGTTAGGCATATATCACTAGAGATTATTTTGACAAGTGCGCATGGATACGACCCGTTGCCCTATTCGTCCCCTATATGTCAGTTTCAGCTATTCGTTAGCGCATAGCAAGCGACTATTGCTTATGCGTCAAAAATGAAAGACTGCTATTGAGTCAAAGACTGTTCAAAATTGAAAGACTGCCATTGAGTCAAAGACATCCTGACTCCAATTGGAATTCGGTGGCACGCAGGTTGGCCTCTCGCCATCTCCTATCCCCGAGGTTTCAGATATATTGTCCCCGAGGCTGTGTATGCCCTTAGCCAAAACAGGGCGCAGCTCCCATCCTGCTGCGTCCTGCCAGCTCGCTAGTACGTTGTCAACTGAAGTGATCACGGCCAAACTCAAGAGCTACAGGGGTGCACGTGCATGGGATATTACGTTAATTGGAACAAAGCCAATAAAGAGCGTCCGCTGGTGTGGTGCATGTCAGAGCTGAGGCACGAGACCAAGTATGAGATACAATTACCACACCGTCGCATATACGGTCGATGGCAGGGGCAAAATCTCAATACAGGGGCAAAATTACCAGGAAATGTTATTTGTATCCTAACCTTGGCTCGTTCAGGCAGTGAGTTACCTGTGCTTTTCCTTGGCACGTCCGGTCGAGGCTATTATATTTTGTGGATCTGTGGCTCATCCCCTGCGTCCACGTTTGCACTGTCTGTGTCTTAACTCTGATTCGTTCAAATAGGGTGGTTCCACTTGTACGACTCGTATGCTTTACGTATACGACTGTTTTCAGTCGTTGAGGGGCCGTTAAAGTAACTCATACAGAAATATGTTTATACTCTCTACACTCCACGCCCATGAAAACATAGATAATAAGTCTATATGATAAGAATACATGCTCAATTATATACATTTGTGCCATACAAAATACTTGGTAATTGCATCTTGTCTCAATGGTTTGGAATTAGCAAAACGTTTTAACAACGTTAAATGAACACAGTGTCGGTATATATCAGACGGATCGAGAACCCTCTCTAACCTCAAAGTGGTGGAAATAAAACCACAATAAATTGGTCTTGCCTATTGTGTCAAATTGCTATTTGAGATCTACACCCAGTTTTTACTGTGTACATTCCAGATTTACAGGAGAAAATCAATGTAACTTGAATCGAAACCATCATTCACTATGCGCGCTAGACTGAAAACCTATGAAAGACTTGATAAATAGAATGTTTAAAACATACAAAATACCATTTTACTGGTATACATACACTCAGTGACAGCACCAATCAGAATAAAAGCTCGCCTGATCAAAGGGACAAGCGAACCGTTTGAATCAACACAGCTGCATCCTGAGCAAAACATTTTTGGCTTACCGGCCCAGGGGCCTAGTGCACCAAATCGTCGTAAAACGAGCGTCGGTTGAGAGTCAGTGGAACCTACGTCCATTGTAGAAACGTCCGTCGTGAGATCACCGCCCGTGTGGTGTGCACCAAAAAGTCGCAAATTGGTCGTTGGTCCGACGCGTCGGCGTGCCTACCGACGGATTGGTGCATACTTATTCGAGTCTTGGTTCTCAAGAATACCAGTTTTAACAGTGAAAATGCATAGTATATGGATGACTGGTGTAGGAAATACACGTATAGTATGATTCTGGAAAGGTATGGTGTGGACATTAAATTATACGAACAATAAAAATCCTTTATGCACTGTAGCTGCAGGCATAACCCGACTGAAGCCTAAAATAAATCTGTAGACAATGAATGCACATTTTACTCTGTGTGATTCCATTATTTTACACATGTATTGTACTTTAGCATTGGTTAACATAGGATGAAAATAATTGCAAAGGACCAACCATAACATGCCTATTGGTGCATAATGAGCAATGTTATCTTTCCTTATCGCGTGTACACTGAGTGTGTGTATCAATATATCGAAGCATTTAGAAAAAAAATATATGAAACAAAAGATATAATACAATTTCATAAATCGAGTTTTCTCCGCGCTCAATGCAACCATCATAGCAGCGCAGATGTTAGCATAATTATACTGATACACTGCAATCATTCAAATTTTGATAACAGCTCGTTCCTAACGCTATCAGGGTGTTATGTGAACATATCGCGCAGATAAGAAATATTTTACTTCACCTATATTGTATGGTACACGATTTCAAAAGTTGTACGACCCATCTACGACTGCTCAGTAGGAGTCGCAGATTTTACGTCCAGTGGACGTTAGTTTTCAACGACCGACAGCTTGGTGCACACCAACTTTCACACCGACGCAGAATTCACGACGAAAGTTGGTGTTTTTACGACGGACGTTGTCACAGACGGTTTGGTGCACTAGGCCCCAGCTATTGTCGTGGGTTCTCGTCCGTCGGCGTCTTCTGTTAAAGTACAAGTAAAGTGAAAATATGATATGGGCCTGTATTTAAGCATTCAAAGAGGTGAGCAGAATATTTTTTCACAGAATGTCAATATCATTATTTGTTCAAAAGTTACAGAAGTTTGAATCTTGAAGTGGCAAGGTTCCTTTCTTGCAAACCAGTTTGCTCAATAGTACGAAAATGAGATATGTGACGTCATGGATGACAATCTTTAATTAGGTACTTGAAGTTGTGAAATATTAGCAGAAACAACTGTTCAGTGGCTGTAAATAATTTTATAGACTTCACAGTAGGAATAATAAACGATTGCAATTATTATGTTGTTACCAAGGTTATGAATTGACCGATTTGGCCCATAGCAACGATGGTTGCTATGGCCAGCACCCACGTCATAGCCACCCTAAAACTATTGTATATGTGGTGGCAATGAATGTTTATTCTCTAATTCACAATTAATTCACATGAATTCTGGTAACATATAATTTACATACTAATATAATGATAAGAAAAGTGACATCCTGCGAAAATGACCATTTCAAACGGTTATAACAAATAGATATATTGACAAACCTTACTAATCAGCTGAATGATTGTTATCTGATGAACCTACATCATTTTCCCATTTCACTTGTACTTTATAACATATTTTTGTCTTCAATGTTTATGTGTACGAGATTTTTGTTCTAAAAATTCCCCTCATATACCTTTGTGATGTATATGAGTTTCGTTGCCCTTGAATCGCCGTATGTGCGTGGCGACTTTTTATATTTTTTAGGCACTGGGGTCGGCGAAAAAAAATTGTCTGTCCCAAATCATTATACTATCTGTTTTGGGCCGTTTTGAGAGATTTTTTTTTTGCTCCATTGAAAAGAAATTGGAAATTTTCACCACTTTTTCTCCCTCCATGTGAAAGCTGCCACAACTGCTCACCTAGAACGCATGAAGATAAAGATTTGATAATAGCATTTTCAAATGGGAAGTAATACAGAGCGATTTGTTAGGTGACCTTGAATTTGACCTTCGGTGACATTGAAAGGTCGAACAGCTCTTTGGTCGAAAAGATGGCAAATTTGCCCTTTGTATGTAAGTATCAATCTGTTACCACCAATACAGTCAGATTTTGATGATGCCAATAACAAACGTAAAATACAACATTTTGCAATAGAAACAAAGCCCGACCAAATAGTTTATCCAAAGACACACTGGCGTCACCAGGGGCAGACAGTGTGTTAAATGTAGTTGTTTCTACTGTACACCTGATCACGGCGAAAAGTGGACCAGTTGTAATCTGGTTTGCCCCGGACCACTACCTTATTGTACCAGGCGAGGATGATGAACAACATCCATCGCAGCATGTGCTTCTGCAGTCATTCAAGAGTGGACATGCACTTCAGTAATTCACACCGAACCCAACACCAACACATGGCATATACCAATAATCATGATAATGCCTCCAATTCAACCTTCAAATGAGCGGGGGGTTGTCAAACATTTACAAAAAAGGAGATGACACACGGGCGTCACCAGGGGCAGACAGTGTGTTAAATGTAGTTGTTTCTACTGTACACCTGATCACGTCGAAAAGTGGACCAGTTGTAATCTGGTTTGCCCCGGACCACTACCTTATTGTACCAGGCGAGGATGATGAACAACATCCATCGCAGCATGTGCTTCTGCAGTCATTCAAGAGTGGACATGCACTTCAGTAATTCACACCGAACCCAACACCAACACATGGCATATACCAATAATCATGATAATGCCTCCAATTCAACCTTCAAATGAGCGGGGGGTTGTCAAACATTTACAAAAAAGGAGATGACACACGGGCGTCACCAGGGGCAGACAGTGTGTTAAATGTAGTTGTTTCTACTGTACACCTGATCACGTCGAAAAGTGGACCAGTTGTAATCTGGTTTGCCCCGGACCACTACCTTATTGTACCAGGCGAGGATGATGAACAACATCCATCGCAGCATGTGCTTCTGCAGTCATTCAAGAGTGGACATGCACTTCAGTAATTCACACCGAACCCAACACCAACACATGGCATATACCAATAATCATGATAATGCCTCCAATTCAACCTTTCAAATGAGCGGGGGGTTGTCAAACATTTACAAAAAAGGAGATGAAACAGGACCGAATATCATCCGTGATCGTTCAATGATTATCCATGATCGAATCTCAAAGATTCTCAAATACTATCTGATTTATCTTCTCAAATACCACCCGATGCAACCACCAGCGATAGAAGAGCCCCTATCGCTGGTGTTACCAGCGGTAGAGAATCTCTGCGGCGGTGCAGCATCCTGAGCATCACAGCTATCTCCAGCGTAGGAAAGTTTAACGCTGGTGATCGACCTGACATCTACCAGCAAATATGTGACCAATTCGTTGTAACTGCTATGCGTGTCTCAATACTCAATAGTCACCACCGCATATTTTACAATTTTTATTTTCTACAAACGCGAGTGCTCAGGGCGATCGGCAAGTTCCTACTCGTTAACAGACTAAAGCTCTCAGACTACACGTGGACCACATATATTAGATCTATATATAGAGAGAGATGACTATGGCGACTATGCCTATGGTCGTATCCGCGTATGGGCAAATCAAAACGTTTACGTACAATCTTGACAATACAGGCACCTCACCCATCCACCCCCTTGTATCAGGTGCATGTACTTGCACAATTGTTACGCTCCGTATACGCTAGCACATCATAACAGTGTCATGCTCACCCCTCCCCCCCCCCCCCCTCCCCCAAGTTCAGCCCGTGGATTAGGGCTTCAACGAGAACAAAATTTCGTGACCGGTTAGGCTATACCGCTACCCTTTAGCTTTGTAACCGAACTGTAAACCAGTGAATCGTACGGAAGCTCATATTCGCCACATAGAGGAACGTAATTTTTTTAGAGCGTTATGACGCTCTAATTACAGTGTAATAACGCTGTAATACAGCAATATAACGCTCTAATTTACAGCGTTATAACGCTTTAATTTAGAGCGTTATTATGCTCTATATTAAACTGTTCACCTTCCTATCATATTTCCATTGTCGTGATTTGTAATAAACATATCTAGATCAGAGTAATTTTGAGATTTCCCTACATATGATTGAGCTGATGAAACAGCAGGTCTGATGATGTCTCTGCAGTGTAAATTAGAGCATTATTATGCTATAATTTAGAGCGTTATTACGCTGTAATTTAGAGCGTTATTACACTGTATTAGAGCGTTAAAATGATGTAATTAGAGTGTAATTACACTGTAAATTACAGCGTTAAAACGCTGTAATACAGGGTAATAACGCTTAAATTACAGTGTAATAACGCTCTAATACAGCGTAATAATGCTGTAATTAGAGCATAATTACGCTGTAAATTACAGCATTTTAACGCTCTAATACAGCGTAATAACGCTTAAATTACAGCGTAATAACGCTCTAATACAGTGTAATAATTTTGTAATTAGAGCGTAATTACGCTGTAAATTAAACCGTAATTACGCTGTATTAGAGCGATATTATGCTGTAAACTACAGCGTTATAATGCTCTAATACAGCGTAATAACGCTGTAATTAGAGCGTAATTACGTTATAAATTAAAGCGTAATTACGCTATAAATTAGAGCGTTATAACGCTGTAATAGAGCATTATAACGCTGTAATAGAGCGTAATAATGCTCTAATTTACAGCGTAATTTCGCTCTAATTTACAGCGTTAATACGCTGTATTACAGCATTATAACGCTGTATTAGAGCGTAATTACGCAGTACATTAGAGCGTTATTATGCTGTAAATTAGAGCTTATTACGCTGTAAATTAGAGCGTTATAACGCTGTAAAGAAAAAAGTGCATTCCTCCATCTGGCGAATATGAGCCACCGTAGAATCGTCCAAAATTATAGACCTAAATATTCCAAACTAAAACCATTTTTTTTCGCAGTTTGCATTTTATCAAATAAATCTCCGTGTCAAAAACAGATCAAAATTGCGTCTAAAACTCGACATTAGACGTCATTTTCACGTGAAAATATGCCATATTATGATGAATAAACATTCTATTTGGATCGGAGAGTGATAAATCACTTCAAATCTGCGCGTTTATGCAGAAATTTGACTGACATGAAGTGTTTTAGGCTGAATTACGAGGTTGAAATATACGTTCACGATTAACCGGTCACAAAATCTGTAACCGGCTACACTCTGTAACCAAGTAACCGAACCGTAACCGGTTAACCGATTTTTTGAAGCCCTACCGTGAATAGTGCTAATCCCCCCTCCCCCCTCAACAGCCCCTCCCCAAGAAATACAAACACAATCCTGGTTTTATCCATTTGACCACGTGCACTACCCCCCTACCCCGTGCCCACCTTTCAATGGAGCAGCAGGGTCGAGCAGTAGGGGTGCGAAAATTGTCAGTTTGTCTGCACAGGCCAATCAATAGGCCTAATAGGGACACCCGAAAACGAGTTTCAAGTTCCAAGTTCCAAGTTCCGAGTTTCAAGTTCCGAGTTCCAAGTTCCGAGTTCCAAGTTCCAAGTTCCGCATTTAAAGTTCCAAGAAAGTGCAGTTATCATTTTTATATTTCTGCATCGGGTCTTGTTCCACCTTTCAACAGCTGTTCAATATCACAAAGTCGAAAATTAACGTTCCAAGCTGATGCCTGGTACGCGCGGACCTCAGAGTGCCATGCGGGTATGATTTGAAAATGATTTGGGTGTGCTTTTCGTTCAATTCTACATGTATTTAGTTAGAATGTATTTTAATCATTTCTATATTTTACATTCACAAAATTAAATACAAATGATGGGAAAATTGAAAACAAAGGGGAATGAAAATAATACTTATTGCATTATGACAGAATAAATTCGGATCTTGTCAATTTCTTTCATTAAATAATTGTTCAGGCATCACCAACGAACTATGCTGTGGATGACTGAACAAATATTTCATAGAAGAAGTTGATATTTATCATTTAATCGAACGTGTAACATATAGTGGGGCTGCGCCTTCAAACTGACGGCATAATCCCTCGTCTCTGCAACTTTTAGACTCAATGTTCAATTGAAAGAACTCCTGAAAAAGCGTGGCATGTGTAGAAATACCGTAAAACTTCTAATAGACGCTGGGTTTCTAATGGACGCCGGGTTCTGATAGACGCCGGGGGTTCAGGTAGATACAGTTAGTTCAGGTAACCCCGGGATCGTAACACAGACCTCGCCAATTCCAATAAACGCCGGGTCCAGACAACGACTGAAATCAATAAACACTGGGTTCTAATAAACGCCGGATCTAGAGTGTAACTGAAATCAATAGAGGCCCGGGCGTTTATTAGAAGTTTTACGGTACTGACTGAACACCAACGACACCTTTTTCTTAGAACTTTAAACGCGGAAACTCAGAACTTGGAACTCGGAACTTGGAACTTGGAACTTGGAACTCGTTTTCGGGTGTCCCTGAATAATACCCCCGTCACACTGAGCCTGCATCCTTGTTGTGTTCCTACGGCGACCCAGAACACGTTAGAAACACAGACCCTGTGAGGTTGTGGTGAAAATGCAAAAAGTCGCCGTGGGAACCCCAAGCAACTCCAAGAACGCTGAAGGTCGCAGAGCGATGATGACCACTTTGGACACGGTGACGTTCAGTGTCCTGGCTCAGGACGCCGTAGAATCACCTCGGAGTCACCATAGTCGCCATAGCAACCTAGTAGTAAATGTCGTGAAGTGGATCTGTGATTCCACGAGGAACTTACTGCATCCGTACTTCGTCACCAAATTAGTCAGTTTAGGACATATTGAGGTTGCAAGCTCAGTTTCACGGGGGTATTACCGCCGTCACACTGAGCTTACCTTTTTACTGCATTCCTTCAGAATTACAGAAATTCGCCATGGGGATGCACAGGATACCGAGTTGCACAGCGATGGCGACTACTTTGGACATGATCAAAGCAAACGTCGAAGTTTGACGTCCTGAACCTTTATTTTGAGGACGCCATGAGGTCTTTCTTCAATGATGGCTGTGGTCGCCATAGGAATGTGGTAGGAACTGGCAGGGCGCTCTAGGTTGTGAAGTCATGATAGGCACACCAAAATGCTATGGATTCACTGGGATGGCCATGTGGACGTTGTTCTGACGCCGTCTAAACTTAGTAGAAATGCCAAGGAGGCCTGGACACAGTAAGGTGGTGGAGATGCCTTGGAGAGGACATGGAGACTGGGATGCAAGCTCAGTGTGACGGGGGTACGTATCACAATTTTGCTTCTTTCACCATTCCGGACATTTATGGGTAGAATTCTAGATCAGTTGGGGGTTTGCCCTGCAGAAACTTGGAATGAAAGGTTTTTTTTTAATAACTACACAGTAACAGTTTTGCGCACCACCTCATCCATTTTGAGATAAATGCCAGTAACTTAAGACTGGAATTGTATTTATTGGTATTGTCCTTTGCACAGATATCATGGATGAGTATGAGCAAGTCGGGAGCCGTGCTGCAGTCGAGAGAGTTCAGGTCTTCAAAACAGAAGAAAAAATTTGTTAAGAGGCTGGAGAAAGCTTTGAAGGTATTAATCTAATTGCAACTGTAAAAAGATAATGGACATCATTCTTATAACAACAGCAGGACCTACAGCACTTTGCCTCTCTAATTAAGATCTTGGAAAACTGAACTCTGGCTGATATATGTCTCAAAGCTGTATGTGTGTCTTGTCCTGCTTAATTTAGAAAAAAAGCAACTGTGTCAGAAGACACTTTCACTGCAGGACATGTTACATCAAGATCAGGTAGATCTGCAACTGATTTTTTTTCATGATAAATGCCAGTTGTGAAACCTAAGATATTGCTAACTGCGGTGTCATCATATTGTATCTGTAACTTGCCAGCTTTTCTTCATCATATGTTGTGTGATTTTCATGTCTTTACTAAATGAATTAATGCATGTAATCACATATTTCCATGAAGTATGTGAATGTATCTCTGTATAAAATCTATGTATTGTTTCTTTTTCTGCAGGGCACACCTTCACCCCTACCTGGCAATACATCACCCCCACCTGGCAATACATCCCCCCCACCTGGCAATGCATCACCCCCACCGGGCAATACATCACCCCCACTGGGCAATACATCACCCCCACCTGGCAATACATCACCCCCACCTGGCAATACATCACCTGTGAATCCTGTCCCAGAAGTAAGCCGGAATAGAAATGTTGTAAATAGAGAAATGTGTATGCACATAACTCTAGCATCTATGGTTTTAGCAGAATTTTTTTTTCCTTTTTTTTCTGCCGCTTTGGTTTCCGACTGATAACTTTAGTTTGCCTCGATGCATCTTTTGGCCAAATTTTCAGTATTGGTGAGACATATCATTTGGAATAACCCTATTGTTTTTCAACTGCACCCAAGGTCCATGAGGATGAAATCCATGTCGATTTTGGGATTTTTTTTATTTTGGTTCATTTATCAACAGGGATGAACCCAATTAATTTTGGGATCAATCCGTCAAACGACCTTCAACCTAGAGGCCGGAAATGTTTTCGCCCAGTCATCCTTGATGTTTCGTGCATATCTTGAAAACGATGCATCGTAGAGTGAAATGGATGTTATTTTCGGCGCCCTAGAGAAACAAGTCTAAGGGGTATTAGGGATGATCTTTGACCTTGACCTTAATTTTTTTGCTGAGTCGACACTTTTCGTTTTCGGCAATATCTCGTATAACGGGTGTAACGTAGAGTGAAACGGACGTTATTTTCGGAGTTGTCGCCCTAGACAAAAATGTCTAATAGGGTATTAGGGATGAACTTTGACCTTGACCTGAATTTTTTTTGCCGAGTCGCCATTTTTCGTTATCGGCGATATCTCGGAAATGGTGTGTCGTAGAGCGAACAGACGTTATAGTGCAGGTTCTTAGCTCATAATTTTGGAGGAATTGTTCACATTGTGATAAAAGCATGAAACTTTGCAGAGGGGTAGAGTATCACTCACTGATCAATATAAGCTAGGGAGCCATTCTCAATATGGCATGTGGCGGATATGGCAGCCATTTTTCTTTTTGCAGTAAATCGACCTAAAACGGCCTGTTTGAGAAATCGGTTATTTCTATCTGTGCATGTCAAATATTATCCAATATCAACAAAATTGGTATCAAACTGACCGGAATAACAAGACCAACCCACTTATAATAGAAAAAGATAATTATATCGAAAAACAGTTTTTTGCTTGAATTTTGACAAGTTATCTATGTATCTCGTAGTCGGACATGTACAATAGGTGTGCCTGCACCCCCTCAAAGGCATGATCATCTGAAATTATTTTTTTTAGTTAGATTTCATCCTATTATTGATTATTAGGGAGATTCCAGAGACCCACCAATGGTTGAAAATGGTTGTTTTGGTCCTTCTCCAAAATGTCCGCCATCGAAAATGCCGAAATCATGTTTTGGGCCATAACTCGGCTTCTTTTGCAGGTAGAGACATGATTTTGGTGTCTATACCCATGTTTTTGATACTGAAGAATACAATTCTGTCATTGCTGGGTACCTGTGTCTGTTGGTTGCTTCAGTCTGTCTGACAAGGTGCGAATGATATGTGTAGAAATCCTGAGATGGGACCAGATTGATAGCATTTCCATTCTCACATAACACGCTCAGAAGATAAGAATCAATTTACAGAAATAGTGAATTCCTGGACACATGATTTGATGATGAATGCGACACTCGCTTGTAGTCATTAAAAAAGAGTGCAGTTTTCTGTCATTTGACCTGGTAAGAAAGTCAAAAATGCACATGAACCAGTATTTGGGGTCTGCAGTAGCCATCTTTATTAGTTGTAAATGTAATACAACACCTTTTCACTTCACGGAAAACGAGGGAAATCCAAGATGGCTACCAAAGCCAATAGATAATTTTTGAATATAAGCAAGGTCTCTGCATAAAAATGATCAGTATTGGAACTGAACAATCCAATGAAGCATGGTCATTGTTGAAAAGCTTTCCCGTTGACACAGTAGCATAATCGTGCTAATGTGTTTAATACAATAAAAATGATTACTCCTCATGTACGATTACACAGCAAATAAGTATTGGTATATACATGTTCATCCCAATTAGGATCTTCTGGATTCGCCAGGTGAACTATATTTTGTGCAGTGGCATTTGACACAAAGGTCAAAGACATCCTTGAAAAAAAGCATTATGGTCTAGATGGGAACCATCTTTGTTGTCTGTTTGAACAGTGTTTTGAACAGCCCATACTGGTTAATGGGCTTTAGTTCGTGTCCTTTATTGGATGTCTTCTGATATGTTGTTCTAGCACATCACTTGTTTCAGGAATTCATTATATATGACTGATCTTTTGAAAGAGAACCTTCATCCCGACAAGGTCAACGTTGATGTCATCAGTGATAAATTCATGATCCTATTTCATGCATTCACTGGATCTGACAGAGCGTCCTCCTTCATATGTTAGTATCATCTGAGCTGAGAAGATGCAATTGGTCTGTGATGACGCAATTGTTCTGTGGGCTGTCCTTCATTGAATCAATTATTTATGATATCAACATTGACCTCGTAAGCACAGGGACTAGAGCCCATTAACCACTAGGGGTTGTTCAAAACCCTACAGGGCATGGATGGAATGAGAAAGACGTCAAGAAATGTCCCATGTTAACCACAATATCTTGTGTCAGGGATGTCTGTTCTTGATGTCAAATGTCATTGCACAAACCCTTGTCAAATTTGCGAATGCAAAAAGGTCTAACTTGGAATATATACATGTAAATGACATTCCAAATTTGCCGTGTAATCATTCTTGAGACTAGAGGTCAAAGCTATCACTGGCATAGAACATTTATCTTGAGCGACCGTTTCGAGCTATTGTTTTCAAGTAACTGTCATATCCTTCTGGACAAACAAATCACATGTCACCACTGTATCATACATAAGGGGCAACTCCTGTGTCAACCGGAAACCAATCAACAGTGAACATGCTCCATTTGCCACGCAGAACAAAACTGGTGCATGGGTGTTGAGGCAGAGATGTTTCCCATGTTAATGGCAGCTGATAAGATCAACAAACACGTGGTAGAAGTGACCTTTATTGGCATTCTATGGTGCCTTGATTCCAATGCAATAGAAGGGAAATTACAGGATCCGTACTGGTCTATCATTGGATTGTTTAGTTTTATCATTACTGGTAATTTTTATGCAGAGGCCTTGCATAAATTCAGAAATTATCTGTTGGCCATGAGGGCCATCTTGGATTTGATTTCTGTGAAGTAAAAAGTGCTGCATTCCATGCACAACTGATAATGATGGCTTCTGCAGACTAAATACTAGTTCATTTGTATTTTTCGCCATCTTACTAGGTAAATGCCAGGAAAATGCAATATTTCCCAGAGACCACAAACGAGCATCACATTTTATCATCGAGTCATGTATCCAGGAATTCAAAAGAATCCACCTTGGCACTAATTCTGTAAATTGATTCTTATCTTTTGAGCTTGATATGTGGGACTGGAAATGCTTTTACCATCAAACTGGCCTCTTTTAGGATTTCTACTCATATCAGTCGCACCATGGTTGGAAATGTGCTTTTCGCCAGTTTCATTGTCAGCCATTCGTAATTCTGAAGCAATCAACAGTCACAGGTAGTCAGCATTGATAAAATCGGATTCCCCAGTATCAAAAACATATGTATAGCACCATGTCTCTACCTGCAACAGAAGCTGAGATATAGCCCAAAACATGATTTCAGAGTTTTCATCGGCGGCCAGTTTGAAAACGGCCCAGAAACCCATATTTGCCAGCGATGGGTCTCTAGAAACAGTATTAATAATCAGTAATATGTTCGAAGTTAACTAAAAAAAAATAATTTCAGAAAATCATCGGGGGGAGGGGGAGGAGAAGATGCAGGCACACCTATCATACATGCCCGATCCGTGAATAATTTGCAAAATTCAAGCAAAAGACTGGGTTTTTTTACATATTGCTGGAGAACATTCAATATAATTATCTTTTTTCATCATAAGTGGGTTGGTCTTGTTATTCCGGTCAGTTTGATACCAATTTTGTTGATATTGGATAATATTTGACATGCACAGGTAGAAATAACCGATTTCTCAAACAGGCCGTTTTAGGTCGATTTACTGCAAAAAGAAAAATGGCTGCCATATCCGCCACAGGCCATATTGAGAATGGCTCCCTAGCGTATATTGATCGGGGAGTGATACTCTACCCCTCTGCAAAGTTTCATGCTTTTATCACAATGTGAACAATTTTTTTGCTAAGAACCTGCACTATTATTTTCGGACTTGTCGCCCTAGACAAACATGTCTGATGGGTATTATGGATTAACTTTGACCTCGACCTCAAATTTTTTGCTGAGTCGACATTTTTCATATTTGTCGATATCTTGGAAACGATGTGTTGTAGAGCCCATGGTAAACATGTTATAAATATTATAAACTCGTCTTAACACTGAAATGCCTCCAAGGCATCTTCAGGCCTTGACGTCTAGTTATGTAAGCAGGCAACTGGTATAATACTGAGAATAGTATATTGTCTATGTTTATCTAGGCGTCTGTAACATTGGCCTTCAAAACACCAGATTGAAGGGAGAAGAAGGGTGGAATAAACTTTTACAAAGTATGTATGACCCTGCGGTAAGGCCAAAAGAATATTATGTGTAGGTTTCCCGTACTAAGTACTAGTATTTTTGTACGACATTGAATTGTTTTTACTGGAAATGACTATGAAATTTGTGCTAGCAAAAAATTATCGAATGCATATTTGTAAAAAAAAACATGTTAGATTGGATTCATGCTTTGAAATCCATTCTACTGTATGTAAATATACATAGGACCAGTGTATAAGTGTAACCGTCTGTGAATGTAACCTTCTGTAAAATCGTTTATATTGCACAGAAAAGTTTAATTCAAGCACCTACCTCCATACCTGTCTTCATATTTTTTGGCCTTATTAGTACACGTAACATGAACCTAATGCAGAATCTAATTGTCTGCATTTATACCTACGTCTTACATGTCAAAATGTGTAAATATCAACTTCGTGACATGTGATCAATCAGAATCATTGGTTAAAATATCATCTCAGAATTTCCCATATCCAAGTTGTACATATTATATATTATATCCTGCCAATGATAGCTTGTTTGCTTTCAGGGAGGTCCTGCCGCTGTCAATTTTGTTCCTATTGTGAAGGAAACTCCAGCCTCGAAGAGAACAGATGCCAGTGTAAGTGCACGTGGATCAGTCACTATGACAATAGAAGAGTATGTAAACCTGCTCTTGTCTGAGTAACATGATACAAAAAACATTTCTTGTGAGACTAAGGATTAATTTAGTTTGTTACCAATGTTACATGCACATATGTTTGGTACAGTGTATCAATGGACACAGCCTATTCATTTTGTCTGTAATATTTTATATAGTAAATATTTATTCTAAGACAAAAAGAAAATTGAGGTTAAACATAATCAGAAAATTTAATATGGTGCCTCATCAAATGAATCTTTACACCAGTGTTTTTGACTTGAAACATGGATTTTCAACCGTTCACATGTGAAGTTTTCAGTCATTTGTTCTTCCTTCATGTAATTTACTATCACAAAAATTTTGACCTTTTGAAATCAAAATTGCAAGTAATTTAATTGTAATTGATTTCTTTATGAGTGTAGTTTTCTGCCCGGAAACGGCTGTTCGTGCCCAGAGATAAGCCAGTACCTCTCATAAACATGAAGGTGAGAAAAACATCCAAGACAATGTTGTACTTACTGCACAACACAGTTTTATTGAATCAGTTTTATTGTAAATAGCTGAGTTACTGATCAGATTAGCTGTATTGATTAGAAATTGAACTGGACTGACTGACCACTTCTCGTGATTCATTATTGATTATTTCACAGATGGCTAGTTAGTTAACAAAAAAACACACATGATTTCACAACTCTTAGCAGTGTACTGAAATGAACAATAATTTGCATTATTATTCATTGGCTAGGCATTCGCCTTTTACATATTGAACAAAAGTATTTCCCTTCAAATATAAGTGAATGTTCTCCGGATGACGTCATTCGTGGGGATGCTCTATTCAGATACAAGATAGGAATTGCATATTCCCCGAATGTCGTTACGAAATGAATAATAATGCAAATATTGTATGACCAAACGGGGAATATACAGTTAAGTTGTCCCTCGCATATGGAATATTCATGACCCTCGGGACAACAAAACTGTATATTCCCCATTTGGTCGTACAATAATTGCTAAATATTCGATAGAGTACCCCCATTGTTCCTCCTATGAAACCAAGAGAATATTCAGTTTAGTTTATTGTTGATAATTACACTATTCTACTCACAATCAGTGTCGTAGCATACATATGTATTTTGTTTTCATTTTCAGGTCCAGAATGACCAGGACAATTGGCTGGGTAGATGAGTAAAGGCTGGCAGGAGAGAGAAGCGATCAGGAGGCCGAGCAGGACCTGAACACGCAGGCGCGCCAGCTGGAGAAGGAATGCCGCCACCTCCGCGACCAGTACTGCTGGATTACTTCAGAGAAATGCCATTCTAAGCAATCAGATGGCTTGTTCAGTTTCTGCTCGGCTTGAAAATAATGTTTGTGAATATGCGTACAATTAGCCGAGCCAGTATGGACAACGTCCATGGAACAGTATCTGTGCCTCACCCTGATGTGGGCGATATCACTATGCCGAATGTTGACTGTGCCTTCGTTTCAATGTCGAAAGTTCAGGTACCTTGTGTGCATGCAATTTTTGAGGCATTGAGTGGAGACAAAAGAGTAGTGCTAAAGAGATGCAGCAACTTCTTCCGTGCAGTATCCGAGTACCATACTCTTAGAGAATTACAGTCCTTGTCAGGTACAACGAAGCTTTCGTTGTTACTGAGCCGATACCGACAGAATGCCAGTGGGTCACACTGCAGGACCCACAGTATAAAGATGCTTTCTTGGGGGAGACTGTTACTTCAGCCTAGAAATGTTAACCAAAACCCATTTTAGGTTACCGGACCTATGGTCTGATAACCTGTTGGTACCGATGAACTGTTACTTCAGCCTAGAAATGTTAACCATAACCTATTATAGGTTACCGGACCTATGGTCTGATGAACTATTGGTATGGCATTGCGTCCGTTCTTCATCAGTTCGTCGTCCATCACTTTTCTCGAAAACTGTCTGATCAGTTTTGAGATTTTTGTTTCCAAAGATTCCCCTTATGTACCTTTATGATGTGTACTAGTTTTGTTGCCATTGAATTGCCGATCTCCGTCTGGCGGCCAATTTGAATTTTTGACGAGTCGGCGAAAAATATTTCTTCGCCCCAAATCGCATTACTATCCATTTTGGGCCATTTCTAGGCAAAAAAAAAATTTCATCCTTTGAAACAAATTTTGACTCAGAAAATTTTTGGCACTTTTTTCCTTCATAATGGGAGCTGTCAGGACTGTACTCATAGAACACCTAAAGATACAGCTTAGAAATTGGCACTTTCAAATGGGAAGTCACATATGGCGATTTGTGTGGTGACTTTGAAATTGACCTACCTTGTAAGGTCAAAACAGCCATTTTGGGGTAAAAAAAATGCCCAGATTTGCCTCTATGGATGAAATGCTTGCAGATAGAGCTCATGTTTGCATTATGAACATATATCAAGACATATATGGCACAACAAATGATGACCTTGAACTTGACATCAAATGACCTTGAGTGCCAAATGTCTGACTCGTAATGTGTAAATTGACCTGAGCGGCTTAAACGATTCCACCCAGATATATCTTTGTATTATGAACATATAGAATATCAAATGCCGCACACATAAATGTAATGGTGACAGCGAAGTTCACACGGATGACCTTGATTGGTAAATCTCAAGGTCATATGTTCACACTGCGAACCTTGATTGGTAAATCTCAAGGTCTGTTACCTGCCAATGCTGCCATGGCGAAACCAAAATTGTCCGGTAACCTGTCCTAGCCTTTGGGCTAATTTTTATCAATATCACCAACAAAACCATATCTTCCGTCATCCATACTACAACCTGTTTATTAGTCTACCGACCCTTTGGGCCGATAAGCTATTGTCGTGGTTTTTCGTCCGTCGTCCGTCCGGGTCTGTAACTTTTTTTTTTGACATGATGAATTTCCCCATAAATTTGTCAGAACATATTGTAACGGTTTTGGGGCGTACCCAAAAGTTTCCCCTAGGTAATTCTATTAGTGTTTTGTGATATTATGGTTGAATAACCGTTTATTAAAATGTATATGTGTTTAAAGGTTCATACGGTTCCGTATTGTTAATGTTTAAAAGGTTTTCCGTCTCGGAACTTGGTATATTTGTGATGTTGGTAAAGCCGGAGACGGAGCCGGAACCGGAGACGGAGTCGGAACAATGGAGTACAAAAACGTAATGACGTTATTTCCGGAAGGTCATGTGATCAGCCTCGTTTTCGGTTTAAAAGGTGACGTGTCAGCCACTGATTGGTCCTAGAGTGTTTTTAGAAATCCGGAAAATATCAGTGTTTTGGCGGACTATGACGTCACAATAGGTTGGTCACGTGACGTGGGTCTCAGGTCTATAAAAGCCCCCGCTTCACAGCGGACGGCGGAGTTGGTGTCCTGACGTCGACCTGTTCTCGACCTGACGTCGACCTGACGTCGACCCCTTCTCCCATAGCAGAGTACTCCCTTGTTCCGGATAGAGTCATCCAGATGATAGCAGTTAAGTCTTCTTACTGTGCACTTGGAAAATAAACATGAAAACTTCAACCGAGTTGTTTTTACGTGTTCGTTAGGGAACTGGAAGTTATAACAAAGTTAGTTCACCGGAAAAGAAAGTAATACGGAGAAAAGGGAGATAAGTCCACAGTCGGTTAAGACCAAGTTGTAACGACGTCTTAGGGTGATCCAAGAACCCAGATCACCAAGGAAGGAGACGGAGACGGAGGTGGTATTCAACGGAGCAACTACGGAGGCGGTATCAGACGGAGCAGTTGCAGAGACGGGAACAACGAAGCAGTTGCAGAAGCGGTACCGGACGACGGAGTTGCAGTGGCAGTACCTGACGGAGCGGTTGCGGTAACCGGAAGTGAGAACACTTCCGAGATACTCCATTTCAGGTGCAGTCGCAGGTTGTGGTGAGGCGGAGCCAACCGGAGCAGTTTGCAGTGAGGCGGAACCTGGCAGAGCGGTTGCAGTATTCGGAAACGGCAACGTTCCCGGATTCTCATTCCAGGTGCAGTCGCAGTTGCAGTAAGGCGGAGAACGACGGAGCTGTTGCAGTAAAGCGGTATCCCGACGGAGCAGTTGCAGTACCCGGAGACGGAAACGCCTCCGGATTCTTACGTTACAGGTGCAGTTGCAGATTAGCAGTCGGACAACGGTTAAGAGGTCCATTCCAGACCACGCTACCAACCTTCAGAGACTTCTAGCTGGAGTTCAACCGTACAGCAGCAGCAGTTTCCCGGAGTTTTACCGTTTCAGCTCCGGTTATATAACAACTCACCCACCTCCCTAGAAAACCGGTTCATCAAGACGTCACAGAAGGGTGTAAACCCGTTACAACTTTTTGGTGGCAGCGGTGGGATCATCTGCAGTATGACTACTAGACGGGGCAAATTGGCGGAACAGCAGCTGAAGGCAGCCGTGTCGGACACGGAGCAGCCTGTAGGAGCAGTAGGAGCTGAGCCGTTGCAGATGCCGGTTGCGGAAAAGGAAGCAGTTCGTCCTGCCGAGCGAAAGCTGTTGCAGCCGGAAATGCAGAAAGCAGTTGCAGAAGAGCCCCTTCGGGTTCCTCAAGGAGTACAGCCTGCAGAGCAGTTAGCAGAGGCGGAAATTAACTTTCCGGACCAGGCTGGCGATCGGGAACCGGATGCGGAACCGGAAGGCGGAGAGAATTTAGTCGACAACCTGACCAGATTATTGGCGACCCAAATGGAGGTGTTTCAGCAGCACCTGGCAGTAACCGGAAAGCAGCAGCAGGCAGAAGCAGTACAACAACCAGCACCAAGGGCAGGAGTAGCCAGATTAATGACGTACGACGGAACTGATCCGTGGCCGGAGTATGAGGCTCACCTCCTTGAATACGCTCGGTACTACCGTTGGTCAGCAGAGGAAAAGGCGCTGAACTTATGTGTCAGTTTGAGGGGTAACGCCCGCAGCATACTACTGGATATGTCCAGACGCAGCTTTGATACGGTTGTGGCGGCATTAAAACAGCAGTTTTGTCCGGGAGAGAAAACATTTGTTTTCCAGGCGGAATTGCAGACACGGAAATTGCAGCCGGAGGAGGAGCTGTCCGAGCTGGCCAGAGACATACGGAGCAAGACGCGGCTAGCTTACCCAAAAGCGGATCCGGCAACAACAGAAGTGCTCATGAAGATGCATTTCTGCAACAGTCTGACTAACCGAGATATGCGGTTGTCGGTATTGAAAAGCCACCCGGAAACGCTGTCGCAGGCCCTGGCTTTCGCTACCGAGTATGAGAGTATTATGAAGACGGACAACAGCAGACCAGCGGAGCGACACCGGACGAGGCAGCTGAACACGGAGCCGGAGTGGAGCCAGCAGGTGAACGAATTGCGGAAGCAAGCCGAGCAGACTCAGCAGCAGTTGGCGGATCTGATGACTCAGGTCAAGGAAGCGGTTAGCCGGCAGCAGCAGCAGCGCAGTTCCCGAGCGGATTTAGAATGCTTCAACTGTGGCCGGAAAGGGCATTTTGCCCGAGACTGTAGGCAGCCGAAGCAGCAGCAGCAGCGGCGTCAACCACAACAGCAGCAGTCGCCGCGACAACAGCAGCAGCAGCAGCCGCTGCAGCAGCAACAACTGCAGCAGCCACGACAGCAGCAGCAGCAGCCGGAAAACTAGAGCGGGTCGCGGAAAAGGGGAAATCCGGGACCCGGAAGAGAGAACACCCCCATAACCGGCAGGTGGTTCACGGACCCGGTCCCAGGGGCGAGGTGGGCATGTGTGTGACAGCCAGAGTATGCAGAGAACCAGTAACGCTGATAATCGACACCGGCAGCACTGTCACAATGCTCAACCTACAAACCTGGGAACGGATCCGGAAGCCCGGAATGAAGCTGAAGCGGTCGCCGATTCGTCTTTCAATGGTTGACGGAAGTAACATACGGACGCATGGCCGGAAAGAACTCCCACTCAACATCGCAGGAGTAGCTGAGACCGTGACGTTCGAAATTGCAGACTGTGAAGACGAAGGAATACTGGGAATGGATTTCATCCGTTCCCGGATATCCGGCATAAATTTCGACCGAATGACCATGCAGATGGGCAGCCAGGAGGTGTTCCTCACCATGTTCGAGCAGACCAGGGAGCCGTTTCCGATCAACGCTGTAGCAGATTACCAAATTCCGCCGGAAACGGAACAGCTGATAATAGGACAAGCAGAGAGTGTCCGGGAAGCAGAAGGAGTACTAGAAATGCCGCAGGAGCCTACTGAGAAAAGACCTTGGCTGATCGGGAGAACTTTATCCCGGATAAAGCAAGGAACAGTCCCGGTTCGAGTGATCAATGTGATGGCGGAGCCGGTAATCATCAAGAAAGGAGCGCAGTTGGCGACGATGACCACCTTAGCAGCCGGTTGCAGTGTTGTGCCGTTGGCGGAGCGGAGCAGGAAGGTGCAGATTTCCACGGAGTCGGAGGCCGGGCGGAATTGGAGCGGGTACGAGAAGCTGTGGCAGTTAGCAGAGCAGACCCAGGATGCAGTGCCGAGTCATTTCCGCGAGAGAGTAACCGACCTCCTATTTCGGAATAAGCCGACCTTCAGTAATGATGCCGGAGAACTGGGGCAGACCAATGAGGTACAACATCAGATAAACACGGGCAGTCACCGGCCGATTAAGCAGCCGACCAGACGAATTCCACCAGACAAGAGAGAGCTGGTGAGCAGTCTGATTCAGGAGATGAAAGACAAGAACGTCATTGAAGAAAGTAGCAGTCCGTGGGCTTCCCCGATTGTTCTCGTGAAGAAAAAGGATGGGACCACCCGGTTCTGTGTCGATTACCGGCAGTTAAATGCAGTCACGGAGAAAGATGCTTACCCGTTGCCGAGAATAGATGACACCATAGCAGCCTGTGCAGACGCCAAATGGTTCTCCACTCTCGACCTGACCAGTGGATACTGGCAGGTCGGGATGGATGAAGACGCCCGGAAAAAGTCGGCCTTCTGTGTTCCTGGCGGCCTTTACCAGTTCAAAGTCATGAGTTTCGGCTTGTGCAATGCTCCGGGTACGTTCGAGCGGTTGATGGAGAAGGTGCTAGGCGGATTGTCCTGGAAGACCTGCCTCATATATCTGGACGACATCATAGTCTACAGCAAGACCCTGGAGGATCACATCCGTGATCTTCAGGAGGTTTTCAACAAGCTGAGAGAGGCAGACCTCAAAGTCAAACCGTCAAAATGCAAGTTCTTCCAGCCGGAGGTGTCTTTCCTAGGTCACATAGTCGGCAGAGACGGTATCCGCACCGACCCGGCAAAAACGGAGGCAGTACGGAAGTGGCGGACACCCACCAACCTGACGGAGCTGCGCAGTTTTCTGGGACTTTGCTCCTATTACCGGAAGTTCGTGCCGAAGTTCTCCGAGATTGCAGCGCCGCTGAATCACTTGACGGAAAAAGGGGTGCAGTTCCGGTGGCAGACGGAGCAAGAACAGGCATTTGCAGAGCTGAAGAACCGCCTAGTATCGGCACCGATACTCGGGTACCCAAGGGAGCAAGGCCGTTATATCCTGGACACGGACGCCAGTGACACCGGGCTGGGAGCAGTACTGTCACAGAAGCAGGGCAACCAGGAGCGGGTGATAACCTACTTGAGCCGCAGCCTAACCAAAGAAGAACGGAGATACTGTGTCACCCGGAAGGAGCTCCTGGCGGTTGTGTTTGCGGTACAGAAGAATAAGCAGTACTTGCTGGGACGACACTTCCTTCTTCGCACAGATCATGGCAGTCTTACCTGGCTTATGAATTTCAAGGAGCCCCAGGGGCAGGTAGCCCGGTGGATTGAGCTCCTGAGTGAGTTTCATTTCGACATCGAACATCGTCCGGGGCGAATCCATAATAATGCGGATGCCTTGTCCAGATCCCCATGCAGCCAATGCGGAAAAATCGACTGGAAACAAGCCAAGATAGACGCCTGGAACTACGAAGAAAGGATCCGGCAGACACGAAGTGAAGAAACTCCTCAGCCCAAGCCAAGGAAGGGGGGACGCCGGAAGCGGTCACGGAGATCGGGCGGAGAAGCAGAACTGACGGAGGAAGCAGTCCCAAGGAAGGCGGTTGCAGTAGCGGAGAAAGCAGCGTCCCGGAAGCCGGTTGCGGTTGCAGTAGCGGAGAAAGCAGCGTCCCGGAAGCCGGATGCGGTGACGGAGAAAGCAGCGTCCCGGAAGCCGGTTGCGGTTGCGGTGACGGAGAAAGCAGCGTCCCGGAAGCCGGTTGCGGTTGCGGTGACGGAGAAGGCAGTTCCAGGAAAAGCGGATGCGGTTGCAGAGCAGATTAGGCTGGCGGAAAATGCGGACCAGGAAACTGTGCTGGGGCAGAAATATCGACCAGATGATTTGCGGAGAATGCAGCAAGCAGAACCTTGGTACCCACTGGTGACGTCGCTGATCGACGGGAGCGGTACAACTGGCAGTGCAGACTTTTCCAGCATGAGCAGCGAGGAGAAAGTGCTGTACGGGATGCGGAAGACCTTGCTGAAAGTCGACGGAGTAGTCTACCGGAAATGGAAAACGGCAGAAGGAACCAGCCGAATGCAGTTAATAACCCCGAAGGAGCTGAGACAGGAGATTTTCCGTCTGGCCCATCAGAGCCGGACGGGAGGACACCTCGGAAGCAGAAGAATGGCGGCTAGCATTCGGAGGCGGTATTTCTGGCCGGCTATGATGCGGGACATAAAGCAGTGGATGCTGAGCTGTGACGAATGTGCGTCAAGAAGTATGCAGAGCTTGAAACAATCTCCGATGCAGAAATACCGGGTTGGAGCGCCCATGGAGAGGGTGGCAATGGACGTGATGGGTCCGTTACCTAAATCCACCCGGGGGAACCGGTACATCTTAGTAATCGGTGATTACTTCACCAAGTGGGTAGAGGCTTACCCGATGCCGAATCAGGAAGCGGTGACGGTTGCGGACATATTCGTCAACCAGTTTGCAGCGCGGTACGGCATCCCAATGGAGATCCACACTGACCAAGGCAGAAATTTCGAGTCCGACTTGCTGAGAAATGTTTGCAGAATCCTGGGGATTCACAAGACACGGACAACCGCTTTCCGACCTCAGTCGGACGGTTTCATTGAGCGATTCAACCGGACGCTGCAGCAGATCCTGAGCCTGTACGTAAGCGAGCGGCAGACCAACTGGGATCAGCTAGTTCCGTTGGCGATGGCAGCTTACGGGAGTACCCCACAGGAGACAACCGGGCAGAGTCCCAATTTGCTGATACTGGGCAGAGAAGTCAACACTCCGGTGGAGTTACTGATTGGCAGGCCTCCGGGAGAATCAACAGCAGAAGTAACAGAGTATGGCAGTCAGCTCCGGGAGCGACTAGAAGCAGTATACAAGGCGGTTCGAACGAAATCTGGCAGAGAGATGGAACGGCAGAAGAAGCTGTACGACCGGAGGAAGGTCGACAATCAGTTCCAGCCAGGAGACCGAGTGTGGATGGCGGTCAAAACTCGGAAGAAGGGCAAGGCACCCAAGTTGCAGAGGAAGTGGAGCGGCCCAAAGCTAGTGCTGAGCAGATTTACCGACGTGACCTACGAGATTGCAGAGAGTGAAACTCGGCAGAAGGTGGTTCACTTCGATTTGCTGAAACCGTATAATGGTGTCAAGCATCCGAGATGGATGAAGCAGAGAATGGCGGATTCCTGGAGGCAGACGGAGCCGCCGCAGCAGAGTAGTGTTCCGGAGTCGGAACAGACGGTCTCTGAGTCGGATACGGACTCGGAGTAAAGCCGCAGAGAACGCAGAAATATGAGAAGATGGGGTGAGCTGTAGAGCAGGAGAAGGAGATAGCTGAGACCCTGGTAAAACGTTGAGTTCCGGCAGAGAGCGACCGCAAGAAGTCGGAACAGTGAGCAAGTGCTGGTTCCGGAAACAGGGCGGAGAGAGGAAGCAGAGCGGAAAGCGGTGCAGAGACCGGATAGAGACATCCTAGAGGTTCTGACTGGGTTGAGCACATAGTCAACCAGTCCAGGGTAGCGGCCAGGGGTCCAGAAGAACCTGGGTTAACGGTCTAGTATCTCCAGAGAAGCAGCTACACGTCTTCCGTATTCAGTGAATTAAGACGGAAAAGTTTTCCGGCTGTGACATCCAACCGGAGTTTCCACTTAGCAGAGACAGCAAACCGGCTGCAGATCGACAGAAGCGGTGAAACATCATTCCAGATAGGAAGGGCCCTCCTTCTGGACAAGAATGTATGCAGTTTCCAGTGTCAACAAGCAGTAATACCAGTGAGCAGATATGCAGTTGACAGATATGCAGTAAAAGTGGTGCAGTAGATCGACAACTTTTGTTTCCCGGCTTTTCCGGATGGCGCTCCAGCAAAGGCGAGGTGGCGGCCCCAATGAGACGGAGATGGACAACCAAATGAAAGAGCTGTGGCGGTACTGTAAGAAGTGTGACCGGACGTTTGCGGATGCGAGAGACAAGAGAGGACACGTCTGCCCGGGCCAGAAGTACTATTGCTGCCTGTGTTCCTTCTACGGAAATCGGGCCTGTGATTTACGGAGACATCTCCGGGAGGCGCATGGATGGACGTACCCTGCAGAATACCGTCCTCCTCAGGACGAATGGACACTGAACTGGGTCGGAACGTTCGACTCAGCCCGGAGAGGGATTGCTACGAAGTCCGACAGAACCGCTTCCGCAGATTCCTGAACCGTTCCCCGGTACAGCCTCTGGTTCCTGTTCCGTCCCTTCACCAACTCCCGTACGGAACAGACTGGGATGCCGGAGCAGCCGCTCCCATCGAACAGCCGGAACCGATCGACCCGCCAGGTTGGGTTCCGGATCCGCAGGGCTGTCTTCGGGCAGCGGAAGACACACCTCCAGAAGACTGGGAGCGAGAGATGTTTGCGGAACCGGAAGAGGAAGTTCAGCCGGCGGAAGACTGGGAAGAAGAGATCAGGGTGTGGGAGTATACACCACCTTCTCCCACCCCGGACACGGAATCGGAGACTTCCGAGTATCACACCGCGGACGAGGAGGAACCCTGAGGCGGATGGCAGCGTAGCGGTTGACGGAGGCGGTTGGAAGTGTAGCAGTGGACGGAGGCGGTTGGCGGTGTAGCAGTTGACGGAGGCGGTTGGCAGTATAGCAGTTGACGGAGGCGGTTGGCAGTGTAGCGGTGGACGGAGGCGGTTAGCAGTTTGGCGGAGACGGAGAAGAAAGAGCGGTGGCAGTTAGCAGCAACAACAACACGGAAAAAAAAAAAAAAAAAAAAAATATTATTTATCCAAAAAGACCACCAGGAGGAGTTGCAGTTTGCTGAGCAGCCAATCATCAAGCAGATAAGCCAGTCACGTGACTTCCAGAGACTATAAAAGGGGGCAGATAGCTGTTACCGGATGCAGAAGGCAGTTTGCTGTAGCTGAGTCAACATCGACACAAAGCAGAGAATGCCGAAAGTAAAGACAACACCCCGCAAGCCCCGCCCTCACCGGTGTGGAGACTGCAACCTAGAGTTCAACAGCAAGCACACGTTGCTCCGGCATGTCACGGAGCAGCACACGAGTGAAGTCACCGTCTTCGCCTGTCCGCAGTGTGAACATTGGAGCAGACGGAAAGAGGGGACACAGAAGCATCTGCAGTCCCGACACGCAATGGACGCGAACCCGATTCGACTAAGGGTTGGCAGAGAGCAGTTTGAGGAGAAAAGCCTCCGGTCCAAGATGACCCCACGGAAAAGCAAGAAGCCGGTAACACGGCTTGACCAGTTGTCGGATACGGAGTCGGAGTCGGGAGGTTCGGTTTCGTCCCGGACCCGGTACCGTTCCGGTACCCAGTCAGTGGCCGCCTTAGCAGCCGACGTTTCGTCCACGGAGGCAGGGAGCAGTTCGGAAGAAGAAGCAGAGCTGAAAATCATGGCAAGTGAAGACGAGTTGCAGGACCCGGAGGACCCGAAGCCGGTTAAGCCGCCAGTGACCCGGAGTTCTTCCCGGAACACCTCCCGGAAAAACAGCCCAGACCCATCTCGAGGTACCGGAGCAGATCGAGACCGCGGAAAGAAGCGGAGTCGCAGCCGTTCGCCGGATAAATCCGGTCGACATCAACGCCGGGAATATAGGAAGGAGAGCCCGGAGCGCGCCAAGGACCGAGGCGGAGAACGTGGCGGGGAGGAGAAACGACACACCCCACCCAAGTCTTCAGGAGGCAGCGTCAAGGGAAAAGGCAAGGCGGTGTATGACTACAAATTCCGGCTGTTGGAGGAAGGTTCCAGCGGAGCAGCGGCAGAAGTTGGAGTAGCAGACATTGCGGAAATGCAGAGCAGAGACGATGAGGAAGACCTTTTCCGGAGCCCACCTCCGAGAACGACTAGCAGTGGCAGAGCAGTGAGCAGCGTGATTGTCCGGCCCGGAGGCGGAGCAGAAAGCAGATCCAGCGGCCGAGCCGATAGCAGAGCAGATAGCCGAGCCGATAGCAGAACAGATAGCAGAGCAGATAGCCGAGCCGATAGCAGAACAGATAGCAGAGCAGATAGCCGAGCGGACAGCAGACCCATTGGCAGATCCGGAGGCAGATCGGAGACCAAAGCGGAAGGCGGAACCCGGAGCAGAGCTGGCAGTGAGACGGAGACCCGAGGATCCATGGAGATAACTTTGCCGGCAACCATTCAAGCAGTAGCCGGAAGCAGAACCAGTTCAGCGGCTAGGGATGACGGAATGGAGTCTTCCGCGTCTGACCGAGGCCATGCAGACGTGCAGAGAGCCCGGAGGAGTATCCTGGTAGACCAAGCCAGAGCTACACCCGGAATCCTGTCTCCGGTGGAAACCCGACCTCGACAGTCTTCCAGTGAGCGGTCCGGGAGGAGCCAAGTCCGTGCACCAACCCAGAGTCCACCCTACACATTCTACCCGTTTGGCGGTCCTTCAACTCAACCGTGTCCGTCCCATTGTTTGACGGTGAATATTGGGGGACGGAGCGCTTCCATCTTTGCACCTGCAGTCCCGGAGCACGCCAGATACTATGCAGTACGTTGGGGACCGGAGCAGTGGGGGCCAGCCGAGATGAGAGACTCCGGCGTCTACGTGGAGATCATGGAGCAGAGAGAGTCACCGTTTGGTCTCGTCCCGACCCGTCAGATCGTCCGGATACCAGATTGGTCCATCCGGGACGAACGCCTCAGGAATGGGTTCTACGTCCCGCCCCAGTGGAGCCTCCATGATCCCGATCTTCTCCCGGTTGATGCCAGAGGAACAAGCTTCGGACGACCGTTGGTACCAAATACCATTCCACCTCGTCCGCCGTCGGGGAGCAGTTCGCACCGTGATACTGGTGGGCAGTAGTCGTCGCAAGTCGCCGCAAGTCGTCGCAAGTCAAGTCGGCGCAAGGAGAAGAAAGAAGAACCGTTTCCCGGATTCTAGTATAATTAAGAGTTTAAAAGTGGGAAACGGAACAAGCAAGATATCCGGGTACAGTGACGGTAAACTAGTTAAGAGATACTAGTACCCCGATCACGGAAACAGTTGTGTTTGATTTTACGGACAGTTTAACGGTTGACAATTTGTATATATGTGATATTGATCTGTTCGGGACGAACAGAGTCTAAGAAAGGGGGAGTGTAACGGTTTTGGGGCGTACCCAAAAGTTTCCCCTAGGTAATTCTATTAGTGTTTTGTGATATTATGGTTGAATAACCGTTTATTAAAATGTATATGTGTTTAAAGGTTCATACGGTTCCGTATTGTTAATGTTTAAAAGGTTTTCCGTCTCGGAACTTGGTATATTTGTGATGTTGGTAAAGCCGGAGACGGAGCCGGAACCGGAGACGGAACCGGAGACGGAGTCGGAACAATGGAGTACAAAAACGTAATGACGTTATTTCCGGAAGGTCATGTGATCAGCCTCGTTTTCGGTTTAAAAGGTGACGTGTCAGCCACTGATTGGTCCTAGAGTGTTTTTAGAAATCCGGAAAATATCATTGTTTTGGCGGACTATGACGTCACAATAGGTTGGTCACGTGACGTGGGTCTCAGGTCTATAAAAGCCCCCGCTTCACAGCGGACGGCAGAGTTGGTGTCCTGACGTCGACCTGTTCAGACCCCTTCTCCCATAGCAGAGTACTCCCTTGTTCCGGATAGAGTCATCCAGATGATAGCAGTTAAGTCTTCTTACTGTGCACTTGGAAAATAAACATAAAAACTTCAACCGAGTTGTTTTTCCGTGTTCGTTAGGGAACTGGAAGTTATAACAAAGTTAGTTCACCGGAAAAGAAAGTAATACGGAGAAAAGGGAGATAAGTCCACAGTCGGTTAAGACCAAGTTGTAACGACATCTTAGGGTGATCCAAGAACCCAGATCACCAAGGAAGGAGACGGAGACGGAGGTGGTATTCAACGGAGCAACTACGGAGGCGGTATCAGACGGAGCAGTTGCAGAGACGGGAACAACGAAGCAGTTGCAGAAGCGGTACCGGACGACGGAGTTGCAGTGGCAGTACCTGACGGAGCGGTTGCGGTAACCGGAAGTGAGAACACTTCCGAGATACTCCATTTCAGGTGCAGTCGCAGGTTGTGGTGAGGCGGAGCCAACCGGAGCAGTTTGCAGTGAGGCGGAACCTGGCAGAGCGGTTGCAGTATTCGGAAACGGCAACGTTCCCGGATTCTCATTCCAGGTGCAGTCGCAGTTGCAGTAAGGCGGAGAACGACGGAGCTGTTGCAGTAAAGCGGTATCCCGACGGAGCAGTTGCAGTACCCGGAGACGGAAACGCCTCCGGATTCTTACGTTACAGGTGCAGTTGCAGATTAGCAGTCGGACAACGGTTAAGAGGTCCATTCCAGACCACGCTACCAACCTTCAGAGACTTCTAGCCGGAGTTCAACCGTACAGCAGCAGCAGTTTCCCGGAGTTTTACCGTTTCAGCTCCGGTTATATAACAACTCACCCACCTCCCTAGAAAACTGGTTCATCAAGACGTCACAGAAGGGTGTAAACCCGTTACAATATTTTGAGCTAGTATCTAAAGATGTTTTCTTAATTTTCTTGATTGAATCGCTTTTGCCGATTTGGCAGCCATTTTTGACGAAAAATTGCCAATTTTGGACTTTGGTGGCCATTTTCTCAAAACTGTCTGATCCGTTTTGAGATTTTTGTTTCAAAACATTCTCTATGACATGTATAAGTTTCGCTGCCCTTGAATCGCCAGTCCGCGTGTGGCGGCCATTTTGATTTTTTGACGGGTCTGCGAAAAAAATTTTTTTGTCCCAAATCGAGTCACTATTCGTTTTGAGCCATTTCCAGCCAAAAAAAAGTTTTTTGGCCATTGAAAAATTTTTTGGAACTTAGAAAATTTCATTCAATTTTTCCTTCATAATGGGAGCTGTGCGGAGTAAACTCATAGAACACTTCAAGATAGAGCCTAAGTATTGGCAAATTCAAATGGGAAATCATATATTGCGGTTTGAGTGGTAACCTTGAATATGACGTTCAATGACCTTGAAAGGTCAAAACAACCTTTTTTGTCGAAAAATGACCATGAATTTTGTCTTTGGTCAAGTTTTCTTCAAAATCATATATAAAACTCTCCTTAAGTACCTTTGTGATGTGTATAAGTTTTGTTGCTTTTGAATCGATCTGTGAAAATACCGTATGTCATTAGGAAAAAAAATCTTTCAAGGTGTAACTTGATTTCGTGTTATAGTTCATACAGAAATGTTTTTAGCAACATTTACGAACATGTTTTAACAATAGATCATCAGTGTTACATCAGTGTAACAATTTATATGTTGGAAAATCAGTATTCTATGCAATTCTCATGATTGCCGGTAAGCTACAGCACCCTTGGTGCTATGATTATATAATTTATTCATAACGTGAGCGAAAATGAGGGTAGAGTGATGTTTCGATGTGACAAAAACCATATAGCCGATATATCACTCGATATTGTTTTTGTTGACACTGTGTATGGAATATATGGACGGGCATATGTCATCATATACAGTACCAAGGATATAAAAATACAAAATACATGTATATGTTGCTCAGTGTGATGATCTTGCCACTGTTTTCATTATATTGTTAATGTGTTCTAGCATACAAATTGCCAGATATGATAGTGTGATGGGGTGTCAGGGGTTACACCCATGCCTTGTGGGTGGCCAGACTGTCTAGTCAATGGTGTACAGTGGTCCCCCTCAGATAAGATCTACCCTTCTGCCACAAAATTAAGGTCTTATCTAAGGGGATGTCTTATTAGAGGGGTTCATTTACATGTTAAAGTCATTCTAGCGCCACAAGAAAAAGTCTTTACAGAGGGGGAAATCTTTCTTGAGGGGGGTCTTATCTGAGGGGGACCACTGTAGTTCAGTGACTGCGTGCATATTTTGTCCATGTTTTTTTACGGCTGAGTGTGTACTTCACAGGATGACATTGAAAGCACATAGTGACTATTCGCATTGTAATGTGACATTGGATGATATGAAATCCACAATATAACAGTAATGTTATGTTATTATTATGTTTAATGAAGGCATTTAGTCAGGATGAGAAAAAGTCAGAATTATGACATTCAGTCAAAATTCAGAATAATATTCATTCATGTTGTATTATATGTACTGTGTATAATGAATGTAGGTCAATATATTTGCTCCTCTCCATGTGATATTGGTATCTTCCAGACCCAGATATAACGACCTACGTTCTGTTATCCTGTATGATACTGATATGTCAGTCAACATGCGTGTTAAATCAGCACACTTATTACATATACTACAGAATATATATAAAGATACAAAATCTATATGCAATGTATATATGTATGTAAAATGTATATTCAATGTATATTGAAGACCTGTGTACATATGTTGGTGATGGTTACTGCATAACATGTGCAGCATTTTTGCTACGGAGTGGACTGTATTTCTGTCTATTCAGGTCCTTGATTTAGAAAATCCCTTGACTTTACATGTATTTCAAATGTATTCCTGTTATATCCATGAACTGAAAAATTGTATTTGGATTAAGTGTATTTATTTAAGGCATTCATATTTCTAGTTATATGTTTGTGTTCAAGATAAATGTATTAAATTTTTGAGGTAACCATTTATTAAAGTGGCATGATCTTTTCCATTTTGTTTTTTGCCTGAAACAGATGAATTGCTGCTAATTTTAAAGTCAGGTACAGCAAAACTTACAACCAAAAATATTACACTCAGTGTGCAATGAGTCAATATTTTTTTGGTAAAAGCATAAATTTGGCAATATTGGACAATAAATGTGAGTTACTATTTAGTTTTGCATGAAATGTTCACATGTGATGCAATATTGGAGACATACTCAAATGAAGTGTCTGTAACTCTTGTACTCCATTTGGAAGTATTATATTAAATTTAGACTATGGCTTTGTCAGTAAATTACGAGGAAAAGATGTTGCATCTCAGATGTCAAGGCTTGTTTGAACAAAATGATCACCTAATCATATTAAAAGTACATTTCCAACTATGTAGCCTACCATAACTCCCATACTGTCAGAACTACATTATTATATAAACCATTCATCAACTGAATAAAATTGACATGGTCAGTTCGTCATATACATTTTATTCCGAGCAAAATCATTGCATGTTAAGAACAGTTTGACAAGTGACCAAGATCTAAACAAATGCAACAAAGTAAATAATACTAATACATAAAAGAACACAATATTATCCACTCCTTGTTGTGACCATACCTCACCAAAGCCATGGGAATATAACAAATGTGCCACTTTTAGTTTATTTGTACAGTTTATTTGTAGTTCTAGTTTAGTTTATTGTTATTAGTATTATTTACTTTGTTGCATTTGTGCACAGTCATAGCATTATATAAATATATTGCTGGATCTTTGACACACTGTTTGTTGGACAATTTTGCTCACTTGTGATGTTATTTTTACAATAAGTTTCTCAACAGAAAAAACTTTCAACAGAAATGAAATTCATCCTCTACAGAGATTTTGTTATGTTTTCCACATCAAAATTTGGTGAGAGCACCTCTAAATTTTACCTTCAACCTTTTGCTTGAGTTTTAATACATCATTTGTGAAATATCAATTAGTCTATCAGACAAACTTATCATGAATGATATTCTGGTACATTATGATGTATACGTTATGGTATTGTCTGTGTCAAAGATCCAGCAATATATACTGAACAACATTAAAAACGCATCAAAGTTATGGTTCAAGAAAATTTAATAGCAATGCTATGAATCATTGGAAATACTCAGAAAAAGTGTTCCTATTAATGAAAACAACAACAAAAATGATGAACGAAAAATAAATACTGCATTCAAAACGCAACACAGTCTGTACTTCAACCAGTACAACACTTCACGTTAGTAACGAGTATGCCCTCCTCTGTTATTAAGCACAGCATCACATCTCCTAGGCATTGATGCCACAAGACGATTGATCTGGTTCTGTGGTATAGCTGCCCATTCTTCTTGAAGAGCAAACACCAGCTGCGCGTGCGTGGCAGGAACCGGATCCCGTTGTCTTACTCTACGATCCAGAATGTCCCAAAAGTGTTCAATCGGGTTTAAATCCGGAGAATATGCAGGCCATGGGAGTAGGTCGATGTTGTGCTCTTCCAAGAACTCCCGGCATATCCTGGCAACGTGAGGTCTGGCGTTATCTTGCATGAATGTATGCCCTGTTTGCTGTACTCGTACTCGCACATGTGGATCAAGTATCGTGTCCCTGTATACGAGGGCTGTCATTGTTCCCTGGACATGCACAAGGTCAGATCTCCATCCGTGCGAAATGGCACCCCACATCATGACACCACCACCTCCGAAGCGGTCCACCTGTTGTACGCAGACGTCCGCGTACCGCTCTCCGCGTCGACGGTAAACACGTTGGCGGCCATCAGCCCTGTACAGGTTGAATCTGGACTCGTCACTGAAAATAACCTGGCGCCATCTTGCCAATCTCCAGTTTCTACCACCATGCTCACGAGTCCATTGGCGTCTAGCTTCTCTTCTGGCTTCCGTCAAGACCATCCCAGTATGGATACGGTATGGCCGAATACCCCTCTCCCTGAGGCGACGTCGCACAGTCTGTGCACTGATTCTAGGATTGCGGCGCCCTGGGATCTCCCTAGCAGTTTGTGTGGCAGTCCTGAAACGATCACGAAGATGCAAGATCCGGATACGGCGATCCTGGATCATCGTCGTCACACGTGGCTGGCCACTCCTTGGACGGTCTCGAGATGATCCTGGTGCTTGGAACCTGGTCCATAGTCGAGATACAGTTGACTGTGTGGTCCCAAGCATCTCTGCAACCTGTCTTTGTCGTGTTCCCATCGTCAGCATCCCAATCGCCCGATCACGTAATTCTGGAGCAAGTCGTGGCATCTTGACGCGTCTGATTTTACAGTTCATTTTGCCCGGGTTTTTATAGCCACAAATGAAGGATTGGTCACAAACAATTGCAACTCACACAACCAGCTTCATTCAGGTGGAACCACGTGCTCCTGGGTTTAACATCAATTATGAAGAACTCACTCTCACACTCTGAGTAATACTCAATACTAATCAGCACACAAACTATTTGATTGCAATAGCTCAATAAATCATAGGGAACACTTTTCTGAGTCTTAGGGTGTTTTTACTGGAAGATTATATTTTATGCGTTTTTAAAGTTGCTCAGTTGTACATAAGGAGAATCTTTTGAAAAAAAAATCTCAAATCTGATCAGACAGTTTTTGAGAAAATGGCCGCCAAAGTCCAAAATTGACCGTTTTTCGAAGAAAACGGCCGCCATTTTGGAAAAAATCAAAAAAATAAAAAATACCTCCTTCTCGAATTATTTTAAGGTATCTTTTCCCAAATTTTCAGAAAGATTGGACCGTACACTTTAAAGATAAAATTGTGGACGGACGACGACGGGCGGACAGACGGACGGACGGACGACGGACACAACGCCACGGCAATAGGTTATCGGACCATAGGTCCGGTAACCTAAAAATGGAACAAAAGACACAAACATTTCTGTCTGATCTCAATGGTCAAGGAAACGGTAGAATAGAAATTGACCAAAAGATTCAAAACATTTCTGTCTGATCTAAATGGTCAAGTAAATATTAGAACAGAAATCGACCAAAAGAAACAACACATTTCTGTCTGATCTCAATGGTCAAGGAAATGTTAGAATAAAAATTGAACAAAAAAACAAAACATTTCTGTCTGATCTAAATGGTCAAGGAAATGTTAGAATAGAAAATGACCAAAAGAAACAAAACATTTCTGTCTGATCTAAATGGTCAAGGAAATGTTAGAAACTTAGAACAGAAAATGACCAAAAGAAACAAAACATTTCTGTCTGATCTAAATGGTCAAGGAAATGTTAGAATAGAAAATGACCAAAAGAAACAAAACATTTCTGTCTGATCTAAATGGTCAAGGAAATGTTAAAATAGAAAATGACCAAAAGAAACAAAACATTTCTGTCTGATCTGAATGGTCAAGGAAATGTTAGAATAAAAAATGACCAAAAGAAACAAAACATTTCTGTCTGATCTAAATGGTCAAGTAAATGTTGGAATAGAAAATGACCAAAAGAAACAAAACATTTCTGTCTGATCTAAATGGTCAAGGAAATGTTAGAATAGAAATGGACCAAAAGAAACAAAACATTCCTGTCTGATCTCAATGGTCAAGGAAATATTAGAACAGAAATCGACCAAAAGAAACTAAACATTTCTGTCTGATCTAAATGGTCAAGGAAATATTGGAATAGAAAATGACCAAAAGAAACAAAACATTTCTGTCTGATCTAAATGGTCAAGGAAATGTTAGAATAGAAAATGACCAAAAGACACAAAACATTTCTGTCTGATCTAAATGGTCAAGGAAATGTTAGAATAGAAAATGACCAAAAGAAACAAAACATTTGTCTGATCTAATAGGTCAAGGAAATATTAGAATAGAAAATGACAAAAGAAACAAAACATTTCTGTCTGATCTAAATGGTCAAGGAAATGTAAGAATAGAAAATGACCAAAAGAAACAAAACATTTCTGTCTGATCTAAATGGTCAAGGAAATGTTAGAATAGAAAATGACCAAAAGAAACAAAACATTTCTGTCTGATCTAAATGGTCAAGGAAATGTTAGAATAGAAAATGACCAAAAGAAACAAAACATTTCTGTCTGATCTAAATGGTCAAGGAAATGTTAAAATAGAAAATGACCAAAAGAAACAAAATATTTCTGTCTGATCTGAATGGTCAAGGAAATGTTAAAATAAAAAATGACCAAAAGAAACAAAACATTTCTGTCTGATCTAAATGGTCAAGGAAATGTTAGAAGAGAAAATGACCAAAAGAAACAAAACATTTGTCTGATCTAAATGGTCAAGGAAATGTTGGAATAGAAAATGACCAAAAGAAACAAAACATTTCTGTCTGATCTAAATGGTCAAGGAAATGTTAGAATAGAAATTGACCAAAAGAAACAACACATTTCTGTCTGATCTCAATGGTCAAGGAAATATTAGAACAGAAATCGACCAAAAGAAACTGAACATTTCTGTCTGATCTAAATGGTCAAGGAAATATTGGAATAGAAAATGACCAAAAGAAACAAAACATTTCTGTCTGATCTAAATGGTCAAGGAAATGTTAGAATAGAAAATGACCAAAAGAAACAAAACATTTCTGTCTGATCTAAATGGTCAACGAAATGTTAGAATAGAAAATGACCAAAAGAAACAAAACATTTCTGTCTGATCTAAATGGTCAAGGAAATATTAGAATAGAAAATGACCAAAAGAAACAAAACATTTCTGTCTGATCTAAATGGTCAAGGAAATGTTAGAATAGAAAATGACCAAAAGAAATAAAACATTTCTGTCTGATCTAAATGGTCAAGGAAATGTTAGAATAGAAAATGACCAAAAGAAACAAAACATTTCTGTCTGATATAAATGGTCAAGGAAATGTCAGAATAGAAATTGACCAAAAGACACAAAACATTTCTTTCTGATCTAACTGGTCAAAGAAACATTAGAATACAACTTGACCTAAAGACACAAAACAATTCTGTCTGATCTAAATGGTCAAGGAAATGTTAGGACAGAAAATGACCAAAAGACACAAAACATTTCTGTCTGATCTAAATGGTCAAGGAAGCATTAGATTAAACAATGACCAAAGACACTTAATATTATATTTGATTTTGAAAGTATTCCAATGAAACTCAAACTTATGTACATATAGTTTGAAATTACTAATAGACTCCAAAAGGTTATTATTGACTTTATTGAGCAAGATGAATAAACATCAAATCATATTCATTCCATCACATACAACAAATCATTTTCTCGGCTGGAACAGTATTGATTGACTTTGTGACACTCATCAATATTGGAGTGACAGGAAATCATGTGTATGTTTTAAAAACACTGTCGATTAACTGGGCTAACTGTAACAGCATGCTCGCCACTCAGTCTCAGTGAATACATAAAACACAAACTGTAGTTACAAAATAAAAATGTATACCTGCTATGAAAGAAATAATAAGTTATGAAATTCTGTAAATGCACCTTTCCCTTCTCCAACATTGTTGAGAATTCTCTCAGCAACGTAACATAAAGAATAAGGAATAAATGTGTACAATGTAGCAGACGCATGGAGTTTCATAACTTTTCCTTTCCTTTGGAAAAATATATAGCAATTAGGCACTACAAATGACTAACATAAAACCATTTTTGAGAGCAGAGTAGTGATACAAATAACATGACATCTGTGTCAGTGACCAACTGACGACAGCGACATTCAAATATACAAATGGAGTTTTCAAGTATACAAAGGGAATCATACATGTAGACAGTTTTCATACACATTTTTATACACATATGTCCATCCTGTGGAGATTTGGAAAGAACCAAAAGGTCACTCAAGGAGAACAAATGTGTTGAGTTGTTAAGCTTGGACCACCCGTTACCTGGATGTACCGCTAAGATATGTTTCTCTGTTACCAAAGGTCCGGTAACCTAAAAATAGGGGGAAACATGGCACGTTTTTGTGTGAGCGTGCACGCAAAATACCAAGATCATCGAAAAATCGGCCAGAATAAGCAATTTTATGCCATTTTAAGACAAATCGCACCGAGATTCATTCATATTTTTTTTAAAAATTTCAAGGTCATCGAAGGTCAAATTCAAGGTCACCACACAAGTCGCCACATATGACTTCCCATTTGAAAGTGCCAATTTCTAAGCTCTATCTTCAGACGTTCTATGAGTACAGTTTTGACAGCTCCCATTATGAAGGAAAAATTGCAAAAAAAAGTCCAAAATTTTTTTCAAAGGGTGAAAAAATTTGTTTGCTCAGAAATGGCCCAAAATGGATAGTAATGCGATTTGGGACGAAAACATTTTTTTTCGCCGACTCGTCAAAATGGCCACCACATGGAGACCGGCGAATCTAGGGCAACCAAACTTATACTATCACAGAGGTATATGAGGGGAATCTTTTGAAACCAAAAACTCAAAACTGATCAGACAGTTTTTGAGAAAAATTGAGCGTTTTTTGACAAAAATGGCCGCCATTTTGAAAAAAATGTGAAAATAAAAAAAAAAAAATACCTCCTTCTCAAAATATTTTTAGGCATTTTGTGCAAAATTTCAGAAAGATTCGATCGTAAACTTTAAAAATAAAAATGTTAATGCTGGACGGACGGACGGACGGACGACGGACGCAACGCCATGCCAATAGGTTATAGGACCAAAGGTCAGGTAACTTAAAGTACCAAAATCGGTTGATATTTGCGACCTATAGAGCGCTCACAAGCAAATGTCTATAGACGTGATGGCAGCGTGATGAGCGCAAATCCATAGTATCCGCTGAATTTTGTTTGGGGTGACAATGAATTAATAAATTTGCTGCATCTATTTTTTTTAACCAAAAGTTTTAGGAAGAATCTTCAGGAACAGGGATTCCATCAACCAACCTTATAAATTGGTGTGGTCTTACCTGAAGAAGTGGATTTGGTCACTGCGCCTTGCACGGATTTCTTTTCGCTTCTCTCCACCTCTCAAGGATAGCAACTTCTGTAGCTGTGTCACCCGAGAGAGCTGTTTGTACAAAAAGTAAACCGGATATTGGGTGAGAATGAGTTACTCTATCATCTGAATGAAAGCTGTTTAAATATTAACATCAGAAAGAGTGTTGAGAGGCCAACACTATTCCATCAAACTTTCCAGAGCGCCCAAGGTGGAGGAAAATGAATTTAAAGGAAACATTGAAGTTTAATGTTTTGATGGAGATAATGTTCGAAACATCTCCCGGTCAAACTCCCTCTTTGTTGAATGAATACACAGACTGATGAATGAATAAACAGCAACCAGACACAGACTGACGACTCACCTACAAACTTACACACATCACAAAGTACATAAAAGGTACCTTTCTAGTTCATGAAAAATAAAACATGTGCCATCCGGGGAGACCACCCCCTAGGACCCCCTGTTCTTCTCCACTGACTGCATGTTGCCCAAGAGATGGTACAAGATATGTTTATTGTGCAGCCAGTGTCATTCATTATGCATTTCTACAAAATATATTTAAATATTAAATCTCCCTAAATACCAATTACTGATGATGTTTTCCCTACAAGAATATCATAAAACATTATACTTTTGCCGACATGTACTTACACCCCCTCCACTTTTGGTGCTCTTATCATACGTGTCAACAAAGCCATCGATCTCCTCTTGCGGCAGAAAGACGCAGCCAGCAATCTGTGGCGAGGCATGACTTTTACCACTGTTTACACCAGGCCGAAGTTGGCATCAACAGATACAAACATCTTCCCATCGGACTGAAACATTGAAATGTGCATGTACACCTAAATATGGCGGATGTTTCACTTTATTTGAGATATACAATACAAAAGATGTCAATTTCAACATTACCATTTCTCAACATGTGCACAAATGTTCATGTGTAACAAAGCAAAATGAAACAATTAGCTGACTCTGAAAGGCAGCATTTGATAGGAAACACAAAAATGTACATGTACAGCTGTGGTGATCGCAAAAAAGGGAGGCAATTGCAAATGCAAAGATGACGAGTTTTAGGGTAACAGATAATCAACAACAATAACTTTTGCAAATAGTTTTGCTCAAAATGCTCACCACTGGACAAGCACAACACTGGATCGGTCTTCCAAAAGGCAATGCACCAATACATGTTTTACATTGTCAAGATCATAATGAACACAATTCGTCATTTTAGTTTTTCAGCATAATACAATGTACATATATTATGCTCGTACGAGTATTTAATTGTTATACACAAACAAGCCCACAGGTATTATTGTTGTTTTAGTCACAATACCTTGATGAACAAATTTTGTGCCCCCCCCCCCCACCACCCACTCTTCCTGCATAGAAATTGGAATGAATGCTGAATTGCTGACAGTAGAATTGCTAGAATTGCACATGAAGAATAGGTACCTGTTTGTTGTCATGCCTCGACTTGACTGCTTTGGTGAAAGACTGTACAGACACCTGAGCGTCCAGGGTCAGATAATGCTGCCAGTCCAGCAGCCCTGTTGATACCGCTGTGGTTATATGGACGGGAGATAGGGGCCAGAATCCAAACTTATACAGAGACATGGCATCCGACTCACAGCTACATGTATCGACTTGACACACATTATGGACATGTCCTGAAAGGGAGCATATTTGTGTTGACATCATTGTACATAATCAAACACAGATGTCACAAAACTAAATTATTTGATACATACGAATCATGTGAAACTACATGTCCTACGATGCGATTATATCCGAAATATTATGTGGTTCAAACCTGACATACCGGTAAGCATGGTAAGCCAGTAAAAATTATATGAAAATTACATTAATTTCCGGATTTGTCAGAATGATTACATGTACTTGTACATGTAAATATGTATGAAAACATATAATCTAATTGAAGGACTTCATTGTTATCACTGAGAATCATTAGTATGAACTCATATACAGTATGAATGTACATGTACATTGTACATTGGATATGTACATTGAGCATAACAGTAACTGAACGCACCTTTTTCATCAATCAGATCGAAAATCTTTATTCTGTTCTGACCACATATGCAGGGAGGTCTGCTGAATTTCCTTGAAGAGGTTATGTCTGCTGGGACAAACAAATCACCCTGCAATGAGGAATACATATCAATAGTATATGTGTAGAAATAGTGCTGATGTTCTTATGAGTAGACAGTGAACATGAGTGGACATATTAAACCATATAAAAAAGTATTAGTTTCTCTGGGACCTCCCATCTCAATTGTTCAACATGCCTCCTCAGTTGATTTTGTTGTGGAAAAAAAATATTAACATTTTATTCCACATCAATTCTTCCTCTAACTAGCAATTTTTTTACATTCTAATGTATTTGGGGATTTATTCAACAAACTGTTATAAATTTTGTCAGCTTTGTTTTGTTTTTCAATTTAGCATCATTCAATGCTAACTTGTGTAACACAGGACTGACTGCTAGTGAAGGATGAACTAAAACACCTTATTCTTTGATTTTCTACAGCAAGTTTTGGTTTTGAGCAAATGAAAATTAAAAAATTGTACGTAAAATACTAACCTTTGTCAATTTCGAACAAACGTCCGTTACCTCCCATTTTTCAACTACATGTAGATGGGGCTTTGCCACCTCATGGACCTTCACTGCACAGTGAAAACACAATATGCTGGCTGGATTGCAGTCCGTACATCTGTACAAGCAGTCGAGCTGGAGGGTCTCTAGGCAGATCCAGCATGACGGCCCATCTCTGCTGCATTTCCATGGAATGTCTGCTTGTACCTCAATAGCCGCATTGAACAGATCCCTCCGAAGAGGTCGCCAGGCCTCCTGCTCCCTTTGCTTCTTTTCCTTATGCGATTTGTTGGGCTGCACTGTTGAGAAATTTAATATTTTGTATTGTTATCATTATTATAAAATAATAGTTGTAGTCCTATGTAGATGCTATTTTTTACACACAGAAATAATAGATCAATAAATTGTGGCAGAAGTTATACCATTGGTTGGTAGAGGGTCTATGATGACATCTGGCGCACGTGCTTCAGGCTGTTCCAGTACTAGGCCAGATGATTTCACCAGATCTTGTAGGTGGACCCTTCTGATGAAATGCGTTCCAGATCGAGGGTGTAGCCTTAGAGTGTGTCCTGGCCTGAGTTGCTTTGTTCTGGCTAGAGGTTTTGCATTCCTGAAATAAAGTCTATGTATCAGAAAGATATAGATGTATAGCTATACACCGTCCAAAATCTGCTAATGTACATGTATATAATACAAACTAAAGTGTAATACTGTATACTGACATGTTTTGTGAATCTGAATACATGTTAGATTGGAAACAACTAAGCGACAGGAAATTTATTAAAAGACACTGTCGCCTCTTAGGCGTGCGACGCTTGAGTCCAGTGCAGGGGCACTGGATATAATGTACATGTATAGTCGTCATCTACTGCAAACACACAGATAATATTTTTTACTGTGGCAAAGGAACTGGCCATAATATTTAATCATGCAAATGTTATATTTAAGTAAGATACATGTACATTTATAACTCATGGATACTGAGGTTTTCCGAAAATAGGCCCAGGGCCTATTAACAGAAAATGACATTTTAAAAAAATTCTCCTTGAATAGGCCCATGGGGACGTAGTTTTTTTCCGAAAAAAAAATCTTAAGGAAATACGGGGAAGTATCCTGGCAGTCACCCTGTGGTAGTAGTATATGTGTGATATGTAATCTATGTATCTGTGCTAGTCTAACTCCTTTATTTTACTGCATTCATAACCAGATAACGTGTAAGAAATCTAAAAAAAACGTGTAAGAAATAACCAGATAACGTGTAAGAAATGTGTAAACAGCTGGAAACAAATGAAACTGTGGGTACAGTGATTCGATGAATTGTTATTTTACCATACATGCATATATAGTTGCCGTGAATAGGCCCACGAGCCTCTTTTCGGGTGGGCCTATTTTCGGGAAAGCCTGGTGGTAATTATTTTCACATGTACATTTTAAGTTATTGCACGAAGAGTAAAGAGTATGATGTTTGAACATTTCACCACGAATCTGAATTAAACTGTAACTAGGTTAAGTTGAATGCTTTGAAAAATTATAACAAATACCGGTGCGGCATGTAACATATAACAAGCGACATGTGACAGGTGACATGTGACAAGCAACATGCAAGAAGCAACATGTGACAAGTGAGAAATCAGATGTGAGAAGTGACAATCAGCAAGAAGTGAGATGCGGGAAGTGACAAGCAAGAAGTGAGATGCGAGAAGTGACAAGCGAGAAATGGGATGCGAGAAGTGAGAAGTGGTTTGTTTACTAACACAACGTTGGTGGCAACTATTTTTCATTATCCTGCCTTTAAAAAAATAGTGCATTCCAGCAATTATCTAATGATCGGTATATCTTTCGGCTATTATCATTTGTCATTTCTCTGTATTTTAGTTGTATATTTATAGGGCTATATCTCACTTCTCGCATGTTGGTTCTCACATTACGCAGGGCACAACAGTGTTATGCGGTATATAATGAGGAATAGGTATATAATAATAATGTGTATCCATGAATTAGTAATCCGTGCACACACGGCACGAAATAGTAATTCGTGCTCATGAATCAATATTTCGTGCGCACGAATTAGTATTTCATGCCAAATGAATTTACAAATATTTTTTGCATGTCACTTCATCGGTTCTGACTTCTGATCTAGATCTAGAATGCTTTTTTCCCCAGAAATTTTCATAAAGAAACTAGATTCTAGATTACTACTTAATGTGGCAGAAATAAGCCACCGTACCTAGGAACATTCGCGTTGTTTTTGTGACTGAACCCCCCCCCCCCCCCCCCCTGCACCGCAGATCTAAAAGCATTCGAGCAACGTCGTCTATCGTACACGTGACCGGCGCAGATCAAGTGTATTCCATACAGTAGATAGAGATCTATATCTAGGCTTACTGAGTGTGCAGCTGTTCAAGCGATTTACACTGATCAGTGATCGGTAATTTCTGGGCCAGTCGGGCAGATACTAGAGCGAGGTCTAGCTCTAGATTTATCCGGTGTTATCTGGGCATGATGTATCTACCTCGACATGACCAATCAATCAGATTAGGCCTAAATATATTCTCTCTTTTTTTGCCTGATTCTTCAATTTCTCCGCAAACGCGAGCATAGACAGTTAACGAAGGTCGATGTACATGCTGAAACCCACAATAAGTAAAAGATGTGGTGGTGATAACTGGACACCCACAGCAGTTACAACGAATTGGTCACATATTTGCTGGTAGATGTCAGGTCGATCACCAGCGTTAAACTTTCCTACGCTGGAGATAGCTGTGATGCTCAGGATGCTGCACCGCCGCAGAGATTCTCTATCGCTGGTAACACCAGCGATAGGGGCTCTTCTATCGCTGGTGGTTGCATCGGGTGCAAATACTATCTGATTTTATGTTACCGAGCCTTTCGTCCGACACCTAATGGCATGATGTTGCGTCCGTCGTCCGTCCCTCCGAGCAAACTTTCACAAGACAGGGGCCTGGAAACGTTCCCCAGCTATGTTTAAGACGAAAAAAATTGATTGATGGGATAGTTAAAGTGATCGATGTACAGTAGAACTCCAGTAATGTGGTCACCCATCGGACCAGTGATTTTGGCCACATTATAGGAGTGGCCACATTATAGGACTCCAGCCATATTTTGCACCGGCCATATTGTTTATCTGATGTTAACTCAAGCGAAACTCAACATATATTATACAATTTGTACATGTGTATGAGTTAGATAAAACATGTACATGTAGTTTATATGTGAATAGCATTTTATTGAACCAAGTTATATCATAAATGTAATATTTGAAACACAAATACTAAAATGTCATACAGTTTACTAATAGAATATTTAGAACAACTGAATGTCACTTTTTGAAGAAAGATGTGATTGTTGTTTGGCGGCATTTAGAACATGATGTGATGTCTTTGCTGACAAATCTACTTGTGTGTGTTTATCAACGTTTGTGTAAGCCAAGAGAAGAGAGGTGTGAAGAAGTGACACACAGACAGCCGGTCGGCCTGCTGCTCTTGGCTAATGTAAATGTTCAGCTGACCGCATCGGTCAATGAAGACATGCAGACGGTTGGCCGCCTGGCCGCATGAGGCTAATGTTCAATTGACCGCATCAGTGAGTTTGGGGGGGGGGGGGGGGTGACGTTGGCTGCTTGGTGGCCGTATTGTGTGATTTTATGGGCTTTTGGGACCAGATACACTGACCGCATTGTGGATAAGGGGAGTGGCCACATTATAGGAGTAACCTTAACATGTAAATGCCTATGCTGGCGTTCGGGACCAATGCATCTGACCACAATGCATGGGTTGACTACATTTCTGGAGTGACCGCAGGCTGGAGTTCTCCTGTAATCGACCGATGCAGACAGAAGGCTGTGCCTATGGATCACAAATTATCCCCTGTGCAATATGTATTGAAATGGTATGGCTTGAATCGCTCAAGCAACCTAAAATGTAGGCCTGAAGGCCGAAGTAGGGCTAAAATAACAATAATGGCTCCTGGATCCATAACGGTTGAAGATAGAGCTTAGGTCTGTAATTATGATCACGAAGGAAGTCATGATGGATTGTTTGGTGACCTTGAACTTGACATCAGATGTCTTTGTAGGCCCTTTATGTTTGACTCGAGTGGTCAATTGAAAGTTTGCATAGTGTAGCTGCAGGATCGTTGGTTGAATATTTCTGTGATTGTACGTAATGAAATTGAAAAGTACAGTGCTTCAACAGTGCCGGTAAGCTACATGTCCCTTAGACCTATGTTTCAAAGAATGTATAATCCGTTGATCTCCTCTCTCGCCATATAAAGAAAACACCATGTTCTATTTTCGTCATATAAGAGAATACATGTACGTCTGTAAAACCGTTCATATCTAGGAGCCCAATAACTGGTACCTGACATTGCTGCATGTCCAGAACACCAGCATCTAGATACTGAAGGTAAGTTCGAACAAGTGTATTGTCAATAGTCCTGTTTATAGTTCTGTAATCTGGGTATCGCATCACAGGTATGTTGCAACAACTGTCCAGGTACTAATTATAATTATAAGCAGTCATGTAATATTTTTAAGCTGGATGACTCCAGGGATATTTTTGTGTTGTGCGCGAATGCGGTCAATCGAGCACACGCAGCGCTGGAAGTTAGGGTATTGCCTCACAGGCTCATCATAGCCATTATGCTAGACATTTCATTCTGTAATTTGCGTCTACAAGTCTGTCAAAAAAAATCATTCGGTTTCTATTGAATGTACACCCTCGATATCATATCGGTGCACATGAGTTTGTAAAAGTCAAATTGTTACCAGTGGAACAGCGTGTAAACCAAATGAAACTAAGCCATATGTTTAATATCAGTTCTGGTGAAGCTCCGTCTTATCTCTGTGAATGTTTTACACCCTCGCCTGTATCTCAAAACACCTCGAAGTCTGTTGTGGTACCAAGGATCAAAACTTGTTCTGGTAAATCATCTTTTAGCTTGACGGCGACAAAGCTTTGGAACGATCTTCCTGCCTCAATTAGGACATTGCTTGTAAATTAGGGTTTAAATCCGCAGTTAAAAACTACTGTTTGCCAAACTGGTATAATCAGAATCTCAAGATTTTGTATATTACTAGTAAGATAATCTGCCCTGTGTTCTTTTGTAAGGTTTTAAATAAGCATTGCACACATTTTGGGTATGTCACCATGTTGTAGTGTATATCATTATTACTAAATAATTTATACAATATCTATAAATAAAGATATCATCTAATTACAAATTCAACATCGAGGGCCGCAATGGAAATAAGTACAGTTAGTGTTTTTTTTGCGTCATCCTCGGCAGCCATACAGAGTAATGTACCATGTTTCATATATCTACCTGTCTGTATTGTCATATGTTTTTTTTTAGTTAAATTACATATACCGGTCTGTATTGTCTTATGTTTTTCGGTTGCCAAATAAATGAGATCGAAAACAAATCATAAATACAACAATGGTCGCATGTTGAATATGTGTGAAGATTAATATATGACGAACTCTTTGCTGTTTTGGATTGCAACATATCAACTGAAGCTGATTGAAGCCCACCTCGATCTGTATTGTCTAAATCCCCAAATTTTGCTCGAAAAATAATTGGTAAAATTATTTGGGCAGTTGTGCACTAATTCCATCTTGTGTACAGTAGAAACAACTATAAATACACAGTGTCTGCCCCTGATGACGCCAGTGGGGCTTCAGATACAAATGTTTGGTCGGGCTTCGATTCTATCCCGAAAATTTTTGATGTTAGGTTTTTTATTGGCATCATCAAAATATGGTTATCAGCGGTAATATGTTGATACATACATTATAAAGCTTCGAGCTATTGATATCCGAGGCATTTTGCTGATGTATTTGTAACATCATTTGGATTATTGTAACACCCAAACAAAGTTGATCGGATATCACGGATTTGTTATCGTCGAAACTGTGTCCATGGGGATTTCATTTCGAGCGCTCTGCAGATTTCATTCTTTGCCCAAGTAACGTTTACTGCCCCGTAATACTACTCGTCCATTGAAAATATATAATACCATTTAATATGTCTCGAACCTTTCTAGTTCTTATTCAATATAGAAGAACAAGTAGCATCCGTTACTTGGGCCGCATTTGGCTACTCGATTTTGATGATTCTTGCATCTGAATATTGATTAGGTTACTGCATATTAACGAGATGTACGTGCGTATGTTTGGAGAGTATGAGAAATGCACTGGCACAAAATAATTGTAAGAGTAACACAACATAAAACAGTGAAAGCGATAAAAATTCAATGTGCGTCATTGAACAGATTTTGTTGGATTATTTAGGTTTGCTTCTGACTAAAAGTTCCTTAAGGTTTTAATGTTTCTTGCAAGCTGTTGCTAATTTAATATCACCAGCAGTATTTTTATTGAGTTGTTTCATATGTTTCCTAACAATTTGGGCCGAAAGAGCACCTGTTTTTGAGAAGGGTACTAATACACCAGGTCGAATATATTTTTACTTTTGTTCAAAGGGTCATACTTCGTAATTTTTTTAACGTTGAGGCCATGAGGTTCGAAAGTGCCTAGAATATCAATCCAACAATATTCCCTTTCAAGTCGACATGGTTTGTTAAAAAATTCATCACCAAGATAGGAAACCTGTTCAAACCAGCAGCAAAAATAATCAATATATTGTGCAATGAAAAGGTGACAAATGACGACGGATTTTTCACTGATGGATTGGGCGGCAAACTTTGAATTGGCTGAGGAAACAGTGGCTGCGCTTGCCAAAGAAGGTTACAATTCCTTCAAAACGATCAGCAGAATGACACAGGACATTTTAGCAAAAAAAATTAGCCCAAGGGCTAAGAAAGGTTACCGGACAATATATATTTTAGATATTAGTATTTTGTCCCGTGACCTTGGAAAAAAGGTCATTGGTCAATTCAAGAACACGATAATATTCGACATAATATATTATGTCATTTCTAGTATGTCCACAATTGATTCCTAAGCTGTAAAGTCAATAATAAGCAAGATATTAGCCATTATGTCCTGTGACCTTGAAAATGAAGTCAAAGGTCGACTTCAAGGTCATAGCAATATTCAGCATATATCATTTCCTATATGTTCATAATTGATTCCTAAGCTGTAAAGTCGATAATGAGCTAGCTATTAGCCATTTTGTCCTGTGACCTTGAAAATTAGGTCAAAGGTGAAGTTCAAGGTCATGACAATGTTCAGAATATATCATTTTCTATATGTCCACAATTGATTGATAAGCTGTAAAGTCGATAAAAAGCGAGATATTAGCCATTTCGTTCTTTGACCTTGAAAATAAGGTCAAAGGTCAAATTCAAGGTCATGGCAATAATCTGCATATATCATTTCCTATATGTCCACAATTGATTCCTAAGCTGTGAAGTCAATAATAAGCAAGATATTAGCCATTTTGTGGTCTGACTTTGAAACTGAGGTCAGAGGTCAAATTCAAGGTCACGATAATATGCAGCATATTCAACGTCATCAGAATATTCGGCATATATCATTTCCTATATGTCCACAATTGATTCCTAAGCTGTAAAGTCGATACTAAGCGCGATATTAGACATTTTGTACTCTGACCTTGAAACTGAGGTCAGAAGTCAAATTCAAGTTCATGAGAATATTCAGCATATATCATTTCCTTCATGTCCACAATTGATCCCTAAGCTGTAAAATCGATAATAAGTGAGATATTAGCCATTTTGTTCTGTGACCTTGAAAATGAGTTCAAAGGTCAAATTTATAGTCATCAGAATATTCGGCATATATCATTTCCTATACGTCCATAATTGATTCCTAAGCTTTAAAGTCAATAATAAGTGAGATATTAGCCATTTTGTCCTGTGACCTTGAAAATGAGGTCAAAGGTCAAATTCAAGGTCATCGGAATATTCGGCATTTATTTAATATATGTCCACAATTGATTCCTAAGCTGTAAAGTCAATAATAAGCGAGATATTAGCCATTTCGTGCTCTGACCTTGAAACTGAGGTCAGAGGTCAAATTCGAGGTCACGAGAATATTCAGCATATATCATTTCCTATATGTCCACAATTGATCCCTAAGCTGTCAAATCGATAATAAGTGAGATATTAGCCATTTTGTCCTGTGACCTTGAAAATGAGGTCAAAGGTCAAATTCAAGGTTATCAGAATATTCGGCATACATCATTTCCTATATGTCCACAATTGATTCCTAAGCTGTAAAGTCGATAATAAGCGAGATATTAGACATTTTGTGCTCTGACCTTGAAACCGAGGTCAAAGGTCAAACTCAAGGTCACGAGAATATTCAGCCTATATCATTTCCTATATGTCCAGAATTGATTCCTAGTCTCAAATCTCACTATTAAGTGAGATATTAGGCCTAATGTGTCCCATTATAAAGCATAGGAGAATTTAACATGAGAAAGTCCCATTTGGGCTGAGTTTGGGCCCAAAATGGCCCACTTCGAGCGATTCAAGGGCAACGAAATTTATACATGTCACAGGGGTACATATGAGGAGTGTTATGCATCAATAAGAAGAAAAGTTACTAATAAGATTTTGAGAAAACGACCGTCAAAGTCCAAAATTGGCCATTTTCCGACGAAAACGACCGCTCTGACCTTGAAACCGAGGTCAGAGGTCAAATTCAAGGTCACGAGAATATTCAGCATATATCATTTCCTATATGTCCACAATTGATTCCTAGTCTGTAATCTCACTATTAAGTAAGATATTAGGCTTAATGTGTCCCATTATAAAGCATAGGAGAATTTAACATGGGAAAGTCCCGTTTGGGCTGAGTTTGGGCCCAAAATGGCCCACTTCGAGCAATTCAAGGGCAACGAAATTTATACATGTCACAGGGGTACATATGAGGAGTGTTATGCATCAATAAGAAGAAAAGTTACTGATAAGATTTTGAGAAAACCACCGTCAAAGTCCAAAATTGGCCATTTTCCGACGAAAACGGCCGCTCTGCCCTTGAAACCGAGGTCAGATGTCAAATTCAAGGTCACGAGAATATTCAGCATATATCATTTCCTATTTGTCCACAATTGATTCTTAGTCTCTAATCTCAAATTTAAGTGAGATATTAGGCTTAATGTGTCCCATTATAAAGCATAGGAGAATTTAACATGGGAAAGTCCCATTTGGGCCGAGTTTGGGTGCAAAATGGCCCACTTCGAGCGATTCAAGGGCAACAAAATTTATACATGTCACAGGGGTACATAGGAGGAGTGTTATGCATCAATAGGAAAAACATAGCACCAAGGGTGCTGTAGCTTACCGGCAATCATGAGAAACGCAGAGTATTGATTTTCCAACATATAAATTGTTACACTGATCTTGAACTCTAATTGTCAAAACATGTTCGTAAATGTTGCTGGAAACACATTTTCTGTATGGACTATAGTACGAAATCAAATTACACATCACAAAGGTACATAAAGAGAATCTTATACATGATTTTGAGAAAAACTGTCTGAATAGATTTAGACAAAATGGCCACCAAAGACAAAATTCATCGTTTTTGACCTTCCAAGGTCATTGAAGGTCATTAGGCTCTATTTTGAAGTCTTCTATGAGTTTACTCCGCACAGCTGCCATTATCAAGGTCCAAAAAATGTTTCAATGGTCAAAAAAAAAATTCTCTTTTTTTTGCTGGAAATGGCTCAAAACGAATAGTGACTTGATTTTGGACAAAAAAAAAATCAAAATGGCCGCCACACGCAGACAGGCGATTCAAGGGCAACGAAACTTATACACATCATAGAGGTACATGAGGGGAATGTTATAAAACAAAAATCTCAAAACTGATCAGACAGTTTTTGAGAAAATGGCCATCAAAGTCCAAAATTGGTCATTTTTCGACAAAAAAGGTCGTTTTGACCTTCCAAGGTCATTGAAGGTCAAATTCAAGGTCATCACTCAAACCGCAATATATGGTTTCCCATTTGAATGTGCCATTACTTAGGCTCTATCTTCAAGTGTTCTATGAGTTTACTCCGCACAGCTCCCATTATGAAGGAAAATTGGGTGAAATTTTCTAAGTCCAATGGCCAAAGTTTCAATGGCCAAAAAGTTTTTTTTTTTTTTTTTGCTAGAAATGGCTCAAAATGAATAGTGACTTGATTTGAGACAAAAAAATTTTTTTTCGCCGACCCATCAAAAAATCAAAATGGCCGCCACACGCAGACCGGTGATTCAAGGGCAACGAAACTTATACACATCATAAAGGTACATAAGAGGAATGTTTTGAAACCAAAATCTCAAAACTGATCAGACAGTTTTTGAGAAAATGGCCTCCAAAATCCAAAATTGGCAATTTTTCATCAAAAATGGCCGCCAAATCGGCAAAAACGATTCAATCAAAAAAATTAGAAAAAACGTCTTTAGATACTGGCCCAAGGTATGTTCTGACAAATTGATGGGGAAATTCATTACGTCAAAAAAAAGCTACAGACCCGGACGGACGGACGACGGACGACGGACGAAATACCACGACAATAGCTTATCGGCCCAAAGGGCCGGTAAGCTAAAAAGTTACTGATAAGATTTTGAGAAAACGACCGTCAAAGTCCAAAATTGGCCACTTTTCGACGAAAACGGCCGCCATTTTGAAAAAAATGCGAAAATCAAAAAACTAAAAAATTAGCCCAAAGGCTAAGATAGGTTACCGGACAATTTTGGTTTGGCCATGGCAGCATTGGCAGGTAACAGACCTAGAGATTTACCAATCCAGGTTCACAGTGTGAACATATGAGCTTGAGATTTACCAATCAAGGTCATCCCTGTGAACTTCGATGTCACCATTACATTATATTATACATGTATGTGTGCGGCATTTGATATTCTATATGTTCATAATACAAAGATATATCTGGGTGGAATTGTTTAGGCCGCTCAGGTCAATTTACATATTCCGAGTCAGACATTTGGCACTCAAGGTCATGTGACGTCAAGTTCAATGTCATCATTAGTTGTGCCATATATGTCTTCCTATATGTTCATATTGCAAACATAAGCTTCATCTGCAAGCATTTCATCTACAGAGGCAAATCTGGGCATTTTTTTGACCCCAAAATGGCTGTTTTGACCTTTCATGGTCATCCTAGGTCAAATTCAAGGTCACCACACAAATCGCCATATATGACTTCCCATTTGAAAGTGCCAATTTCTAAGCTCTATCTTCAAGCGTTCTATGAGTACAGTCTTGACAGCTCCCATTATGAAGGAAAAAAGTGGCGAAAATTTTCTAAGTCCAAAATTTTTTTCAAAGGGTGAAAAATTTTTTTTGCCTAGAAATGGCCCAAAATGGATAGTAATGCGATTTGGGGCGAAAAAAAATTTTTTTTGCCGACTCGTCAAAAATTCAAAATCACCGCCACACGGAGATCGGTGATTCAAGGGCAACAAAATTTATACAGGTCACAGAGGTATATAAGACGAATCTTTTTAAACAAAAATCTCAAAACTGATCAGACAGTTTTCGAGAAAATGGCCGCCAAAGTTCAAAATTGACCGTTTTTCGACGAAAACGGCCGCCATTTTGAGAAAAATTAAAAAATCAAAAAACTTAAAAATACCTCCTTCTCAAATTATTTCAAGGTATCTTTTTCCAAATTTTCAGAAAGATTGGTTTGTAAACTTTAAAGATAAAAATGTGGACGGACGACGACGACGACGACGGACGGACGGACGGATGACGGACGCAACACCACGGCAATACCTCCCTCTCGGAATATTTTTAGGCATTTTTGTGCAAAATTTCAGACAAATCCGACTGTAAACTTTAAAGATAAAATTGTTGACGGACGACGGACGACGGACGCCGGACGCAACGCCACGGCAATAGGTTATCGGACCATAGTAACCTAAAAAAAAAAGCTGTCTGACGCTGTTCAGAGCTTGAAACCAGCACCAATGTCGTCAATAGCAACAGCGTAAACACAACCAGCCGACCAACAGATGCAGTCAATGGCTCCGTCCATGTCTACCAACAACTCCCAAACTGGTGAGGAACCGAGACATGGAACATCAATGACAGCAAACTCGGCGAGTGTCAACATACTGCTGGAAAAGCTGAATGCTGTGGGATCGTTGTCGGCGGCTGATATCCTGAGCTTGGTGTCGGCGGCAGCTTGGTGTTGACCCGTTCACTCCGTCCAATGACAATGCCCCAAAATCTTCAAAATTCCGGGATATGCGAGACTCCATCTGTGTCGTGCGCAAGGAAGACACCTCTGACGATCCCACGGACATGCTCAAACTGGGTTCTGTCGAATATTTTCAGGGTTGGAAGAACTTGCACTTGAAAGGTTTCAGCCTTCAGCCTTCAGGGCTGCCTCCTCCAGCTAGAGGAACACCTCTTGAATATCTCTGATGTGGTCTGCCAGAGTTCACATCGACCAGGTAGATCCAGCAGTTCTTGAAGGAGAGTCCAGCGAGACTTTCTCCATGAATCTTTCAAAAGTCACCGGAAGGCTGACTTTTGGGGTCTTCGTCCATTCCCACCTGCCAATAGCCGCCTGTCAGGTCCAGTGTTGACAAACATTTCGCTTCTGAGCAGGCTGCTATGGTGTCATCAATTTGGGGCAGCTGATAGGCATCTCTTTCAGTTACTGCATTGAGCCGTCGATAGTCCCGCAGAAGCCTGTGGTACCATCCTTTTTCCTAACCAACACTATTGTGGACGCCTATGGACTGCAGCTGTCTTTAATGATGCCCCAATCCTTCATGTCCTGTATCATCTTACCTACCAGCTTCCAGTGGTGAGGAGGCAGTCGTCTGGCTTGCTGCTTGAACCCATTTTGTTGGGTTCCTGAGTTTCCCTGTCATTTTTGTTTTCTCTCACTTCGTATACCTGATATGACTTTCTGTCCCCGGACTATGAGATTGGATAACGGACCCTGTTTTGTTTGCTCGGAATACTTAATACTGGGTATTGATTCCACGTCTATTGAGCCACCCGACAGCCAATCCAGTTCGGCCACCCGTTTTCGGCTTTTGGCTGGTACACACACATCTTTGTCTCTTTAGTCAGCTGCCGAAGCTTTTCGTAGCCGGACCAATCTTTGTAGCTCTCGGGCTTAGAGGCTCCAGTTTTTCATACTTTTTCGGCCAGAGGAACGATTTTGCAATCAGCTTCCAAACTTGTCAGGGTCGCCAGGAGGGCTCCTCTCCGAATGGTCACGGCCTCTGGCAACACATTGATGACTCGTACGGGTACAGCTCCTTGGATGATCTGAGATAAGGATCTCCCCACCAGCCATGGCCGGTTTTCCGTTGGCCCCTGAGTCGTTTCTATGACCCCCTCTACTTTCTGCACCACGTCGGTTGGGCCATGGATCAGTCGTTCGGATTCGGCTGGGATCTCCAGGTCTTTGGCCGCACAGATCTGGATAGTCATCTTCTGATTTTCATACATGGTGGGAGGCACCTTCCAACTGCCAATTCTCATTCACAGCTGGTCAAAGTTGATGCTGGTGGCTCGTTCGGATGAAGTCCATTTCCAAGATGGCTTCGTTTTCATAATCCGTGACTTTTACCATTAGATTCTCCCGAGATCCGGCGATGGACATGGTCTACCATGGTGAGCTGGGCTGATGAGTTCTACACAAAGGCTGATTTCTCCCCTCGGGCCGGGCCTCTGGATCACCTGTTGGTATTGGAGGTGTCCACACTTTCGGCTTTCCCCTTAGCAGAAACCTACTTTAGTTTGACACCACCGTCTTCTTCTCGGGACAATCTTGGGCATAATGTCCTTTCTTCCGGTATTGATAGTACTCTATCTCTGCTCGGAGACGTCTTGGGCTGCTTGCAGTACAGCCTTCACTTGATCCATCACCTCCTGCAACTACTTCTGAGTGTTGTCGATCTGCAGCCGCAGGTCTTGTACTTGTTGGCTCCATTTGGGGACATCATTTCTCGTTTGACAGAACTTGTGTCTTCCCCATACCAAGCTGCCATCAGTCTGCATGATGCTCTCAAATTCGATAGCGAACGCCAGGGCCTGCGTCAGTGTTCCTGGGTAAACTCTTCAGGACGGAGAGTCGCATATCACGATAATTTAGGCTATTGCTGAAGTGCATCTTCATTAGTACCTCTAGTGGCTTGTGGATAAGCCAGCCGACTCTTGCTCCACACGTCTCTGGCTAGCTCTGACAGATTCTCATCACGCTGGAGTCGCCTCCCCTGAAGTTCGGCCTGGTATACAGGCTGGGCAGAATTGTTGTCTCAGCGCTGCTTTGACGGTCTGATAGCTCTTTCTCTGATCGGACGACAGGTCCAGCAATACACTCTGGGCATTTCCCCTCAGACTGACACAAAGATTTGAGGCCTTCTTCACTTCGGTCCACTTGAAGAATCTGGCACACTCGTCCAGATGAGCCTCATATTCCGGCCATGGAGCTGCCGTAGGTCATGAGTCGGCTGACTCCTCCTCCACTGGGTTGTTGATGCACTGGCTTGGGCTGGGGTGCCTTCTCCGTTGCCTTCAGAGGTTGTTGTAACACCTCTATCTGGGTTGCCATGAGTCAGGTCAGTTTGTTCATTAGGTCGTCCGGGTCTTCTGGCTCCTCAGAATGCTCCCTGTCTCCAGCCTGATCAGGAAGTTCTCTTTCAGGTTCTCTTTCAGTTGAACATATTTTCTAAGTTCAACTTCGGTCTCATTTCGTCTGTATACCCTAACTCGGAGTCGGCTGGGCCAGCTCAAAGATCAACTCTCAGCTACAATTCGAGGTTTATTGATGATTCATACAGTCGGTTGAAATAGTTGTGAGTTCATTCAGAGATGACTTTTCTGCTCTTCGCTGCTTTTCGGCCAAAGTTCGGCTGAACCATGATATGTAATGGTGGATGTCCCAGGGTCAAAAGGCACTGACTGCCGCGAGTCGGCAGTATTTATACTTTTGGGTAGTCGTCACATGACCTACCCAAAGCAATCAAACCTGACTATTTCACCGAACTTTTTTTATGATTGATAATCAATCAAGGACCGCCACGTAACAATGTGCATTGTTCCAAATCCGTTTCAGAACACTTTCACGTAATCGCGTATTTTGACCATCAAGATCTGAGTTCAGTCGAAAAGCAACCGAAGCAGCCGAAAAATACCCGAACTTCAATGAACCTATATATTATACACCTATAATTTAAAACTTATTTAATGTGCTAAAAACAATGGGTAGCCATGCATGTCATTTAACAAACAAGTACATGTATTTAAAACTTGCCGAACACCATTTTTGGCTTAAAATCGCTACACTACCACTAATTGTGCTTGTATTATCTCGGTACCTCTTAATTGCTTGAATCCCTTCTTCATGGTTGATATTGGTGTACATACTTTCAAGATCTAAAGTGATGAGTAGGGAACTTGGACCTAGTTCAAGCCCTCTAACTTTATCTAGAAAGTCATACGTGTTTCTGATATATGACCAATGCTTATTCGCTTGAACTTTCATATAATCAATATACAAGGCTTCTTTTTCAGATTAGGCGTACTGGAGGCAACTTGTTGGAATTGGCCAGGAGTACATGTATTTGGGTTTATGAATTTTAGGTAGCATATAACCACATCCCCGTGGCTTGGTCTTCCTGGACTTCGGAGACAGCCGGGTGAAAATCGTTGCCATAGCAACAGAAAATGTGAAAAATACATTTTTGGTCATAACGCGTGAAGAAATCATCACAGAGGCGACAAAATTGGTTCATATTGTAGGACAATGGCAAACGCATAAGATATGACCTTGACCGTGACATTAATTTTGACCCTGATCTTGAAGCGTTTGCCAGGGGTCAAGTTCAAAGTCCTTCACAAATCTTTGCACACCGTATCCATTAGTATCTCGTAGGAAAGTAATTGAGCACGCGATTCCTGATATACTTCATTTTTTTTCACGCTAAGATGCATAGTGATGTAACAATGAAGTCATAAACATCAAATTCCCAATATTTCAAAATGTCATTACTTTGTCAGGATGGCATGAAATCGCTTTGACATGTATCTGTCAGGGCATAAACTCAATAAGATGGCCTATCAAGATCAAGAGCCATGGTCAAAGCTCCAAGTCAAAGCGAGGAGATGCAGCTGCGCCATAACATGCAGGAAAGGAATGGCAATCAGAAGTTCATTTCAAATATCAATTCGATCTTGAGTTGGCAAGATAATTGAGGTCAAGTTGTCCTGATGTCAATGTCAAACTTTAAAATCTTTTGAAACCTGTCGAGTAATATACCATAAGGAAGGTTTTGGGCAGCAGATTTGGATATATACTATGTTTGGCGCTACAACATACAGTGACATCACATGCATGAACTCACTCGAAAATTGGTAAGCCTTTCATGAACGATTCGTGTTTTTCTGTCAGTAACGAAAAGAAAAAGAGACTGCAAACACGTTGATAGAAGCTGCGTTTGAAATGTATTCAATCTGTAAATTGACTAAATCAATGGGGCGAGTATTTGCAATAATATATCTGATTGTCTTGTTTTCGATGTTTTCAATATCTTCATGTTGAAACATTTCACTTTGCCGAGGTCAAACTTTAACGGTATTTTAGAACGGAATGACCTGCGATCAAAGACCAGTCTGAATTGTGTTCGTTCTTTCACTTGTGTTTGGACGCTACACGAAAAACCTGCATGGTTCAGACGAGAGTCCCACAAACAGACGAAATTCATTCAATTCTCAACAAAACTAAAACATGTTTTGTTAGGATGCGTATCTTTGGTTGGATAACCTATTGGCTTTGCATCTATCTACACATTTTTTATTCCAGTCTTTCTGGCATTTTAATAACAATGCTTTGAATCTTCAATAAAACAATTGGTGAAATGGGTAGTTTTTTGCTTTTCCAATTTTTTTCCCCAGAATGACAGCCATTTTTGATGAAAAACGGTCAGTTTTGACTTAAGGTTGTTTTCTCAATTACCATTCATTAATTTTGTCTAGGTAATAACCTATTGGCATTGTATTGCGTTAGCCGCCTGTCCATCATCTGTCCGTCCGTCCGTCCTTCTGTATTTTTATCTTGAAGCATATGGTTGAATCAGAAAATTCCTAAACAGAATTCCTTTAGGTGGTCTGGAATTCCTTTACGTGGTGAAATGGGTAGTTTTTTGCTTTTCCAATTTTTTTCCCCAGAATGACAGCCATTTTTGATGAAAAACGGTCAGTTTTGACTTAAGGTTGTTTTCTCAATTACCATTCATTAATTTTGTCTAGGTAATAACCTATTGGCATTGTATTGCGTTAGCCGCCTGTCCATCATCTGTCCGTCCGTCCGTCCTTCTGTATTTTTATCTTGAAGCATATGGTTGAATCAGAAAATTCCTAAACAGAATTCCTTTAGGTGGTCTGGAAATTGACCTCAGATGAAGTTGACCTCGAGTAGTAAATCTGAAGGCTACATATCACCCGAAATGCGTTTCTAGGAAGATGCACATAAATCAGCTGTATCAAAGAGTTGTGGTATATTCTTTGGCTGTATATAGACACCGACACACCCAGCGCCAAGGCACACATCACTGAGCTGCAAAAGAAATTCCTCACAAAAATGTTACTGCATCATACAAACGATTATATCTCACGAACTGTGAAGCTCGCCATGTCGGCGAAGACACCAGCAGGTCTATATATTCAGTCCTTGCTTGTCAACAAAGCTAATAATGCATCGGACTCCATCCATGAAACCAAGCTTAAAGTTCAAAACGCTAATACTTCAAAACGCACAACATATTTGGATATCAATCCCAGCCTGACACCATTCAGTGGAACTTTTGATCCCAGTGTATGCGAACATAGAATCGCAAAAAGCAGACTTCGTCTGCCGTCCCATCATCTGAAAGTAGAATCGGGTCGATGGGCCAGGATTCTTTGAGAGGAAAGACTTTCCCCTTGTACAGAGGAGGTGTAAACCGAAAAACATGTGTTACTCAACTGCCCATTAACTGCCAATCTCAGACTCAGTTATAATACATTATCATTCAGCGACTTGAATAGCTTCTTTACCAGTTCTAGTAAAGCGAAAATGGCTGAGTTCTGTTATCATGTGCTTGCTCTGTTTTCCAGTTAATCCACATATCTGTTGTGCTCGCATGTATTATAATTGTCATGACCATATTATCCTGTACCTATTACAGTCGTTACCATTTCCCATTCTAACTGATAATATCTCAACTTAATTCGCAAGTTTATGCATTCTTGTATCAGTGTAAACGAACTTGTCATATCAATTATGCCTAAAGCTCAAACACCCTTCTACCCAGTTAATCCAGTTATATGAAACCTTACGTTGTAATCTTATTCATGCAACTGTAACTTTTCAGGTGTATCAAGGAGCCCATACAACCATCATGTTTACTTAGCTTTCACCGCTAAAGCATAAATCTATATCCATATTCATTTACAAATATAATTGATGTTCGAATATCTCTCTGACATCTAGCAAAAGTGTTCTTACCAATTTTTCATTATCTTTACATAGCACAACAAGCTTATGTATTATAGTTTAATTTCCGTACTTTGTACAGTATTGTGTATACATAACAACACCAAAAGACTAGCCTTTATCAATGTTTATCATTGATGTTTATCAGTAACATATTACTATGACTTTCAGTCAAGCGTACGTACTTATCATTGCCCTTCTATGGACATGAATTTATAACATTGTTTGTACCGCTTCACCCGAGATAATAATGAATGTGTATGCATTGTTAATTATTTCATGTCAATAAACTACTACTACTACTACTACTACAGCTACTACTACTGCTAGAGCTTGGGGCTGTGATATGAACATAAAGGAATGGTTATAATGAAGGAAAACATATATGACGAATGGTAACCTTGAACTTGACCAAAGATAACCTCGAGTGGTCAATAACAAGGTCACTTCCAACCTGAAATACGTAATCATTTATTATATATTCACGAATTAAACTGCCACAGCAATTTTATTCGTGAGGTGAACAACTTGATTCGCGATTTTTCACGAATTTATCCTCACGATTTTTAGGTTACCGGACCTATGGTCCGATAACCTATTGGCATGGCGTTGCGTCCGTCGTCCGTCGTCGTCCATCGTCGTCGTCGTCGTCGTCCACATTTTTATCTTTTTTGTTTACTGGCGAATATTTCTAAAATTTTGCACAAAAAAAACTTAAAAATAATTCAAGAAGTAGGTATTTTCTTGTTTTTTTTTTTCAAAATGGCGGCCGTTTTCGATGAAAAATGCATGATTTTGGACTTTGGCGGTCATTTTCTCAAAATCTGTTCAGTAACTTTTTGACATTAGAGCGTTGGGGGCGAAGCCACCAACCCTCTACATGTCTATGTGCTGACTTTTTCATGGAGGTTTCATGCCAACCTATCGACGCCCGTTTTGGGATATAAACCTTTGTTCACCTACTTCAAATGAGGATTTTCTTCGTTCTTAACATAAAATTTCTCGATTTGATGGCAACCTTTGAATATTCCACAGATATATAATGCATAAATCGATGTGTTAGGTTTGAGAAATTTACGCAAAACGGTCAGCTCGTCTGAAAAACGTCAAAATGGCGGAGCCGATGGAAATTCACGTTCCCAGAATGCAAAGCAAATTTTACCGCAATGACGCGTACTTTGGAACACACAATTTTCTGTGCAGATTTTGTGTATGCATGTACATGTAACTTTGCGGGTGGCCTTCTTTTGCGTTATGAAGTAAACACAACGATTCGTCTGCGATACCACGACTACATTTACCGTAATCTGACATATTTTATCACTTGAGACGTGTTCCATGCTGGGTTGCGAAACCTTTTTATTTTAAACTGTTCTTTTAATTTGCTCAGTATGTATGTGTTATTTATATCATGATATCAGATGCAGATATTCATCATAGTATCCAATATTTTAAGGATATTCTATTGAGGTTCAATATCATTTTATCAGGCGTATCTGTTTCATTGAGTTCAAAATAAATGTTTACTCATTAGGAATATGATTGAAGTACGCCTATGTGTTTCATCATAATATAGGGAATGAATTGGAATCATATGGGGGCATGATGTGGTTCAATTTTCTTTCTTTTTTTGCAGAAGGGGGGGGGGGGGTAACGTTGTGTAAGATACATTCTGCTGTCGTTGTGCTGATGATGTGCTCGAGCTCTAATGTCGTCTCCTGCAGTTAGCTGCATTTTCTTGTTTTCTTTTTGATACGTAACACTCCTCAAATGAACTCCTATGATGTCCATAAATTTCGTTGCGCTTGAATTGCTCGAAGTGGGCCATTTTGGCCCAAACTCTGCCCAAATGGGACTTTCCCATGTTAAATTCTCCTATGCTTTATAATGGGACACATTATACCTAATATCTCACTTAATATTGAGATTAGAGACTAGGAATCAATTGTGGACATATAGGAAATGATATATGCCGAATATTCTCATGACCTTGAATTTGACCTCTGACCTCAGTTTCAAGGTCAGAGCACAAAATGGCTTATATCTCGCTTATTATCGACTCTACAGCTTAGGAATCAATTGTGGACATATAGGAAATGATATATTCTGATGACCTTGAATTTGACCTTTGACCCCATTTTCAAGGTCACAGGACAAAATGGCTTATATCTCGCTTATTATCGTCTCTACAGCTTAGGAATCAGTTGTGAACATATAGGAAATGATATATGCAAATTATTGTCATGACCTTGAATTTGACATTTGACCTCATTTTCGAGGTCACAGGACAAAATTGTTAATATCTCACTTATTATCGAATTTACAGCTTAGGAATCAATTGTGGACATATAGGAAATGATATATGCTGAATATTCTTCTGACCTTAAATTTGACCTCTGACCTCATTGTCAAGGTCCAAGGACAAGCTGGCTCATATCTTGCTCCTCTATTGACTGTATTAGACTGGAGGCCAAACCTGCAAAAGGCCGTTGTTTTGAGAGTTAGTATGCACGGAGACACCCATTGGAGAATGTGGTATCGTTGGAAAGCTTAAGACCTAAGGGCCACATTTTGACATATCCCGCCTTTTGGGACAGGGGCGGTCACCATGGAAACGGGCTCAGTCAATGACCTCAAATTTGATCAAGCGTCCTGCTAGGCACCCGGAATGGCGTAACATACCACTGAAAGTGCTCCTCCAAAAGAATGGTTCAACCAATTCGGTTTAGTTTTGGAACATAGACAGATGCTGGTACTAGGTATGTGTTGGCGGAGTGACCCCAATGGGGTGTCAAGAATGGAGGGCCCGGGGGTCGGGAACACCACCCCCTGGAGTTCGCCCCTTCTCCTAATAATGACAAAAGTGTGATTTGGGGTTCAAAAGTTTGTTTGTTGAAGAGACCAAGCAATATAAGAGTTTTTAAATGGCACCATACAAGGATAAGACCAGTTAGGATTGCAGTGATACCAGCATCACTTGTAGATAGGGCCGGTTGCCATGGCAACAGACGTTACAAATGGTAGGCGTCGGGTCTATTTTTCACCCAAAAATGGCAAGATTATCGGGGTTCAGGCTGTATAAAAGTGTTAATGATCGAAAACATGGCTATATGAGGCTACCATCATTGTCATAGATGAACATGATATGGGACACGGACATGCTGATAGCACCGTGGCCTCAGGGTGGGGCTCGTTTCCATGACAAACTGTCTATTTTCCCATAAAAAATGGCAAAAATAATGAAGATTTGGTTGCTTTAAAGTGTTGATATTTAAAGACAGATCAACGATCTTGTCTCAGATGAAACACACGTGGGACAGAGACGGAATGCTACCTCTGTGGCCCCTGGATGAGGCTCGTTGCCATGACAACAGACGTTCTAATGGTAGGCGTCGGTTCTATTTTTCACCCGAAAATGGCAAGAATTCCGGGGTTCAGGCTGTTTAAAAGTGTTAATGGTCTAAGACATGGCTATATGAGGTTACCATCTTTGTCATAGATGAACAAATTATGGGACACGGACGTGCTGATAGCACCATGGCCTCAGGTGGGGCTTGTTTCCATGGCAACAGGTCTATTTTTCCCATAAAAATGTCAAAAAAATTGAAGATTGTGCTGCTTTAAAATGTTAGTGGTTAAAGACAGATCAACGATCTTGTCTCAGAAACAACACACGTGGGACATAGACGGGATGTTACCACTGTTGCACCTGAGTGAAGCTCGTTGCTATGGCAACAGAGGTTTCTATTGGTAGGCACCCAAAAATGTCAAGAATTACGGGGTTCAGGCTGATTAAATTTATGAATGGTCGAAGACACGGCTATATGAGGCTACCATCTTTCTCATATATATATACAATATGGGATACAGACATGCTGGTAGCACCGTGGCCTCATAGTGGTTTTTGTTTCCATGGCAACAGGTCTATTTGCCCATAAAAATTGGAAAATATTGAAGATTGGGTGTGTAAAGTGCCAATGGTTATAGAGAGATCAACGACCTTGTCTCTGATAAAACAAACTTGTGACAGGGACGATATGCTACCACTGTGGCCCCTGGGTGGGGCCCGTTGCCATAACAACAGGCAGTCTTAACCATCCGTGTCAGTTCTATTTTTTGCACAAAATGGCCAAGGTGGAAGAATGGTCATGGTGGACGAATGGGTGGCGCCCCTAGTGAGTAAACTGTGCAAATAACCGTTTGTTATGTGGTCTATGTATTGAACATTCCTTCATCATATATCATATCATCACTTGTCATGCCGTTTATTAGTGCATTGGAATTGTATAAGCAAATAACAAAAGCCGTTTTGAAAAAAAACTATCAAAACATTGTGCAGCGTGGTGTTGAAACCAATGGTTTGCGAGCGCACAAACTATAGGGGTTGGTTTGTTCAAAATCAAATGGCATTCTGAAACTATCCGATCAACACCAAATACACATTGTTTCCATTTATATACGATCTTCCATGTATTTGGCCAAATTTTGAGGGAATTCATCACAAAATATTCGACTGGGAACAGTTTTCATACGGAATATGTGGTGTCGCATCCAATAACTAAAGCCTAAAAGACAAAGTCTACTACGAATAAACAGATGTTTCAGTAATTATCAAAGTTCTTGGAAGTTCCTTAGAATCGATCATTTTTTATGCAAAAAAATAAATCATTTTTACAATGATGAGTACATATTACTCGAATCCTGTGGGATGCATTGCGATGACAGGTGGAACTGATATCTTCATAATATATTTGATGAAAACTAATAACATATTTTATTATTCAAAAAGGAAAGGAATACAAGGCATACAAGACTCAAGACCACATTGGTTTTCAATATCCAGCAGTCGGTTGAACACGTCGTTGAAAAGGATTTTAGTAAATGTCCAACAATCTGTTTAAAAATTCACTATGTCATTTCAAAATATAATATTTCATGAACCAACGGTCAATTTTCTTCAAATTTCACATTTTGGTCACTAAGGTCGATAGCAACAAATTATCAAATTTGGAAAGATATCTATGGAAGCAAATATTCAGCCCCAAAGGTCATCCTTGGCCTTAAAATTGTCAATGGATAATTAGCCAGAATTTGGTAAGAATGAATTTTATTACATACAGTTGTAAATAATAAGTTTTACAAAGAACAATATTTTACATTCAACGCAATTTCACTGCAATTCCTCTTTATTATTTGTTTCTATTGTGAGCCAGTTTTGCACAGCTAATAGTCAGATTCAATTCATATGACTAACTGGATTTTTGAGTACAGGACCGATTTTACATTTCTGAACGATAAAGTTTATCGAACAAGTAATCATACTCCGGGCCCCTGATAGGACATGACGACATGACTACGTCGTTCGTACGAAGTACTACTTCGTTTGCCAGATGTAGTAAGTCGTTTGCACGAAGTAATACTTCGTTTGCACAAATTACTAAGTTATTCGCACGAAGTACTGAGTCATTTGCACAATTCCTGACATAGACTCGGAGGCTAAGTTGTGTGATCGTTTTGGGAACTTCTTCAGCAACAAAATTGCTGAGAATACATCAACGTTCCCTGATGATCTCCCAGTGCAGAATAGTGACAACCTGATCACATGCAAACTCGAGAACTTCAAAAGGCTAACATCAGACGAAGTCATTAACATCATCAAATCTTCGAGATCATCGCGAAGTGATCTATCCCAACTTGGCCGGTGAAAAAAATGTCAGGAGGTTTTGCTGTCCTTGATAACTGCAATTGTGAACTCCTCGCTCGGCGGTGGTGTATTTCCGTCTTCACTCAAGCGAGCCTTGACTGCACCCATTTTGAGAAAAAAGACCATGGGTCTGACACCGAAGAACTGTCAAACTATAGACCGGTATCGAACCTTCCGTTGCCATCTGAAATCATTGAAAGGCAACCCACCAACAGTTACGACAGTACACAGTGTCTGGTCTCGAGGAAGCACTCTATTCAGCATACCAGCGGCACCATAGCACGGAGACTACATCGGCCAATGTACACACCGATTTGTTACAGGCAGATGACCAGCGTCAGGTGGGACTGCTAATATTTCTTGACTTATCAGCAGCCTTTGACACTGTTAATCACGTCAAGGCTTCCTCCGACTACATCAGAGGAGCTACCCTTACCTGGTTTGAATCCTGTCTTTCCAACCGCACACAAACAGTATCTATACATGAGCGGCACGACCGGAACTAGCAGCGACTTGGTGAGTGGAGTACCACAGGGATAAGTGTCAGGCCCTCGTCTGTTTACATTGTACAGGGTTTCACTCGGTGCGTTGATCAGAACCGGCGTAATATTCTATCATCTATATAAGGATGACTAGCAATTATACACCACGTGTCATCATGATGATATCCCTTGGATCACTGCGTCAGTCTGATATCTTCTTGGATGTCCTCTAATCAGTTTAAACTGAACCAGTCTAAAACAGACATCGTTCTGCTGGCCTCCAGGTAAACCATCGCACGTGTGCCTGATGCTCCCTTCGAAAACTCTATCATACAGCAATCCCCCTAAGTTAGGAACCTTGGTGTGCTAATGGACAGTGAGATGACTATGGTTCCGCAGGTCAAATCCACTTGCCGATCGACCATGATCCATCTGCGTCATCTGGGCAAAATCAGACCTGAATTATATCAGGAAACTGCAAGCAGCTTTGCTTTTTCACTAGTTTCCTGCAGGCTTGATATCAACAACTCTCTTTATTACGGTATTGGCAAGGGTCACTTGAACCTTTTGCCAAAGGTGCAAAACACTGACCAATAGTCTGACCAATAACCCACATTATCATTATACACATTTACATTTTTACACATTTCATTTTTCATCAAAAAATATATTGCATAATACATGAGCTGATTATACTCATACCCCTTTCCCGTTCATATATTCTACTATTCTGACCCGTAACCCAAGCCATGACCAGATATATTAACGAACATGCATGGAAATAAAGGAAAAGAGTATCAATAATATAGACCGTCCAGTCTACAACTTCCATCACAGACCTATATCGCAAATTTCGTCCGTAGAGTAGGGTTGCAGCATGGATGTGCAACAGTGTGTGCACAACTACAATGTAGACCTATTGCCATGGAGATAGGTCGTGCGAACGAAGTAGTGTTTTTCGTCATGTCCTATCAGGGGCACCGGAGTATGATTACTTGTTCTATAAACTTTATCGTTTAGAAATGTAAAATAGGTCCTGTACTCAATAATCCATTTAGTCATATAAATTGAATCTGACTATCAGCTTTACAAAACTGGTTCACAATAAAAACAAATAGTTAAAGACCTAGTAGCGTGCTGATGAAAGTGCTTTTCATTTAGTCCAGTATGAATAGTTATCTGTAAATTCGAACGAATTCTACAAATACAATCAATGGGTTTCGAGATATTGAATCAAATAGGTACTCCTTCCGTAAATTGCCGAAGATTTTGATCACGATTTTAGTAAGGGTCACGTGGTTTGTGACGTCATTTGAGGCAGTACTTAAAGTACATGTAGCCAGCAAGGTAAACTGCATGTCGCATATTCATTCTCGTTGTGTATGTTTGACAATTCAAGTGAACGGGTGAGATGGTTGGAATACGGCATTTCTTGTCTTGATATTTAGAATCAGTACTATTCATTCTCCCAGGAAGGAAGTTTATTGAACTGCAAGATGTCCAATATTTGTTGGTTTTCATGTGTTTTCTTTTGAATCTCATGCATTTTGGAGTGGTTTTCTATCTTTGAGTTGACCGCCCAAATTACGTGTTTTACGTTTTTGGCCAGCCATCAAAGCACATTTTGCCTCAACTGACGTCACGATTACGGAAACTGCCGAAGCTATTTTTTTCATCGGCATGAGAAGGCGATTGCAATACTGGCTCAATATACTCGATTATATGTCGCTGTTATTAATTACCAATTAACGCGAACATCTTTTTTATCACCAAATGTCCACAATGCCTTTATCTGAACAGGAATAAAACCATGAATGGTACCTTGCTACTATGACTTTAAAACGTATTGCAGTGAAATTGCGCTGAATGTACAATATTGTTCTTTGTGAATTTATCGTTTACAACTGTATGTAATAAATTTTATTCCAACTGATTATACTGGCCATTTTAAGAACAATTTTAAGCAGCCCGAACTTCATATTTTTCTTGTCATTTTGTGCCAAAAAATAGAAATGGCACGGATGGTTAATACTCCCTGTTGCCTTGGCAACGAGGCCCACCCAAGGGCCACAGTAGTAGCATCCCGTCCCTGTCCCACGTGTGTTTCATCTGAGACAAGTCGTTGATCTGTCTATAACCATTGGCACTTTAAACACCCCCTCTTCAATATTTTCCAAGTTTTATGGGAAAATAGACCTATTGCCATGTAGCCCCACCCTCAGGCCACGGTGCTACCAGCATGTCCGTGACCCATATTTTGTTCATCTAAGACGAAGTTAGTAGCCCTAAATAGCCATGTCTTCGACCATCAATAAATTTAATCAGCCTGAATCCTGTAATTCTTGACATTTTTGGGTGAAAAAAGACCTGACGCCTACCAATAGAAACCTCTGTTGCAATGGCAACGAGCTTCACTCAGGTGCAACAGTGGTAGCATCCCGTCCCTGTTTCACGTGTGTTGTATCTGAGATAAGATCGTTGATCTAACTTCAATCATGAACACTTTAAAGTAGCCCAATATTTTTGACATTTTTGTGTGGGAAAAAATAGACCTGTTGCCATGGAAACAAGCCCCACCTAATACTACGGTGCTATCAGCACGTCCGTGTCCCATAATTTGTTCATCTATGACAAAGATGGTAACCTCATATAGCCATGTCTTCGAGCATTAAAGTTAGAATCACTTTTAGAATTGACAAAGTTTATTCATTCTGCGGTAGCTTTATTTTGTCTATAGAATAAGATATCGTACAAATTTGGATCTGAAAATGTGTATTGCGTGCCTAAATAGAGTTGCCAAATCAAGATTCAAATCATTTTTTTCTTCAAAGCGGCCCGCCTTGCAAGCGATTTCTACACACAGTCTCGTGACGTCATTGGTATTTGTGTAGATACTGTGGCAACCGGCAATGTAGGCAGGCCGATCATTATCTATCCACTGTTTTCATGCACGATTAACGGCAATTTTCTGAGTATCTGTTGTCGAACTGTGCATATTTTCTTTATATTCCTGACTCTCTCGAGATGTAGTTTCAAGTTTGCGTGACAAACAAGAATGCTAAATTTGACTGATTTTAAAATTGATTCCAACTTTAACACTTCTGAACAGCCTGAACCCCGTAATTCTTGCCATTTCCGGGTGAAAAATAGACCGACGCCTACCATTAGAAACGTTTGTTGTCATGGCAACGAGCCTCATCCAGGGGCCACAGAGGTAGCATTCCGTCTCTGTCCCACGTGTGTTTTATCTGAGACAAGATCGTTGATCTGTCTTCAAATAACAACACTTCAGAGCAACCAAATCTTCATTATTTTTGCCATATTTTATGGGAAAATAGACCTGTTGCCATGGGAACCAGCCTCACCCTGAGGCCACGGTGCTATCAGCATGTCCGTGTCCCATATTATGTTCATCTATGACAATGATGGTAGCCTCATATAGCCATGTCTTCGATCATTAATACTTTTATACAGCCTAAACCCCGATATTCTTGCCATTTTTGGGTGAAAAATGGTCCCGACGCCTACCATTCGTAACGTCTGTTGCCATGGTAACCGGCCCCACCCACAAGTGATGCTGGTATCATTGCAATCCTAACTGGTCTTACCCTTGAATGGTGCTATTTAATAATTCTTATATTGCTTAGTCTCTTGAACAAACAAACTTTTGAACCCCAAATCACAATTTTGTCATTATTTGGAGAAGGGGCGAACTCCAGGGGGTGGTGATCCCGATCCCCGGGGCATCCATCCTTGACATCTCATTGGGGTCACTCCGCCCACACATACATAGTTCCAGCATCTGTCTAAGTTCCAAAATTGAACCCAATCGGTTGAACCATTCTTTCGAAGGAGCACTTTCAGTGATATGTTATGCCATTCCGGGTGCCTAATAGGACACTTGATTAAATTTGAGGTCATTGACCTTCTGAGCCCGTTTCCATGGTGACCGCCCTTGTCCCAGAAGACGAGATATGTCAAAATGTGACCCTTAGGTCTCAAGCTTTCCAACGATACCACATTCGCCAATGGGTGTCTCCGTGCAAACCAAATTCCCCAAAACCGGATTTGGCCCCCAGTCTATATGGCTTGGGAATCAATTGTGGACATTTAGAAAATAATATACACTGAATATTTTGATGACCTTGAATTTGACCTTTGCCTTCATTTTCAAGGCCACATCACAAAATTACTAATATCTCTTTGATTATTGGATTTACAGCTTAGCAATCAACTGTGGACATGATATATGCTTAATATTATATATGCTGAATATTCTCTTGACCTTAAATTTAACCAGTGACCTGGCTAACATCTAAAATATTAAACATTGTCCGGTAACCTATCTTTGGCCCTTGGCCTAATTTGATTGTTTCAGCACTTTTTGTTTTTGGCGAGGGAAAACAAATTCACTGTTTGGAATATTTTTTAACCAAAATGAAAACGACAGGTTGAATTTTGTCTTTAAAAAAAGAATTGGCAGAAAGCAGTCACCGAACTAGATACTGCATGATATGGAATAACCTACTGCAATCGTTGATATTATTGGCGTTGAAATCATGGAAGTCAACGCTCATAGAACGAGTAGAAATATGACACACAAAAATACTTTTGCAAATGGGCAGTTTCAATAGATCCTCATGTATGGTGACAGACATAAAGTATAATTTGTTGGAAGTACAGGATCTCATTCTTCCTTTCTTCCAGAATCGAGTATTTGTGTGGAAATCGTGTCTTGCTGAAGATGTTCCGAAGAAATGCGGTGTGTCTCTCCGTTGTGGGTCTACTATTCATACCTTGTGCCCCAGCAATCACCTACTACTTCTATACTAGCGAATTGACGTCCGACTATGGATGTCATAACCCCTTCATTGGCAGTGGGTTAGACACTGACGATGGTGACTACTGCATCAAATCCAGCTCCACTAGCGATGGTAGGTTTGAGTGTTCACCCACTTCCAGAAGAGAAATGTAATTGTCCAGAGAAAGATCTGTAGAAGTCATTGGTGGTAATATTGCGACTACGTTCTCACAGGAGTCACTGCTGTCACCAGATTTGCATCATTTGGTGTTAGTCCTTCGACTGGCTGTACGACATCGAGCATTGCAGGTTTAATAGCATCCGTATGTTACTGCAAGACAGATTTTTGCAATGGAGGAGACGACTTTGGCACTAGCAGCGGTGGGTCAAATGGCGGGACTGGCGGCACGGGTGGCGGTGGTTCAGACGGGACCGTACAATGTTACAGTTGCACTGGGTGTGATGATCCATTCGACAGCAGCGGGGTCGACATTGTTCTTGGAGGATACTGCAGCAAATACAAAAGCAGTGTTCTTGGTGAGTTCGTGTGATGTTTGATGTCAACGGAGCATGGAACAAAACGTTAGCTTTGATGCTTTGATCAGTGGACACTTATAAACATTATAAAATATTATATAAAGTATTATAAAATATTTTGTTGTTGGTTTGGTCAATTCAGTCAAATTGGTCAATTCGCAACCTCTAAGGTAGAGTAGCACAATAGTTTGGTGAAATTCGTTATAGAAAGATATGATTTTTCGTTATCTGCACCACGAAAGGCTCACACTTGATATTTCGAGTTTCATCACTATATATACAGGGTGGTTCAGAAAAAAGTAGACCGAAACTTGATTACCATATTTGTCTGCACACTACCCGTTTGGACTCACATTGCCCGTTTGGGTATGGATAAGAAGGATGTCGAGAAATGAGCGTCGATGACACAGGTGGTCCTGGAGATATGACAAATTCAGTGGCGTATTTAGAGGGTCCGCCCCCCCCCCCCCCCCTACTTGACCGATTTCGGCGCCCCCACCCCCTCATAAAACACACCCAAGAATCATACGAAATTCTACAAATTCCATTTTTTTTTTTTTGGAATGTCCATAAATTTCAAAATATTCAAACTGCACAAATACAGTTGTGAACTACACCTCAGGAATCATCTGGGATATCATCAAAATGCCAAAATCCTGTTTTGTCTTTCGGAGTATCGCGAACAGTACCGAGCCTGTACTGAGCCCTCCCCCTTACGGCAGATTCCTGGATTTCGCCCTTGTCTATGATGCGCCCCTTCATAAGTACTGCCGCCCCCCCCCCACCCCCCCCCCCTCCCCTCCCCTCTGAAAAAATCCTAGATCCACCCCTGGCCAAATTGCCTTTATCGGTATTTCCTTATACTGAACCACCCTGTATATTATGATATACATATTCAAGTTACAAAGGAAATGGAATGTGTATTTCCATCTTTTTCTTTATCTGATAGTTTTTTTCCTTATCTGATATCTTTTTCTTTATTTTTTGAAAAAAAAATAAAGTTCAATGCCATATTTAGACATATTTGTGGTTGCACTGAAAAAATCTGAATTTTACAGCAGCTTTGCATACAACTTTCGAACAGTTTCACACGGACGCCAAGAATTTATTATGCCATTCGACCACAGTTTCTACAATTTTCCGTATATACCACCAGGATTCTCCAGTGTCACGAGGAGTGCATCATTCGGAACCAGTCCCTCCACCGGATGTACAACGACCAATCAGAATGGTGCAGAAGTAAACATATGCTACTGCGCTACAGATTAATGCAACGGGGCGCCAACATTCCGTGCCGGCCAAGACATGGTCCTGGTCAGCATGGTGATCTATTTGGTACAGCTGCTCCTTTGAGGAAGTTGTCCGGTTTTGTCGTTCTTTTCATAATTGTTTCCTTTGTATATATGGGTTTGTACTCAGCTGTCCTTTGTTTACTGCTGAATATTTCTTACTTAAATATATTAACGATTTCTTATTTTTTCGAATGATTCATAACCAGAAGTTCTGCTGGAGCTCTGCTGGAGAAGTTCAGAATATTTCCGCGTAAACACAACTATTTAATAAGACCTGGGCGTGGAATGTATTGGTTGTGTCTGTTGTATATGGAAGCTACTATCATGCTAGCATAACGTGTTTCCTGCAAATGTATTCGCGCTATATTTGAGATCAAAATGATGTACCGTATTCCGAGTGATTGTATTAGATGCTGAGTTCGTCATGATGTTGATTTTGAGAACCGAGAACGGATTTGACGTCAGGCGAATACAGAAATGTACATGGTTTAATAACACGACACTTGTCGGAATTCGGTTGAATATTAATGTTCGGGGGGGGGGGGAGCTAAAAGACATTGGGTGGATGGGTGAATGCAATTTTAAAGAAATCTTTCACACAGTCTCTTCTTCATGCAGAAATACGCCATAATGGTCGCTTATGTTTGTGAAGAAGGTGATTCTGATGTTATGCAACATCTGATTCCATCCTTTTCACTTCAGTAGATATATTCAGTAGATATATTTTAGGGATATAGTGGTTTACTTCCGGGAATGGACTGATCGGTTATGTATTGCAATTAGTGCATTTCTCATCACAACTATACAGGAAGAAACGACGATTTGCCTGTCAGTACCGATAATTATTTTCTTTGATTTTCGTTGATTGGTCGAAACGTTGTCACGTGAGGTCCCGTAAAGTTGCGTTTCTCTGCAGGTGGCGCGCGGAATCTTATTTATTGGTACCCACAATACGCTAAATAAAAACTTTTCATGGGTCCGCTGCGATAGCGCCATAGTATCGATGCCATCATTATTTAGATGGGATATTCATAAGAACATTTTATTCTTAGTCGTTAGAAATCCTATAAATAATCAAATATGGGGGCTGGTCCATACAATATCACATCTATCAGCACATCTTTCTTCGTAGCATATCACATCTTTCTTCGTAGCATATCATTTTGATGCCTTTGATAGTGATATTGCACCCATCCAAACCCTATATTTGTATGATTTACATAATTAAATCCTGATCATTTTATTTTCATATAATAAAAATTTTACGTAAATGTTTTGTGTCATGTTTTGTATCGTGTATCTCACTTGAAAATCTTTTTGACAATTTGTTTAATCTATGCATGAAACTCCGCATCATGAACCTTCGTGATGTATAAGTTTGGTTGCCTTTGAATAGAAAGTCTGAGTGTGGCGGCCATTTTGATTTTCCGACGGGTGGGGATCTGTTTTGAGCGATTACCAGCCCCAAGAAACTTTTCATCCACTTTTTCGCTCATGATAGGAGCTGCATGGAGTAAACTAGATAGAAATTCAGCGAGGAAGGGGAGGGATAGGAAACAGCTCAAACTGAATTTCCACGAAGAAATAATGAACTGCACATGTACTTGCTGAATAACAATGTTATCAGTTTTTGCACTCAGTCGCCATAGTAATATGACAAAACAAACGAAAGCAGTTAGCTTTATAATATATGTTGCCCCGTTCATGCCACAAGAAAGAGAATTTATTTTTTTTCTAACTCATACGAATGAGATAGTATCTCATACGTATGAGTTACTAAGTCATACGTATGAAATAAAAAGTCATACGTATGAGATAAAAAGTCATACATATGAGATACTATCTCATACGTATGAGATACTAAGTCATACATATGAGAAACTAAGTCATACGTATGAGATAATAAGTCATATGTATGAGATAGTATCTCATACATATGAGTATGTCATAGTATCTCCTACGTATGAGTTAGTATCTCCTACGTATGACATAGTATCTCCTACGTATGACTTAGTATCTCATGCATATGACTTAGTATCTCCTACATATGTCATAGTATCTCCTACGTATGACTTAGTATTTCATACGTATGTGTTAGTATCTCCTGCGTATGACATGTTATCTCATACGTATGTGTTAGTATCTCCTACGTATGACTTTTTATTTCATACGTATGAGATAAATAAAAAAATAAATTCTCTTTTTGGTGGCACGAACGGGGCGCCATAATAATACTATATCTGGTACTGGAAAACGTACGTACTTGTTGCTATAATGATGACTCTTCGTACTGCATATTACATTCGTTTCCACGTATTGTTCAATGTCCAGGTGTGATATTAGGTTATGAGCCACGACTGAATAGTACGTACATGTCCTGATATGTGTGTCACACGAATGGTGGTAATAAAATGTCTGAAACAATAGTTTGTAATACAGTGATTTCGAATATAAATACACTTTTTTGGAATTTAGAATTTCATATATTACCAGTCAGCCAATGCGAAACAAACATGAACAGAAAAGTACTAGCATTGAAACACAAGAACATATCTATTTTGTATTGCCTCGTCCATACCAAAGAAGTTAAATAAAAGGTATATGACCATATGCCGAGGTGTGAAACATTTCAATGATACAGAGAGGAAAAAAAATATAACATCCACTTTCTGAGTGGATTTTGGGGATACAACCTGTGATGAAGTCGCATCACACCGACATTATGGAGCACAATTGAAGTCAATAGTCCTTCTTGCTTGATGCATGTTAAAACATGATTCATGCTTCAGAACTCTTAATTATCCATGCTTACTTTATCACTAAAATAACAAGATAAATGGTCAAATTGTTCATACATAACTGCACATTCTTGGTTCGTTATTCAAGTAAATTTCATATCATCCATAGTTCGTGTTTCATTTTTTTTCTTCATTCCTCATCCAGGGGGCGCTGGCTCAAGCGAAGCCCATTTTTCGGGGAGACATTTGATTTCCAGGTAATGCAACTGATGCGTAATGCAAATTAACACCAACAAATGTGCAAACTCAACAATCACGGAGTGAGTTATGTTTCATGTTACTTTTGTGGACATCATAAGCTGAATTGGGCGTCGGAAAACTGCGTTTGTGCTGCAACGGTGCGATGATGAATCAGTTGCATAACCAGTTGATAAATTAACGGCGCACCATATTAATGCGCAAGGAAGTACAAGGAGGCGCATGCGCAAATATAAGGATACATGCGCTGCAACCCCTATCACAAAAGTAATGCACCCGTATTTATTTCCCGGTTACACCATGCTTCCATACTTACCAGCAAGTTAATGTATGTTATATACTTCTTGGTGAAATACACACCCACACTGATAAATCTGAGTTCAGGGTGTTGGTATGCCTACTATAACAGATTCAGTGGTAATGAATTTCCAGACATAACTGAATGTTACGGTTTACCAAACAATATGTGAATAATGGTTTTTATGTCAATAATGGGGAAATTAGGAGTACCAGTATTCAATATGTGGACAATGGGGGAAATTAGGAGTACCATGCACATGCCCCTATATCTGAGGTTGTGCCTGCTCACTTATATTGCACAACCATGCGCCTCTATGTGGGAAACTACTGTACAATATAACCGACCATTACATAGTATGCACGGTTGGCAAAAATATCTTACACAACTAGACTGCCTTCATTTCACAGCATCCTTCAGGTGATATGCTGATACAATACTTTTTCAAGAAGTCCTACCCTGGTGTGCCCACTGTCATAGAGTCATAAGTTGTGTGTGCACCTTCTAGTGGAACACTTTGTTCACAAATAAGCTAAATCCGATGTACATATTTCTAAGGTTTGCTATAATGAATACATATTCGATGTAGATGAAAAAAATAAATGGAGGTGTAGAGTGGGCACACTAGATTTTCAGTCATTCATAGTGCAAATTGACCTAGTAGCAATAAATACGACTGCCATGAGAAAACCTCAAATGATTTACATTCAAAATCTCGTCGTTACATCTGTGAGTGTAAGACTTCATTTCCACGATGCACTCTTCAAAATGCGCCAAATATAGCATATCGTAATCATTGGTAATGTTCGCCTTGACACAGGACGCATTCTGAAAATAGCAACTAGGCAGCGCATGATTTCATAGCTTACACCCGTTTTGGTCGATTAAAGTGGGGGTCCAGTCAAAATGAAAATTATCTTAATTTTGACATATCAAAAAGTGCAATTTATGGATTAAGGCAGTTTTTACAGAATGTTGATATCTCAATTTGGTGAAAAGTTATAGCGACATTTGTGTAATACTTTCCCGCCAAAATTGACACCTAATTGAGTATCAAAATGAGTATTCATGACGTCACACCAGTACTGTAAAATAATTAGCAACATATAACTCTTTATATTTGACCTTTCGTTTTACATTTTTTTAGTCTCAACTATTTTGTCGCATTTGGCATTAAACATAATCAGACATAATTTCGACGCTAAGGGAACAACGCCCGAAATATTGCCCTTATCAACGGTGGTTGCTATGGGCCCAACTTTCATGAATATGCTAATTTTTCGTCAAAAATACATTATTACATGCATGTATTTCATGTAAAACATAAAATAAATGCCTTATCATCATGATAACTCTTTTTAGTTACGAGCAAAGGTCCCTATCAACGGCATTGCTGTGGACAGTATCTAAGGGATGGATGGTATGGCGATGTTCCACTACACATACTTATGGTATATTTTTATTCGGGACGCCATACAACAATAGATTTTGTGATAATATATATAAAGAACTTTGGAACGAATTAAGATATCAACATGCTGTAAAAGCCACATTAATTCACACGATTCACTCTATTTTCATGTGCCAAAACTAATAAATTTCCTACTAGGACCAGACTCTATAAGTCCATCGTCCGCTTGACATATAATTTGTTTTTGGCCGCATGATTCGACATAAATTCTAGAGACTATAGATTCGCCATAACATACAGTGGAGTGTGCAGTGGAGACAACTACATTTAACACACTGTCTGCCCCTGATAACGCCAGTGTGTCTTTGGATAAACTTTTTGGTCGGGCTTTGTTTCTATTGCAAAATATTGTATTTTTCATTTCTTATTGGCATCATTAAAATCTCACTGTATTGATGGTAATAGATTGATACTTACATTCATACCACTGAGTCGGTGTCACTGCTGGCGGACGTTAAATCTGTCCCCGAGGATACCATCAACTAAGTAGCCTTCGGGCTTGTGATTAGGTACTTGTGTGCTTGTCATAGATCTGTTCCATGGGGTTTGTTTCGGGTGTCTGAATTGTTTTCATAGGTTGTTGGGCGGTTGTATGCTGGTTCCATCAGGTGTGCAGTGGAGACAACTACATTTAACACACTGTCTGCCCCTGATGACGCCAGTGTGTCTTTGGATAAACTATTTGGTCGGGCTTTGTTTCTATTGCAAAATATTGTATTTTTCATTTCTTATTGGCATCATTAAAATCTCACTGTATTGATGGTAATAGATTGATACTTACATACATACACTGGTGTAATACCCTGAGGAGTTTCACTCTTTTCTATTCTCCCGTTGATTCGTTCGCCAAAGCGGATCAATTCTTTTTTCTAACCAAATAATTTGTCTTTCCGTGATTGAATTATTGGATATTGCGCATATGTTTTTTATAAGCATAAAGGATAAATATGGGACATCTTTTGATGATCATTTGGCTTCATATGAACATCGGTGCTCCCACTCAACGTTTCATCTCCTAACAACATTACACATCTGTCCTGTGGTGTCTTGTTGTGAGATAATGAGATAATATGCTAGGTTTTGTGTTTGGTGTACTGTATGTATGCGAAATAACCCAAGCAAGTCATTATGGTGAATCTTTCGGTGACCTTGATTGCTGTAACTCAAAGTTAAATCAACCCAACAAACTTGTAAATTGCCATGGACACACGTTGCACGAAGATAGAGCATTTGTTTGTATTTTTGCGAACATACGTTTATGGGAAGCATATATAATGTGCCTTTTGGTGACCTTGATCTTTACCTTAATTGACCTAAGCGAAGGAGTAAGAAGTAAGCGTCAGGAAATGTAGTAAAAGACATGTGTCGCCTCTTAGCAGTGTTCTGTATTCCTGTAGACATACATACTGCAATTATAGTCATAAGAGTTTTTGCTATTCAGTGAATAACAAGATCAGGGACTTCCCCGACACAAAATGGAACAATTTCACGACCCTTTCCAGACCCAGATCAATTCGAAACCCCTATGCACGATAGTTCGTTTTAACATGCTACATAAACTTAACTTGTACGCTCAGGCTTCATTATTCACATCTATACATATAGTATTCGACTTGTACAACAACATTCTTTAGGGTGAAACATTTCGTCAAACTGCATCGAACGTGAAAAAGATGAATTATATTTCCGCAAAGCATCGTGCACCCTGTCACCATTCTCTCGTAGAAAATCGATACAGAGAACAGCGGTGTTTCGACCACTCATCCTCTTTTGCCTGTTTTCAACTAACTGTCATACCTATATAATTCCATAAAATTGTGTAGATTTGAAAAGAATCGTATGTGTTTATGCAAATGCCTTTATGCCTATTCCATCATGTTCAAACTTCGTGATCGCAGGTATACTGGGTACATCGGTTGATAAGAAGGGATCCGTTACGTGTACAATGTAGGTATCAATCTATTACCACCAATAGTCAGATTTTGATGATGCCAATAACAAACCTAATATACAACATTTTGCAATAGAAACAAAGCCCGACCAAATAGTTTATCCAAAGACACACTGGCGTCATCAGGGGCAGACAGTGTGTTAAATGTAGTTGTTTCTACTGTACACATGATGGAATTAGTATACAACTGCCCAACAACCTATGAAAATAATTTAGAAATCTGAAACAAAACCCATGGAATAGATATATGACAAGTACATAAGTACCTAATCACAAGCCAGAAGGCTACTGAGTTGATGGTATCCTGGGGGACAGATTCAACGTCCGCCAGCAGTGACACCGACTCAGTGGTATGAATGTAGGTATCAATCTATTACCACCAATAGTCAGATTTTGATGATGCCAATAACAAACCTAATATACAACATTTTGCAATAGAAACAAAGCCCGACCAAATAGTTTATCCAAAGACACACTGGCGTCATCAGGGGCAGACAGTGTGTTAAATGTAGTTGTTTCTACTGTACACATGATGGAATTAGTATACAACTGCCCAACAACCTATGAAAATAATTTAGAAATCTGAAACAAACCCAATGGAATAGATATATGACAAATACATAAGTACCTAATCACAAGCCAGAAGGCTACTGAGTTGATGGTATCCTCGGGGACAGATTCAACGTCCGCCAGCAGTGACACCGACTCAGTGGTATGAATGTAGGTATCAATCTATTACCACCATTGCAATAGTCAGATTTTGATGATGCCAATAACAAACCTAATATACAACATTTTGCAATAGAAACAAAGCCCGACCAAATAGTTTATCCAAAGACACACTGGCGTCATCAGGGGCAGACAGTGTGTTAAATGTAGTTGTTTCTACTGTACACATGATGAAATTAGTATACAACTGCCCAACAACCTATGAAAATAATTTAGAAATCTGAAACAAACCCCATGGAATAGATATATGACAAGTACATAAGTACCTAATCACAAGCCAGAAGGCTCAAATATTCTTTGACAAACTTTTCTCCCCCGATCATTTGAATGGTCCGCAATACGTCCTCATTCAAAATGACATCTTTCAGAACAGTGTTGAAGCCATGATGATATTAAGATGGTGAAACCCTGCCGATTGTTGGCAGCAAATTTCACGACTTTAGTACCGCATACAAAATATGAGCATTTGTCATAAAACTTCTGGTAGTCCGAAGTGACTTTTTGCAGTTGGAGTGAATAGAGGAGTCATTTTCTTGTTTTAGAAAAATACAATCTTCGACCTGAAACGTCTGGATCATTCCGGATCATAACGATAAAGTTGGTACATCCGTTCTCAATATCAACCACGTAATCTTTAGAATACATCGACTTTTTACATAGTGGAGCAGTCAGTGTCTATGAGCCGAGAATTACTTTTTGAATTTACCGCCTACATTTGTCACAAAATGCCCGACTGTCTTTGACACATTTACGAAATGCGCCATTTTCAAAATATCACGTGGATTTGGACAACACACAGACTTGAAATATCATCTATTATTTTGATGATTTTCAAAGAATAGCTGACTTACTTGGGATTGGTACATCGTAGACTCCATAACGAGCTATCCACAGCCATGTGACAATGCGTTTTCCCCCGTAAAATTGAGTCTGAACATCGGCTACTTTCAACGTCAGGTGCCACGAAATCGTGTTTACATATTTCCCAGGTCAAAGTTTGATGTATCCTTACGCGAGAATTATCTTTGGTCATGTCAATTCTGGTAATCGGTAAAATCCATTGATCACACCAAATAATCCACTTTCTGAATACTGAACGGGACAACGGCAGAAAATGTTCGCAGTACGACACATTACATGTGTTTTGTGATATCAATTGGTAGCGGTCATCCTCGGAATATTTCCTTCGGTTGTGAAGACCATATTTTGCGACTATGAGATTCGGTAGCTTCGTTTCCAAATGTTTTCCCGCGAGCCACCAACAGTCCCATATGTTATGCATGTATATCGGCATATGACGGAGGTAATCCCAGAAATATGTACATAATCGAAGACATATTAGTTCATAGACAAAGAATTGTTGTAGATCGGGGAATGACAAACACTGAAAACCATGTTTCCAGACGATAACTGACATATCGCTCACCACGTGAGTTTGTATTCGCTCCGGTGAGAAAGCCGTTGCAATCCGTGCACAGGGTTTTGAGTTCAATGTGAAGAGCAATACTCACTAGCTGCTCAAGTCCAGTCTCGGTCAGTGATCGCATGGAACCACACGGAAAATCGTCGAGCACATGTCCTGGGGCGGATTATTAACCCTCTTTCGACCCTTCTTGCACATTGGGAGTTCATTTTCACAAATAGGTAATATAATATTATATTTGTTCAGGTACGTACACGTAATTTAAGCATTCTGTATATTGGAGCCCCGTCTCTATCAACACTGATCAAGTATCTATGAGTACATATATATATTTCTCTAAATCAAGAAGTTTACTTGATTGTAATATTCCAATGATCAATTCAAGGCAATGTGATTGGTATTAGCAACAGAATAGAGTGCCATCTGACAATTCCATCATCTCATATTTTTCTGACTCCAGATGTTGCTGACAACTCCACGCCACTTTCTTGACAGCTCAGCCAGAAGACAACACAACCAGAAGCTCCATAAATCCTGGTTCAAGTCTCAATCAGAAGACAGGCAATAGCAGCTTCACACCACATGACTGATCCCCGAATGACAGGCACCCAGGAGCAATCACTCAGTTGGCCAACAATATGGATGTCAAAACATAACAACAACTTGTGTTTTAAAGTTTGCACCAATATATACATGTATATTAAAACAATATATATATAAATTCAAATTAGTGCATGTTGGATCTGTAATTCGGAAACACCTGTACAGAATTGCATACCACCATTTTGGGTATTGTAATGTCACTATAAGACAATTGGATATCTTATACAACAGCAATTTGGAGATTCAATGGCCAATTGATAATATTTTCATATTTTATTGTTTAATGGATAAAGTGGCCAACACATTGTATGTATCAAAACGTTGTTATTGATACACATGTGTAGGTCAGAAATACATTATGAAGATTTGAATGGCAGTGTATCAAGTGGCCATGTGCAATATTGTTTGCCAATTATGATAAATGCATAATCTTTTTGATTGGTATTATATTTGATTTATTTTGTTCTTGTTTACCTTCCATGTACAAACTTTGTAAAATAAACAAATGGATAAGGAGTATACTACCAAAGACACTATTTATTCATGACATTTCTTGTCTTATATGTTTGATATCATACCTGTGATCCATGTATGTCAAAAGATGAAGTGCTTATATTCATAACTCATGAATTGTACTAATAAAATGCTACCACTGTGTGATTTCACATCAATTATGTTGACACAACCCATGTGCAATAATGATACTTTAATGTCACATGTAATCATGATGACAATGAATCAAAAGCCTGGTGATATTTACATTTACATGTTATTGGGATCATGATGTATCCTGTATCTAGCTTGGGGTTTGTGTTCTTTGTATGCATAGACACAAGCATTATGCACAATAGGGTCAGTGAATACATACATGTTCTGTTAGTTATTTGATGAACACAGAGTGTTATGAATTATGACAAATGCAAGAAGATGTTACTTCCCCAGAAGTTTGAACCTTATAACTGTCACTTTGGAAATACGGGTTATTATTTGCATTGATCAGGTGAATAGAGTAGTGTCATGGCCCAATGCACACAGAAGCCCTAGCATGTAGCAGTCTACATGTAAAAGCCAGTGTGAAGTGTTCACAGTGGAGCATATGATATTGAAGTCTCCCTCTCACTGTGGCATTGTCTTGAAGGGTTAAAAAATAGTGCCTGTGCTGGCCACTTGGGAAAATTTTTTAGTTGTCAATAAATGTCTGAACTTCAAAAATCATTTGTGATGCAATGGATTTGAATTTCAAAAAAATATTTCTCGGCTCATAAACTAGCATATGTAGTAATGCTCAGAAAAATACTTGGAACATTCGTAATCGACTTTTTCCACAAGAACGGATGTCCCGAAATTTTGGTAGTCGATTTCACCAATTTTAACATAAGATGCATAATAACTGCGCGTAAAATGCTTTAAATTAGTTATTAACATGGTAATATAACAGTTATGTGAAATATGTGTTCATTTCTTTAAGAAAAACCATTTTCAAAAATATTCAGTGCGCATCACTGACTAAAATATGGCGAGGGTAACAACCCCTTAACAAGCCAGCCCCACGGAGTCGGGGAATTCCAGGGGAGCCGCTGTCTGATCGGTCAAATCTTTCTCGCAATACTCGCAATATTTTGCGGTTGTCAGACATGAAGAAAATTTGAGAACAGTTCACAGAACTGGACTATATATTTGTTTAGTGATTGCCCCCATGTGCTTTGTTCACACTAAAATTTGTAAAACAAATGCTGCGGTACTATTGCAGGACCGGACCAACGCATCTATCCATGGGCCGTTTAAATCGTATTTGAGTATATCGCCTCCTGATGGAGGCGACAATAAGATGCGTAAATTGATCACTGGAGAGTGGAAACAGGACATGTAGGGCTCTCGTGTTCTTTTTCAGTTACGAACAGATCTGAATGATGAAAGTTTTGATGATCTTTGGGCTCTAAAAAGATTATGTCAATGAGTGACAAAATGTTCGGGTTAAGAGAAGCCATCGAAAATATAGACTAGCTTTTCATTAAGAGCATTTGAGAAGTAAGGTATTCTGCGGAAAGACATAATTTTGAACTGACCTCGAGTGTCTGAACTAAATGCGATATTCAACGGCCTTTTGATACAAATATCTATATCTAAGGATTTGAACTCAGAGGAATAGACGTGGAATCAATACCCAGTATCAAGTATTCCGAGCAAACAAAACAGGGTCCGTTATCCAATCTCATAGTCCGGGGACAGAAAGTCATATCAGGCATACGAAGTGAGAGAAAACAAAAATGACAGGGAAACTCATGAACCCCCGTAAATGGCCATCAGGAGGTGAAATCAGGTGTTCCGGAAAGAGTGAGCATTTCCTGCCCCACTAGTGGCACCCGTCATGAATTCCCCAAAATTAACATGAAAATAGATCTAGTTGCATGGCAGACATGGATTTGCTGTATTTATCAACCAGATCATGATGACGTCCATAGAATTTCTTAAACGCAGCGATAAGTCTTGGTAAAACATATCCTTGTCGTAGCAGTTTAGAGACTAGCTGGGCACTTCGATAGACAGATAGGAAATGTCAATATAGACTAGTTGCCGATGAGCTTTTGTTTATATAGTCTAGTGCAGGGAAAGTTTATTAAATAATTGTATTATGGTTCAGTACAACGTCTGAATCACCTACCTTTCACTAGGAAAATATACACAAAAAACGTTCTTGTGTGTTCTCCAACGAACCTTCAAGGTTCCATTTCTCCGTTTTCTTTCCCAGGTTCTTTGCGATGGGTTTGGTTCTATAGAGACAACTACACTGGAGAAGGTTCCAAAAATCAGAATTTGGAATAATAAGGTTCTGGAAAGGATCATTGAGCATGACTGAAGCAAATGATTCTTCAACTTGAGTATCTAGCTGATATATGTGTATAAATAAACACTGTATGTATATATAATACATATAATATTTTTGCATTAACTATATAGGAATCATACACATATTTAAGATGGTAATATACATTTGCTTCTTGATATTATTCCATTAGTGTTGTTATCCTTATTATCCTTAGTATCCTTATTGTCCTTTTCAACTAACAGAACTAAAAACATTCGAAACACGACATCTTTGAGCGATAGTAATTGACATGTTTATATTAAATCATTGATAATGTTTAAACTCAATTTTTTTCCCAATATTCCAATTTCATGCATGCATAATGCATATTCATGTGTTCACTTATGTGTTCATGTCAATGTACGTTTTTGTCTCAATTAATGTTTTAAATGATAAGGATTTCACTGACGTTAATATAGTTCTTGCTTCCCCCGCGCTATATGTCCCATTTACCAATGATTGTCCCAAGTGAGTTTTGGGTAACCTATCTGATCTTTTCTGTGAACAATCTAAGGATTCGTCCGGCTAGTATCGCGCATCATTCCGTCCTGATAACAATTAAGTACATAACATTCTACCGGACGTTGATCATCTTTATACGCCACACAGTAGGCTACGCTATTAATCCGACTATAGGAAATATAAGTTGAGTGTTTATGAGAAAACAGCTATTGGTAAATAGCTTAAGGAAATTGTCAGACTGACTCCCATGTTATGTTGATACCTATTTATAATAAAAAAAAAACGTTATGTTGAAACTCTGTCGAACTTGCTCTCTTGATATCTGGATAAATGTATCGTGGTATCCCAGAACAATTGACTTGACTGTTTGACTGTTCTTGATTTTCCTTGATGAGCTAATGATCGAGAATCACACTGGCGTCAACAAGGGTAGGTAGTGTGTGATATATTATGTATAAATTATAATACAAATGATCCATATAACAATTTTCGATTAACCGATACATCTTTGGCCGGAATTAGCTTGGTTGGGAAGTTGATACAATGGTCACCATAACTGCCCCCACTTACCACTTACAGGTAGAGCCAAGTGAATTATCCCATTATACAAGAGATGACCAAGAGTACATTATGACATATACATCATAGTGAACGCGCAATAACGCAACCAAACATTTTAAGGGTGGGCATCGCCTAGGATATGGAAATATCCTTAATTTTCTACTGATTCATGTTTGTATTCATAACTTCCGACGTATAAACACCAATTTGTCCCAAACTTTGCACATAGATGCTGCAACCCTAGTCAATGAAGACTGTGGCAAAAAAGTTATATAGTTTACGCAATGAATACAGACAGTTGATCACTTTATGACAGATATGATAGAAAACAAATATTTATGATAGATGATTTATGACAGATGTTTATGATAGATAACAGGGTAAATCTTTCACAAGGTAAATCTTTCAGTTTCTTGTTGACACTTTCAGGAGAGTGGTGCGACATGATATAGATCACCAGCCAACACTCACGTTTGTGATGATGTTCATGAATATTTAGTATTTACTGATTGTACACAAGCAAACTGATATAGCAAATTTGTCGGTACATGCGACATACATAATGTCTGACTCGCTGCAGCAGTCGGTGCACATGAGCCTGTGGACTACGTTGTATACGTTACATTGACCGCGATTCTACTCGAGCGAATTAGCGATCTGACATTCGTCAGGTGTATAACTAAACAGGGATCATGTCATACACTCAACTCAGAGAATTTAGCAAGAAAGTCATTCATTGTCGAGGCACGCTATTGTCATTTTAATGCAATAACACATACGGCTTACAATTTTGAATCAACCCAGACTCTCTTAGTAGATTGGCCTAATAAAGAAAGAAGCAACCTGATTACCTTGCTTGTGTATTGTTCATAATTTTTCGCATCATTTGCAGTGAACTTCGGAAAACCTGTTCTCGCTTAGTGATCACGAACATATGATCTTATTGTTGTGTAAGTATCATCGCAAACAGCACACGCCTGATAAAGTTATACCTTGTTATCTGTTTCGTATTGTCAGCTGTCTATATTTGCTAATTATCATAGTACATCCTCGTTATAGCAGGATATAATATATTGGACGGACACATAGCGACTACAGACAAATTTTGAGATATATCTTTTCACAATACGCAGAGTTATTGACAAAAATGTACCACAGTTCGCTTTGACTGAAAAAAAATCTAGGCGATGCCCACCGTTAAAACAACATCATGTTGAACTTTAAGGATGGACTGCAAGTCATAATCTAGACACCACAATGAATCATCCCGCTGTGTCACACATATCGTAAATATGAGACCAAAAAAAGAAAATGATGCCGTAACCACTCAAGTTCAAACCCCGCGACAATTTTTATCTCTATTCGCAATCAGGGACTAGATACAATGCGCTTCGCATTTGCTGCCATTTAAATTTATAGCACACACTGGGGTGATAGGAAGAGTAAACAAACAATATTTTATCAATGAGCTCATAATTGTTTATCCCGAAGGGGTGATGCTACTTTAAAGTCATCTGGTATGATTGACATAGGTAAATGCACATCTAATGATAGCTTATATAATAATCTAACAAACACACACAGAAACGTTTTTGGTCGTCCATACGCGATGACACAGAACGCAAGTAGAAAAAGTCCGTCAATATATAAATGCAAAAATAAATTAATGAATTAGTAAATAGTATGATTGCTTTCCATGTGGACAATATAAAGTTGGTCTACAATTTATTGGCTCGTCCCAACGAGTAGCTGTCAAACAGTCGCAGATAACAACAGGCGTCATTATAGTTGAATAGTTGACATTATAGTTGAAGTGACATTGGGAGAAAGTTTTAGATTTTGCCGTGCATTTCTGACCGAACGAAGCAAACACAATAGTCTTGAAAAGCATGTTTATAAGTTCAACAGATGTTCCTCTCTCATTGACATCATTGCGACTTTCGGATGGAAATCATTTGAATTTGTGGCCCAAGTATCATATCCGGCGCTTTTCTGTATATTCAATAATGATTAACGTAGTCCGCTACAAACATGGAGGTAACGGAGTCAAAATTTAAAAGTCATTTCTTGAATATTATCTGTTCAAAATGACATTATTTTATAGAGTGAATGATCAGCATCCTAATACTGAAAAGAAAATAGGGGGTCACCGTGCTCGTTTCTTCTACATATTCGATCAAAATCACACATATTTACCTAAAATGACATAAATTCTGGCATTTTTGCACATTTTTTGGTCTATATTCACATCTTGCATCGTGTTTTCCATGCGAACGGATACGGTGACCCCCTATTTTCTTTTCAGTTTTAGGATGCTGAACAGTTACTCTATAAAATATATCATTTTGAAGCTCTAGATTAAGTTGATACAGGTATTTATGTTAAAAAAAAACCTTTGACCCCCTTCCCTCACTGTATGGAGCGGACTACCTTAAATAGATGATAGACGGATTAAATGGTATAGTCCGGCAGTAGGGTGGCTCAACCTCAAAGTGTTTGATAATTTTTTTTTCTTTTCTGATTTTACTTATTTGGTGTATCTGTAAATCATTCCAGGTGGGTGTGAAATTCTCACCCTTGGGGAATTTGAGAAATCCAAGATGGCTGCCTTGGGGGTGATTTCAACCACCTGATTTATAATTTAGCCCATAACTTTACTTCTAGAGTACATAGAAGTGCGAACTTGGTGTCTATACCCATGTTTTCTGGTATCAGCTTTCCAATGGTGCCATTAAATTATCGTTATGCTTGTCCGCCAACTTGGAAATCAAAATGGCCGCGTAATTTTGGTCATTTTTTCCAGAATATTTGCCCGAAACTGTTTGATTTCATATGTAATGTATTTACGGATATGTTCAAAGATAATGCATAGCAGTGGAGCATCATGTATTGCTCTAGTGAATTGTTTTGCAGTAATTGTCATATAATAATCGTTGAGGGGACAGGTGACATTTTCTTCCAAGTCTCCAACTTTGTCACCAGTGTCCTGAGAATACATTTTGCAGCAGGTTTGACACAGCTATATATTATGTTTTATAATGACATCAGTAACGTGGTAAATGATTATTATGACATAATCATTACCATGGCTGCATGTGATTATGACGTTTTGAAATAACTTTTTAGGATGCTTTTGTTTGTGGGTCAGTGCTGATGGCAGGTGGTAGTTTGCTACATGCTTGGTATGGTAGTGGTTTTTCTATTTCCAAAACAATGAATGATGGATGACCAAAAGTGTGTGTTCAACTTCAAGTATGAATGCAAACCCGGCTCCTGTTCACAGAACCGAGATCGTTCACGGATTGAAACTATCATTCATGCAAGTAAATTATATAAGGACGACCTCCATAAACTGCTTGAACCTCAGCTGACTGTCAATCCTGATCTGCAAATATCGTATCACAAGAACTGTGTGTCACGATACACTTCAACATCTTATTTCCCCCAAGCATGATGAACTATTCAACCCACCAACGAAGAAGCTACGAAGGTCGCACACATTCTTCAATTTTCTGGAGCACTGTCTTTACTGTGGTGGGGAGAGTGAAGTTGTGAAGGACGCCAGGCACCCTGACAGATGGAGGGAAGTATACCTGTCTCGATCAACAGTATCTACAAATGACAACAAGCCATATAAACGATACATTGTTGACATCTGTGAAGAAAGAGATGATGTGTGGGGTAATGAGGTTCGCTTCCGGGTAGAGGGAGCCACCAGTGACCTGCATGCAGCCGAAGGTCGTTACCATGTGGACTGTTTCTCCAGATTTGCGTAGAATCGTCTCTGTAAAGGTGACAGTAGGAAGACCCTGAAAGACCAGACAGAACGCAGTAGAGATCCTGGTCTGATGCACGTCAGTTCTTTGATGGCCGAAGACAAATCACGCATATGAAATTCTGTAGAAATCTTTGACGAGTATTGCCGTCATGCTGGTGCTTTGTAGAGTCGTGATGTTGTCATAGAGAAAGTAAAGAAGCATTTCGGGGCAGATCTTGTTATGCTATCTTCACCAGGATATGCCAATATCATAGCCTTCAGTTGTCAAGCTGCGATACAGTTGAAAATGATCAGAGAGGATACGGAAGACATGTCATGTCGTATCACGAAAATAGCCAAGGAAGTGGTGAAAGAGTGCAAAGCTTATCATCTGGATAAATCTGTGTACCGATTAGATCTTGATATTCCCACTGCATTCGAGTCAGTATCCGACACCATTATGGCTCTCCTCGCAGCTTTGTCACCAAAACTATCAGATACATTACCTGCCTTGATGATAGGGAACATGATCACTGCTGTGATACTGAAGCAGCCAACAGACCTCCAAGTTGCGTTGGGTGTGCTCTTGCGAGACTCAAAAACATTACTGGGGTACATGTACGACTATGGAATTACCTGCAGCTACGATGAAGTAATACGGTTTAAAAAATCAGCTGCAAAAGCCGCATCAATAAGTCTGGATATCCACGGTATAGGAAGTGCAGGTGATGGCATGATTCAAGTTATCGTTGATAACTTTGACACAGATATCAGTTCACCCAATGGCAAATTATCTACCCATTCATTGGCGATGATACTCACACAGCCTGAGAAGATCTCACAGTCATCTTCGAGAGAAACCATTGACCGCCTGACACATGCTGAGAGCAAGTTACCCATAGATGAAGGTGACGAGGCTGATTTCCTTCATTACTCCGATGCGAAAAAGCCGCCGATGCCTGACATACCATGCACTGGAAATTTCGCTGAATTATCATGTTCAGAGGTTGTGTCAACTGACAGGGCACGAGAGATTGACTTCCAGTTCTTCAAGGACATAGTATGGCAATCAGTTTGCCCAGAAGTTGGTGGATACAATACAAAAATATGCAGGGAAAAAGGTCACACCTTACAACCCAGGACACGGGTAGTGTACTTACCCATGATCAACAAGCCACCTATGCTGAAGGCAAAGGCTGTCACTGAAAAGACAGGCCAGGAGTTTGTTGTGTTCACAGCTGACTAACAGCTTTACAAGGTCGCCGTTCACATCATGTGGGGGAACCCGTCCAGGTTCAGCAATTTCTATCTGAGGTTGGGAGGAATGCATCTACTCATGAGCTATGTGGGTTGCGTTGGGTCACTGATGGCTGGGAGTGGATTAGCCGAAGTACTGGAAATGGCCTTCGCTGGTGTGAAGAAGATGCTGACGGGAAAAAAAGTTTCCTGATAACGTCAGGGCCTTACGTATGCTGACAGAAGAGATACTACGGCCAGTGTTTCAGGAAAACACAGACCTGAGCTGCATGGATGATTTGGAACAGGTCTTGAATGATCTGTCAACTAAATCAAGAACAGCAAAGCTGTGGGTGACATGTCTGATCCTTCCAGTCTTCACGATGATGAGATACATCAGAGCAGAACGGGAAGGAGACTGGGCACTGCATATAGCAGCTGTCAGAGAAATGATGCCACTCTTCTTCGCTGCATCACACATGAATTATGCACGCTACGGATAGTATAACTACAATAGAGCAACTTCCTGAAGATGTACGGGAACATTTCACCAAAGGAGAGCATGCCATGCACCACAACGCTGGGATCTATAATGGTATTTGGAGCGACATGATGATTGAGACCACATTCATGCGGTATGGCCATGGCCAATCTGGAATCATCGGGATCACTCTCAAGCCAGAGACAGTAAAACCGTGGGTTTTCAGTTTGCATGCATGCAACACCCTCGTGAGCAAGGTCGACATGATGCGACAGAACAATCAGTTCGAAGAGTTACGTCAGCTACATCACAAGGAGGATTCCAAGGCTAGGATTAAAGCTGACATAGCTGATCGTCAAGTCCTGAGAGATAAACTAGAAGTCAGCATCGATCATCTCAGTGATAATGAGCACACCGAAGACATGGTGAACATCAGAACGGGACAGGTCATCAGTGATAGATCAGTAAATGTGCATGATGCCTACAAGATTGGCACAGATCAGATGAACAACTTCGGAAGTGCATGGCCAGGCAGCTTCCACGAAACCATCCACAAATCTGTGACGACAATACCCATCCGGAAAAAGCACATCAACGTTGCTGGGAAAAAATCTATGACACTGAAATCATATATGCAAGAGCTATGGCGATGCAGAATAGTGTCAGAAGTTTCAACCCAAAGGTTCTGCTGGCTCATGAACTCTCACAGGACCAGCCTCTATGTTCAGTGGTAAGATAAAAATTTTATATAAGGTCGGTTACCGTCGGTATATTGGGTACAACAATGAAAAATATTATACAAGGCATCATTTCCCGACAGATGGAGAAGGTATGAGGACGTGCACAACAAAAGCCGTTTTGAAGAACAAACTGAAAGCTGTAGTATCGTGGATGTTGATGTTACATTTCCGGATGGGTGTGCAGTGATGTGGGTTGTCCCTTGGCCGTCGAATGCAGCCATTCAAAATTATCTGGATAACTTTCGACGTCACATCACCAGTTATCTTCAGAAGGGTCCGGTATTTCTTGTCTTTGACAGGTATCTATGTACCGGTACTATGCTTACCATTTTCGCCTGTTTTGCATATCTTGTAGAGTGGTAAATCCGTCGTCCAAATTGTCGTAGTTCCTTCCGCACCCAAATTACAATACATTTAGATTGTAAATGATGAAAATCAGATTTTGCATTGTAGGTATCAGGAAGGAAGCATCAAAGAATCCACCAGATCATATCGGGACAGATGTGCCAGCAGAGTATAAACCCTGAGCACCACTTCCAAACTTCCATTGCAGGATGTACTTCTCACTGTATCCAAGAACAAGAAACAGCTGATCGAGTTAATTGTGCAGGATCTGGTGAAGCACAGTGAATCCTTAGACACTAGGATCATCGTCACAGGTGGCAGTCCTGTTCCCATAGAAATATGTCCTGGGAACATCACACAGAGAGTGAACTGATGAGGTGGATACTATCATCATTCGCCAGATCATATATACAAGCTGGTGTGGATAATGTTCTTGTCGTAGCTGATGATACTGATATATTTGTATTGCTCTGCCACTTCGTCCACAACAATGTCATCAGAGGTCAAGTGAATATGGTGTCGCCTAAAAAAGAGCGCACCATGATCGACATCAACAGCACTGTCCAACAAAACGAAGATGTCATGGACGACCTCCTAGCAGCACATGGACTCAGTGGTTGTGATACGGTGGCTACTTACTTTGGTATCGGCAAGCTCATAGTTCTAAAAGTCTTGAAAAGTAAGCTTTACCCACTAGATGCAGTTGGGAATACCAACAGCACCTTGTCAGTAGCCACCCAACAAGCGACGTCATTTGTCATAGCCTGCTATGCCCAGCCGAAATGTCTCACAAAGCTAGACAGAAGGTATGGTCCAATAAAGTAGCTCGGACCATTGGGGGAGCACCAAAACTCAAAAGCCTGCCTCCAACAACCGAATCCTTCAATGTGAACGTAGCCAGCGCACACTTGCAGGTAGCCATCTGGAGACATGCAGCTGATGCTGACCACCCAAATCTGGGTCCTACCATGTATGGCTGGCAGTTAGAAAATTCCGCACTGGCACCAGTTGCACTGCCACCATATGTTCCACAGGCACCGGAAAAGCTATTGAAACTCATCAGGTGCACTTGTGCAAGCGACGATGCATGCCAGGCAAGTAAATGTGGCTGCAACAGTGCCGGTTTGGCTTGCACACAATTCTGCGCTTGTCAGGGGAAGCAAGGTACGTGCTTCAACGAGAAGACGAGAGAAGCCCTTCACACCACAGATGATGATGAGTGACAACCCAGAGAATGAATAATGTATTGTTGGTAAATAAAACATGTTATATCAATTAATTGTGTACTTCGTGGTTTGTCAAATAGTTTACCTCTTTCCAGTCACGTTTCAATTGAACACAATATTATTGAGAATGAAATTAGTAACCAGGGTAACTGGATACTATTTCTAACCATTGGTTGGCAATAACAACATGGATGGCATAAGTTTCAAAAGATTCATTGCGAAAAAAGGGTCTATTCGGAGCATTTCATCTCTGGAGTTCCCCAGGTTTGCAAAGCTGAACTTTCATAGTTGAAAATATTTGTGATATTTAAAACTTGTTTGCAAGAAACACACAGGTTCAAGGTTTGTCTTTTTTGTATCCATTTATATGCAACGATTGCCTGCAATTTCCCAAAATTTGAAAACGTTCACCAAGTTGGAAAACAAACCTATACGCATAGCTGCTACATCAACTATGTAACTGGGCCATAAATTAACTATTTATGTGACTGACATCATCTGAGTACATCATAGACGAAATATATTATCTTGAACTCCAACTAAAGTCAGGATACTTATTTTTGACAGATGATAGAATGAATCTCATGAATTATTATAGTTCTTACAGCAAGTCAATATGTCGATTAATAATGAAGATATGACAGTTTTAGTGGAAATTTTAGGCTAATTTTTTGGTGCCTAATTAACTATTATAATGAGTATTCATGACGTCACAAGGGTAAAACAACTTAATTAAGGTAATGAAGTGTCTTTTTTCAAACATGTACGATGATAATATGAGCTTTATTTGGCATGTATTTTATTTGGCACGAAATATAATCAGTATTCAATCTCCAGAATTGGTTGCCAAGGTAACTATTCTCGAAATATGACCCATAGCAACCATGGTTGCTAGGGGCCCAACGCCCTGAATATTAAATTAGATACCATAACACCGGTGAATATGTGGACAAGAATCTTTTCTGAAATCCATTGAATTATTTTAAAAATCATTTCGCATACCAGTTCCGAGATGAGCCCCCTAGCAACCACGTTGCTATGGGCCGTATTTTAGGTACGGTTGACATGGTGACCTGACACATCTTATGGGTGTGGTATATTTTCTAACATCATCTTATATTAGCATCATTTAGCAATACTATGCTAATTAAAGTAACTTACTCGTGTGACGCACCAATACTCATTATAATATCTAATGAACTTCATAATTCAAGTACAAATATTTTTTTTAGAATCGGCACAAAATTGGTAATATCCCGAGAACGGTTGAAGATATTAGGGTTCTGTAAAAGCCAGCATATTACCTTTTTCATTTTCTATCACACAAAACATAACAACTTGAAATTCATTTTGACTTGAGCTAGAATTTAATTAGCTTGCTACGCAGCTGAAAACAATTAATATATAACAACAGATTATCACAGATTCGCAAAATGTTTACGCACATTCGGGACACCTAACATCGCCTGTTTACACGATTTAATAAAGGTTCCCTGCTTGTGAAGAAACATAATTAATATTAATCCAATAATTTTTGTAACAATAAAACTTTTATTTCATCATCACTGCCTAAATGTTGGGTCTATGGCTGTATTTATGAGCTGAAATGTGCTTGAGATTGGCGGCCATTTTGATTTCCAAGATGGCATAACGATAATTTAGTGGCACCATTGGAAAACTCATACCAGAAAACATGGGTATAGACACCAAGTTCGCACTTCTATGTACTCTAGAAGTAATGTTATGGGCTAAATTATATTTCAGGTGGTTGAATTCACCCCCATGGCGGCCATCTTGGATTTCTCAAATTCCCAAGGGTGAGAATTCCACACCCACCTGGAATTTTTCACGTAGGCCCTATTAATGAATAATCAAGAGAAGACGAGAGGTCATAGGCCACACACTTGCCGGAATAAGTACGCAATTATGACGTCATTTGTCGTCATATATACTGCAAACTTACAGTGAATGGAGTTTCTAAATATGCATGATAAAATCGTGTTTATATATGTTATATTATGACCAGACAAGATCATAATATCTTCAAATGATGAGTTTCCTTTGAAATTTTCCTTTGAAACTCTTTGTATCGACTGCTTGATTCTCACACACCTTCTGTTGTTATCAAGGATTACCAAAAATATTTTAGTTTTTTTTTTCGATAAGAGGATAATAGTCCTTAGAATCATCGCTTCGATGTTTTTGTTTGTTTGTTTGGTTTTTTTTTTTTCAAAAAATAAATTGCGCTCAAAACATGTCCAGTGATAGGTTAATGTCATGCAACAATTAAATGGTACTGGCTGACGTTCAGGGGTCGGCTGCAAGAATATATTCCGCTTTACATGACTTGCCCAGAAATCATATTACCATTTGTACCTCTCATTGTGATATCAATAACAATGGTGCGGATTGCAGTAGTCATGATTCTTTGTTCTACTGGCTCGTCTTTGCTGGCGGATATAGAAATAGTCAATGTTTTCATTGATTTGTACATTTTCTCGTGATACTATTTCTGAAACCATTCGTCGGTTTATTATTCAGCAATCACCATGCTTTGTGAAATGAGATTTCGTAGCTCGTTGCGATTTTGTTATTTTTACAATTACATTATAAATGAATATTGGGGTGGCTCACTGGTTCAATATCTGGTTTCTTACGTACATCACATCCGTCCAGCAGAAGAAGCTGTTTGTCTACCATCTTTGGTGTATCAGAGTGCCTGGTGAAATGTTTGAATACAGTGTTTAAAAAAAATACTTTAAAAAACACTTTTGATTGGATAACGGACTTGGATTTGTTGGGTCTGGAAGGCTTACATTGCGGGTAATTGCAATTCAATGTACTTTAATGACGAACACGCAGGCTAATATGCTATTAAAACAAATGCACTTGAAACGATACTGTTAGCATGCTGAAATCCCTCACTGCCAATATTTTTGTTAAAAAAACTCCAATAACAGCTTCTAATTATGATATTTTCGCTCACGTTGTCCGTGACCAGTCTCGGGCAGCCTATGGCGACTACGTACCAAAACTATATACCTCATTAGAATAGGAAAGCGTATTATTATAAAATGCGAAAATAACTCATACCTTTACTTCTAGTCTTGCGACATGGAACTGCTTTCGCATGTTGAACACAACAACCTCTCATGTCCGTCTCGCAAAGAGTAGCCCGTCTAAACTTTTCCTGTTTTGTCGTGATCCCTAGCTTTTGTCCTTGAAAATTACAATGGAACATGCGACACTTCGCACTTTCATTGGCCGACTCTGGGTTTCTAATGGGTATCAAGGCCATAAAACAGAGAGGTATTGGATACCAGACAGGAAGCGTGGGGGTAACACGAGTCATTCGGTTGTGCCTTGGATACACATCCCAAATAGAAAAAGTGTTATCATCGACGATTCAGATAACTATTGACGTACTTACATACTGGGTTCTCCGATATGTCTTGTCGGTTATAGTTTCTGTAAAATTGCTATGGTCATAAAAATATTTCCTAATACGGCAAAACACATGAAACACATAAACAGCCGCCACTGTGCCTATTTTATTGTCACTTTCAAAATACCAGTTTGAATCGTTGATGGTCTAATATGGGATCTGTTGTGGGGAAAGGCGATGGTCGTTAACCTTTCCTACAAGCTCTCGAGACAAACGAGAGAAGCCACTTGTTTCACTGCAGATTACCATGCTCATTCCGATTGACTGGTCGACGTCAAAGACTTGATTATAAAACTGGTTTATAGAACACTGGATGTAATTCTGTCTGTTGGTGCCAAAGAATGTACGCGATCGAATATTTTAAGTATAATTCCAGACTGATTTGTCTTTTTTTCAATAAAAATATAAGTTTGTTGCATCGATGTCTTATATCGATGTTCATAATATCCACTGACTTAATAGTGTAAAAAAATTGCAACAAAAGTCACAATTGTTTGAATAGAATGTGACTGAAGTGTAAAAACAGCATTTAAGTATCATACTGGCTCCTTATATTTGTTACCATTGTGTATTATGGCTTTGTATATGTACATGGGGATTGGGGGGTCACACTTTTATTTTTGATCTTGGTGGGGGGGTCATACATTGTTTTTCGATATGGGTGGGGAGATCAAACTTTGAAAACTCATTTCTCGGAAAATCCATCCAACCCCCCCACCCGATAAATAAAGTTTTTGTTTTATCTCATGAGATTCGTCTCCGTAGATGAAATGAGTGATATTGTCCATGATGATAGTCCGTGTTTTTCAAACATTCATCTGAATAACTGTGTTTATCTCGATGAAATCTCGATGAAATGCATAAAACCATCAGATCACAAAGCCTCGAATTGGAGGAGTTTCAATTGGTTCGACTTGAATGGTTTCTAGCTCTCCCACATACCGGTACTCCGATTTAAATGTTCTGTCACGTGCAGGGTTAAATCGGGGCTGCACTGTATGAGAGCCTGTGTTTGAATACTGGTACCAGTCTTACTTTTCGATGTTGTAACATGCGGCATTTCTCAAACTATACTCGGATTTTTCTAACTCGTTTACACTGTTTTTCGCTAATATTTTGTGATGCTTAACGTTATCGTTCTATAACTTGGCATGCTTCACCTGGGAGTCAAACGGCAATTTTCTACCAAATTTCAGACATCTATCGCGAAAATTGAAAAAGTTGGCAATCTACCCCAATGTTAAATTTAGCCCGATTATTTAATTTCTGGACCCGCACACAATTTTGTGCATTTGCTCGGTTTTTGTAGCGGAGTAATGTTTCAAAATCAACATATTTGACTGAGTACATCCCAGTGTTTCTTCTGGTTCAAAGTTACAAGAATATTTCGAATCCTGATGGATGTAAACAGGACAAATTCCTCGAAAATGCCCAGATTCTCGAGATCCCGTTTTGGGCTGAAATTTAACATTGAGGTAGATTGCCAACTTTTTCGATTTTCGCGACAGCTGTCTGAAATTTGGTAAAAAAAAATTGCCGTTTGACTCCTAGGTGAAGTATGCCAAGTTATAGAACGATAGCATTCACCATCACAAAAATATAGGCGAAAAACAGTGTAAACGAGTTAGAAAAATCCGAGTATACAGCATAGATCTGCTTATGAATTTACCACTATACTGCATGTGAATTGTTACGTTCAACACAGATGGAAGTTTATAAGTTGGTGAATAAAGTTGAACCCCATTACTCGCATGATATCTCTCTTGGAAAAAATAGGTATGATTTTCGTAATAATGGAATTGCTGAAATGAAAAAATATAAATATAAAGGTATGGTCCGGTACCGTCCGGATATAAGTTATGGAGGTGATAAATTCTGGAAAGTTCTGCCTAATGATTTCAACTCGACAGATAATGTTACTGGGATGCACTGCCGGAGAAGTATATTTCTTATTATAATATTTGAAATATGTGCTGCTGTAAAATCTGGTTGTACTTTATATCATATGATGTTCTGTTCACATCATTTTGCTATAAACATTTCCTGGAAAATATTCATCTAAAGAATCGTTGTTTGTAATTAGCCCACGTGGACGATGTTACTTGTTATCTTCTTCAGCTTGACTTCAATTTCAAATTTAATTTTGTCTTGATTATGAAAGTTCAAAACTATGTGGAACTTTGGAAAGTTTTTTTGCCATATATTATCCAGTTCTATCCATACAGCTTTTTTCCATACTTTTCGTCTCAGCATATCATGTAATTTCTTTCAAAACATGTGTGCCTTATTAATTTCACATCTTCTTCCATTCTTTCTGAAACATATATTTTTCTCTAACAAACATAAATCTCGTACTTGGTATGAAATAGCTAGATTGTATTAATGTACTCATTTTTAAAGTGTTATAACCATTTCAAACCACGTGTCATGACTCAGACTTTTTGAAGCACTAGAGCGTTTTAAACATGAACATGACCTGACTCCCAAAACAATAAAACCAGGCCGGTTCACATACAGCAACTATGGCGCCCCGTTCGTGCCACAAAAAAGAGAAGTTTTTTCCAACTCATACGTATGAGATAATAATTAAAACTAATGAGATACTAACACATACGTATGAGATACTAAGTCATACGTATGAAATACTTATCACATACGTATGAGATACTAACTCATACGTATGAGATACTAAGTCATACATATGAAATACTTATCACATACGTAGGAAATAATGTATCAAGTCATACGTATGGGATACTAACAGATACATAGGAGATTCTATCATTTCCATACACCCGAGACCGACATGGAAATAGAAGTAATATGTTCATCCTGTCCACTCAAATCACCAGATATGGCTTCCAAAGCGAACATGCCAATACCTAGGCTCTAACATTCCAACATAGTTATTTCCAGAGGTAGAAAAAACTTGTTTGGGTTTCAAATGGCGCAGAACTACGGCGGCCCAATGCTGTCATTATTCATGCCTGAGTTAAGAGTAGTTTTGAAATCAGTTTCATAGTTAGTAAACAGTTATTTTTAGTTATGAAACTAGTTTCTGTGCCCTGTTATAAAGGTTTGTGCCTTGCTAGAAAGGTTTGCGCCATGCTAGAAAAGTTTATGCCCTGCTATAAAGGTTTGTCCCGTGTTATAAAGTTTGTGCCATGCTAAAAAGGTTTGTGCCGTGCTAAAAAGGTTTGCGCCATGTTAGAAAGGTTTGTGCCGTGTTTAAAATGTTTATGCCCTGCTATAAAGGTTTGTGCCGTGTTAAAAAGGTTTGTGCCCTGCTATAACGGTTTGTGCCATGTTACAAAGGTTTGCGCCATGTTAAAAAGATTTGTGCCGTGTTATAAAGGTTTATGCCCTGTTATAAAGGTTTGTGCCGTGCTAGAAATGTTTGTGCCATGCTAGAAAGGCTTACACACTGCTAAAAACGTTTGTGCCCTGCTAGAAAGTTTTGTGCCGGGTGTAAAACGTGTGTGCCTTGCTAGAAACTAGTTTCATAACTGAAATTAATTGTTTACTAACTATAAAACTGATTTCATAACTACTCTTAACTCAGGCATGAATAATGGCAGCATTGGGCCGCCGTACATAACACATGGTGACTATATTTCGCACCAAAGGTTTGCTCATCGGGTATCATTCTTGTAATTTGAATGGATTGATACCATGTTTCATTTTACCTTATATCTCTGCCATTTTTGAACACATCTTCATGAAAATTGAAATATATATCATGTATATAATCAGAGTGGTGAGCCAAATGTGAGATTGACAATAACTATTTCAGTCTTTATATGAATGAAATGAATGAATGACTTTATTTTCCCAACTTTGACAATAAATTTTTACACAAATAGCATGTACATAAGTTATAGATAACAAATTATTGGGCAGACTAAAAATAGTACAAAATGGTACTGTCTTCCTTCTGGCCTGTAATGTGCACAAGATATATTTAATACAAAACTTAGTGACTGGTATTTCTCAATATTACTCAACCTATATTTCATATATTAATCCATTGATTAAATCCTATAAATAAAATTTACAAATACAACTGAAAAATTATCCATTTGGAACTTTTGAAATACAAGTGATGCATAAGTAACACAGGACGGGAGAGGTGAATTCTTATATGCAGTAGAATGTCACTTGTACAAATGTAACAGTGAGTGTAACTTGCGTGGCGTACACAAAGCTATACAAGATGAAATTTCTAAGCTATGTGTAGGGTACATATCCATGATCAATATCATACCGTTCAATTTTACGATTTTCATCCACATTCACCACAAATCTGCATGTCTATTGTAATCTATGTAAACTTTAAGTTTCTTGTGCCGCAGTTCAATGAAGCGCTAAGTACAGGTATAGCGGATTTTTTGTATGGGAAAAAGCGTCAATGCTCAGTGGTCGGAAGCGTTGAACTCAGGTGTGAGATGATGTTGTAAATTTGGTTGTATACTGCATTTAGAAAATAACGAGTGCCACTGATTTCCAATTTCACTGCGATTGGCATAGAACATATCAATTTGATCATCAAAATTACCACCAATTTTTAGGTAAATCCTAAATAACGCAGAATGTTCTATGATGAGTAATCTAGCCATAGTCAAGAAATTACGGGCCAAGTAGCGCACCTTACTCTGTTGATACTACTCACGGCCCAAGTATCATATCCTGCGCCGTCCTTTATTTTCAATAAAGATTAAAAAGGTGCGAGACGGATTAATTGGTATGTTTTCAGTGAACGAGTAGTATTAAGGAGCAGTGTACGGTACTTGGGCCCTACTCACCCACTGGATGTATACCATATTTAATCCGTCTGGCACATTTTTAATCTTCATTGAATTTAGAAGAAACAGTAAGCTGCGCTACATGGGCCGAAATGACACCCTAACAAGTTGTATATTCCTTGTGTAAGTTACATTTGATAGATGCCATTTAATGGACTGGATCAGTATAATTATCGACATTTTCTTGCAGATCTACAGCACAAATAAAATTTTCCAGAAATCGGCTGATACTAACTAGGCATGAATGCTAACTGATCAGCACCGTTATTACTCAGTAATACTCAGTATACTCAATATATTGTATGCTGCGGAGCGAAATAGGTCCTTGCTGCAGTAATTTGAAGGTAAAACACCCACGAAAACATTAAACTCTGACCACCGTCAAACATAAGTTTATAAAGCATGTTTAACAAGTAGTGTTGGATAAGTGATTTTTCAAGGAGTTTGTTACTCTTCCATGGTCCTTGGCCCTGGTTAGGTGAGGGTACTCCGACATTGTGAACATACGTGAACACTGTTATCAAAGAACCATTAAGTTGGTCAAGTTCATGGAGTGCATTACAACTCAATGATAAAGCTCTTATCGATGACACGGTACTCCAGTGATCAAACTAGTCATTCTAAGAAAAGCCGAAATAAATTCAGCCTTAATTAAGTGGACCTCACCACACACACATGCCAGCTGAATGTCACAGAAGGGTCAATTATGCGGTGTTCTCAGAATGGAGGTAATTTTCAAGGACAATTAGTTCCTATTAATGGGATCAACGAAAAGTGGGAAACTCTCGTCCCTGGGATTGTGCAAATAGCCTCCCACAGCATCCCGTCCACTGCATGGTGTAAGGCGATCGAGCGACCGTGTTTGTGCGATTGGTAACTTCATTCCGGGCGAATGATCGACAGGAAGTGTCACGAAACTAGAAATACTCTGGGAGTTCGGACCAGCCACGGGTGACCACTGCCCACGATGACGTCTGCCAACTTCGCCTCCGCGTCCCTTCACCGACGGTCAAGCCGTACCCACTCGCTATCTCCCCCTCCTATAGCATTGTGAATAATAGCACCCCTTTTGCATATAATTACCCAATAAACAGCCTCCTACTAATAGGTTTCGCGGGGTTGGGTGGGTAGGTGTAGAGAGGGTCATGTGCCTTTAGTTGCGATAACACGGAACTCACGTGCGCTCCAGGAATTATCGTAGTTTTCGTATTTCCTGCTTTCGGGGAAGGGGGGGGGGGTGAAACTATTGTCTTGGGCGCTCACGGGGGTATAAGTGACGGGGCGCCGACGCCGCCTCTTCCATTTTCTCCGTCGCTGGCGGTTGGTTGGTTGGACTAGAGAGAGCGTGAGTGAGTGAGACAAAGAGGGCGAGAGGGAGCACTGGCAATATAGCGACTGGCAAGACACACTCTGGAACCCTGAAACTCGAAGTGGGATCATCGTCAATTTATCGTCGTCGGTTCATGCCACGCAACTCCACGAAGACGCCTCACGAGAAGGGGTCATTCCGGACAAACGCCGTCTTCACTTGGGCCACGTTCATTTTTAGACACGCGTTTTTCGCACCCAGGAAAACAACAAACGGGCGGATACTTTCGACTTCGAGCAAGGCTGGTAGAAAGGAAACTAACTCCAAGTGCAACTGTTGTCGTCAGACTCAGCGAAAAACCAACGAAAAAACTTTCTCGTTCAACAAAATACAGAGACCAGGTGAGTTGTCATGTGAAGTATGGACCAAAATATTGTAAAAAAAAGTTCCAACGTACTTGTATTGGTTGTCACTAGAATGTACACATTCTTAAAGTAAACGACTTCTATTCAATATTCTTATGGTAACCCACTTAATAAATCACTTTCAATTGATTGCATGTAATTTTATCAATGCATTTTACATCATAATATGGATAATTTTAGTAGCAACTTATCACCAACCAGCATTAAATGGACTGAACGATGAAGTGACATTAATCATGCAGAATGCTTTTGCCGAATTCCATGTATATGATAAACCTTTCGATGATGACGCCTCTTAAACAACTGTGGGATGAACAAGTATTGTCTGAAGACAAAGATACGAAAAGATGCGCAACTTGAATGTCAGCGTTTGTTTTCATAGTCTTCAATACGGTTAGGTACATTATCTTGATTGTTCAGTCGACAATGCACTTCTTCACGACGGCATTAAACCACCATTCACGTTTCCGGAAAGTGACACTAAAACACGGATTCACCTCGCTGCAAACTAAAAGCACGGATTCTGTATCCGGAAAACGGATGGCAATTTACCGAGGGATCGGTATGAGTCGTTAAAAAAGAACATACATCCAGATATCTATATAGGTCCAGTGTCTTTCGCTGGATATTGGCAAGTGATGTATGGCAATTGTAGGCGTTAGTTGGCACTTTGAAGGGTTATATTGCAACAGGTAATGTATGATAGGTACCTTTCGGCTGGTTTTCTTTTACTATTTTGTGCCGGAACCTCCATACCCAAGGCACAAGTATGACAAACAAATGTATGTTAATTGATTAGTGACGGAATAAATTGTGCATCTCTTTCTGCATATTTCCAATCAACTTCAAATTTAATTTGAGCGGAGTTGCAATATAACGAAATACATGTACCAATGCAATGTGCAAATTGTAGTAACATCTTGTACAAATCAGAACTCGTGAACTATTATTTTTTATTAATAATAGCATTGTGAATTGTGTTCCGTGAACAAATGAACCAGCTAAAGAGAAAGATAATATTCAAATTCAATACATCTTTTTTATTTATGGTTATTATGGCCATTATCGTCAATACCAAGGCAGCTGTATCACATATACTCGGCATATTTTGCAAGGAATTTTATAATATAAATTAATTAATACCTCAGGTGAGATAATGAACGTAAGAAGAGAATCGCATATTACGCCAGTAAGGATTTTACAACGCCCACATGTCTACCAAAGAGCTGTGGTGATTAATTGTGTGTGATGTAATACCCACAGAGAAGCCTATAAATTATCATTGCCAACGATATATTTACAACGCTCATTCCGAGGAATATTAGTTGCATATAATGCGATTTCTACGCTGGATGGCCTAGCCTACTGGTTTGGCACAGCTCGATCAACTGCAGGACAATATATGCAATGGTCAGTAAGTTATTTCGCTGCTATTAACGTCATTGAATACCGGTAACGTGGGGTAATGAGAATATTGGACCTATCTCGTGCTGATTTCATAAAAATATCCATATAATTTCTCTTATTTATATTGCTAGCCTTATGGATTGACTCACAATTTGATCAGTTAGGAATACCACTTGTTTGTTTGATCATTAATCGATTTGAGCATTGCACGCCTGTTTTGGTGCGCATATTTATCATATACCCCAAATAGGACCATTTTTAATGAAACACACTAAAAATAGATGGACATATAAGTGCATAAGTGCAACATTAATAATTATACTTCTCAAATATATATGTATTGTTATCCACATCTGTTCAAATCGGCTTTATAATTCTTCGAATGAATGCCTCCCTCGCGATAGAAATCGGTATATTTATAGATTTTATGTACCCAGAGTACGGGTCATATCAAATGTAAGTATCAAAGTTATAATCACTATTAATTCAATGTTATTTATGTATTTTTGTAATTACAGCTAGTGTCAAACAAGTGCGATACGCTCTTATCCTTCAACTACATAACGGAGGCTAATAAGGTGTGCATTCATGCATGATGGCTTTATTCTATTCGATTGTTACTAAATAATTTTGTTTTAGTTACCACTGTGACGATTGCACAAAATGTGAACAAATGAAGGAAACTGAAGATTTTTTATAGTGCTCTATTGTAAACAAAACCACACTATACGCATATAACACTGGTTAATGTGCTCATCAGCCTGAATACAATAACAAAAAGGCTGTTTTATTCACAAACACGAAGTTATTCATGTATCTGGAATATTTCTAAGGAACTGAACAAATTGTAGTAACGTCTTTAGCTCCATAAACCAGATGTACATAGTCACCTGAAAAACATTGTTCGGCTGTTCGCTTTAAACACAACATCAACAATTTATGTGGGCTCTAATGTTGACCCATCTAGTCTAATTCAAACGCAATTTGCCTACAAATTAGCCACTACAAGCTCGAGTTTTCCAGCTTCTTTCTGTCGTCTTCTTTCTGTCGAGCGGTTCAACATGGTGCGATTCTGGAAAATTGGCTGGATGTTGCTCAGTCGTTGAAATGAAACGTACGTGTAAGCCCTTCCACGATATGGCTATAATGTCCCGCCTCCAGGGTAAGACCAGCACAGTCCGCGATGATATCCCACTTATTAATTATGTACGACTCCGCAACAATGGCCGTGCTTCCAATAAGCTCATAAACCCGGTAATAATCGGCCGTTCTATGACCAAGCGTTGACCAGTTCGCAATCATAGCAGCGAGTTTTCGGCTTATCTAGTTGTGTCTTTCCAGATTAGTATCACACCTTACAGTTTGGCCAATGGGTGTGTCCATAGGCGTAACATATATCACTCCTACTCTACTGCGACGAAGTGAGAAACAAAGAAACTGAAAGATTAGTATTATTACTGCATATATGTCGTATCAGCTTCCATTATATTATATTAACCAAAGAAACTGAAAGATTAGTATTATTACTGCATATATGTCGTATCAGCCTCCATATATTAAACAAAGAAACTGAAAGATTAGTATTATTACTGCATATATGTCGTATCAGCCTCCATATATCAAACAAAGAAACTGAAAGATTAGTATTATTACTGCATGTATGTCATATCATCCTCCATACATTAAACAAAGAAACTGAAATATTAGTTTTATTACTGCATATACAATGTGTGTCGTATCATCCTCCTATATATATTAAACATAACTCCTGGAAACACGAACTACTAATATGTAATTTGTTATTATCTGGTTGGGAACCTAATCTGTTGTATTCACTATAATTATATGAGTTATACATATATTAGATTTGGGAAATTTCATTTCATAAAAGTTTAACGAGTGTGGAGTAATGACAAGGCACAATAGAATGCAGACAATTAGACCATCCATATCCGATATCATTATTAAATCAGTGGAATGGGTCAAAATACTAGTGATAGTATCAGTGTCATTGTCAAAAACATCTGATACACACGTGGATGTGGGCATGTAAGAAGGTATATTGAAGTATGGAGAACAAATGTATAGATATGCTGAAAAAAATCAAATCCGGGGAACACTAAATCTTTTCTTGATTTGACGTTCAACGCCCAAGGCTTTTCAATACCGTAATACAACTATTACGTGAGTATTGATAAGAATTATACATATTTTCACGAATCACATTAATTCACATACATTTGTAACAGCGAAAGATCATACAATTAATATATCCATTCGCAACCTAACCCTTCAATTTGATTCCCAGACTTTCAAACAAGAAATGGTCGCTGGGCCATTGGCAATGTCAGCAAAACCTCGGATGTCTCTGCAATGACTACATTCAGTTGACAAATCACGACGCCTCACTTGTAGCCATGGCGTGCGCTAAATCAGAGAAAATTTGTTTTTCCTTCACTCTGAGCAATTTGCACCGTCGTAATGTAAGCCAGGGGACAAAGGGCCCTCCTGCCTCGTGTCATGTTGGACAATGGCGATGGGTCCGAGAGGATCACTCGAAAGTGTTTGGGAATGGCATTTGCGAACGGAATGGATTCAGTGGTGGGGGAAATGGTGAGAACCAACATTAAACCAAATACTAACTACATGAAACAGGTTCCTACATATAGATCAATTGAAGCAAAGCATGACACGGTATATTATTGAATTATGAAAGCAGATAAGAACTGAACCGAAGTCAAAATCATAATAATGGTTAGACTTTTCTCTTATGAAAAAAAACTCCATAACGTAATCAGCTAATCATGAGTTTGTGGTTGAAAAAAAAAATCCTCCATTGAAATCATGACATGGACCAAGTAATTCCACACACAAACAAGTGCATCAACATCACGTCAACCACAAATTCAGTGTCATTCGTCTTACAAAAAATGTGTCATATATGATGGGCTAAATACCGACTAATCGCTATCATACTGTATCCTAGGTGTAAACCTAATCTACTGATTACGTATGACGCACACATATTAATTGCAAATTTATTCATCTAACCGTAATTTCACTTCGAACTTCCTGTATACATCTGATGGGATCCTGTGATGCTGAACATCGGATAAATTATAGCATCGAACAAAGTTTGGAACGGCCACTGCGAAAGTACTTCTCCAACAGCATCTTGTGTTTGAGATAAATCTCCAACTCAAGTTGGCATTTATTGCATAACATTGATTTATTTGTGTATATTAATATCGTAAAGGACCGTTGATGACTTTTTAATGGCAACGTGTAGGTGTATGAAGAGATCAGCTTTATCAAATTTTCCCTGTTACATGTTTCCGTAACCCTAACAAAGTCTTGACATCTACATGGCAACGAATATAAAAGTACGAACGGGCGAATTGGGGAGCGGAGGGAACCCAGAAGAGCTTCCCCGACCTGGAGTCGCGAAGGAGCACGTGTGTGTTTTTGGTGTATTTAATAAGCTTGATGTATCTGATCCCATGCAGGCATTACCCCCGGCGGGAGCAGTGGGAGGGATTAGGAAGCCGGCCATGGTTGACTTTGCCTTTGGCATTTCGCGGACACGACTGAGGGAGGGAAAAGCGTTGTTCCATCTTATGGACCGTCGCTCTAGATGTCTTGGCGCATGCACGGGTGGGTTGTCTGGGTGGGGGCGTTGCTCTCTCTCTGCTGGGTTCATAAATAATTGCACGCGATTTTCGCGATGAACGCGCGTCATAAGACGATTGCAGCACGTGCCGATAGTGTCGGTTACTTGGAGGTATATATATTTTCCGTACGTGTCCAGCCCGGTGAGTTGGCATTATGGTCATCCCGTGAAAACCTGACATTATCTTGACACGATCTCGTCCCTCAGGAAAACAACTGCTAATTTTGATACGGTCGTGTGGTGTTCATTCGTGATGGCGGCTTCTTGCAACTGACGTTGATTGCACCTCATGGCCCCTTATTTTTGATCCAATCGGATGAATAATCTTTCGTGACATCCGCAACGTGATGGCATACAACTGGCTGCAATTTATTTCCCATCGAAGGCTGAAGGCCACTTGCCACTTGTCTGAAAAGTGCAAATTGTCAGGTTATCATCTCAAAAAATATTCGGGACCAAACTACATGTATCATGATTTCTTGTTGAATTAGTATACTTTCTGAATTTTGCTAGGAGGGTATAAAGCTGGAGCGTGCAATATGATCGACATGCAATCAGTATACTAACTGTATGAAAGGTAATGATACTTGACACTACCAATGAATGCATAATGTCGTGCGTTCAGCGTGTTTGTAATAGCATTTGTATGCCGTATGTTATTCGCTCAGCATGGTAAAATAATCCTTATTGAGCCTCCTTTATCAATAATTCATGGACCGGTCCGTTTTATACAGGACGCACAGCGCCTACTCTGTCTATCTAATACGATCTTCTATCAGTCACTTTGTTTCGGTAAAAGCATTCGCATAAATATGGACTGAGGGTTTCATATCCGCGATGGGATTTTCTAACTACGTTTTTTTAAAAAAGAAACTATAGGAAAAAAAACTCCTTCACGATCCTTATCAGTTGAAATGTTCATAATTGAATGTCATGTTGGGAGAATCACTTGACTTCTGTAATTTGGTGATAGTTTGCTTTAATGATGATGTATCAGTTTGCCAAACGTATTTCTCCGTTGCCACCACTATAATTACCTAATTTGTTTCAGCGTCGAAACGTGTTGAAAAAAATCTCAGGCCAGTCATATGGCAAATACCACTCATTAGTCTTATATATTCTTATTGTTAGCTATTCATGCGAGGACAATGAACATTAGATAGGAAACTATTGATGTCCATTTGTTCTCACATTATGGTCTCTAAATCCTGATAAGCCGTCAATTACCAATATCTAATAACACTGTATACATTTCTTTCACAATTGAACGGTGGGTCACATAGTTATCGTTTCTTTTTCTCGGCTTTGATTGTCGTTCTGAATTCAATACCCCGTACATATTAGTAACGATGCCCTTATGGATACAATTAGTACTAGAAAATAAGCTTATGGCACCGTTCCGCTTCTCTTTTGTGAGTGGACTTGCAAGTGGATAATTAGTAAGATCCGGAATACTTTCCTCGCAATGTTGCCATTACTTGAGCGTGTAATTATCACCATGTCTTCTCGCATTACATCACCACTAACCTCTGCGTGATGGGCTAATTGCTTCTTCATTATCGAACTCCAACAAATTATCATATTCAATGTAAATCAAAGAGTAAATCTGCGAACACAATCACGGAGATGACCGACCGCAGTGAAATCATTGAGAGACACTATAATTCCCCATACAATGACTGTATGCGGGATGGTCAATGCTTTGCAATTAGTCCGTTTCCCGGCAAAATTAGCAAGCACTCTAGACAATAATAATGGAAGCTCGTGCAAATTACCGATTGATTAGTAATTTCATCCAAAAGAAGTATAGTTGCGTGTCTTTACTGCGTGCAATCTTTGCATAATGAAACCTGTCTATGAAAAGTGTCCCTCTCTCACATGTTACGTTCATCATTAAAACACAAAGCATTGTCCCCTTTTAGGGTGTGTCGCTAACGTCACCAGACAATGTAACGTTAAACGTGCAGGGATTAAGGAGGCAGAAAAAGACTTCTTCTGTGTGAAAGCATGCTTTATTATTTATCATCATGCTGGCTATTAGCACAATCTAAGTGTGAAAACCTGGAAGTTAATTACCTGTATTTTTTGTTGTCAATTTCCCGTTGACAAATACACGCCTGCCTACTCGATCAAAGTGGCGACGAATCTTTGCTACTTTTTTCTGTCGTTATAAGTAATATTATTTTCGAATAGGTACATGTATTTGCTGCTTTCACAGAGATACTTCCCCGGATGTCTACTTAAAGGGATATTGGCAGAAAGTTATGGATTTCTCCATACCTTTCTGATCGAACGAAGAAAACATAACAGTTATATATCTGCACTTGTATGCCCAAACAGACGACCCTTTCTAATTGATTTCGTTGCGATTCTGGTGGATATATTTTGAGTTTGTTTACATTACCGCCAATTCTCGGTGCTTTGTACCCCTCGATGCAATGCGATTCCAGCTTAGTCGTATATGTTCGAGCCAATCAAGCGTGAAATAGGTTAAGTCAGAGGTAACAGAGGCGCACAAAACAAAAGAAAAGCGGTTGCTAGTACTGTTATATGCTTGATTTATCCATCTAAGCAAGCATAGTTTGTTTTGTAACCTATTTTTCTGAGACCATAGGCATATATGTAATTGATTTGGAAATAATAGTTTTCCTGCCAATATCACTTTAAAGGTCAAAATGTATACACTGCGAAAATTGTGATTTACATGTATTCTGAATATTTAAAAAAAATTCAAAGATTAGCCCGATCAGATGCCAAGTGCAGAAGAAATGTTTGATGTTGTATCCTCCTCCGCGATATCTCATCAAATAATAGTTTATGCCACATCAGAGCTTGTCATAGATGGGGAAAATGCGTAAAAATATGACCCTCGCTAGGTGTATGTTTTGTGCATGTACACACCACCAAAGCACAGAGTCATCAAAGATGCTATGCATATTGTGACGTACCATTCAATATATGGTTCGCCTTATGACCATGATACTCGGGGAACATACCAAGGCGGCGTCTAATTTCCTTGATGGGCTGCCAAAAAAACATACTAGTAGCAGCTGTCGGAGACAATTATTAGAACCGGGTGGTATCCACCAGATTTTTTCGTTAACTGGTTGTTACAGCTGTATGCTGATTCGATTTCACAAACGGATGGCTTTTATATATGAATCCATGAATGATGAATTGTCGAAATGTAAATATCAACTCATTAGCCCTAACACAACGGGAATGATGATACCAATAGCAAATATAAAATACTATATCTATTTAAAAATAAAAACAAAGCCCAACCAAATATTTTACTCAAGAAAAAAAAACACTGACGTCATCAGGGAGAGAAAGTACGTGAAATGTAGTTGTTTCTACGGTACCCCTGATGAACTATCCAACAACATACTAATACAATTTGGAAAAAAACAAACAAAGCCTACATGTATGCAATAGGTGTTTACAAGTATATCATACTAAGTACCAAATCACAAGTCAGAAAGCTACTATAATATCGTCGAGGTCAGATTTAACGTTCCAGCAGTGACACCCACTCAGTGATGTGAATGTAAGTATCCACCTATTACCACTAACACAACCAGATTTTGATGATGCCAATTGCAAATAAAAATTACTATATTTTATGAATAAAAAAATAAAATGACTTTTTTGTCAGTTTTGGAAGAAGTACCCGTTAAAAATGTTAACACCCCTTTTCTTGAAAAACCCTAACCTTCTAAGGTATCATCACACAATTCTCAGCACTTTTAAACAGAGATCTTCAGAATGGACCGATTCACAGAATTTTCCGCCAAATAAGCCGAAATGCCGACCAATCAGAAGCTGGGCGCTGTAACGGTTGTAAACAAATTGACCAACCCTATGAAAACACACATTTATCAGTGTTTGACATTAAATTGACAATAGTGTTCGATAATATGTGAAAGTACATTGTCATATGTGCATTTATTATCGCAGATTGAGCATTATTGGGCCCGATTTCGCCATAACCATCACATGCGCACGTGCAGGGTGGATAACCACGTTGCGGGCAGATCGGATTTGGGGACCAGTTATTGTTTCGTAGTAGGCTACTAGTATTCGTTTCCAGTTTTGTTTAACTTCGGAGTGATCTTCACAGGCATTAAAAAATGGCCAATAAAGAATGAAGAATTTTGTTTTTGTCCTTATGTAAGTCCTATTCATGTACATATATATCTACTGTAATTCTATTCCGTATGTGATCAACGTTAGGATCCGCTCTGCTATGGCCTTTCATGTGTTTTTTCGTCGATGGATTAAACCAAATGATTCTTCAGCTATATAATAGGATAAATGGTTGTTGTTTTTGAAAAAGCAAACACATTGATCTAGTACGTGGTCCAACATCATTATTTTTTCCTCCATCTATAACTGTTCAAGTGCGTGCACAAAATAATGAACTGGTCCCTTCGGTATGTTTACATCGGCCGTGTGACAGGCTCGCACAAGGCATAGGCTCGCACGTGCAGCTGAATACAACAAGATAGGCTGCATGTGACTTGTAGTTGTATTTGTGTGATTAATGTATGTTGTTTGTAGGACAGTTCGTCAAAAAGAAAGCTTTTGTTGGAGGTCCAATTATGCTCTACACACTTCTTGAACGCCTGCACTTAACTCCCGCCATTTCTGATGTGTGATTTTATTTAATATTCGCATTCGAACGCCCGTATGTGCGCCCAGTCGCCCATTGGTTCATTCAAATTACGGAAAGTTACGAGTATTCATGACTTGGCGGGAAACTCTGTGAATCGGTCCATTTGTATCGAATTCAGAAATGTTGCAGCTGTACATGCTATAATGGGTCGTGTGTTGGATAATTTCAGACGCATTCCTCTAATATTAAGACCCAAATGAGACATCAGGGAAAAAAACCTGATGATGAGATATCCGACAGTTAACTCACTGATCATTGTAGGTGTCACACATGGGCAGAAAAAGGTTAATTTTACGGAGTTCACGTGCACTCGACACCTAGCGGATTCCCTATAAATATCACAATTTCTGCCTGATACTGCTAGTTGGAAATGGATAAGGGATATCGTTTTGATAATTTGGTATGATATCGTGATTTCCTTCAGATTTCCCAGTTTCACACATTATTCGCTAACAACGATATGCGTATTTGCAATAGACATCGCCAAATGATTTGTTATTATAGTGCAAGTATTGCTATTCATGCACATCGATATTCTATATAAATTTCAATATAATGCTCAAAATAATGCCCCAAGCTGTAGTTATGTACATGTATGTCCAAAAGACCCATTTGAGAGCTCAGTTTAACACTATCCTCTTTAGACCTATATAACCTTGACCTTGTATCAATGCAAAGGCTATCGGATAACTCATACCAAATCACTGATGAATTAAGGTGAATTTCTGTGATGTCTCGTGAGTTTCCTGGGTGGGACGGTATGTCATAATTATCATTGGAGAGTGGAGGTCTTGTTTCACTCGGCGTAAAGTGCATTTCATAGTTATTGTTTTGTGTGACAGTCTTAAGACAGGATATCTCCACAAGGATCATTGTGGCACACTTGGGTGGAATGTCCAAGGATGTCCAAGGACCTGCTAATAACACAGTGACGTGGCAATATTTTTAAGAACGTCATCAGATTGTCTACAAGAATGTGACATGAACAGACAAATGTAAAATTCAATGCATCATATTCAACTTTTCTATCTCTTCTAACTGTTGAATAATTGTGTTTGTTTCACTCAACCACTAATGATGTTGAGGTAGCCTTCCATTTGTTTGCACAGGATAACAGTACCTCAAATTTGTCCAAGAGAGACACTTCAATTTTTAACCTGCTATAGCAGGAAAACAATGAATGGTAAAACGCATACATGTGTGTATTGATTGAATTAACAACAATGTTGCATGTCTGATACACCTGCCTCTAAATTTTGTTGTTGTCTGCAATAGAACCATTATTCTGGTTTGCACTGAGGAGTTTCTGAAAGTGTTGTACATTGTTATGAGTAAATTGTGTTCTCGCACAAGCAAACACTGTAAGTACATGTTTTTGCTAGGCTATATGATCTGATTTCATAAGCACCGACACTAATATCTTTCGTTCGCATGATGGCGAAACAGATAAATTCCATGTATTTGAGGAAAAACAACAAGGTGGGAACTGTTAAAAATTGATCACAGGTTCAATGTGAGGAACCTCACTATCTCCGACTCCTAAACTTGTAAGTTCGGCGGTACCGCTATCCACCTAAGAGTTGTGACAGTTGTCAGTGAGTTGTGACAGTTCCATCGCTGTAGCTATCCTCACTCTTGCCTGGTAACTAGTTGTCGGTCCCAGTGCGTCAGCAGGTATCTTAACCTAATCTGTCTGCAATCAGCAAATGTGGAGGATTGCCTCGGATCAAGTGCTTCTTAGCTGTCGCATAAAACATTCGGCGATACTGTCTGTGACTTGTTCACCCGTCAAGTGCAGTTGGTTGGAATCACGTCACTGACTGAAGTGGTCGACACGAGGTATGTGAGTGGCATCCATAGATGCTATTTTGGTACCTCGTGAACATCAACTGGCCCAGTTTAGAGCACATTTTTTGTTTATAGAGTTTCCCTTCTTGGACAAATTCGGGGAAATTTCACGTTTCTGTGATCATTGTGAAATAACAATCAAATATGTCAAATATGTACAACCAGTACGAGACAGGAGTGAAGATATGGAATTACATTTGGCTAGTACAGTTTGTTGCCAAACTGACTAATGCACTTGCAAAGAAGTATTTCCTTTAATGTAGCGTACATTATTACTTAAATTACTGACAAACGTTCATGTAAATTACATATGAATTTTGTTTGTATCGCCGAGTTCTCTAATCAGTGTTACCGAACAGGTCCTTGGGCAATCGCAATCTTATGAACCTGCACATCAAAATAAATATACATTACACGTCATCAATCCTGCACTGTACAGTGGGAGCCATATAATTGATGACCTCTGGACCGTCCCTGGAGATGCCCAGGGGCTTATCCTTTCATTTCTACAACACCACATCAAATGCTATATTTCATAGACTGGTCAGTCGCCCAGCCTGAACTTCCATATAATCATACTTCCTCTGTATTTTATCATTGCAGAATGAAAGTGTCACAAGCTGTAGCCGTCTTCGTCCTCGTGAGCTTGAGCGGTTCTGCATTGGCTTTCATCAAACCGGTGGTCCCTTTCAAGGACTTGCATCCGATAGACGCCTGCCTCTTCGGCTGCAACATGTGCTTTGAGAATGTAAGTACATATTTTTTGTGGGTATGATCCTGGCTCCACGAGGACAATATTTCTGGCATTGGTGGCAGTATACATACGATTCAGTTGGGAGAAATCGATCATGAGATGAATACAGTAAAATACACACTTGGGATTGTTAATTTGAGGTATTTGGGTGAATAAATGATCAACGGCATACTTATTGTTTTGATAAAATTGTTTGATTCTTTTGTATACGCGTATGAAATCGACTCAACAAGTAAGCATTAATCGATGCCTACAATAAACTTTACACTATACACCAGAATATAACCTCAGATATTTTTTAATACTAAAATGTGAATGGTCATATTCTAATACGACAGCTTTTGCTGCAACTTCAGGTGAGGGTGATCAATATTGGCCATCATTTATGAAATGGTCAGTTTAATGGCAAATATATTGTATGTGTTTGGAGATATAAGTGCTAGTACTGCTCTAATTATACACATACAAGTTTGAATGGCTTTTGTGTTTTGTGTGGTAGTACCGGAGAAAAGCTGATAATAGACGCAAATGTAATAAAATGAAGGAAATTGATGTCCTTACGGAATCAATATGAAATAATTTTACTAAATATATACCCAGTGTCCTGTAATTACCACAGTAGTTTTATTTCTTTCGGTCATCATTGTTTGTCTCCAATTTGTACAAAATTGTTTCAATAGATCTACTGTGATTTATAGCCTTAAATACAAGTATATGTATTTTACGAGAAGAGTATGTCATATTTAACGCAATGTCAGCTGCATTTGGTACTACCCCATGATAGATTCTTAAGCAACCATAATGATAATCCATGCATCTTCCCTTAACACTGGGGCTCAACGACGTTCCGCGCTGAAACGTTCGGTCCCGACCCTGTTTCAGTCTGCCTCAGACCTTGTTTCAGTCCGCTTCAGACTTTTGTTGTTCATCAGTTCTAGTAATAGATAGATAACTCGATGTGAATATCCAAGCCACACAGTAAATATCGTGAGTTATTTATGCGAAAATATAACCAATACAACATATGAATATTTGTCGTTCCCTAAGATGTGTGAATAATGGAATGAAAAGTAATAAAATTGAAGAATCTGTAAAAAAAGAGATATTTCTTCTCTCGTAATTGAAAACATGCCAAATCTCAGTAGAATCCGAACAGAGTACATTATCAATGATATGTTTTGCTTGTAGTCAACAATTCAATTTGATATTTCAGCGTGAAAGAACAATTTATCAAGAAATAGATGTTCAGGTTCGGCTCAGACCATGTTTAGGTTCGTTCCTGACCTTACACCAAAAATGTTAAGGTTCGTCACGGACCGTATCGAGTTTGTAATAATCTCTCGCACGAATGGCATTGGTGTTACCATTGTAAACACAAGTTCGACACATCCACAGAGGCTGTCACTCCTTACAGTGCATCCCATCCAATGAAAATGTTAAATGATGACTACACATTGGATTTGGTTGATGCGCTTTTTCCATCAATCCCTTAACTGGAAACTGTCTAAACCCAACACTCATTTTAAATCCAGCAGCCAAGCACATATCCTGGGAAGAGACTTCCACAGAAAGCAGTGAAATGCACACCATTGGCATGTTTCAAGAAATTCTTCCACAAATGCGTGAGCAAATATATGAGGAAGAATTGACTACATGTACTTTGGCTAATGTATGGGTGTTATCCTAATGCCGATGTTCTCCATAACATTTGCATTTATAACATTTATAAGATAACATTTGCTACAGTCTCTTTAAGGACGTTGTAAAATTCTATATTTATCGAAATGCACATGCAGTGCGGTACACCCTTGTGGTGAAGCAATTCTGGGCATTGGAATTGCGTTCATTTAGAGGAACGTTCGCTCGATTTATGAGAGGCTACAAATTCAAATCCGGGGGAAAGTCCAGATGTTTTGGCCACGAAAAGCCCACGAACAAAAGATCGGATTACCTGTATCAAGTTTGTACATCCGCCTCTGTTATTACGGGTGACTCTGATCGAAAACAAACTAAAGCGAATGCAATATACCCGACAACGTTATTTCAGTTACAATACTATCACACGTAGAACAGGGCTGGGAGAGCGGTAGATCTACCAACTCATTCACAAGCCAATACTGGTACGCCAGTTATGAGAACATTATGTTATTGATATAATTGTTACATCTATTTAGACTATGTGGTGAGTGATTCAGCCCAAATTGGTTTGGAATGATACTTTTCTCATTGTCAAATACAAAACTAGTCCCAAGATGTATTTGTGTATTCCTTATTCAAATTATATTATATTTTTATGTAGTCTTATATAATAACTCTCTGGAGGCAGGAGGCTAACAGACCTATTCTAAAATATTGGTGTAACAGATCAAATTCGGAAGTTCCAGCTTGAAGAAAACAATGTATTGGGCCTAATAAAATTAATTATCTGTTTCTCGTCTGTTTTCGCCTGTGTTAAAAAGCAGCCTCCCGATTTTTTTATTCGCGATTCTCAAATAAAAAATAACGTGTTCCCGCCTATATTTTGAGGATAGTGAATGATCGAGACACCGAATCACAGCATGCAACTTAGGCATATATTTAACTTACCTCCTTGCTTTTACTCTCCTTCAAATGAGACAAAGACGCTACCAGTTTTCAAAAACAGTTATTCTATGTGGTCACATGTATGCATTAATACATATAAAATTGTGATCATGAATATTCCTTATGTATACTTCAATGGACATATTAACTGCTAGAATTGTTCGCCACAATTACTCATCATTGAAATATATTATCAACTGACGGGTTTTGATAATAATACTACTAGTACACAGAATCATCCTGTCTGTGCAGACTGCTGAGATGATGGCACACCAGGCAGTAGTGGCAAGGTGTCCGGCCAAGAGGTTTCAAGCCCAAATAAATCAAGCCTCTAGAAATGAGATCATTATAGTCGTGTGTTACACATGATTTCAATTCTAAAGGCTTGATTTATTTGGGCTTGAATGCGCTTGTGCGCAAGTGCTTTTTCAATAAATAATCAATAAATCAAATTTATTTTCATTTCATACGTATGAAATGTCGTCCCACCAAAAATAAAAAATAAAAAGTGCCTCCCTACCCAATTTTCTCTTGAGCTGAGGACGGTATTTTTTGCAAAATAAAAAATGAAAAATAGAAAAATAAAAAGTCCCTCCCTACCCAGTTTTGAAAAAAATAGGAGGACGAGTAAAACAGAATATAAATTTTTATGCCTTGGCTGTATCTCATTTATTTCAAAATGCGATAGGTCTGAGTCGAACCTGGAAATGGTCGGTATCAGACCTGACTATATGCCTGCAATGGTCTGAGTCGGACCTGAACATCGCCTAGCCCTTCAAATGTGAAAATAAGGACAATAATCGAAAACTGCTTGATCGAGTGTGAGTGCAATAGAGTAGTTACCTATATATTGACACAAAATTGCATTCCTGATACATTCAGGGCTGTGTAGAACCGATTTGGAGGCTTCAAGAGTTTCGATGATGATTGCCTATGAATACATGCCTTCGAATGATCTGGTTTGCTTTGATATCAATTTTGAACTAAATCAACAAAGGAAAAAAATACTTCTCGTATAATAACTGATATTCCACATTTATCACCGATTTACAAACCCAGTTCCTCTCTCAGGTCTGAGGCGGACCGAAACAGTAGTTGAGCCCAGTGTTTAAGTCCTCAATTCAATAATCACTTCACGTCCATTGTTACAGGAATATTTGCTAGCGTGTGCGAACGACGTGTGTCTGACGGCGCTGGCCGCTGGACAACCCCTCAGCAAGGGTTGGGCCAGGAAATGTCCAGGACTGACCGGCTTCTTCAAGTAGTTGTCAGACGTAGCCACTGCCGTCCAACACAGGATCGCCACCAATTGTTGCAAGATGGGCAAGACCAACTATCTGATGCTGATTTTCCGTTTATTTTTCGTTGAGTTTATCAATCATGAGCAAGATTTAGGCATTTTACAGTCACTGACATAAACCACATCTACACATGCCCTAATTTTTGTTACAATATGGTATGTTATATTGTTATTCGTTTTCTACATAATGTATATTAGTGGAGTTTACATTCCATTTTGTGATGTGATATTATTTTTATTGCTTTCGATTATATAATGTGTAAATATGCAGACGCGTATCGTAATAGTGATTATATAACCCGTGGGTTTTGCCTCATCATGCAATTTTCTTAACAATATTTGAGCGTATATTTGAAAACTAAGAATGTAAAATTTCATGTACCTTTCCTCAATATATTGTTTGTTCAAACAGACAGAAACTAAACAAATAAACTGTTTGTGCCAATTTGTATAACTTTTTTGTTCTTAGCATCATGGAGACTGCCCAGTGCCCATACATATTTCACATGAGAAAGTCAACATTATAATGTGCATTGTACGTTATACTGGTTGACACAGGGCGTAATCAGTCAGCCGGTATTGTCACAGTGGGTACACTGTGGGTGGTAACGCGCGCTAACAAACACAAACACACAAAATGGAAGCGCACGCTCAGCTTTCTGAATTCGTTGGACTTGAATTTGGATGGAGTAAGACATCGTTCCAACATCAATAATAATTCTAATCAACTACTTTATCAACATTTTAATCAGGATGACCATTATATTTTGTCAATGAAAGTTTGAGTCCTAGAGAAAATATGTCATCATACTAAAGTCGGCGCATAATTTATTGGCGCGAACCTATCTCGTCATATCTCGGAAACTACTGACTTGTATTAGTGAAATAAAGTGACAACGGCACCATCACCATTGTGAAACAATGGCTGTTTTTCTGTCGTGTGCGTTTCTCTTCGGAATATCTAGGAAAATATATATCCTTATGGGGTTTCAACATGGGAATTCTGGTTTGCCATTTTGATGTTGTACGGGGTTGAGACAAATTATTGGAATAACCGATTTGAATAGGGGCCTTCTCAAAGAAAATACAATGATAATAATCCATTCTACTACTCGTGCTGAATATATTACGCATTAAAGTAAATAAGTAAGTAAATCGTTTATTTTAGTGGCATATACAAAATGAATATAATTATAACACACACATAATCAGATGTATCCAGCCTCACAGGGCTTATAAGGGCTTATAAGTCACTACTGATGTTTTTGTTACAGTTATATATGACAGACTGGCGTAATTCCCATGCTTTATTTAAATACACAGCAAGTTGCTTTTGAAACACTGAATTTAAATAAGAAAATTGTTCAACCATACTACAGTCAAGAAAATTTACATTATTATTTGATACTTTATCAAAAAGTTCTTTTCGAAATGTACAATATTTAGGGCAAACCATCAGGAAATGTACTTCATCTTCAATGTCTTGAATTACAAATACTACATGTTCTATCTTCCAAAGAAGTGTTACTAAACCGTCCAGTTTCAGCATGTAATGGTAATATGCCCAGTCTGAACTGTGCTAAAATTGACCTACTCATTCTCGACATGTAATCGGATACATATGGTTCAGTTTCAATTATATTTTTTATACAATATATACGTTCTGAGTTTTGGTTTTTCTTTACTGCAGTTTATTACAAAAAGATTCACTTTCAAACACACCACAAAGATCATATACATGTGTTATAGGGTACGAATATTTTGGGTCATCTGTTAAGGAATATAGGCATATGTGCTGTACGTTGAAAGTATATTACCAGGAGTAAAATTTATATGTGCTGTACGTTGAAAATATATTATGAGGAACAAAAATTTGCTTGAACAAACATTCTGTCATTTTTTTAGAATTCTGTTCCACAACTTCTTTGAGACAGTTCCAAACCGAAACTAAGCTGAGCTCAGAGGATTTTAATTGGACTCAAAGGCCAGAGCAACGTGAGCATAACCGGGCACGATACAAAGCTGGTCAAAAATTACACACCCCAAATCCTCTATTCATATATTGATGAAAACTGGATATATGTTCGTCTGTTTAGTGATAACAATGTACTGCAATCAAATATATAATTTTTTTCCTGTTCGGCCTGACATACAGCTTCACACCCAAATATTAACCAACATTCTCAGCCTTTCCGGAACATCAAAATATGACCGCTATCAGTTTTTGAACAGCATAAGTCATCACATATTACTTTTCACACCGTTGCACACCACTGGTCAGACTAATGATTTATCATTGCATTAATGAGCTGTTGTATTGGCATTCACCATTGTTTTAACTTTCCGCTTTCCCGCTGATTGTTGCCATGGTAGAATCCCATTTAAAATCGTATTTATTGAAATAATTATTCTCTGTGTGAAGAACAAACTTGAAATTCACGTCAGCAACTATGGTCACAGTCTTGTTCAAACGTTGCCTGAATTTCATATAATACAAGTCAGTAAGTTCCGAGATTTCATGACATATGGTCGCGCCAATGAATTATGCGCTGTTTTAATAGTCCCTCATCAAGTACACCCGCCCGCAACTAGGCACAGCTGCACCTTATGGCTGTAAAGGTAATATCAGTTCAGGGGGAAACATGAAAAGCCCAGGATGCAGTTCAGTCAAAGTAATGAATTTATTTACATTATTCATACGTAGGAATTATAATCGACCATCTATTCATAATATTTCTTTTGATGGTCTACTCGAAATATTGAAACAACCACTAGGCCTACACTATGTTCACACTAAATTTTTTGCCAAACCTCATGGTAAACTTAAAGAAATAGAGGACCTGTGTCCTACCCATTATATCAGAAATACCAATAGTGATAAATTCCATCTGTATTCCATTATCATGGGTATTGTTTATCATCGGCTTTATAAGCCAACACAGGCTACCGAATATATACCACCCAAACGGTCTTTTCTGAAGATGAAATTTGCCAATAAAGGTATCGATGCAGTAATATATTACATCAAAAAGTCTGTTCAGTCGCAGGTACCATCATCCTTCACTGACACGCCATTTATATCCTACTCGTATACAAAATCTGTAGCTTCCAAGATATTGAACTACAAATATTGAAAGATTTAGATATTGATGATATGTTACAAAAACCACCCTCCTGCACTTGCATTAATTCTCTGTTCATACACGATCCGGTTGGGCATGTTATTTCAGGTGTCAGACCTCAATATATGGAGAATGATTCATTGAAGGGCATTTTGTCCAAAGGTCCCAAATATTGAGAGCTCACGTCATTTTCATGGAGATACAATTTTAAGTTAATCATGTATGCAGTTGAGCATGCCAGAAAATGGACAAAGCGAGAAGAGGCAGAAACTTATTCTCTGTCAGAATGGGTCAAATAGATTAGGTTATTGGTAAATACACGCAATGATGTTTTGTCAAAATCAGTACTAAATATAGCTCTGTCTTCAATGATCCCGTGCATGGTTGCTAATAGTTTGCTGAAACTTCAAGAAAGGTTTGTCATTGTCCCTGCTAATGAAGCTTCTAATAATGTTGTTTTCGTTTGTAAAGCATACTATACAGTGCCTGTTTGACGAACCGGGTATTTCCGACAAAACTAATACCAATAGTACATACCAAGACATTACCGTTCCTAAACAGGATATCGTATCAAATCATGTGTCTGTATTGCATTCGTTCGGTATTTCTACCTCATGTAAAGAATCCATTCTACCAAACTCATATCGGATACCAAAATTACACAAAAATCCACACAAACAAAGATATGTCTCAAGTTCAGCATCATGTTCTATCAAAGCCCTTTCTAAAATATTAACTGTTATATTGTCTAAAATTAAACAGGGTCTCCAAAAGTACTGTGAAAGCATCTATTCTAGAAGTGGTATAAACCAAATGTGGGAATTAAAAAAATCCAAATCTTTATTGGAATATCTACATGCTCACACACTTTCAAAAATAGTGTCTATTAAAACATTACATTCTTCCAATTTGCACACAACTATAATTCATTCTGAACTGGAGTCTCAGCTCAAACAAAATCATCAAAAATTAATTTTCCCTAAAAAGGGATAACATTGGTACCACTATATTGGTGACTCTGATGTCTCATACAACTATTCTGAAATAGATGTGGTAAATATGGCTAATTTCCAGTTTGGTAGTCTTATATTTCAACAAACTATTGGTATTCCCATGGGTACAAACTGTGCACCATTATTGGCAGACCTGTTTTAATACTCATATGAATCAGATTTCATCCAACATTTACAACGAGGAGGTTCTAAGAAAGCAACATGTAATATTAATGTCACTTTCCTGTACATAGACGGTATTGTCGCTAAATAATCCCAAATTTGGTGATTATTTCTTATTATTACCCCAAGTTTGGTGATATATCGTATATCCTAAGGAACTTGAAATTAAGGATACTACAGACTCCGCTAATTTTTCCAACTATCTAGACCTGGGGATGGAGATTGATAATAGTTCTAACCTGTCAACTAGACTGTATGACAAACAATATTAATTTCAATTTTTCCATAGTCAATTTTCCCTTTCTAAGCAGCAATATTCCTGTGTCACCAGCATATGGTGTGTTTGTTTCTCAACTTATACGCTCTTCCAGAGCTAGTTGCAAATAAACTTTGTTTATCGAAGTGCCCAGCTAGTCTCTGAACTGCTGCGACAAGAACATGTTTTACCAAGGCTTATAGCCTAATACACAAAATATATGACTGTTATTCTACTAGATCTATTTTCATGTTAATTTTGAGTTGCTACACAACCTATTTCTGCGTTAATAATCAATTTCTGCACGAATTATCATTCTATGGACAAAATAAAGCTACTGTAGAATGAATAAATTCGGTGAATTCTAAAAGTGGTTCTAGCTTTATTCAACATGATTATTTCCTTGGTGAAAACGTTATTAGCTGTGAACAATCCATTCCGGAATGGAAGTCGCATTGAACACCAAAGTCAAAAACAAGTATTTAAATACTCTTATAACTGTGCATGAATTCCACGAATGGTGATTTCTGGAGGAAAATATGGAATGAAAACGAGTCCCTTCTCTGGTTACCATCCACACCCAGAAGAGTGACCACCCACACCTAAAAAAGTAACCACCCACATACACAGGTCTTTCACAAAACGTTGGTGTTTCAAATAATGCCCCCATCAAAGTCAATTCGGGTTATAATACTATTCAGTAATACAGAGTACGTAAATTTATAAGTTAATTGTGGGGTAATGGTGGAAATTGGAAATAAACTTTCGAAGCTGAGGGTGCGCTGCCATTTTGGGTGGGTGGTAACGCGCGTTTCCGCCCACAGTCTACCAGCTGTGATTGTGGGGCGACGCCCTTTCTGTGAGACAACTAGCTGGTTCTGCGAGTAATAGTTGTCATACTGTATCAAACACACGATAATAAATATCACAAATCAAGGTTAAAATTTATATGTTGGCTGATGGAGTGGTCTATTAGTTGGAATGTGTAGCAATAATGATTAATACGAACTAATGGGTAATGAATATAAGCGTCTCATCGTTTTGAAGTAGAAATTTGTCAATATGTCTCAAATTTTTTACACCTATCTAAAAATATCGGCCATATTTTGGGATAGAATGTAAGTATCAATCTATTAACACCAATACAGCCAAATTTTGATGATTCCAATCACAAACATAAAATACAACATTTTACAATAGAAACAAAGCCCGACCAATTACTTTATCAAAAGACACACTGGCGTCATCAGGGGCACACAGTGTGGTAAATGTAGTTGTTTCTACTGTACACCTGATGGAATTAGTATACAACTGCCCAACAACCTATGAAAATAATTTAGAAATCCGAAACAAACCCCCATGGAATAGATATATGACAAGTACATAAGTACCTAATAACAAGCCAAAAGGCTACTGAGTTGATGCTATCCCCGGGGACAGATTTAACGTCCACCAGCAGTGACACCGGCTCAGTGGTATGAATGTAAGTATCAATCTATTACCACCAATACAGCCAAGTTTCGATAATTCCTATAACAAACATAAAATACAACATTTTGCAATAGAAATAAAGCCCGACCAATTACTTTATCAAAAGACACACTGACGTCATCAGGGGCAGACGTATAAATTCTAATGCATGTAGATACACCACTCCAGTGTTTGATGGCCCAGTGACTAGATTTTAGTCAATAATCGATTTAATCGACAATGGACGGAACAAGTTGTCATGAAATTATTGGCCCCTTCCCGTGCAGCTTCCCGCTGCAGTCTGCATTTACAATTGTGTTTCCAAAAACTACCAGTAAAGTCCAATTATTTGTTATAGAGGTCATATCCATTCAAATTGTCTATGTACGTTACCGTCTTTGGATTTTTTTTCGCCCTAAGCCATTTGGGTGCACTGTTTTCCTCTTTCGAGGTCGGGCTGTGGAACTATGTAAAGTATAGTCATCTCTTATATGCAGTTTAACTAGCGCCTGTGCACATTTGTCAACACCTAACAGATTCGAGTTTCATTACATATCGTTTGTTCTATCAGCTAAATGCACCATGAACAACATTTGTGCAATCAGATTCCATTTGTTTTGTGAACTATTCCACAATATTTCGCCAAAAACACACACCAGCCGAACTGTGAACACTATTGTAATAATATGATACATATTTCTCACTTCTACTTATTTCTAACAAGTATTTGTTTATGCAGCAATATTGTTCATTGGCTACAATACAGCTTCACTTCTGGCAGAGAGTATCTTACTTGTCGGTATCTTACCCACACTACCGGCTGAATGATTACGTCCTGTGGTTGTGTTCGACTTAAAGACAATTCCCGTACTTCTAAATACAGTTATGTAAATCCTGAACCAAAATAGCTGACACCAATCCATACATGGGATCGTATTCAGTCCATGAGAATGGTCAATTTGCATGTCCGTGCACCAATTTTGCAACCAATTAAGATGCAGTGCGGAGAACAATTGGACAATGCAAGATGAACTCCAATTACATATCTTTATGTGATTAGGTTATAATTGCTTTTCCATTGGTTGTCCTCAAAGGTGAAACACACACTTCTACATTAAATTGTGTCAAAACAGTATTATACCTGTTCATAGAAAACTGATTGAATACCGATTGGTTAGGAATCTCACTGCTCACCGAAATGAAGTATAGTTGCATGTCTTTGCTGCGTGCAATCCTTGTGTAATGAAACCTGTCTGTGAAAAGTATCCGCCTCTGGCATGTTTCATCCATCATTAAAACACGAGACATTGTCCCCTCTTAGGGTGTGTCCCTAACGTCACCAGACAATGTGACGTTAAACGTGCAAGGATTAAGGAGAGAGAAAAACGTCTTCCAGTGAAAGAACGCTTTATTATTTATCATCATTTTATTAACATCATTCTACTAATGAAAACCTATAAGTTAATGACCTGTACTTTTGTTGTCAATTTCCCAGTAACAAATACACGCCTGCCTACTCGATCAAAGTAGCGACCAATTTTTGAAAAAAAATATATATATATTATACAAATATGGGGCTTGGTTGGGAGCAATATCACTTTCATGGCACTTCTGAATAATATATGGTTCGGTACCAGGCGAAGTCGAGTGCCATATAATTGTGACATTAAAAGTGATATTGTACGAAACCTAGCCCCCATATTTGTTTTATTATACGGTTTCTCAAGTTTCAAAAATAAAATATCATTATGAATATGGCCCAATAGACGTGGAATCAATACCCAGTATTAAATATTCCGAGCAAACAAAACAGGGTCCGTTATCCAATCGCATAGTCCGGGGACAGAAAGTCATATCAGGCATACGAAGTGAGAGAAAACAAAAATGACAGGGAAACTCATGAACCCCCAAAAATGGCCATTAGGAGGTGAAATCAGGTGTTCCGGAAAGATTGAGCATTTCCTGCCCCACTAATGGCACCCGTCATGAATTCCCCGAAATTAACATGAAAATAGATCTAGTTGCATGGCAGACATGGATTTGCTGTATTTATCAACCAGATCATGATGACGTCCATAGAATTTCCTAAACGCAGCCCAAGTATCATACACTGCGCCTTCTATATTCAATAAGGATTAAAAAGCTGACAGACGGATCAAATGGCATGCTTTTAGCGGACGAGTAGTATTAAGGCGCAGTGTATGATACTTGGGCCATGAATATCTCATTCAAAGCAGTCAAGCTAACTTCCATACCACAGCGCTATTTCAGCGGGCCCGTGGAAAGTTATATGTAAGATGTGAGATTCTGTGGGTCACATGCAGAAATACGTAAATTCATCATGTTCATGGGATTAAGCATGTTAGGTGATGACGTTTCGCCCAAGCAGCGTGCGGTAAACTCAAACGTTGTATAATAAAATAGTGTATGCCTCATCATAGCTTGTCGGCGGTGGGAAAGATGCTTTAAATATAACCCTCGCTAGGTTATGTATCATGCATGTACACACTGAAGTACAATGTCATCAAAGATGCCATGCATACTTTAACTTATACTAAGTGGTTCTACCCTTCGATATGATTCGCCTTTTGACCATGATACCTGGGGAATATAATAAGGCGGTGTCTAATTTCCTTGATGGACTGTCAAGAAAACATTTATAACCTGGTTGCATCCACCGGGTTTTTCCCTTAACTGGTTGTCTTTGGTAATTGGAGTTTCAGACGAGAAACCTCACAATATCTAGGCTACGTTAGGGAATATACACATGCATGTGTTTTTTCTGTCTATCACTGATTGATGAGTATGGTTAATATTGATTGTGGTTTTCTTTTTAGATGAAAATATTGAAGATTGCCTCAGAATAGGCGTGACCACCTGCTATTATTGAAACCCATCATCAGTCTTCAGTTATTGTCACATGGAAAACGACCATGCCCTGATGACACGTTATATAAACTACAACTATAGCATTTTGCTAATTTAGATTCCACAAATGGATGGCTTCCTATGATTTTTTTCTGATAACTAATCACGTGTTGAACCAGATTTTATTTTATGATGATGAACAAGCATTGTGTGACCGTGGAATACATTAAGAATTAACAATGCACATGGTCAATTAAGCACAGTGCACACAAGTGAATATATCAGTGCATATTTTGCTATATGTGGAATGTCAGGACGTTGTTGTTAATTAAATGAACATAGACACTAGTAGTAGACTTACTGATAAGAATTCTCTCTGAAATCCATATATGTTGAATTGTCAAAATATAAGTATCAACTTATTACCCCTAGCATAACGAGTTATTGATGAGGACAATAGCAAATATACATTACTATAATTTTAATTAAAAACAAAGCCCAACCATATATTTTACCTGCATAAACACTGGCGTCATCAGGGGCAATAGTATGTAGAATGTTGTTGTTTCTACTGTACACCTGATTAACCACCCAACATGTCAAAACAATTTGGAAATAACGAAGAAAGCCTAGTATGCAATAGGTGTATGACAAGTACATAGTATTAAGTACCAGATCACAAGTCAGAAAGCTGCTTATTGTATTGATCCACAGGAACAGATTTAACCTCCACCAGCAGTGACACCAGCTCAGTGGTACGAAAGTGAGTATCAACCTATTACCACTAACACAACTAGATTTTGATGGTGTCAATAGCAAATATAAATTACTATATTTTCTGAATGAAATGAGTTTTTGCCAGTTTTGCCCAAAAGGTGCCCATTACAAAATATTGAAACCTTTTACCTTGCCAAACCCAACCTAAGGTATCACCACACAAATATTAGTATTTTTTTTAGCAAAGATCTTCAAAATTTTATCGAATTCAGAAATATTGCAGCTGTACATGCTATAATAGGGCATGTGTTGGATAATCTCAGACGCATTCCTATAATATTAAGACCCAAATGGAGCATCCGGGAAACCCCGATGATGAGATATCCGACAGTTAACTCACTGATCATTGTGGGTGTCACATATGGGACAGGATAGAGATAGACAATTAATGTTGCACACCTTGCCTAAGGATGTTCGGGAAGTAACTCAGTGGACCAGTCTGAGTCTCTAATCCATCAACTTTGTGTTATAATGAGACCAGCGCCTTTTCCACTATGCTTAATAGAATACTCATTTGTTTTTGTTCACTATGCATTTAAATATAATCAGAATTATACTGGTTGTAGGTTTTAAAAGTTGGACTGAAAATTGACATTAATTCAGAATTAAGTGTTATTTAAAAAACATTCTTGCAATGGCTTCCAATAGGATTTTAGGGGCGACTTAAAGGCTCATGCCTGAGGGTACTATAATAATGTACCTCATTCTAATAGAATTGCATGAATGGAAACTTATAAATGAACACTCCCAACACTTTCCCCAAATAGAATTGTCAAAACGGGCTCTTTCATGAAACATGGTATCACCAAAATATCATATTGGTGATATATACCATTTGTTGCTAAACCTGTCTAAAGGACTTGCATAGATATTTAATGGACTTGCATAGATACATATGTTCAATATAGCCTTCATTCACATTCCATTCATTCAGTGTTATTCCGGTCACACTGATTTTGCTTGATTCACCAAGTTTTCTATTGAAATTTTATTTGGACAATCTCACGAACATACATGTAACATTCAATGTACATTACACATCTACATATTCGATGTAATTCTGTGAACAACATCAGGGAATATCGGGTTATCTGATGTGATGATAACTGACCGAAATAGAATTATTGTGAAACACTATTTCCATTGCATTGCCCATATATACTATGGTCATTTGCAATTAGTCGGTTTTCAGGCAATATTAGCGAGCACTCCAGACAATAATAATGCAAGGTCAAGCAAATTACCGATTTTTATAGTAATTTCAACGAAAAGAAATATAGTTGCGTGTCTTTACTGTGTGCCATCTTTGCGTAATGACACCTGTCTGTGAAAAGTGTCCGTTTCTCACATGTTTCCTTCATCATTAATCATGTTAATACACAAAGCATTGTCCCCCTTAAGGGTGTGTCGCTAACGTCACCAGACATTGTAACGTTAAACGTGCAGGGATTAAGGAGGGAGAAAAATCAAATGATGATTCATTATTTACCAACATTCTGGCTATTAGCAAAATCTGGGTGCGAAAAGCTGAAGTTAATTACCTCTATTTTTATTGTCAATTTCTGGGTGACCAATACACGCCTGCCTACTCGTTCCAAGTGCCGACGAATCTTTCACAGAATTTTGCTACTTTTTTGTTCAATATAAGTAATATTATTCGTATACAGAATAGCCCATTCAGGTGCTACCCCCTGAAAACCAAGTGCAGAAGAAATGTTTGATGTATTCTCATCACCGATATATCATAAAAAATAATATAATAACATTTTATGCCACACCAGAGCCGTCGGAGGTGGGAAAAATGTGTCAAATATGACCCTCGCTAGGTGTATGTTTCATGCATGTACACACTGAAGTGCAATGTCATCAAAAATGCTATACATATTTTAACGTATACTAAGTGGTTCTACCCTTCAATATGATTTACCTGATGAACATGATACTCGGGAAACATACCAAAGTGGCGTCTAATTTCCTTGATGGGCTGCCAAGAAAACAACATAACATCTGTCAGAGACATTTATTAGAACCCGGTGGCACCCATCGGATCGAGGAGTTGATAGGATGTTGTCGTTGACTGGTTGTCTTTGGTATATGGGGTTTCAGACGAGAAACCTCACAATATCAAGGCTACGTTAGGGAATTTACACATGCATCAGTTTTTCTGTCTATCACTGATTGATAAATATGGTTTTATTGGTTGTGGTTTTCTTTTTAGATGAACATATTGAAGATTGCCTCAGAAATGGCGTCAGTAACTGGTTATTGTTATTGTTACATGGTGAACTGCCATGCCCTGATGACTCGTTACATAAACTATAGTAATAGCATCAGCTAATTTCGATTTAACAAACAAATGGCTCCCTATGATTTTTTTTTCTGATATAATTACCTTCATGAATATGATCCTTTAAATTGATCACATGGTGAAACCCGATTTTGTTTACAGTGCATATTGTGCTATATATGGATTGTTATGAAGTTTTTGTTAAGGGAATGAACATTGACACTAGTAGGCCTATTGATACATAGGCCGAAATACATATATGTTGAATGGTCAAAATTTAAGTATCAAACTACTCTCTGTTACCACTAAGCAGCGAGATTTCAATAACAAATATGAATTACTATACTTTTCAATAAAAAAAAACCAACCAAATATTTTACTCGAATAAACACCAGGGGCAGACAGAATAAGTAAAATGTAGTTGTTTCTACTGTGTGTGTGATGCAATTGGTATACAGCTACTCAACAACATATATAAAACAATTTGGAAATGAAAAAAAAAACGCCTATTCAATAAATGTTTGACAAGTACTAAGTAATATTAAGTACCTACTCACAAGCCAGAAGGCTACTGAGTTTATGGTATCCTCGGGGACAGATTCAACGTTCACCAGACCAATATTAAGGCCCAAATGAAGCGTCACGGAAAACCCGATGATCTGCAAAATCAAAGAGATATCCGACAGATAACTCACTGATCATTGCGGTGTGACATATGGGACAGGAAGTGACCACATTTCCGTAGCACCCCCGAGTTCACCTGCATTCAACAACTAGCGAATTCCCTATAAAAATACCCCTTTTCCTGTCATTGCTAATGTACTAGTTCATAGAATTTCCCGCCAAATTCTACCGAGCGTTCCCGAAAAGGTTAGACAGCCGACCAATACACGTCATTTTGTTGTTATATCTCAAGTTTAGATGAGTTTATTGAAACTACTCGTCGGCTCGCACCACATTGCACTTTTCAACCGGCAAATATCACGCGCAAAACGTATAACCACGTCCGTGAGTCTACTGATTCCCGTATGTGTTTACATACACTTTGGGTTTTCCCGTATGTGGCTACACTTGTTGCCTCGGGCAACGCTGGCAGCTGTGATTGGTCCGTTTGAAACTAGAGATTTCCGAACATTAGCTCATGGCGGGAAATTTCTGTAAACTAGTCCATTGAAACTTCATAAAGGAGTTTTGGTAGTTTGGAATGATATATACATGTACATAATAGGTACAGTCTACTCCAGCGTACATTGGAGAAAAATTGGTAGAGCCTTATCAAAGATACCTACTACTAGGTATAACAGTAATCTACTAGCGCCTAGGACCACTGGCTCCTAGCAACCACCTGGACAATACGTAGCCAGGATAGTGTAATTTCTTTGATGGTCTTAGACGGTCCTGGAATATTGCTGCATGGTAGTCGGTGAATGTTGATGTTGGTTCACTGTATTATTGATATGATTATGTTTTATTATCATCATCTCGTATGGGGTTTTTTAAAGTCATAGACACCTTCAATTACATCGCTGGATAGTGTATAAAAAACTTGTAATTAAGAGTTTAATTTGTTGTAATTTGTTGCTGAGATACATATAATTGGGTCATATTTGAAAATGATGAATAATCTTGTGTTCAATACAAGCTGCCCATACATTGATTAGATCTATTGTGTAAACTGCTCTTGATTTCATTTTCATTTCCAAATTTGACACATCACTCGCTAACAATGATACCAATATTTGCGAAATAGGCATCTCCGTTATTCCATAAATCTTCATTCATAACCGAATGCTCAGTTATTTTAGTGCATGCATTGCCTATCATGCACATCGATAAGTATATTTAAATTCCAATATAAACATAATACTGCAAGCTGTAGTTATGTATATATGCTCATAGGACACATTTGAGAGTTCAGTTTACAATTATCATGGAGAGTGGAAGTCATGTTTCACTGGGCGTAAAGTGCATTCCATAGTTACCTTCGCCCTGATAGGGTATGTCTGTCTGTTTGTTTGCTCGATCGACTTGAAACTTATAAGCATGAAGCGGTATCATGGGTATGGCAGTGACTCCTCAAATTTTGTCAAAATTGGATAAAATTCGTTGCATGGCATCCGAAAATGTGAAAATCACATAATTGTCTATAACTCCTTTTCTGATTAAGATCAATTTTTACAGCTATTTTCGTATTTTTTCTTTGGCCAATTCCCGATCGTATGGTGTAGGACCGATTGTCTTAAAATCAAAACTCCTTATTATCGCCCGAGGTCGAAAGTTTGGAGGTCACGATTTGACAACTTTTAAGTGTTCTGAGATTCAAGATCATACTGTGAAGCCAATTTTCAGTATTTTTGAACCATTTTCTTTCAGGACATGTGACTTGATAATCACATAATACATAATATAAGAGAAAACAATAGTGTGAATTTTTACAACTCAGTATTGAACAGCAGGCTCAAGGTCACAGAATAGGTGAAAATAGAAAAATTGCAATAAATTTGCTTACCGTATTTCCTCGATTAAGGGCCCGGGCGCTTATTTTTTTAGAGCGCTTTTTACCCCGGCTCATTTCGTGTAAAACAGACGCCGCCCGTCGAAGGTATTCAGGCGAGAATTTGATGCACAGTATTTACCCAAATTTGGACACTATATGGAACAACTGTGATGCATAATGCCGATGTAGTATATATCATCAAAATCATCGATACATCGAGATTTTGATGACGCTAATAGAAACACTTAGATCTCCGGCAAACTTGAAATAATATGAAGGCAAAGAAAAGTTCAATAAAATGTTTATAACTAAAAGAAATCGCATCACCTACTGAGCAAATCCATGACAATATTCCGCCCTTTAACGGTGACACACTGATCTGAAGTAGTGAATCTGCTCAAGGAAGTGAGCTGACATGAATATTAGGACAGCAGTTTGTTAGTTGTGTAAATTTTAGTGTCAATGTTTTCACAACCACGGCTTCCCAGCATGTTGAATGGTGACATGATGTCGACCATCATCAAGATCCTGTGCATTCAGGCATTCCATATGTTACGCTAGTAGCCGGAGCGGGGAAGGAGGTGTAAAAAGGAAAACTTCACAGTTAGCATGGTTAGTCTTGGTCATCTGAGTTCTTTTGTATATGTTCTATTTTTAGGTTGCCGGACCTATGGTCCGATACCCTATTGGCATGGCGTTGCGTCCGTCGTCCGTCGTCGTCCGTCGTCGTCGTCGTCCACATTTTTATCTTTTTTGTTTACGGGCGAATTTTTCTGAAATTTTGCACAAAAATGCTTAAAAACAATTCAAGAAGGAGGTATTTTTTAGTTTTTTGATTTTCGCATTTTTTTTCAAAATAGCGGCCGTTTTCGACGAAAAATGCCTGATTTTGGACTTTGGCGGCCATTTTCTCAAAATCTGTTCAGTAACTTTTTTTTCTTTTTGATGAATAACACTCCTCATATGTACTTCTGTGATGTCTATAAATTTCGTTGCGCTTGAATCGCTCGAAGTGGGTCATTTTGGCCCAAACTCGGCCCAAATGGGACTTTCCAGACACATTATGGCTAATATCTCACTTGATATTGAGATTAGAGACTAGGAATCAATTGTGGACCTACAGGAAATGATATATGCTGAATATTCTCGTGACCTTGAATTTGACCTCTGACCTCAGTTTCAAGGTCAGAGCACGAAATGGCTTATATCTCGCTTATTATCGACTCTACAGCTTAGGAATCAATTGTGGACATATAGGAAATGATATATGCTGAATATTCTGATGACCTTGAATTTGACCTTCGACCTCATTTTCAAGGTCACAGGACAAAATGGCTAATATCTCGCTTATTATCGACTTTACAGCTTAGCAATCAATTATGAACATATAGGAAATGATATATGCAGATTATTGTCATGACCTTGAATTTGACCTTTGACCTCATTTTCAAGGTCACAGAACAAAATGGCAAATATCTCACTTATTATCGATTTTACAGCTTAGGAATCAATTGTGGACAAATAGGAAATGATATATGCTGAATATTTTCGTGACCTTGAATTTGACCTCTGACCTCATTTCCAAGGTCCAAGGACAAACTATCTCATATCTTGCTCCTCTATTGACTGTATGGCTTGGGAATCAATTGTGGACATGATATAGAAAATGATATACACTGAATATTTTGATGACCTTGAATTTGACCTTTGCCCTTTCATTTTCAAGGCTACAGCATAAAATTGCTAATATCTCTCTGATTATTGAACTTACAGCTTAGCAATCAACTGTGGACATGATATATGCTTAATGTATATGCTGAATATTCTCTTGACCTTGAATTCAACCAGTGACCTGGCTAACATCTAAAATATTAAACTTTGTCCGGTAACCTATCTTTGGCCCTTGGCCTAATTTTACACAGTTTAATCAGTTTTCAAGTAATACGTTTCACACAAAGTTAACACCCTTACTGAGTGTTAAATTCAATCGAGAATTGGCTTGCCAGCAATTGCCGCCGATACACTATTGATTCACAAGATACCCGGCGCTCAAACGAGGCCCGGCGCTTATTTTTTTCCATCACTGGTTACCCCTGGCCGGCGCTCAATCGAGGATATACGGTATATCCATGATCATGATGATTATGGTCCGATAACCTATTGCCGTCATGTTGCGTCCATTGTCCGTCCGTCGGTTTTTTTCCACATTCTTGTTTTTAGGTTACCGGACCTTTGGTCCGATAACCTATTGCCGTGGCGTTGCCTCCGTCGTCCGTCGTCGTCGTCGTCGTCCACGTTTTTATCTTTTTTGTTTACGGCGAATTTTTCTGAAATTTTGCACAAAATTACTCAAAAATAATTCAAGAAGGAGGTATTTTTTAGTTTTTTGATTTTCGCATTTTTTTTTCAAAATGGCGTCCGTTTTCGACGAAAAATGCCTGATTTTGGACGTTGGCGGCCATTTTCTCAAAATCTGTTCAGTAACTTTTTTTCTTTTTTGATACATAACACTCCTCATATGTACTCCTATGATGTCTATAAATTTCGTTGCGCTTGAATCGCTTGAAGTGGGCCATTTTAGCCCAAACTCGGCCCGAATGGGACTTTCCCATGTTAAATTCTCATATGCTTTATAATAGGACACATTATGCCTAATATCTCACTTAATATTGAGATTAGAGATTAGGAATCAATTGTGGACATATAGGAAATGATATATGCTGAATATTCTCGTGACCTTGAATTTGACCTCTGACCTCAGTTTCAAGGTCAGAGCACAAAATGGCTATATCTCGCTTATTATCGACTTTACAGCTTAGGAATCAATTGTGGACATATAGGAAATGATATATGCCGAATATTCTGATGACCTTTAATTTGACCTTTGACCTCATTTCCAAGGTCACAGGACAAAATGGCTAATATCTCGCTTGTTATCGGTTTTACAGCGTAGGAATCAATTATGAACATATAGGAAATGATATTTGCAGATTATTGTCATGACTTTGAATTTGACCTTTGACCTCATTTTCAAGTTCACAGGACAAATTGGCTTATTAGCGATCTTACAGCTTAGGAATCAATTGTGGACATATAGGGAATGATATATGGTGAATATTCTCGAGACTTTGAATTTGACCTCTGACCTCATTTTCAAGGTCAAGAGCACAAAATGGTTAATATCTCGCTTATTTTCGACTTTACAGCTTAGAAATCAGTTGTGGACATATGGGAAATAATTTACGCCGAATATACTGATGACCTTGAATTTGACCTTTGACTTCATTTTCAAGGTAACAGGAAAAAATGGCTAAAATCTCGCTTATTATCGACTTCACACCTTACAAATCAATTGGGGCCTTATAGGAAGTGATATATGCTGAATATTGTCATGACCTTGAACTTGACCTCTGACCTCATTTTCAAGGTCAAGAGCACAAAATGGCTAATATCTCGCCTATTATCGACTATACAACTTAGGAATCTATTGTGGACATATGGGAAATGATATATTCCGAATATTCTGATGACCTTGAATTTGACCTTTGACATCATTTTCAAGGTCAAAGAATGGCTAATATCTCACTTGTTATTGACTTTACAGCTTAGGAATCAATTGTGGACATATAAATAAAAAATGATGTATGTTGAATATTTTGATGACCCTGAATTTGACATTTGACCTCATTTTCAAGGTCAAAGTACAAAATGGTTAATATCTTGTTTATCATCGACCTTACAACTTTGCAATCAATTGAGCACATATAGGAAATGAAATGATATATATATGTATACTGAATATTGTCAAGACCTTGAACTTGACTTTTGATATAATTTTCAAGTCAGAGCATAAAATGCCTGATATGTTGCTTATTATCAACTTTACAGCTTAATAATCAATTGTGAACATATGGTAAATGATATATACTGAATATTGTCATGACTTTGAATTTGACCTTTGACCTCATTTTCAAGGTCAAAGCACAAAATGGCTAATATCTCGCTTCTTATTGACCTTACAGCTTTGCAATCAATTGAGCACATATAGGAAATGATAGATGCTGAATATTCTCATGACCTTGAATTTGATCTTCTCCAAGGTCAGAGCACAAAATGGTTAATATCTTGCTCATTGTCGATTTTGCAGGTTAGGAATCAATTGTGGACATGAAGTGATATAAATGCTGAATATTCTTGTGACCTTGAACTTGACCTTTGACCTTGTTTTCAAGGTCACGGGACAAAATGGCTAATATCTAAGATGTAAAACATTGTCCGGTAGCCTTTCTTAGCCCTTGGGCTAATTTTAAAATTTAATGTCCAATCTTTCTGAAACTTTTGGGAAAGATACCTTTAAACAATTCAAGGAGGAGGTATTTTGAGGGCATTTTCTCAAAAATTGTCTGATCAGTTTTGCGATATTTGTCTAAAAAGACTCCTCCTATGTACCTTTGTGACATGTATAAGTTTTGTTGCCCTTGAATCGCCGGTTTGCGTGTGGTGGCAATTTTGGAATTTTGACTGGTCGGCAGAAAAAAAAGTGTTTCGTCCCAAATCAAGTCACTATTAATTTTCGGTGATTTCCAACCCCCCCAAAAAAATTTTTGCCCCTTTGAAAATTTTTTCTCTGACTTTCACCCAATTTTTCCTTCATAATGGGAGCTGTATGGAGTAAACGCCTAGAACACTTCAACATAGAGCTTAAATATTGGCACATTCAAATATGAAATCATATATTATAGCTTCGGTGGTGACCTTGAATTTGACCTTCGATGATCTTGAAAACGCTCAAATTTGCTCAAATTTTGGGCCGTTTTCTCAAAAACTGTTCAGATGGTTTTCAGATTTTTGTTTAAAAGATCCCCTTTATGTACCTCCGCGACATGTGTGAGTTTCTTTGCCCTCGAACCATTCGAAGTGGACCATTTTGGCCCAAACTTGGCCTAAATGGGACTTGCCCAGGTTAAATTCTCCTATGCTTTATAATGAGACACATTATTTCTAATATCTCACTCAATATTGAGATTAGAGATTAGGAATCAATTGTGGACATATAGGAATTGATATATGTTGGATATTGTCATGACCTTGAATTTGACCTTTGAACTAATTTTCGAGGTCACAGGACAAAATGGCTAATATTTCGCTTCTTATTGACTCCATAACTGAGGAATCAATTGTGAATATATAGGAAATGATATATGTCGAATATTCTTGACCTTGACTTAATTTTCAAGGTGAGAGGACAAAATGGGCAATATCTCGCTTATACGACTGGAAATGACGTTTTGATGACGTCATACAGACCTTTTGGGGATAAACAATGCCACGTGGTCAATTTTGCTAAATTTATTTGATTTCTTCTGCAGCACACAAAATTATTGTTCTACACATTACTCTAATTCTTTCTTTTACTCAATTGAATGGTTCCGATTTATTCATTGGCAATTTCGAAAAAAATGCAGGTGAAAAATAATATCTTCAAAATGCCTCCTTCCCAGGTAGTGTTTCAGCGGTCATTTTACATCCAATGATGTAATTATAACTGAATTATTTATCTGCTGTTTGATCCAAAATGGTTATTGATATGTGTCGCACCATCGATGGTTCCTCAAATCATGGAAGAGGCTAATACTAGAAACATATACCTGAAGCAACATGACTCTTTATGCGGTCATGGTCATCGCGGCAATACCCCAAAACATACAATATTTAGACCATTCAATGAATAGGACTTATCAATTTACAACTTTAATTTATCATCTTATTAGCAACAGAAATACCTCAATTATTGTATATGAGATTCTGATCATTTTCCGTTAATTTATATTGATGTTATGCGAAACCGAACATGTAGAATTTTCGAAAGTTTACAGAAAATTTGGCGGGAAAGTTGTTTGTCCCCGAAATGACGAAATCACGTAGAATAACGCGACGTTTTAAATCTCACTTCCCAGCCCTATTATCGACTCTACAGCTTAGGAATCAATTGTGGACATATAGGGAATGATATATGCTGAAAGTTCTCGTGACTTTGAATTTGACCTTTGACCTTATTTTCTAGGTCAGTGAGCAAAGTGGCTGATATCTCGCTTATTATCAACTGTACAGGTTAAGAATCTATTGTGGACATAAAGGAAACGATATATATGCCGAATATTCTCATGGCCTTGAAGATAACCTTGACTTTATTTTCAATGTCAGAGCACGAAATGGCTAATATCTTGCTCATTATCGACTTTACAGGTTAGGAACCAATTGTCAGCATATGGAAAACAATGTTCCTTTTGGGCGCATGCTTATTCTCTAGAGATTCCCTTATTGGATACTTTTGGGCAAATTCCACGTTCCTGTGATCATTCTGAAATAAACAATCAAGTAACGAGTTGTGCTTCCACTACGAGATAGGAGTAAAGATATGGAATTACATTTAGCTAGTACCATTTGTTGTCGAATTGACTTATGTACTTGCAAAGAAGTCTCGTTTAATGTATCCTACATTTGAACTCAAATTACTGGCGAACGTTCATGTGAATTACATATGAATTTTTCTGTTTCACCGAGTTCTCTACTCAGTATCACCGGGATGAACAGGTCCTTGGGCAGTCGCAATCTCATGAACGTACCTATTACATTACATACACATTACACATCATCACTCTTCCACTGTACAGCGAGAGCCATAGAATTGATAACCTCTGGACTATCTCTGGAGATGCCTTGGGGCTTATCCTTTCATTTCCCAACAAACCCCACAAACGCTATATTTCACAGACTGATCAGTCACTCAGCCCAAACTTCCATATAAGCAAACTTCCCTTGTATTTTATCCTTGTATAATGAAAGTATCACAAAGTGTAGCCGTCTTCGATCTCGTCAGCCTCAGTGGATCTGCATTGGCTTTCATCAAACCGGTGGTCCCTTTCAAGGACTTGCATCCGATAGACGCCTGCCTCTTTGGCTCTTTGTGCTTTGAGAATGTAAGTACATATGTTCTCTGGGTATGATCCTGACTCCACGAGGATAATATTCCTAGCAGCGCTTGCGTTATACTTTCGATTCAGTTGGGAGAAATCGATCATGAGATGAATACAGTAAAATAACACTTAGGTATGTTTACAATTATTGGGCATTTGGGCGAATAAATGTTCAGCGGTGTAGTTATTGCTTTGATAAAACTGTTTTATGTCTACCGTATACTTATGCAATCGACTGGAGGAGAAAGCATCAATCATTGCCCTTAGAAGACTTTACACTATGCACCAAAGAACAAAAACATCAGATAGTTTTTAATACCAAAATGTGAATGCTCAGATTCTAATACACGACAGCTTTTTGCTGCTACTTCAGATTTTGGTGATCAAAGTTACCAATTTGTTTTTAAATGGTCAGCTCAGTGGCAATAATATCGTATGTGTGTGACAATATAAGTACTCATACTGTTCTATTTATACACATAACAGTTTTGCAGGATATCGTGTTATTACTGATAGTACCAAAACAACCTGATAATAGACGCACATGTCAGTAATGAAGGACATTGGTGTCTTTACGGAATCAAGATGAAACTCTGTTACTTCATTGACGTCTCTCACAATCGCAAACATACATCTCGTTTCATGTAATTACGTAATGTGTTTTCCTTTCAATCATCAATATTCGTGTCCAAATTGTATGTGATTGTTTCAATAGATCTACTTTGATCAACCTTAAATGCATGTAAACCCATTTTACGAGAAGGGTCTCAAATTTAACGCAATTCCAGCGGCATTTGGTTTCACGCCATGATAGATTCCTAAGCAACCATAATGTTAATCCATGCATCTTCTCTGAAGTCTTCAATTCATAATTTCACTAAACATTCATTGTTACAGGAATACAGGGTGGCCCAAAAAAAACCCAACCGAAACAAAAACCCATTCCTGTGGTATGTCATACCAGCCTGGTGTGTCAAATGCATTCAAAATGGAATATATCAAAAAATAAATAAACACACACCGTCTCTGATATAATATTCGACTTCCAATAACAGTAAAGTTCAGCAAACAATGTGTTCAGAGAATCCGCTTTCGGCCACAATCTGGAAGCCTAATTTTCTCTATCAAATTGCTCGGAGATCATTATCGAGTACATAATCGATGACTTGCTGATGTTATTCTCCAGTTTCGTGATGATTTTTGTACTGGATGTCCATTTGATGCTGGGACTATTGTTTTTCCCAATGGGCACACTCTTACGATATTTCCCAACAGGGAAAAGCTCATCTTCAACACTGAGTTGAGGCATTTCTGCTGATTTAGCATTTATGAACTGTACGAATGATGGCCTATATGGAGCGGTTAAAACTTACTTATACCCATAAGTTTTCATGGGAACATTTTGAGTTACGTCATACTAGAGGTGCGTGTCTATGGATAAGCCGCTTTTTGGATCTCCAAGATCGATTTGAATGAAATTGTATGACTCAATACCCTTTATTTGAGATTGTATGCTTCGGTTGGGTTTTTTCTGGGCCACCCTGTACCTGCTAGCATGTGCAAACGACGTGTGTCTGACGGCGGTGGCCACTGGACAGCCCCTCAGCAAGGGTTGGGCCAGGAAATGTCCGGGACTGACCGGCTTCTTCAAGTAGTTGTCAGACGTATCCACTGCCGTCCAACATAAGGGTTGGACCAGGAAATGTCCGGGACTGACCGGCTTCTTCAAGTAGTTGTCAGACGTGGCCACTGCCGTCCAACATAGGGGTTGGACCAGGAACTGTCCGGGACTGACCGGCTTCTTCAAGTAGTTGTCAGACGTAGCCACTGCCGTCCAACATAGTATCGCCACCAATTGTTCCACGATGGGCAAGACCAACTAATTGATACTGATTTTCAGTTTAGTTTTCGTTGAGTTTATCAATTTTGAGTAAGTTTTAGGTTTTTTTCAGTCACTGACATAAATTACATGTACACATGCCCTAATTTTTGTTACAATATGGTATGTTATATTGTTATGCAAATATTTTCTACATAGATCAAATGTATATTAGTGGAGTTTACATTCTATTTTTGGTATGTGATATTATGTATAACGCTTTCGATTATATCAGTTTTCTGGAAAAATAAAAACAAATTTGAGCCTATATTTGAAACTAAGATTGTGAAATCAGATGTAACTTTCCATAAATATGTTGTTTGTTCGAACAGATAGAAACTAAACGAATACACTGTTTGTGCCAATTTTTATATTTTTTTTATTGGCATCATGATGGCTGTCCATATATAGACTAAATGGTCTATTCCACATGGAAGGTCAACGTTATACTGCACCCCAAAAATTATGATGGTTGTGGGTGATTTAAAACATTATCCGTACCTCCAAATGCAGGAAAGCAAATCTTGAATCAAACTAGCTGATACCAATCCATTCATTGAACCAAATTTAGTCCTTGAAATGAGTAAATTTGCAATTAAGATGAAAGCCTGTAGATTATTACAAGCCTAGGGATGATGTTGGAGGACATTTTCTAGTGGTTAATGTATATAATATATACTCTAGCGGAAATATCTACAAACCATGGAATGTGCATCAGGTAATGCCATTAAAAAATTCATGTCAAATTTAGCGAGCATTCTATTAAAGTTTGCATTTTGATTGAATTGTTTTCATCCGCAACGCATTCGAATATAATCGAAATTATATTGGTTGTATGCTTGTAAAAGCTAGACAGATTATGTTCGGAAAAAATGCTTGCAACGCCTTTCAGTGAGATTCTGAGCAGAAAATGAATGGTGATGTTTGAAAGATACTGTACTACCTCATTCTGAGTTTTATTGACGGATACATGTTGTAAACTCGTAAATGAACACCTCAATTTCCTACCATTCTGGCTTTTGCACACATGTAACAGTGTTTTGTCTGATTCATTGTTAGATGCTATGTACCATGCAATAACCGTTTGCTCTATGGTTATTTGCAATTAGTCGGTTTTCAGTAGAAATACATATTAAACAGTAATTCATCAAATGAAAGTGTTCGCATGTCATTACCGTGTGCAACATTTGCGTGCTGGAAATGTCCCTTTCTCAAATGTTTAGTTCATCAATGAAACACAAGGCATCGTCTCATTTATATTGTAGCACTAGCGTCATTAGACAGTGTAGCGCTAAACATGCGGGGATCACGAAGGGAGTAAAGAGAAAGGCTTCGCGATGAACGGACACCATCTTTTGTCATAATTCTGGATTTTATTGCAGTCTAGTATGTGTCGTTAAGTGCACTAGCCATTGCCACGATAAACTTGCAGAGATTTAGGAAGGAGAAAACACTTCTTCCTACTGAACATACACCATCTTGTTGTCAAACAAGATTCTTGAGCGCCTCGCTTCAAATAGTAATAATATTGAAATTCCAAATATTTGACAGAAAGTGGCCGTTTTGACTTTATCATATATTGATTTCCATTTGAAAGCGTCAATATCCAAGCTCTATTTTCACACATTCTATGTATAAAGTTGAGGTGGTTCAAATCATGAGAGAAAAAAGTGCCGGAAAGTCAAAAAAAGTTTCCAAAAAGAGAGAATTTTTTTTTTTGCTGGAAAATGGCTCAAATGAATAGTGACTTGATTTGGGACTAAACATAAATTTTCACCGACCCGCCAAAAGATCAAGATGGCCGCCACACGGAGATCATCGATGAGGGGGCAACGAAGTTTATACAGCCACATAGGCATATAAGGATGATCTTTTGAAACAAAGATCTCACAACTGATCAGAAACTTTTTCAGTAAATAGCCATCAAAGTCCAAAAATGGCCGTTTTTCGTCTAAAATGACCACCATTTTTTGATACAAAATGCGAAAATAATAAAAAAATAAAATATTATCTCACTCTTCAAATAAAATTAGACATTTTTGTGCAAAATTTCAGGAAGATTTTACCTAAAACTTTGAAGACAACAAAAAGGTGACGACGATGGACGGACGGACGCCCCAACATTCCAACAATTTCCTGTCGCCCACGGCGAAAAATAGCAAATAAAGCAACATGCTGGTCTAAAACAAGGCTAGAAGGCTTTCTTGCAGCCCCTAAGCCCTCGTTGACGATAACACGGCATCCTTTAAAAAAACTGGATATTAATGCAATCTAAATGTAAAACCCTCAAAGTGTTTTACTTCTATTTTTTGTCAATTTCATCTGAACAAATACACGCCGGCCTACTCCATGAATCTCTGACAGAATGGTGCCGCAATCAAGGTTCCTTCAAACTGTCGTTTGACAATTATTAAAATGATGAACTCGTATGCATTGAACGATGAATGATGAACACAGTTCACTAAAAATTAATTCCGATCACTGGAATGTATATATTTATGCAGTAATCATTTTCATATGTTTGCTGACACCATAGGCATATTATTTTCATTCATATTTGGGTGAATTAAAATTTCGATATATAGATCTATTGGCACTGTGGTAATTATTATAATATTTCATATGGGGTAAACTGATCAGAAGGTGGATTCTGAAAACCCAAGTGAGAAAAATGCTTTCTTTGCATCACTCTCAACAATATACAATACAGCTCATATAAATCTTTACGACTCATCAGAGCTTTTCAGAATGTCAAATATAACACAATTTATATATGCTCTATACATGTACACACTGAAGTGCAGCGTTATCGAAGATACCATGCATTCTTTATGTGGAGCTTTATGCTTCGATATGATGACTGAGATACTCGGGTAGTGACCTTGGTCCTGGCGCCTGAACATACCAAGGTGGCGCATAATTTTCTTGATGGACTGCCAAGAAAATGATATTGGAGCTCTTGTAGCCATTAAAGAGAATCCAGTGGCGAATGTCGGAATACGTCTTTGACTGCTTGCTTTTTTAATTGGGATTTCACACGAGACCCCTCACGATATCAAGGATATACTGTGACTATACACATGCATCAATTCTTTTGTCTATTTCTATTATATTAATATAGTTCATGGTGGTTGCTAATTCACCTTGGATAAAAGACAATGTGAATGGAGAAAAGAGTGGTAGGCCTTTATCTCAGGCACATAGTTTACCCCGTTCTTGGATGTCATATCTGGCTAGCTACAATATGTGCATGCTCGATCTACCTTTAAATGAATGAGTATCAAGGTTTACATATGCATGGTGATGGCCCCTACGTGGCATTGTTACCTAGCGACCACCTGGACCAAATGTAGCCAATGTAGCACTTTTAGTGGGTGGTGAATACAGTACATAAACCTTCATGGTTTCATTTGAACATATCTAAGAAGGTGTCTGTTATTCCTAAATCGTCATCTATAACCAAATACTTGGTTACTGCAGTACATGCATTGATATCCAAGCAAATTGGTTTACATTATGTCTAGGAGAAAGGACGAAAAGGTTCGCGGCCTCGAGCATTCAAATCAAAGAATCCACATGTGTAGATACAATATAATAGTATTACAAACGTGAGTATGCTTTGCGCGTCATGCATATAGACTGAAAGTGTGGATTCTTTAACTCACTGAATCGTTGCAATTCTACGGTGGCTGATAAGTGACATTGTAAAAAAAGTATTTATTCCTCGAAGTAATTATGAATAACTTTGTTTCAGAAAAACGTTACTGATGCAGAAATAACTTTTTTAGGCATAAATAACATTATTTACTTGCAAATAGCATTATTAATTAAAAAAACATTACTCACTCCTGCCGTATGAGATATAATAACCAAACACAGCTAACACATGCTTTTATCTTTCCATTGGTCGTTGGGGGGTAAATAACGTTATTTCCACGTAATAATATTATTTACACACAAATATAAAGTTATTTCTGCATAAGTAACGTTTTTTCCTGCGTACATAAAGTTTTTTTTTCAACATAAATAATGTTATTTCTGCACAAAACTTGTTCAATCATGAACAAGTCAGGATTACTCCGAAATATAAGAAGTTTTTTTTTACAAAGTCACTTCTCAGCCAACGTTCAATTCTGCATGCGCGCAAACAGAAAGTGTGGATTCTCTAAATCACTGAACCATTGCGAGTGACATGATATAAATACAATTGCGCGAAGCCCAGAAAATCACTCGACTTCACACTGACAAAATGCAGGCGCAAGTAAGCGACGATGACGACATCTTCATCACACAGAGCAAAATCAGTTTTGATTTGAATGCATCTGTAGATAGAGATGAAGCGTTCGATGCAGCACAGATGCTCGAAAATATTGGTGACAAAACACTCTGAATTGGATATGGGACTACGAGTGGCGAAAAAGTATGTATAGACTATTCGAAACTGCTGTATTTCTGATTAAATGTTTCTATGATGGCAGTTTGTGGTAATTGATATATTAAACTAACAGTAATTATGATTCATGCTTTTAGGCCTAATCTTCCGGCGTAGCGGCCTGTATATTCTGACATCTCAGACGACGAACTCGTGTCAACATGCCAGAAAATCGAGGCTTCGTTGGATAGCGAATCTCAGAGTGGCATGCCGACATTTAAACAGAACAGCTGAGATTACTCTGCATAATGGACATAAACGACAATGTTAGCAAATTCTTGTTGTAAAAATTTGGAAAATTACCATATCTGATAAAGTAACAACGAGAGAATGAGTTGATGAAAACTGTCTCACGTCTCTGTAAGGACGCTGGATTAGATGGATTCCGAGCAAATCATTCCTTACGAGCCACAGCCGCTTCGCGTATGTTTGAACAAGATATGGATGAGCAGCTGATATGTGAAACTTCTGGTCATCGTTCTCTGGCTTTCCGTCCGTACAAGCGCGGGTCCGACGCATAGCGCAAGAAGATCAGTGCAGCAATCTCAAGCATTAGTAGCGCTACGGAAGATCCAAGCTCTGAATGTCCCATCAGAAACAAAGATCAGTTGCCAATCAACATAACTCTGAACTTGACATGCCGTTATGTAATATGTAACATCACATGTACTGGTTATGTACACGAAATTATCCGATATTATTATGTGTGAGTCCTGCAAATAAATATGAACCATGACTAACCGTTGATTCTTTTCAAAGTGTTGGAACTTGTGCGTTAAGAATCCCCGGCTTCTAGTGGATTCCTTAAAAATAATCCACACTTCACACAATAGTGTGACATCATCATATTGTTTTAATTCAATCCAATACTCAAAATAAAGCTGCAACATCTAGGTATGTATACTTCTAAGACACATCGAGAGTATATCGAGAGTATATTATAATGATTTTGGCTTTATCATATCAATGCAGAGATTATTGGACGATAAATCATTGACAGTTCATATATATACCCCACACACAACTACGGTAGGTATGCCTAACTCATGCCTTGGCTTTTATCAAGTAGTTGAATTTCCTGTGATGGCTCGCGAATGTTTTGGGTGGGTTCGTACTTCATATTCATCAAGGAGAGTGGAGGTCATGTTTCACTGGGCGTAAAGTACATTTCATAAATATTTTTCATAAGACAGTCTGGAACAGGATAATCCTCACAAGGATCATTGTGATACACTTAGGCAAAATATTGGAAAAATAGACATCAACCGGCTGATGTTATTGTGACGGGAAAGCCATAGAATCTTGAGAATGCCTCATTGTCTACAAAAACGATATGTGATATTTACAAACACATGTGAAATTCAACACCTCATATTCAAATGTTCTATCACTTCTGACTAACTATAATTCTGTTTATTCTATTCACACATTAATGAAATTGACGTAGTCTTCCATTTGCCCTGCACAAAATAACAGTATTTCAAATGTGTCCACGTGTCCCTCCCCATTAACAGTAAAACGACGAATGTTAAAACGTGTTTAGTTTAGTGATGTAAATGCACGTATTGATTAAATCAGCAACAACTACATGTCTGACACACCTGCCCCTAATTGTTGGTGTTGTCTGTAATACATGTAGAACCATTCTTCTGGTTTTTGCTGAAGGGTTTATGAAAGTTTTGTACATTGTTCAGAGTGAATTGTGTCTTTTTTGCACAAGTACATTGTGAACAATGTTTTTTTTTAGGATATGGTATGATTTCTTAAACGCTGACGATGATATCTATGTAAGTATCAATCTATCACCACCAATACAGCCAAATTTTGATGATTCCAATAACAAACATAAAATACAACATTTTGCAAAAGAAACAAAGCCTGACCAGATACTTCATCAAAAGACACACTGGCGTCATCAGGGGCAGACAGTGAGGTTAATGTAGTTGTTTCTACTGTACACCTGATGGAATTAGCATACAACTGCCCAACAACCTATGAAAATTATATAGTAACCCGAAACAACCCCCATGGAATAGATATATGACAAGTACATAAGTACCTAATCACGAGCCAAAAGACTGCATGATGACAAAACAGACGAAGTCAACGTCGAGATCACCTTGAGTCACCTCACTATCTCCCATTCCTCAATTTGTAAGCCCGGAAAGAACCCCAGCCACCTGAGGCATGACAATTGGTGACTGTTCCTTCCCTGTAACTATTTCCACTCTTGACTGATAATTTGTTGCTGGTCCCAGTGGGTCAGCAGGTATCTCGATTTAATCTGACTGCAATGAGCAAATTTGGAGGATTTCGACGGATCAAGTGCTACTTAGCCTTCGCATAGAACACTCACTGATGTTGTCTGTGAATAGTTAACGCGTCAAATGCAGTTGGTTGATATCTCGCCACTGACTTAACTCTGGTCTCCACTGGGTATATGATTAGCATCTATAGATTTTATTGTGGTACCTCATGAACATCAGCTGTCCCAGTTTGAAGCAGAGCTTTTGTTCCTAAAGCGCCCCTTTCCAAACAAATGCTGATAAATTCCACATTATGGTGACATAAACATTTGCCAAAAATGAGTCATATTGCGATATCGAGATATCAGTAAAGAAATGGAATGATATTCGGCTGGTGCCATTTGCTATCGAAATTACTAATGTGATTGCATTAATATATCTCGTTATTTGTAGCCTACATTTGAAATAAAATTGCTGGCGAACATTCAGGTGAATTTCAGTTAATGCAATCGTTTTGAATTCATATATACGAGTAACAGTGATTTTCCTGTTTCACTGAGTTGTGCTACTGTGCATAATTGGTTGGACAGGTCCTTTGGCAATCACAATGCGATGGATGTACACGTGCTTTAAATATACAAAAATAGATGAATACACATCATTTGTTTGTTTTTGGCATCGTCAAAATCTGACTGTATTGGTGGAAATAGATTGATACTTACATTCATACCACTGAGTCGGTGTCAATGCTGGTGGACGTCAAATCTGTCCCCGAGGATACCATCAACTAAGTAGCCTTCTGGCTTGTGATTAGGTACTTATGTACTTGTCATATATCTGTTCCATGTGGTTTGTTTCGGATTTCTAAATTATTTTCATAGGTTGTTGGGCAGTTGTATACTATTTCCATCTGGCATACAATAGAAACAACTACATTTATCACACTGTCTGCCCCTGGTGACGCCGGTGTGTCTTTGGATAAACTATTTGGTCGGGCTTTGTTTCTATTGCAAAATGTTATATTTTACGTTTATTTTTGGCATCGTCACAATCTGACTGTATTGGTGGAAATAGATTGATACTTACATCAAGGAATCTCAGGTCATATGAGACGATGATAATCGACTGTATTGAAATCATTGTGAGAGTATTTCCCACGTAATGAATGTATGTGGTATGGTAATTTGCAATTTCCAGGCGAAATTAAAGTTAAAGTTATCACATTTGATATAGCGCTCTTTTCAGAGAAACTAAAACTGAATCCCCTTTCAAAGGCGCTTTACACTTTAACCCCAGTCTGAGTGATTGTACTTGGAGCAGCCACACTTAAAGCGCTCTATGCAACCGGTACCCATTTTAACCCAGTCCCTGGGTGAAGATAGACACATTAAATGCCTTGCCTGAGGACACTAGTGAAATAGCACAGCAATCCAGCTCGAGACTCGAACCCATGATCTTTGGATTACAAGTCGTACGCCTTATCCACTGCGCCACTCACTCCATTCCGAAATTAGAAAGCGATCCAGTTAACATTGATGTGAGCTTGTGCAGACAAACCAATCGATTATCCTTTTTCATTCCTATGTCACCTACTCCTGCACATACTGTGTATTTCTGCCATCTGTAATTGCTGACATCTGGAACCAGTAGATAGAATCAATACCCAAGTATAAATCATCCTGAGTGAACAACATTGAGTCCCTTATCAATCGATAAAATTTTGAGTCAGGGAAAAGTGAACATTTCTTGATTCACATATTTCCCGGTCATGATTTGCAAAAAAAAATATAAAAGCAAATCATTCTGCATACTTTGTGCATACTTTTCACAGATTTGGTGAACTTATCAGCCAGATCGTTATGATGTCCCTAGAATTTCTTGAATGCAGGTATTAGTCTTTACTCTTGATAAAACATAATCTTTTACAGCAGTTCAGGGACTGCTGTAACTGGGAACTATGGTGAACAAAGTCCTCAAATATGTAACTAGCTGTGGAACGGAATGCTTCCGCACAGAAAAATGACTATAAAAACCAAGATATTAGTTTCAGGTATTTAAACTTAAATTCGAAACCATATAGACTGAAAATTGATATTTAGAGAATTATGGATATGTTTTCTCAGAAATACTAAAGTTCTCATCAGGTATCTTGTGTGCAGAAAAAAATGTTTGATATATTGTCCTCACCAATGTTTTTATGATAATAACATCATTCTTTATGCCACATTAAAACTAGTCAGAGGTGTGAAAGACGTGCCAAATATAAACAAGCAAAATTAGCATGCTAAAAAAATTCCGTAGAAGGTATGCCTAACCCGTACATGCGCCCTGAAAACCTATGTACAGAAGAATTGCTTGATGTATTCTTCTCACCAATGATAATACAAATAACATAACTCTTTATGTCACATCACATGAACAAGCTAAATGTTTGTTGTATGCATGTAACGTTACACATTGATGTGTAAGGTCATTAAAAGATACCATGTATCTTTCTATGTATATGCATATCCTTCGGTATGATTCCAGTTTATTATCTAAGATACGCGAGCAGTGGCTTTGGCCCTGGCGTCTAAACTTACCAAGGTGGCGTCCAATTTCCTTGATGGACTGCCGAGGAAACAACATTAAAGCTATCAGAGGCATTTAGTAGAAACTAGTGGGGTCCACCGGAATTCGTCGCTGACTGGTTATCTCTTTGTAATTGGAGTTTCAGACAAGAAACCTCACAATATCAAGGCCACGTTAGGGAATTCATTGTATACACATGCACCAGTTATGTTGTGTATAGATGGCTGATTCACAAATATGGTGTGTAAACGTTGGGGTTGTTTTTGTCGATGAATATAATGGAAAGTGATACAGGTGCGGCGTTACTAATTATACTGGAGTCAGATCATTAGTCATCGGTTCCTATCATGTGTAAAAACACTGTTGTAGGATACAATTAACATATTCATGATTATTGCAATTATTCAAGGCGTAGGTTCCCCGTGTATTTTTTTCTAATACAATTTTGTATTAGAAAAATTAATGATCCTTCAATCTAATAAACTCCTCACTTGGAGGAACCCCATCTTATTTCTCGCTTGCAGCTACAATGGTTTACATCACGTCATCAATATTTTAATATGGATGTGAGAGGAATAAGGGTACTAGACAAATACTACGAGTCTATTTTTCGCAAAAAGGGAAGCGGAAAACGGTAAATCGGTTTTCGTTCATAAATTCTCAATTCTACCCCCATAGCAGCCAACATTGATTTATTGAGTATTTCGACAGGGTTCTTCAATGACCCACGTGTGAGAATATGTTTCTGAACTTAAGTGTTGTGAACTAACTCATTGACGACCTTAAAACACCCCATTATCCTTCAAGATAATTGAATTATGACGACTGGTTCCTCAACGACTGAGTATAATTTCCTGTGTGTCCTGACAAATATCATCTTGCTGTGTTCAAACGACGGTGGATGTTGAGGAGAACAAATGCTTGGAATCTCTGCATAGAAAAGCAACGAATACAAGTAATCTATTGCAGTATCCATATCCCTTCTCTGTAGAACTGGATATTTCTATACAGTTTTTTTTTTCAACATAATGGAATGAATTGTTATCACCGCCACAGCTTCCATCACATTTTGAGCTGCAACTGAACTACAGCCTTATATTCGACTATTACTATATCAGTCACATTACTGGTCAGGAAGAGGTTATTTTCCTGGGCCACCTGATTTCACCTTTATTCGACAGCTGGCGAATTCTCTAGAAAAATCACCAATTATCTCTGATATTGCTTCCAATCAGGGGCACGTTTTGATAGTTTTGAATGATATATTCGTTGATAGTCCCACTATCTATTCTAAAGTACATTACGGAATAGGCTTCTATCTCAAATACCCATTGGACCCTATTGCTGTATTCCCTATCCAGTTAGCTTCAATATGTACAAGCTCGGTTTACCATTGTGTCAATCTGATACCAAAGATATGATACGAGGGATATCGAAGTTTACATACCAATGGTATTACTACACTGGTTCATAATGGCTGACGTGTGATTTTTTTTCCGAACACGTGAAATGGTAATTGGGAATAATTGAACGGATCGTTGCATTTTATTGGGTCATGTTGGTACAAGGCCACCATGATATGATCATGTTTCCTCAAGGCTAGGTCAGCTCATATGGATTTCTGATCATGAATGTTTGTCAGGACGATTCTGAAATTAGCCCCTGAAGTGGCGAAAAAAGGCAACATGATGGTCTAAAGCATGGTTTCCAAGCCCCTAAGCCCTCATTGTTTGCCCGTACGGACGGATGGACGGACGGGCAGACAACGGTGGTAACGCTATGTCAATAGATTATCGGACCATAGGCCCAGAAACTTAATAAAAACATACCCAATCAAATCATACATCCAAAGACACACTGGTGTCATCAATGGCAGACAATGTATGAAAAGTAGTTGTTTCTACATTGTACTGTACATCTGATGGAATTTATATACGATTGTCCAACAACTTATGAAAACAATTTAGAAATCCGAAAGGAAATCCATGGAATAGTTGTAAGACCAGTACATAAGTACCCATTCATAAGTCAAAGGAGCTAATTGAAGCATCTCCTGTACAGGTACAGCCAGCCTTCCGGACAATCCTCGTCGTGCTCAGGAGAACTTTACTTCTTGGATACGACTATAATGTGTTTGTCCTTTTTTTCTCTCTCTCTCTCTGCTATCACTGTGCTGATTAACATAGTAACAATTACATGCCATACACACCTGCTCTAAATTTTCTCTTCTGATTGTGATACAACCTTGTTCTCGTTTCGTTGAACAGATTCTGAAAATCATGTACACGAGAATGAGCTGTTCTTGCTCAGACATAGTCAACCTATATATTGGTGGAGATGGGGAGCATCTCTCTTTGCTTCGCATTTATCTAATTTTAACACTGGTGACACTAACATCTGACATTTGCATCATGGCAAAAAAGTGGTCGAATTATTTTAGTTAAATCATGTTGAGATCACCTGTAAACCTTTTTGCCTTATGTGATATTGGTTTCACCTTATATATCTCAGAGTGAACCACGTACATGCTATTCCCAATTTGTCAATTTAGAAGCTCGGAAAGACGCAGTCTCCTAAGATTCGACATCGAATATTGCCACATATCAATGCTACTTAGGCGTCGCATGAAACATTTGCTGATGCTGCCTGTGACTTGTTCAACCAACAATGACATCTTTATGCATTTAGATGGTATTTTGGTACTTTATGAACGTTAGCTGTCCAAGTTTGAAGCAGAGCTTTTATTCGTGGAGTGCCCTTTCCCAGACAGTGTTGTTTTTGGCGGTTGGTATTTTCTCTGCCTATGAAAATGTTGGAAGGTTGCTCATAGATACTGATGTCAGTATGCTGTTATACTGAACCAGACCATCATTAGCATTCAGTTCCTCTTACATAATAAACTACTATGTAGGCGTAACATTTATACTAATTGCAATTCCTCGAGGCTGTGGCTCCCCATGCATTCTTTTCTGATAGAATTACGTCTGCAATAATGATATTTTAATTATATAAACTCATCATGTGGTGGAAGCCTATGTTAGTAATCACGTTTGCAATACTACTGGTTTCCATCCCTGGTTCCATCACGCGATCATTGTTGTTTTAGACAATAAACATGTATGATGTGAATATGGAAGAGATAATAAGGCAACACTTAGTTCAATGTGATAAATTAGGACAATGCACGCTAGGAACTTACGTGTTGTAAAGAAGCGAAAATGGTGAATCAGTGTTTGTCCATAAATCCTCAATTAACCACCATTACATCCAACATTCATTCAGAACGCTAGAGTTTACTGAAAAGAATATAAACGAATCCGTTTGTGGAGTATTGTGAATTCACATCATTAATCTCTCAAGAATATTGTGACTTTTATTTGAAACACCTATTAGAAAAAATGAGAAATATGACGTACTGGTTTCTCAACGATGAAGCATAATTTCCTGCATGTTCTGACAAACATCATCTTGTAATGACTTCACTTGAATAGACATTGAGGCGGAATATTCTAGGAATTTACCTTTAAAAAAAGTGAGCAATACATTTGTCCTATCAGCGAGTCCGGCCGATCATTGGAGAACTGGACATAGACAATTCCTATACAGTTTTTTTAAAGGTAACGGAAATAATTGTTATCACTCCACAAATATCAGTACTTTTAGGCCTCAAGATCTTCAAAAACTTCATCAAAGTCAACCATATAAAATGATATCAAGAAGTGAAATGAATGATTTTTGATACAGACCTCTAAAAAAACATGACTCAAATGAAGGGTCAAGGAAACAAATCTGATTATCAGTGAAGTCAAAATATCAGATGACGCGGAGTGAATATGTGACGCGCAACTCACTGATCATTGCGGGTACTTATGCCAACTGACATTCGATAAGGGAACATTGAAGAAAAAGTGGCAGGTCTTCAACTGAGACACATAATTCACCCTGTTCGCGGATGTCATTTCTAGCAAGCTTCAATATGTGCATGCTCAATCTACCAATGTGTCAATAGGATACCAAAGAGATTAAATGCAGATTATCAAGATTAACCCATGGTATTGCCGCCTTCTTCAGCACTGTTTCAGGCGGCCACCTTGACAAAATGTAGTCAGGTTGAGTGTGATTTCTTTGATGGTCCTGAGACAAGCCTGGGATAAATTTGAACGAATTTCTGCATTCAGGGGCCTATGTTGGTACACTGCAATAATGATATGATATTGTGTCGTCAAAGCTACTCCATATCTCATAGATTTCCAGTTTCAAAAAGATTATTGCTATCAGTGATATTGCAGTAGATGTATTATTTATTCATAAATTTATAATGATGATCCAGCATCCAGGTATGTAGGCTGTTTAGACAAACTTGAAAGTTCAATATCTCCTCTCGTCACCTATCACCGTAATGACTTTGGTGTAGTCACCTCAATGTAGAGGCTATTGGGTAATAAATCATTGCCGGTTCATATCTCACACACCTCTTCTCACGCACATTGATTCACAGTATATATAAAAGCCAACATACTACTCAAATTAATGCTCCAACTTCTAGCCATATATGCTCCTGGGATACACTGGAGAGTTCAACATTTCCTCACGCCACCTATCTCTATAATGACCTTGTCCTGTCATCAATGCAGAGGCTAATGGATGATAAATCAATGACAGTCCGGATACCATATATCCCAGACACATCGACGGTCATGAGTTAGGCATATTTAACTCCTGTATATCACACACATGATTTAGGTATCCCTAACTCATGCCAAAGCATTGATGGGCAAAGGTAGGCAAATTTTCTGTGATGGCTCGCGAGTTTTCCTGGGTGGGTACTTCACAATTATCATTGGAGAGTGTAGGTCATGTTTCACTGGGCGTAAAGTGCATGTCATAGTTATTTTTAGCGGGACAGTCTGAGACAGGATAATCTTCACAAGGATCATTGTGACACACTTGGGCAGAATTCAAAGCATCATACTCATACGTTATATCTTATCTATTTAAAACATATCTATCTTATTATTGAGTTGTGGTATCATCTAAGCATTTAGAGGCAATCTGCCAGAGAAAAACAGTATTCTTTTATACATGTAAGATAAAAATGTGTTGTTCCCTTCTGTTTCCTCTTCCAAGTTGAACAACGAATGGTGAAACGTATTCTTAGTAAATGCGCAGATTGATTTATTAGAAGTAATTCGTGCCTAATACGTCTGCCTTTAAATAACTGGTTTTCAGAGCATTTGTTCAGGTTTTTGTTCGTGAGTTTGAGTGAATCCCTGTGAATAATTATCACACAAGCACATGCACACTATCTCAGTTTGCTGTGATCCGATATCATCGGCTCTGAAATTGATAAGAGTCAATATAATTGAGAAAAATCAAGTTTAGATCACCTGAAGTTGCACACAGTTTTACAGTGAAACTCCTACGCTATGTCCAATTTATCAGTTCCATAAGCCTGGACAGACACCCAGCCAATCAAGACTCGACAAGCTGTGAATATTCCATCTCTGTAACTATTTCCACTTTAGCTTGGTGACTGGTTATAAGACCCATTGCGTCACCAGGTTTCTTAACTTAATCTGTCTGGAATCAACAATTGGGATCGCCACAGACCGAATGAAACATGTGGCGATACTGGCTGTACCTGGTTCACTCATCCAGTGCAGTTGGTTGGGATCACATCACTGACTTCTTAGTGGTCGCTTTAAGAAGGCATCTTCGTTATTCCTAATTCTTCATTTAAAACCAAAATCTTGTTTATTTCGATACATGCATTGATATTCATGCACATCGATGTACAGTATATAAATCCGTATATAATATTCCGTATAATACTCCAACCTCTAGTTGTGCAAACTTGAAAGTTCATCATTTCCTCTCGTCACCTATCCCCACACGTATAATGGCCTTGACCTTGTCATATGAAAGCAGAGGCTATTAGGTGATGAATCAACCACAGTTTCTGTATCCCACACGCATCTACTGTCATGAGTTAACTCGTGTATATGCCACACAAATGACTTAGATATGCCTAATTCATGCCAAGCCATTGATAAAGGAAGGTGAATTTCCTGTGATGGCTCGCGAGTTTCCTGGGTGGGTGGGTACTTCATAGTTACCACGGAGAATGGCGTCACAGTCTGAGACAGGATAATCCTCGCCAGGATCATTGGGACACATTTGGTCAGAATGTCCAAAGTGATAGACATCAATCTGCTAATGTCATTGTGACATGAAGACCATATGGTCTTAATTACGTTACACAGAAAAATTCTTCAAGAATATTATCTCCAAGAATGTGATGTGTCATTTACATATAATTAAAAGCATCATATTCAACCGTTATATTATCTGACCATTAAATTATGCTGTTTAGAGTAATCTTATGTATATGAGATGTGACGTCCTCTAAGCATTTGGGGGCAATCACCCAGAGAATAGCAGTATTTTTAATACGATCAAAATGTGTTGTTCCCTTCTCTATCTCCAGTTGCATGATGAAGGACGAAGGAGGGAAATGGTGGAATGTATTCTTAACTGCGAGGATGGATTCATTGTGAACGATTCGTGCCACATCTTGTTTTTAAAATCTATAGATTTAGAATCTATAGTTTCTAGAACCTTTGTTCTGATTTTCGTTGCAGAGTTTCTAAAACTCATTTGCATTATGTGCATCAAATCGCACACAATAAATACCACAAAGGCACACACTCTATCTTAGTTGAAATTTCTTAGTTGGTCCAATATCATGAGCGCTGATGATGGCACCTGTCGTTTGCACCTGAAATAAAATAGATTTCCGATATGAAATAAATTTCTGTTATATAGGATTTCGGACTATATATCACACAGTATTACAGTAATACACCTACGCTATGTCCACTTTGTCAAACTGTAAGGCACCCAGCCACTCAAGTCTTGACAAGCAGTGGCAGCTTTATAACTATTACCATTCCTGCCTGGTAACTGGGTGTCGATCCCAGTGCATCTGCAGGTATCTTAACGTGATCTGTCTGCAATCAGAAAATGTGGAGGATTGCTACGGATCAAGTGCGTCTTAGCTGTCGCATAAACATTCGGCTATGCTGGCTGTGACTTGTTTACCCGTGAATTGCAGTTGGTTGGAATCACGTCACTGACTTGCAAATGGTCTCCACTAAGTATGTGAGTGGCATCTATAACATGCTATTTTGGTACCTTACTGAGCATCTGCTGTCCTATTTTTTCGTGTTTTTTCGTTAGCAAATTCTAGGGAGATCCGTTTATAGGTGATGTACTTGCATAGATATGTCATTTAAAGCTTAAAAGCGAGCTCCGATTAATGGTGAACGATCAGGTGAATTTCATTCCATACCTGTATCAGTGTTTTAGCCTGGTTTCACTAATTCTCTACTGTTTATCACCAGATGGAACAAGTCTTTGAGCTATCACAGTCTTAAGAACGTACACGTTTGAAATCGCATTGAAATCAATGAGACAATACTCTCGATGAAATGACTGTATGATGTATGGTCATTTCGAATTAGTCAATTAGTTTCCAGTCGAGATTTGCAACAAAAAAATACTCTTAACTTTGTATATACAAGATACTGTACATTGTATATAAATAAATTATATGCAACAGATATAGAGGAAGATAGATTTTGATTGGTATATTCATAGTTGAAAACAAGTTTTATGTCTTCACAGATATTAAAAGCTGAAACACTGTCGTTTGATCAAGGATGAACTCAAATGTACCAATGATCTGTATTTTAATACAGAACCTTGATTTATTCTCTATGGAAGCCCATAGGTGACATATGCGGGGAAAAAAATTGGTGTTTTTTCTAGTAAAAACCTTGCACGTTCGAACGTAGAAAGTTCAAAGCTACCACGTGGAAGCATTTAGCGCCATCACGTTCGCACGTGGTAACTTTGAAACTTATCACGTTCGCACGTAGAAAGGTTTTAGGCTTCCACGTTCACACGTAGAAAGTCCAAAGCTACCACGTTCACACGTGGAACAATACATGTATATGCTTTCACGTTCGCACGTAGAAACTTTAAAACCTATCACGTTCGAACGTAGAAAGATGTAGGTTTCCACGTTCACACGTAGAAAGTTTCAAAGCTACCACATTCACACGTGGAAACATTATATGCTTTCACGTTCGCACGTAGAAACTTTAAAACCTACCACGTTCGAACGTAGAAAGATGTAGGTTTCCACGTTCACACGTAGAAAGTTTCGAAGCTACCACGTTCACACGTGGAAGCATTTATACTTTTCCACGTTCGCACGTAGAAAGATTTAGGTTTCTACGTTCACACGTAGAAATATTCAAAGCTACCACGCTCACACGTGAAAGCATTTGATGCTACCACACCCAAATCTTTGCACGTGCGAACGTGGTAGCTCCTGAAGTTTCCACGTGCGAACGTGGAAGCGTTAAATGCTTCCACGTGTGAACGTGGTAGGACTTTCCACGTGTGAATGCAATAGCCTAAACTGTTTCCACGTGCGAACGTGATAGTGTTGAGTGCTTCCACGTTCGAACGTGCTAGCTTTTTTGCTGGAAATACATGGAAATTTTTTACGCGCATGTCACCTATGGGCTTCCGTAATTCTCAGCAATACTAAGTTCCATATGTTGTATCATAATCAGAAGGTGCGCTGTGAAAAGCCAAGTGCAGAAAAAAATGCTTGATGTTGTATTCTCTTCACCAATATTCCTTAAAATTTATGTATAATGATTTATGCCAGATCAGAGGTACGAAAGACGTTCAAAATATGAACACCGCGAACTGTATGATTCATGCATGTACACACTGATGTGCAAGGTCATCCAAGAAACCATGTATCCTTCGATGTATTGTCAAATGCTTGTGATACATTTGATCAGAATGTCCAAAGTATTAAACACCAATCTACTAATAATTTTGTGACATGAATGCCATATGGTTTTAGGAACATTATGAAGAATCTTTTTCGAAAAGAATTCTTCACGACCATTCATCTTCAAGAATGTGATGTGTCATTTACATATTTACTGAGCATCACATTCAAAGCATCATATGCAATCGTTATATCTTATATAACCATGAAATTATACGTTTTAGATTTATATATGGGATATGTAGCATCCTGTAAATATTTAGAGCAAATCATTCAGAGAAAAGCAGCATTTTTATAAGATCAAAATGTGTTGTTCCCTTCTCTATCTGCTGTTGCATGATAAGGACGAATGGTGAAATGTCACCTTAGTAAACTGTATGGGTGGATTCATCAGCAACAATTCGTGTCACATCTGCCTTTAAATGTCTCGTTTTCAGAACTTTTGTTCTGATTTTCACTGCAGAGTTTCTAAAAATCATGTGCATGAAATCAAATCTTTATTTGTGAGTATCGCACAGGCACACACTCTATTTTGGTTGAAATGTACATTTTTGTGCTCTTTGCTCGACTGTGGTCCGATTTCGTAAGCACTGATGATGGTATCTGTCGTTCGCACCCAAGTATGAAACCAATTTCTGTGTTGTATGATTTCGAGCTATATATCTCACACAGTTTCACAGTGATTCACCTACGCTATTACAAACTTGTCAACCAGTAAGCTTGGCAAGACATCCAACCACCTCAAACTTGACAACCTGTGGCAGTTTCATTGAGGTAAAAATATCCCAATTCCTGTCTGGTAACTGTTATCAGTCCCAGGTTCTATCCACCAACACCCCCCTCCTCCCATAGAGGGTTCCCACGAATTGTTCTTAGCTATCGCATAAAACATACGGCGATGCTAGCTGTTAGTTTTTTACCCGTCAAGTGCAGTTGCTTGGCATCACATCATTAACTTACAAGTGGTCGCCAATAAATATGTTAGTTTCATAATCGAACATCAGCTTTCCCAGTTTGGAATAGTGATTTTCTTTTACAGTTCCTATCATGGGCAAATTCCAGGTGTTTTTTTTATCTTGGTAATATAAACAATCGAAGATATCAGAGTAGCTGTTGTACGAGATATGAGCACAGGGATGAAAAAAGTGTTATTTGCTGTCTAATTGACTAATGTACAGACGTCTATCTTTTAATGTAGTATATATTTGAACTAATATTACTAGCGAACCGTGGGGTGAATTCTGAACTCTTTCTTTCATATAACACAGAGATTTTGTCCTGTTCAACGAGTTCTCTACTCTGTTTTATTGGGATGGACAGTTCCTTGGCCAATAGCAATGTTATGAACGCACATGCTATATTAAATATACATGATCATCATCTCTCAACTGTACCCTGAGACCTATATAATTGATGACCTCAGGGTCATCCTTTGAAACACCCATCTTTCCAGTTCCTGACACCATCGTCAAGTGTTATATTTCATAGACTGGTCAGTCGCCTAGAACGAACTGGCCGTGTAGTCAAACTTCCCCTGTACTCCTCCCTTACAGGAAGAGTGTCACTGTATTTCTCCTCGTCAGCTTGAACGGTTCTGCTTTGGATTTCATCAAACCGGTGGTCCCTTTCAAGGACTTGCATCCGATAGACGCCTGCCTCTTTGGCTGCAACATGTGCGATATGTGCTGGCACCACCAGGACAATTTGTTTGGCAGTGCTAGCGGTATACATGCAATTCAATTGTGATGATTCAATGATAAGATGAATACAGTGAAATAAACATTGATAATACATTAAGACAGATTTTGTTTATACAAATAATAAATATAATGCAAAAAAAATTTATAACCAAATGTTTGGTTATTGTATTACATATATTAATATTCAAGAAACCTAAGGCACAATTGAGGACATTTACTCACGTCATTTATCTCTAAAATGGCTTTGACTTTGTCATATCAATGCAGAGGCTAGTAGACGATGAAACAATTCCATATATCCCCCACACTGTATCCCACACAAAGTCACGAGCTAGGCATACTAAACCCATGTATATCCCACACATATTAGCTAGGTATGCCTAATCCATTCCAAGACATTTGTAAACATGGTAAAGGTATATAGGTTAATTTCCTGTGATGGCTCACGTATTTCCTGGATGTGTGGGTATTTCATAGTTACCATAGAGAGTGGAGGTCTTGTTTCACTGGGCGTAAAGTGCATTTCATCGTAATATTTGGCGGGACAATCTGAGACCGGATGATCCTCACAAGGGTCATTGTCACACACTTGAGCAGAATGTCAAAAATCGTGTACATCGACATGCTTTTATTGTGATGTGAATGTCATAGGGTTTCAAGAAGGTCATAAAAACTTCTTCAAGAACATTGATCTTCAAATATCTTTTTGCTGTGGTCCGAATTCAATGGCATCTCTCGTCTCTCTCGGACAAATGTCCAATTTGGATATTGGACATTTGTAAGCTTGGCAGGACACCCAGTCACCTGATACTTGACAACTTCTGATTGTTTCATCACTTTAACTATTCTCAGTCTTGCTTGGTAACCGTTGTCGGTCGCACTGCATCAGCAGGCATCTTGACTCAATATGTCAGCAATCAACGTATATGGAGGATCGCCACAGATCTAGCATACAATCCGACTATGCTGGTTGTGACTTGTTTAACCATCAAGTGCATTTGCTTGGGATCACGTCACTGACTTACAATTGGTCGCTAGTAAGTAATACGTGAGTAAGTAATACGTGACATCTAGATTTTGGTATCTAGTTGGATACCAGCTCTCCCAATTTAGAACATTTACTTTGTTTCTGGAGTGCCCTATTTCGGGGAAATTCCACGTTTTGGTGATCATGGTGATATAAACAATCGAAGATTGCAGGTGAACTACCAGTATGAGATATGAGTAAAGGGGTGGAATTACTGGCTGGTGCCATTTGTTGTCGAACTGACTATTGTATGGATGTCTATCGTTTGATGTAGTCTATATTTAAACTAACATTACTGGCGAACGTTCGGGTGATATCCGATTCATTCTTTCTTATATAAGAGAGATGTTGTCCTGTATCGTACACGTTACAGTAAATACACTTCACACGTGATACTCTCTCAGCTCTCATGGGAACCATATAATTGATGACCTCAAAGCCGTCCCTCAAAACACCTCAGGGCTTATCCTTTCATTTCCCGGCACCATGGTCAAGTGCTATATTCCATAGACTGGTCAGTCGCCCTGCCCGAACGACCACGTAATCAAACTTCCCTTGTACTTTCCCCTCGTAGAATAAGTGTCGCAAGCAATAGCTCTCTTTCTCCTTGTCAGCGGTTCTGCTTTGGCTTTCGCCTGCCTCTTCAGCTGCCACATGTGCTCTGAGTGTAAAGTATATGTTTTATGTGGGTATATATCTTGGCTCCATGAGGACAATATTTCTGTCAGAGGTAGCAGTATAAATTCAATTCAGGTGGAAGGAATCGATCAGGAAATGGATACAGTAAAATAAGCACATGGGAATTTTTACAATTATTGGGTATTTGGGTACTTATTGTTTCGTTGAAACTGTTTGCTGTCTATTGTATACGATCAAGACAGTGGGGACGAATAAATCTTTAGTTAAATATATTGAATTACACTCTACATAGTAAAAAATATATACTTCAGAAATACGGTCGTCTTCAGAACTTCAGAGAAACAGATGTGTAATACCAAAAGACGAACGGTCTAATACCCCATAACATTCGCTGCAACCATATGTTTGGGTGAAAAAAATGTGTCATCATCTATGATCCACTTGATTGTAACAATTTGGTATGTATTGTGCGACTGTCCTAATTATACAGGTAAAATTTGGATGGCGTGTGTGTCATTACTACTAATATCGACAAAAGCTAATAATATACAATGTACGCAGATCTTGGTAGGATGGAGGGAATTGGCTGTTCAGAGATGTCTCCTACAGTCACAAATATATAGGTAAATAAATAATAACTACTCGTATTTTACCTTAATCCTATCGGTGATCGTTTTCAATTCGTAAATGAGTGTTTCATTAGATCTAATTTGATTACTTGAAATTAGGGCAAAGGTCCAATTCAAGGTCACGAGCATATTTGGCATTAATCATTTCCTATATGTCCACACAACTGATTCCTAATCTCTAATCTCAATATCAAAGGTAAGATATCGGAAAAATGTTTCCCATTATAAAGCATAGGAAACATGGGAAGGTCCCATTTGGGACCCGTTGAAAACATCTAAATGGCTGCGTGTGGCGATTCAAGGGCAATGAAACTTATAGATGTCACAGAGGTATACGAGGGGAATCTTTTGGAACAAAAATCTCAAAAGTGGTCTGACAGTTTTTGAGAGAATGACTGCCAAAGTCCAAAATTGGCCATTTTTCGTCAAAAATGACCGTCATTTTGGAAAAATTGCGAAGATAAAAAACTAAAAAATTCTTCCCTCTCGAAATAATTTCAGATATTTTTGTGCAAAATTTCAGAAAGATTTGCCTGTAAACTTCAAACATAAAAATGTGGACGGACGACGACGCTGACGACGAAACAAAACCTGAAATCCATCTCAACAGTTGTTGAGAAAATGGCCGCCAAAGTCCATAATTGAGCGTTTTTTGACAAAAGGGGCCATTTTGACATTTCAAGATCATTGAAAGTCAAATTCAAGGTCACCACCGAAACCACAATATATGATTTCCTATTTGAATGTGCCAATATTTAAGCTTGAGGTGTTTTAGGAGTTTACTCCACACGAATATTGACTTGATTTTTTCTTTCATTTCAAAGGCAACGAAACTTATACACATCACAAAGGTACATAGGGAGAATCTCACACACGAATTTGAGTAGAACTATCTGAATAGATTTTGAGAAAATGGCCAGAAAAGACAAAATTCACCGTTTTTTTCGACAAGAAAGGTCGTTTCGAATTTTCCAAAGTCATTGAAGGTAAAACTCAAAGTCACCACTCAAACCGCAATATATGATTTCTCATTTGAAAGTGCCAATACTTAGGCTCTATCTTGAAGTGTTCTACTGTGAAACGACTAGTATTGGCGGCTATTAAATTTTGCGGTTGTGAGCCCCACATTATTTGATGGAGATTTAATTTGGCGGTTTCAAAACCTCATATATTGCTTAATATATATCTTATTTTTGGCGGACGATTTAATTTGGCAGTTTTTCCCCTAACACCAAATCCGCCAAATAAATCGTCCGCCAATATTAGTCGTTTTACAGTATGAGTTCACTCCGCACAGCTCCCATTATGAAGAAAAATTGTGTGAAATTTTCAAAGTTCAAAACTTGTTTCAATGGCCAAAAACATTTTTTTTTGTTGGAAATGGCTCAAAACGAATAGTGACTTGATTTGGGACAAAAAAAAAATTTCGGCAACCCGTCAAAAAATCAAAATGGCCGCCACATGCAGACCGGCAACGAAACTTATACACATCATAGATGTACATGAGGGGAATGTTTTAAAACAAAAATCTCAAAACTGATCAGACATTTTTGAGAAAATAGCCATCAAAGTCCAAAATTGGCCATTTTTTGACAAAAATGGCCGGCAAATTGCCAAAAACGATTGAATCGAAAAAACAAAAAAACAACTCAGGGTATAGGACCAAGGAATGTTTTGGTGAATTTTCAGAAAAATTCATTAAGGCAAAAAAAGTTATTTACTGGACGGACAACAGACGGACGGCTAGACAGACGATGGACAAAAAACCACGACAATAGCCTGTCGGCCCATATGGGCTGGTAAGCTTAAAAATGATAAAAAAAAATAATGGGGAAAATGGAAAAATAAAAAATTAGTCTAAAGGCTAAGATAGGTTACCGGACAATTTTGGTTTGGCCATGGCAGGTAATAGACCTTGAGATTTACCAATCAAGGTTATCAGTGTGAACATATGACCTTGAGATTTACCAATCAAGGTCACCCAATCAAGGTCAATGTCACTATTACATGTACGTTTGCGGCATTTGATTTTCTATATGTTCATAATACAAAGATATATCTGGGTGCAAGAGGGTCAAAAAAAATGTTTTGCCTAGAAATGGCCCAAAATGGATAGTAACGCGATATGGGCAGGAAAAAAATTTTTCGTCGACCCGTCAAAAATTCAAAATGGCCACCATACGCAGACCGGCGATTCAAGGGAAATCAAACTTATACACATCACAGAGGTACATAGGGGGAATCTTTTGAAACAAAATCTCAAATCTGATCAGTTTTTGAGAAAGTGGCCGCCAAAGTCGAAAACGAAAACGGTCGCCACTTTCTAAAAAATTTAAAACTAAAAAAAACCAAGAACTAAGAGAGGTTACCGGACAATATACATTTTAGATATTAGCCTTTTGTCCAGTGACCTTGAAAATAAAGTCATTAATGAATTCAAGGCCATGAAATATTCAACAAATATATGACTTCTAGTATGTCCACAACAGATTCCTAAGCTGTAAAGTCGATGATAAGAGATATTCAAGGCCATTCTGTGATGTGACCTTGAGAATGAGGTCAAAGTTCAAGTTCAAGGTCATGAAAATATTCAGCATATATCATTTCCTTTATATTCGCAACTGATTCCTAAGCTGTAAAGTCGATAATAAGCGAGATATTAGCCATTTTGTTTTCGACCTTGAAATGGGATCAAAGGTCAAATTCTCGATCACCAAAATATTCAGCATCATACATCATTTCCTATATGTTCACTATGGACTCCTAAGCTGTAAATTCGATAATAGGCGAGATATAAGCCATTTTGTATTCTGACCTTAAAAATAAGGTGACTGACCTTGAAATTTAGGTCAAAGGTCAAATTCAAGGTCATGAGAATATTCAGAATATATCATTTTCTATCTGTCCACAAATGACTCCCAAGTTGTGAAGTCGTTAATAAGCGAGATATTAGCCATTTTGTCCTGTGACCTTGAAATGAGGTCAAAGGTCAATTTCCTAAGCTGTAAAGTCGATAATAAGCAAGATATCAGCCATTTTGTCATGTGACCTTGAAATCGAAGTCAAAGGTCAAATTCAAGGTCACGAGAATATTCAGCATATACCATTTCCTATATGTTCACAATTGATTCCTAAGCTGTAAAATCGATGATAAGGGAGATATTAGCCATTTTGTGCTCTGACCTTGAAAATGTGGTCAAAGGTTACAGAGGTATGTGAAAGCAATCTTTTGAAACAAAAGTCTCAAAACTGTCTGAACGACGTTTTTTTTCGACGAAAATGGCCGCCATTTTGAAAAAAAATGCGAAAATCAAAGAAATAATCCCCTCTTGAAATATTTTCAGGCATTTTTGTGCAAAATTTCAGAAAGATTCAATCGTAAACTTTAAAGATAAAAATGCAGACGGACGACGACGGACGCAATGCCATGCCAATTGGTTATTGGACCATAGGACCGGTAACCTAAAAATACCTCCTCGAATTTTCCTTTCCCAAATTTTCAAAAAGATTGGACCGTAATCTTTAAAGTAAAAAATTAGCCCAAGGGCTAAGAAAGGTTACCGGACAATATCTATTTCAGATATTAGCCTTTTGTCCCATGACCTCAAAAATAAGCTCATTGGTGAATTCAAGGTCATAAGAATATACAGCATATATCATTTATAGTATGTCCACAACTGATTCCTAAGCTGGAAAGTTGATAATAAGCCAGATATTAGCCATTTTGTGATTTGAACCGGAAAATAGGTTCAAAATGTCAAATTCAAGATCATCAGAATATTCAGCATATATCATTCCCTATATGTTCACTATGATCACTAAGGTGTAAAGTCGATAATAAGCCAGATATTAGCCATTTTGTTTTCTGACCTTGAAAATGAGGTCAAAGGTCAAATTCAAGTCACCAGAATATTCAGCATGTATCATTTCCTATATGTTCACTATTGATTCCTAAGCTGTAAAGTCGATAATAACCGAGATATTAACCGTTTTGTCCTCTGGCCTTGTAAATGAGGTCAAAGGTCAAATTCAAGGTCACCAGAATATTCAGCATTTTTTTTTTTTTTTTTTTTTTTTTTTTTTTTTTTAATCGAGAATCCTTTATTTGTTTCACATCATACATACATACATAATACATACATTTTGTGCTACAAGGCGTACAACTTTACATAAATGCATACAGGAATGTCATCATGGGATACAGCATCATAGGATATGAGATGTAGGCGGTGTACGATTATACCAAGCAGTAAATTACTAAATAATACAGGCTACGACATGGAGCTGATAAGCAGGCATACGATAGGTTCATGATACGGTAATATAGAATGTCAACCTATAAGTTGTCATAAAGGTGGCCCCAGCGATTATAGAAAATTGACTCTTTACCTAGATTAACGTGTATCTCTTTTTCTGTACTTAGCTTACATTTCAATATCGCTAAAAAAGACATGAAGAATATATCTGTTTCCTTAAGTTTACAGTTATGAATGAAATTTTTTGCCAGAATAATACAAAAATTGACAATATAGTCTTCATCACTGACACATGGTTTACCTAATATTATTTCTTGTTCGCTGATGTTCAAAGTTTTATTTTGATGTAGGTTATCCCACCACTGGGTGAAAGTATTCCAGAAAGTTTTGACAGGTGGACATGTGACTAGGTGGTGTTGGATACTGTCAGTGACGTTTTGATGACATAGCTTATATGTACAAATGTTCGTGCTGGCTACCTTCATGTTGTATAATGTTTCGTTACATGGGATTATTCTGTGAATTACTCGATACTGGAATGACTGTAAATAAGTTTCTCGACATGATAGGAAAGCTGTTTGGAAGATTGTTGGCCAAGATTCTGATGTTATGTCATATAATCTATTCCACCTGGAGATGCACGTTGGCTCTGTTGCAAGTGTTTTCCCCTTGATAATTGCCCAGTACAATTCTCTTGATTTAGTTAGTAAGGGGTCGACGATATTGTTATTCGTTGATTTATCAACTGAGGATGCTGTTGGGTCTAGTTTAGACTCATCTGGTTTACACGTTAGTTTTTTACGCCAGGCTCTGGGTATTGCATCAAGGAGACGCACGTAGTCAAGAAAGTTGCATTTTATGTTGTATTTCTGTTTAAATTTTTCGAGGGTTAGGAAATTGTTGGTCTCATCTAAGAGGTCGCCCATTATGCGAATACCTGCATCAAACCATTTCTTCCAGTATATAGGTTGCTTGTCGAGTATTATGTTTGGGTTATACCAGAGATTTAGTTCGTTCAACTCGAGTCCCATATCATAATTTAGATAGCTTAATTGATGTAGAGTGGTCAATATTTCTTGGTAAAAAGTAGGCATGTTTTTGATAACACAATTACTTCTGCACTGTATAATATAATCGAAAGGTATGTTTATGATTTCGTCCAAAATAATTTTCCAAGTACTGCCCGGGTTTGTGAGCACTCGTTTGAACCAGGAGAATTTTAGAGATTTTATTTTAGCATCTATATCTATCATTTTCAGGCCGCCATCTTCAACTTGTTTGATGATTGTTGTTTTGGAGATTTTGTGTTTCTTCCCGTTCCATAAGAACTCGAAAAACAAGCTATCGAGTTCTTTGATAACACATGGAGGGGTTACTATGTTACTACACTGGTAAACTATTGTCGAGGCTAGTAATGAGTTGATTATAGTGATTTTTCCCTTTAATGATAGGCTACGCTGTTTCCAGATATTTAGGAGGGTTTTTATTTGTTTTGTTTTGGGGTCAAAATTAAGCTTTCGATTTTCAATTTCAGTATCGCAAATATATATCCCTAGGGTAGGTATTGGACCTTGTTTCCATTGTAGGTCGTCGTTTTCTTTGAAGCGTTTCATGTGCTTGCCGATTAAGTATGCCTGCGTTTTGTCCATGTTCGCTCTGAGTCCAGAGCACTGATAGAAAGTGTGTAAGAATAGTTTCACATGTTTTATTGAGTCGTAGTCGAGGAGATATAGGGTGGTATCGTCAGCAAATTGGCTAATTTTCACTTCTTTAGTTTTTAGTTTAATTCCTCTAATATTTTTATTCGCTCTTATTTCTATTGCCATGATTTCAACAATTAAGATGAACAGATAAGCAGATAGGGGACATCCTTGCCTTACTCCACGTTCAATATTGAATCCTCTCGAAGAGTAACCATTATTTATTATAACACTGTTTATATGTGTGTACAGAATCTTTACCCATTTAATGAGGTTCCTACTCAAGTTAAAAGACTTTAGACTGTCAAATAGAAATTGCCATCTTACTGTATCGAAGGCTTTTTCAAAGTCGATTAGAAGAATTATAGCAGAGAGATTTCGGATTTTGCAATAATGAATAATGTCTTCCGTGGTTCTAATATTTTCACCTATATATCTGCCTTTTATATATGCATTTTGGTCATTTTTTATGACCGTGGGTAGGAGTGGGGCTAAAGTTTGTGCGATTATTTTAGCTATTATTTTATAATCCGTTGCAAGTAAACTCAGGGGTCTCCAATTTTTTAAATGTAGTCTATCTTTCCCTTTTTTGGGTATTAATGTTAGAATGCCACGCTTCTGATTTATTGATAATTCGCCCTTCTCGAAGGCGTAGGCGATTGATTCTTTCACTAAGGTCTTTATATCAGGCCAGAAGAATTTATAAAAGTCGCTTGATAGGCCATCTATTCCTGGTGTTTTTCCATTTTTCAAATTTTTAAGGGCATTGCCGCATGATGTTTCAGTTATAACTATGTTACTGTCTTGATTTTGGTTAGGGGTTAATCGTGGAATGTTGCGGTTGTTTAACATATGCATATAGTGTTCATGGTTTCTGGGGTTTTTGCTTGTTTCCTTGTAGAGATTTTCGTAGAATATTCTTTCTTGCTCAAGGATTTCATGGGGATGCACAATGCTTTTTCCATTTACAGTTAGCTGCGTTATTGTTTTGTTAACATAGTTCCGCTTTTCTAGATTTAGGAAATAAGAAGTATTCTTTTCACCTTCTTCGAACCATTGCGCTCTGGATCGCATTATGACACCGCTTGCGTGTTCTAATTTTAAGCTATTTAATTCTTGCTCATATGCTTTTAATTGCTCGTTATTCTGGTCTATATTTACACCATTAGCCAGGTTTTCGTGCAAGTTTTTAATTTTATTCTCGAGGTCTGATTTAGATTTGGCTAGATCAGCCGATTTATGTTTACTGTACATTATTGTGGCATTCCAAATTTCCATTTTGATCATTTCCCACTTTAATCCTTTATCTTCAATGTTGTATTTATCAATATTATCCTGTATAACTTTTTTTATGAGGGTTATATAGCGAGTGTCTCTTAACAGCATGTTATTAAATTTCCAATACCCGGGGCCGCGTTTTGAATTGGGTGATCCCTTTAAACTAAGTTTTATGAGGCTATGATCTGACAAGGAACATGGCATGATATCTGTCTTGTCGATTGTATTGATTAGATGATCTGAAATTAACCAGTAATCTAAGCGACAGTATATGTTTTTTGCTTTACATTGCCATGTGAACATGAACTTGCTTTCATTTAAAACTCGCCATATGTCGCTTAGCTGGTAGGATTCCATTAAACTTTCCATACACTTTCTAAATCTGAATGAGCTGTTCATGCTCGTATTGCCTCCTTTCTTATCTAGGGATGGGTCGAGAACAATATTGAAATCGCCTCCTAGTATGAGATTTTTTCCGTCGTACTTAGTCAGACAGTCCATTAGTTTTTCTATAAAACGTATTTGGTTATTTTCGCTTAGCTGCGTTGGTGCGTATACGTTTACGAGCACAAAAACATTGTTTAGACACGAAATCTCAAGAATTATGAAACGACCTTCTGAATCTTTAAAGTCAGATATTATTGTATATTCTAGGTTTCTGGGTATTAGAATTGCTACACCTTTACTTCGGGGAGTCCCGTGGGCAAATACAATATCCCCGCCCCATTCGTTTTTCCATTTATTTTCTATATCTGGAGAGCTATGTGTTTCCTGTAGGAACGTTATTGCTTTGTGCTTATTAGCGATGGTAGAAAATATGCTGATTCGCTTTCTTTTGTCTGTTCGTATGCCGCGTACATTAAGAGAATTTAAGGCTAAGTTATCCATGATGTATAGTTGTGAAGTAGGTCGGTACTGGTTAGTATGTATGATGAGAAACACAAAATATAAAGGACAGTCATTAGAGTAATGATGAACATCTTAGTTAGCATTTTAATTAGTGCAGACCGATGTGGCGTGCGATGCTCTGAGATACTGCCATCATAGTGTGACATAATTGTGTGAGTGATTGCACAGGGATGTGGCATTAGTGATAACACTGTGAGGGGATTACCGTTTGGACTGGAGGGCCCACGCCGACAGTAAGCTAGGCCAAGTACAAGCACAAGCTCACCTGCAATCCCAGACAGACTGAAGAAATGGGCACGCCAGTCACCGACAACAATACTCACAGTTTGGTACCATGCAACCGCCATTTCAGCTTATACATATATCTTTTTGATGTATTGATTACACAGAGACATACGTATGGATGTACAATTACATATTACACGTGAGGACACATCCACAGATACCTATGCTGTCACAAACTAGAATTCATGGCTATTTATGGGCGATGTGAGGAAGATTACCGTTGGGACTGGAGGTTCCACATCGACAGTCAGCTGGGCCAAGTACAAGCACAAGCTCACCTGCAATCCCAGACAGACTGAAGAGATGGGCACGCCAGCCCGCGGCAAAGGTACTCACCAAGGACACACATTCATTTTTTGTATACTATGCTGTACCACTATACTGGATCTCGCCTGAGGGTACATGATATAAGGCACGTACATTTTATACTACGTCTATAGATCGCCTGATATATTAACGGATGTACGACGTTGTCTATAATAGAAATAATACAAAAAAAGAAAATTACTAACCTAGTAGTAAGAGTACGTTTGGTACAGAACTTTAAAACTGATGAAGTTTTTCCTTTAGGACTTGTCCAACTGACCTCGTAGTCTTGTAACCGTACCGTCGAAGAACAGTTTCAGTGCTGAGGTTCCTTTGTAGCTGAGATGGAGTCCGTCACGCGCGAACATGGTACGGTCGACGGTTTTGTCTTGTTGGATGAAGGGCCTCCACGTGTACAGGAAGTGACAACCGCGCGACTTGGATAGTCTACGGAGGCGCGTATTGACTTCCTGACGGACGGCGTCTTCCGTGGATGTATCCTTTGGACGGGGTATTATGGCGGAGATGGCGATCTTTGCGAGTGGATTGAGCACTTTGATTTCCTGCACCAGCTGATCGTAGACTTGCGTGATGTGTTCGGCCGAGCAGGATGCAAGGTTATTGGTCCCGACGTGCAGTATAATCAGTTTGAAAGATTTTACTCTGGCGCCGTACATTCTGATGTGACGTTTCAATGTTTCAATTCGTGCGCCAGGAAATGCTTGAACACAAGTGTATCGGGTATTTCTGATGAATTTACAGATACTATCGCTCAGAATGGTGTAATTGTTCCCAAGATGCCCGGGCCACTTGTATAGAGTGTGTCTGTAGTGGCACTTAGGTCCTGTGAGTTTAACGTGCATATCGTCATAAATATGACGGATAGGACAGTACCGTTTTGAAGGCGGCATCGTTTCGAGTCACTCTGATATCAGTCTGTGTTCACTGTAGTTTGTTCCGAATGCTTTTCAGCAGCTCGCCTAGTTGATTCTGGCCTGTCCAGATTGGGTCGTCGGCTTTCCTTACAGCTTCAAGAGACATGCCAATCCCCCAGAATTTGTCGGTAGGTGAGGCTTCAGCGAGGGTAGTGTTACCTGTCGACACGAGGAAGGAACACAAGTTTTTGTTCTGATCGAACTTGGCTTGGAGGCCTTTTTCCATCACCCTCGGCGCTATTTCTAGCCACTTTTTATCGTCGTAGTTGATCTTGTTTGCTATGGCTTTCTGGGCTGCGGGGTCATCGGCGTTCAATATTGCGTTTGCAGCTCCCGTGTCGTTGGCGTGGAGCGCTAGCTGATGAAGGTAGAACTGTTCGGAGCAGTTATACAAGGTGCCGTTTATCTCGATGTCACAAGGATAGTGGTTGGATAATGGAGAGTTGCGTCCCCAGAAATATGTGGTCTCATTTATGGTCGGAGTGGACAGTTTTCGGGGGTCGAGGTCATCGGGAAGTAGATGCAATGTTTTCACTGTGTACGGTATGTCAAAAATCACAAGTTTGTCCTCTCGGATGTAGCAGTGGTCTTTGTATTTTGACATGGATTTTGCAGCAGACAATATCGGCGTCAGGACTTTCCTGCGTGCTCGTATCTCCGTCGGGTAATGTCGAGTGATGTAGATATCGGACTGCTGGGGCTGTGATTGGTCAGACTCGTCAGGTTGTGTGTTTCTTGCGTTCCACACTTTTTGCTTGTCGCTTGACCGCAGGAAACTGACAATGATGGGCCTCGGCTTGACTGTTCTGTTGTGGGTCTGTCGTCTGGACGTGATCTTAGGACCCACTCGATGAACACGGTCGAAATCGATGTTGTCTGGATCAAGCTTCAGTGAAGTTTTCAGGTAGATGCGGACTGTGGCTTCAGATTGTAGCTCACTTTCCCATGTTTTTTCGGGAAGTCCGTGGATCAGCAGCTGTTTGCGCATAGAATATGACTCTAGGAGAAGGACCTTGTCATGTACATTAGCCTTGTCGGTTTCAAGTTTTTCGATTTGTTTGTGCAATCGTTCATTTTCAACAACAATGTCGTTAATTTGCTGATCATGCTTGGATACGTCCTTTGTTAGGACACTGAGTTTTTCCTTGACGCCCTCGATGTCAATCTTTACCTCCTGTATCTGGGCGGTCAGGCCGCTGTACATTTCTTGTGCCCACCGCGGAGCGTTGGCCAGTTCCTGCTTTGGCATTTTGTTAGCTTCACAGAGTGCTGGTGATACTTGTGAGCGATTGCGTTTCCTAGAGCTTGAGGGGGTGGAGCCCTGTGTGGTAGTATTGTTACTTTCCATACAACAGTCTGTGTAGCTATGTATGTGACCACCGTCAGCCGGTCACGGTTCGCTGCGTCTTCCTCGCCGCGATGTATATTGTGTATGGGCAATGCGAATGTCTTGCGTAAAATGTCGATTTTTTTCTATCCGAAGATTATGTTATGTCTGCTGGGTGAACACACAATCTGATGTTAATGTCCAGTTCCACGCATCTTTAGACAGTTACTGTGTTGTGAGAGTCACATCCTTTGCGAATCTTACTGCGTTTATCGGCAGTTTTCTGCAGAGCACTTTGAGATTACACGATCGGCGCTGCCATGCTTTTCATACCATATTCAGCATTTTCATACCATATACCATATTCAGCATATCATTTCCTATATGTTCACTATGGACTCCTACGCTGTAAAGTCAATAATAAGCGAGATATTAGCCATTTTGTCATGTGACCTTGAAAATTAGGTCAAAGGTCAAATTCAAGGTCATGACAATATTCAGAATGTATCATTTCCTATATGGTCACAATTGATTCCGAAGCTGTGAAGTCGATAATAAGCGAGATATTAACCATTTTGTCCTGTGACCTTGAAAATTTGACCTGGTCAAATTCAAGGTCACGACAATGTTCAGAATATATCATTTCCTATATGTTCACAAATGAATCCTAAGCTGTAAAGTCGATAATAAGCGAGATATTAGCCATTTTGTCCTGTGACCTTGAAAATTAGGTCAAAGGTCAAATTTAAGGTCATGACAATATTCAGAATATATCATCTCCTATATGTTCATAATTGATTCCTGAGCTGTAAAGTTGATAATAAGTGAGATATTAACCATTTTGTCCTGTGACCTTGAAAATTGGATCGAAGGTCAAATTCAAGGTCGTGAGAATATTCTGCATATATCATTTCCTATATGTCAACAATTGATTCCTAATCCCTAATCTCAATATTAAGCGAGATATTAGCAATAATTTGTCCCATTATAAAGCATAGGAGAATTCAACATGGGAAAGTGCCATTTGGGACCCGTCGAAAAAATCAAAATGGCCACCGCACGCAGACCGTCGATTCAAGGCCAACGAAACTTATACACATCACAGAGGTATATGAGGCGAATCTTTTGAAACAAAAATCTCAAAACTGTCTGAACAGACCGCCAAACTCAGAAATTGGCCATTTCACGTAGAAAATGGCCGCCATTTTGAAAAAAATGCAAAAATCAAAAAACTAAAAAATACCCCCCTCTCGGAATATTTCTAGGTATTTTTGTGCAAAATTTCGGAAAGATCCGATCGTAAACTTTAAAGATAAAATTAGCCCAAAGGCTAAGATAGGTTACCGGACAATTTTGGTTTGGCCATGGCAGCATTGGCAGGTAACAGACCTTGAGATTTACCAATCAAGGTTCGCAGTGTAAACATATGACCTTGGGATTTACCAATCAAGGTCATCCGTATGAACTTCGATGTAACCATTACATGTATGTGTGCGGCATTTGATATTCTATATGTTGGGTGGAATCGTTTAGGCCGCTCAGGTCAATTTACACATTCCAAGTCAAGTCAGACATTTGGCACTCAAGGTCATCTGACGTCAAGTTCAAGGCCATCATTAGTTGTGCCATATATGTCTTCCTATATGTTCATAATGCACACATGAGCTCTATCTGCAAGCATTTCATCTACAAAGGCAAATCTGGGCATTTTTTGACCCCAAAATGGCTGTTTTGACCTTTCAAGGTCATCCAAGATCAAATTCAATGTCACCACACAAGTCGCCATATATGACTTCCCATTTGAAAGTGCCAATTTCTAAGCTCTATCTTCAAGCGTTCTATGAGTACAGTCCTGACAGCTCCCATTATGAAGGAAAAAAGTGCCGAAAATTTTCTAAGTCCAAAATTTTTTTCAAAGGATGAAAAATTTTTTTTGCCTAGAAATGGCCCAAAATGGATAGTAATGTTATTTGGGGCGAAAAAATTTTTTTTCGCCGACTCGTCAAAAATTCAAAATGGCCGCCACACTGAGATCGGCGATTCAAGGGCAACAAAACTTATACACGTCACAGAGGTATATAAGAGGAATCTTTTTAAGCAAAAATCTCAAAACTGATCAGAGAGTTTTTGAGAAAATACAGACCAGGTGCAAATTTGAGCGTTTTTCGACCCAAAAATGGCTGTTTTGACCTTTCAAGGTCATCCAAGGTCAAATTCAAGGTCACCACACAAGTCGCCATATATGACTTCCCATTTGAAAGTGCCAATTTCTAAGCTCTATCTTCAAGCGTTCTATGAGTACAGTCCGGACAGCTCCCATTATGAAGGGAAAAAGTGCCGAAAATTTTTCTAAGTCCAAAATTTTTTTGAAAGGGTGAAAAAATTTTTTTGCCCTAGAAATGGCCCAAAATGGATAGTAATGCGATTTGGGGCGAAAAAAAATTTTTTCGCCGACCCGCCAAAAATTCAAAATGGCCGCCACACGGAAACCGGTAGATTTAGGGCAACCAAACTTATACATATCACAGAGGTATATGAGGGGAATCTTTTGAAACCAAAAACTCAAAACTGATCAGACAGTTTTTGAGAAAATGGCCGTCAAAGTCCAAAATTGAGCGTTTTTCGACAAAAACGGCCGCCATTTTGAAAAAAATGCGAAAATCAAAAAACAAAAAAATACCTCCTTCTCAAAATATTTTCAGGCATTTTTGTGCAAAATTTCAGAAAGATTCGATCGTTAACTTTAAAGATAAAAATGTTAACGCCGGACGGACGGACGGACGACGGACGCAACGCCATGCCAATAGGTTATCGGACCAAAGGTCCGGTAACCTAAAAAAGGATACATAGGCCATTGTATGTGGGTAAGAGTGAGAGCTCATCAGACAGTTTCTTACCAGAACTGCTTTCTATCATCTTGACAACTTGGCCCACCAGACATTTGCCACCCAAAATGAATGGACAATTACCCAGCCAATATTCAGAGTACTACCCAGCCAATATTCAGAGTACTAGTATATTTAATCAGGATGTTCGTGATATTTTTCAGGTGCTCCTGTCAAATGTAAAATGATACGTGACTAAAAGAATGCTGTGTCATCTTGGCCAATTTTGTGATTTCAAAACTTGTACAATACAGCGGAATTTTCGCATTCACATTATAACCAAAGCCAAACATTTCCCAGCTAACTGAAACAATGATGATTTGGTCATTGCATGTGAAATAGAGTTGAATAACAAAACATTCAAACAATACATGTTTGTACAATATAAATGCAGACAGGGCAAATCATCCCCCAAGCATGTTGTGTCATGTGTGTTGGCTTATTAACCAACTATTGTATTCTGTGGGGTGGAACTTCATTCTTTTACCATGTACACACACTAGTAAACCAGGCTTTGGAGGGGGGAGTGAGGGATTATGCATGGATATAAGCCTGGGGTCAAGTCGGACATGCTACCTGTAGCACTTGTCAGGCATGACTGAGCAGGGCTGGCTGAGAGGGCGGAGCCTATCCCTGTGCTGGACAGACTGGCTGATCTTGTAAGGCATGACTGAGCAGGGCTGGCTGAGAGGGGCGGAGCCTATCGCTGTGCTGGACAGAGTGGCTGATCTTGTAAGGCATTACTGAGCAGGGCTCTCATATACTGCAGTGGCTGAGAGGGCAGAGCCTAGCCTCATGCTGGACATGCAGGCTGCAGTCAGTGCATGCAGTAGCATGGCTCAGTTACAGTATTACATCTGCATGGGGACAGGCGAGGGAAAAATTCCAAGTCCAAAAAAAAAAAAAAATACACCCAAAAAATTTTTTTCCCCTGGAAATTGCCTGAATCAAATTATGACATTGACAGGAATCGCCCGATTATTTTTTCCAAAATGGCCGCTGGCGGCCATCTTGGATTTCGGATCTCGACGAAAAAAAATTAGCCCAAAGGCTAAGATAGGTTACCGGACAATTTTGGTTTGGCCATGGCAGCATTGGCAGGTAACAGACCTTGAGATTTACCAATCAAGGTTCGCAGTGTAAACATATGACCTTGGGATTTACCAATCAAGGTCATCCGTATGAACTTCGATGTAACCATTACATGTATGTGTGCGGCATTTGATATTCTATATGTTAGGTGGAATCGTTTAGGCCGCTCAGGTCAATTTACACATTCCAAGTCAGACATTTGGCACTCAAGGTCATCTGACGTCAAGTTCAAGGTCATCATTAGTTGTGCCATATATGTCTTCCTATATGTTCATAATGCAAACAGGAGCTCTATCTGCAAGCATTTCATCTACAAAGGCAAATCTGGGCATTTTTTGACCCCAAAATGGCTGTTTTGACCTTTCAAGGTCATCCAAGGTCAAATTCAAGGTCACCACACAAGTCGCCATATATGACTTCCGATTTGAAAGTGCCAATTTCTAAGCTCTATCTTCAAGCGTTCTATGAGTACAGTCCTGACAGCTCCCATTATGAAGGAAAAAAGTGCCAAAAATTTTCTAAGTCCAAAATTTTTTTCAAAGGGTGAAAATTTTTTTTCGCCTAGAAATGGCCCAAAATGGATAGTAATGTTATTTGGGGCGAAAAAAATTTTTTTCGCCGACTCGTCAAAAATTCAAAATGGCCGCCACACTGAGATCGGCGATTCAAGGGCAACAAAACTTATACACGTCGCAGAGGTATATAAGAGGAATCTTTTTAAGCAAAAATCTCAAAACTGATCAGAGAGTTTTTGAGAAAATACAGACCAGGTGCAAATTTGAGCGTTTTTCGACCCAAAAATGGCTGTTTTGACCTTTCAAGGTCATCCAAGGTCAAATTCAAGGTCACCACACAAGTCGCCATATATGACTTCCCATTTGAAAGTGCCAATTTCTAAGCTCTATCTTCAAGCGTTCTATGAGTACAGTCCGGACAGCTCCCATTATGAAGGGAAAAAGTGCCGAAAATTTTCCAAGTCCAAAATTTTCTTCAAATGGTGAAAATTTTTTTTTGCTCTAGAAATGGCCCAAAATGGATAGTAATGCGATCTGGGGCGAAAAAATTTTTTTTCGCCGACCCGCCAAAAATTCAAAATGGCCGCCACACGAAAACCGGCAGATTTAGGGCAACCAAACTTATACATATCACAGAGGTATATGAGGGGAATCTTTTGAAACCAAAAACTCAAAACTGATCAGACAGTTTTTGAGAAAATGGCCGTCAAAGTCCAAAATTGAGCGTTTTTCGACAAAAACGGCCGCCATTTTGAAAAAAATGCGAAAATCAAAAAACAAAAAAATACCTCCTTCTCAAAATATTTTTAGGCATTTTTGTGCAAAATTTCAGAAAGATTCGATCGTTAACTTTAAAGATAAAAATGTTAACGCCGGACGGACGGACGGACGGACGGACGGACGACGGACGCAACGCCATGCCAATAGGTTATCGGACCAAAGGTCCGGTAACCTAACAATAGGGGTTAGGAGCAAAGTATTTCGGATGAGCTGTGAAAATTTCGGAAAGATAGATCAAGGCGTTCAAGAGTTATGATCTGGAAACCAAACGGCGGAAGAGAAAAAAAAAACAAAAAAAAAAAAGAAAAAAAAAAAAAAATTAGCCCAAAGGCTAAGATAGGTTACCGGACAATTTTGGTTTGGCCATGGCAGCATAGGCAGGTAACAGACCTTGAGATTTACCAATCAAGGTCATCCGTGTGAACTTCGATGTCACCATTACATTATATTAGGCAGGTAACAGACCTTGAGATTTACCAATCAAGGTCATCCGTGTGAACTTCGATGTCACCATTACATTATATTATACATGTATGTGTGCGGTATTTGATATTCTATATGTTCATAATACAAAGATATATCTGGGTGGAATCGTTTAGGCCGCTCAGGTCAATATACACATTCCGAGTCAGACATTTGGCACTCAAGGTCATCTGATGTCAAGTTCAAGGTCATCATTAGTTGTGCCATATATGTCTTCCTATATGTTCACACTGCAAACATGAACTCTATCTGCAAGCATTTAATCTATAGATGCAAATCTGGGCATTTTTTTACCCCAAAATGGCTGTTTTGACCTTTCAAGGTCATCAAAGGTCAAATTCAAGGTCACCACACAAGTTGCCATATATGACTTCCCATTTGAAAGTGCCAATTTCTAAGCTCTATCTTCAAGCGTTCTATGAGTACAGTCCGGACAGCTCCCATTATGAAGGAAAAAAGTACCGAAAAAAACTCAAAACTGATCAGACAGTTTTTGAGAAAATGGCCGTCAAAGTCCAAAATTGAGCGTTTTTCGACAAAAACGGCCGCCATTTTGAAAAAAATGCGAAAATCAAAAAACAAAAAAATACCTCCTTCTCAAAATATTTTTAGGCATTTTTCTGCAAAATTTCAGAAAGATTCGATCGTTAACTTTAAAGATAAAAATGTTAACGCCGGACGGACGGACGGACGGACATAATGCAAACATGATTTCATAATGCAAACATGAGATCTATCTGCAAGCATTTCATCTATAGAAGCAAATCTGGGCATTTTTTGACCCCAAAATGGCTGTTTTGACCTTTCAAGGTCATCCAAGGTCAAGTTCAAGGTCACCACACAAGTCGCCATATATGACTTCCCATTTGAAAATGCCAATTTCTAAGCTCTATCTTCAAGCGTTCTATGAGTACAGTCCTGACAGCTCCCATTATGAAGGAAAAAATTGCCGAAAATTTTCCAAGTCCAAAATTCTTTTCAGAGTGAAAATTTTTTTTTGCCTAGAAATGGCCCAAAATGGATAGTAATGCGATTTGGAGCGAAAAAAATTTTTTTCGCCGACTCGTCAAAAATTCAAAATGGCCGCCATACGGAAACCGGCGAATTTAGGGCAACCAAACTTATACATATCACAGAGGTATATGAGGGGAATCTTTTGAAACCAAAAACTCAAAACTGATCACACAGTTTTTGAGAAAATGGCTGTCAAAGTCCAAAATTGAGCGTTTTTCGACAAAAACGGCCGCCATTTTGAAAAAAATGCGAAAATCAAAAAACAAAAAAATACCTCCTTCTCAAAATATTTTTAGGCATTTTTGTGCAAAATTTCAGAAAGATTCCATCGTTAACTTTAAAGATAAAAATGTTAACGCCGGACGGACGGACGGACGGACGGACGGACGGACGGACGGACGGACGGACGACGGACGCAACGCCATGCCAATAGGTTATCGGACCAAAGGTCCGGTAACCTAAAAATTAGCCCAAAGGCTAAGATAGGTTACCGGACAATTTTGGTTTGGCCATGGCAGCATTGGCAGGTAACAGACCTTGAGATTTACCAATCAAGGTTCGCAGTGTAAACATATGACCTTGGGATTTACCAATCAAGGTCATCCGTATGAACTTCGATGTAACCATTACATGTATGTGTGCGGCATTTGATATTCTATATGTTGGGTGGAATCGTTTAGGCCGCTCAGGTCAATTTACACATTCCAAGTCAGACATTTGGCACTCAAGGTCATCTGACGTCAAGTTCAAGGTCATCATTAGTTGTGCCATATATGTCTTCCCATATGTTCATAATGCAAACATGAGCTCTATCTGCAAGCATTTCATCTACAAAGGCAAATCTGGGCATTTTTTGACCCCAAAATGGCTGTTTTGACCTTTCAAGGTCATCCAAGGTCAAATTCAAGGTCACCACACAAGTCGCCATATATGACTTCCCATTTGAAAGTGCCAATTTCTAAGCTCTATCTTCAAGCGTTCTATGAGTACAGTCCTGACAGCTCCCATTATGAAGGAAAAAAGTGCCGAAAATTTTCTAAGTCCAAAATTTTTTTCAAAGGGTGAAAATTTTTTTTTGCCTAGAAATGGCCCAAAATGGATAGTAATGTTATTTGGGGCGAAAAAATTTTTTTTCGCCGACCCGCTAAAAATTCAAAATGGCCGCCACACGGAAACCGGCAGATTTAGGGCAACCAAACTTATACATATCACAGAGGTATATGAGGGGAATCTTTTGAAACCAAAAACTCAAAACTGATCAGACAGCTTTTGAGAAAATGGCCGTCAAAGTCCAAAATTGAGCGTTTTTCGACAAAAACGGCCGCCATTTTGAAAAAAATGCGAAAATCAAAAAACAAAAAAATACCTCCTTCTCAAAATATTTTTAGGCATTTTTGTGCAAAATTTCAGAAAGATTCAATCGTTAACTTTAAAGATAAAAATGTTAACGCCGGACGGACGGACGGACGGACGGACGGACGGACGACGGACGCAACGCCATGCCAATAGGTTATCGGACCAAAGGTCCGGTAACCTAAAAATGTGACGGACGCCGCCGACGACGCACAACAGACGTATCGCCATGCCAATAGGTTATCGGACCATAGGTCCGGTAACCTAAAAACGTCGACGGATGACGACGGACGAATGGACGGACGAACGGATGGAACGTCACAGCAATAGGTTATCGAACCATAGGTACGGTAACCTAAAAACCGAAACACCGCACCCAGGGTGCTGAGGCTTACCGGCAAACATGCTACATGTATTGAGCATTAATACAGAAAGCAGTTGGAGGCCAAGTTCAAGTTCACTAACAGATCCACCATATACGATTCTCTATATGCCCATAAAATATGTCATCAGTTTGTCAGCAAAATCCAGTTTACAAATTTCAGGTCAGATGTCACCTTCAAATTTACTACTCAAAGTTGCCCGAGGTCAGCGTCAAGGTCACCAAAAGATGCACCAATTATAACTTCTTCTCTTCATAATGTAATCCTAAGCTGTATGTGCTGTTCAAGGTCACTAAGGCTGTGCTATATACGTCTTCCTATAAGATCATAATATAAACAAAAGCTACAGACAAAATCTTCAAGCATTTTTCCTGTGGAGGCGAATTTAAAAGTTTCAGATCCCCGAGACCTTGAGATTTAGCCTTCAAGGTCGTCTGAGGTCAACCTTAAGGCTGCCAAAAGATGCACCATATATAACTTCCTATATGCTGAAAATACACAATGTCAAGGACCTCCACTGGCATGTTTTGAAACAAAAAGAGAACTGATATGATAGTTTTCAAGAAAATATCCGAAAATTGAATTTATCGGGCCTTTGGGGGCATTTGAGCCTAGATTGCAGGACTTTCGAGCTACACAAAGCATTCCATCTTGATACACAATGTCAAGGACTCCACTTAACATGTTTTGAAACAAAAATATCAAAACCCATCAGATAGCTTCCGAGAAAACAGTCAAAAACGGAATAGTGGGAAATTTTGGGCCTTTTCAGCTTATATTTTGGGCCTTTTTAGCCATTAAAGGCATTCCGTCTTCATACACAACGTCAATGACACCCGTTTTCAAACAAAAATTTCAAAACTGATCAGACAGTTTTTGATATATTTTGCTTTTTTTCGGCGAAAAAGGTCGCCAAATCAGCAAAAACTATTGAACAAGGGCCACTGGCCTCATAGGAAGAGCTTTGAAAATGTTTGCACAGAACTAGTTCAAAACCTATTCGTATCCTATTCGGTACATATATGTTGTGGCCATATTGTAACTGTAGCCCATGATATTGTACTGGCCAATCATTTGCTTATTGTTGATTTGGCCTAATATAAATTGATTGATACCATTATTAAGGTACTCATTCCATCTAGTCCCATCTTCCAAACTAGATGTTCTCCAGTGACTGACGACTGCTGGAGTGTATCTCCCGTAGCCCTATCACCCCCCCCCCCCCCCCCCCCAAAAAAAGTCACAACCCCCCCCCCCCCCCAACTATTAATAGATTCAACTAGCAAAAATCGATGTTAACTTATTTTCATATTATGACCATAACTACTACAAGCATCAAATTAATATTTACCAGAACCTTTATCTTGAACCTAATAGTCAATGTTTCATGTCCTAACTGACAGAACCTTTACCTTATTGTGCCCAATAATAAATGTTTTATATCTTAATTAAATTTACTGTGGTCAATAATAGACCTAATTAGTATTTATCCATCGGTTTATTTTTGATCTCCATCAGTAGACATGCTATATGTCTTGTTAATTGTCTAAACAATTGTCTAAACAATGTCACAGCTCAGAATGCCACATCACGATTCCCATGCAACCAATAATAGTGGTGTAGCAACAACAGGCCTATCTGATCATACGTGACATTCAACAGATGGCGCTCTTGAAGCATGCAGTAGGCCCCTACAGGAAAGATGTGCCGTCCATTATGATGAGAACTGTCATTTTGTGACAAACGTGATGATGTGATTCAGATTGCTGCATTACGAACTCGACTGGCGAGTTTTGCTTTGATCATTTGTGTACGATTCCAATTACTAGTAACCTATCATGCACAAAATAATCGAGCAATTGAAACATGACTCAACCAACAAATCATTGATTTTAAAAGATGATTGATAAGCTATGATCAATTGATTTATTTTTGTATTAACAGTATCTCGTGATGTCATCTCATTAATTATTCATTAGGCTATGAGGCACGCTCACCGCGATGTTTAGGTGGAAGAGGAGGGGGGAGGCATGAAGAAAGTGAACGTGTCATCGGCATATTATGATCTCTCGAGGTGGATCTTATTTCTGAAATCCATCAGTAATCGCCGATTGCGATCTTGCAGATAGTTTAGCGATATATTCATGCGAGAAAAGTCAGAAAACTCATCGGACCATTCAGCAGACCTGATTTTTACCCGGGTGCGGGCCAGCTTTCACTTATCACGATTGGGTCGTAGTCGGATGGGAGGGGGGTTAGGTGGTGCAGAATGGGGATGAAGCGGGTCGAGTGTGGCTGGCTGCCTCGCGAACCACTAGGAGGGGGCCACACTCATTTGCATTTGGCCTACTGGACATACCAGCACTTGCCACAAGTTTTCAATTATTATGTTGCCGTATCAAGCGTTTTTCCATTTTTGCAATAGCTTATGTACTATCTATGTAGTGTGGAATGTTTATGCAAAATTTCGAGTGCATTTGATACAAGAAAGCCCTGTTTCAGAGAAGATCAAAACGGGAGTGGTGATGGGTGATGAAACGGTGACACACAAAAAAAATAAACGGTCGGAACACACGTCTCCTGTGGCTATTATTGCTTATAACTTATTACAGTAACCATACTTGGGTACACGGGTGTCATATTCTTTCCAACTGGCCCCGGGCCCTCCTATTTAGCCACAATTGAATGGTCTGCTCTGGCTCCAAGTCGGACTTTCAGAAATGTAAACAAAGGAAAATTCTCCAAAATCCAAAAAAAACCAACATCATAGAGGAAGAGCTCTGCTCTTCCTAATAAAAAAACCAAAAAAAAACGTTTCAGGGCATTAGCCCAAGGAATATTTAGAATTTTTATACGGACAGACGACAACAGACAAAAACCCATGACAACAGCACATAAATGTATGGACCGGTAATCTGAAACATACCTCCGTCTTGAAATATTTGTGAGTTTTTTTGTGAGAATTTTTTCAAAGATTCGATCTCAAACTGTATAGATAGAAATGTTCACGACGAAAGACGATGACGGTGGACACAATGCCACCCCAACGGTTATCACCAAAGGTCCGCTAACCCAATATACTAGTGTTGTGGTGGAGCACTCAAGTTCATCTCTGGTGATATTTCAAACAAGATATCCTGCCACTAATTTTCACACTCTAACCTAGCCCAAGGTACACCAAAATAACTCCAGTAAACATTATAATACTTAGTTTTATTGAAAATGTTCATTTCTTGAACATCAATAGCGAAATGTTCTCTCAGCCTCACCCATACAACACATATAGTCATATTCCCTCGAAATACACAGAGACAAAAAAAATCACAAAATTATCTCTCCACATCAAGTTAGTTTGCAATTGCAAACAAAGTTGAATAAATCAAATTATTATTATTATAGTTCAACAAAGCTCACTGATGCACCAACTGATATTTATAGTCTTCAAGATATGAGATTTTCCCAAACACCCTGAATTTCATGTTTATTATACCGCTGTTTCCAAAAACTATTTCTCGACTTTCTGACACACCGTACAAGTTAAAGATATGGATTGAGGAAAATCGCCAAACATATCGATAATAGATTGCCTTCCAAATTAAAGTAATATTATCTCACATTCAAAATCATTAGCAAAACAAGACAGAACTTCATTTCATTGACATGCTAAAGGCTTACAAGCTGCACCATATATAACTTCCTACATGCTGACAGTTGTTGTCATTGCTAGTCGCACATTCAGATTCAATCAGTGGTGTCAAATTGATCACGAAACGAGGTTTAATGATAAACACGATGATCATAACGTAGCGTTTTCAAAGTATCAACAGGTGAAACGATCATAACGTTTTTTTTCAATATTTTAAATGCAAGGATGCTCGAACAAATTTTCCACTGTCACGTTGCTTCAAACTACCGAGAATAGAAAAAAATTTCATCTGTTTTACTTATTCGCATGATGCTCACATAAACATCGCAGCCATCAATAGAAACATTAACACCATGTACATACAGGTTACTACAGGTTATTTTAACATCACCTTTGCATAGTTACACTCCGATTCATTACACTCTGAGGATATTATTTGTAAATGTGGTACCAATCTAGCCGATAATTCACATGTGAGGAACATGATAGTTGGACAAAAAAAATGAATATGAAGTAGGATTGAAATTAAGTCCAAACAAGAACATGAACTGTTCATTACAACACACCCTGCTAGTCTTTTTGTTGTTTTGTTGTCTTTTTCCTAATTCACCATTTACGACAATTACCTACTAAGTATACCACAACAAAACGAAACAAACTGTAACATAAGGGTACACATAAATACATCTTCATTTTGCACATGAACATATTTCCGTAATCCTTGATATACATATTTACAAGTGTATAATATTTACATAACATTTATACTGTATACAAGTAACAATAGGTCAATTTTGTGACACTACATCGCTTTCGCCTTCGTTCTGGTTTTTCCTTTTTTCTCCTTTTTCTTCAGTCCGTCCATGTTTCCTTTTAATAAATTAGCGTATGCCTGTAAAAACAAAAGCACATGATAGTGAAATATTTCACACCGCAGAAACCCCCATTACTTGCAACATTGAGTAAGCAAGCAAATGTTAGGTTTATTAGTTCAAGTATCATTTAATATAGAAGAGTAAATAGTAATACTGGTATGGTAATTTTCATTACGAGGAATGCTATTTATATACTGTTTATAGGCAAACATTTCGCAAAGGTTAAATTTAGGAGATAATACTCACTAGCTGGAATTTGTTGACATCCCTTTGATTTATCTGCAAAGAAAAACATAGTCAAAATCTGGCTTAAGAATAAGCTACCAAATCCAATCAGAATTTACTTCACTTTGAAATCAAATGTCAAATCATTTTAACCCTTTACTTATTCCTATTAGGCTATTATTTAGCAAAGATGTGAGTATACAAATATTACTGTAAACATATGAAATTTCATGATGTATTAATTTCGCGAATTTCGCATTTGAAAAAAAAATCGCGAAAATAAATACACGCGAATACACGGTTATTCAATTGGGGGGCCGACCATTCACAACAGTCACGAACTTAAATCCTCGCGAACAGTTTGAGATGTTGAAAACACGAACATTGATACACGCGAAATTTTATATGTTTACAGTAGTATGGTTGTAGACTACAGACACATATCATAAACGATGATTATTTGATTTTTAAGGGTTTTACATATTCAATATGATAAATTCAGATCACCACAACTTACAACTGTACTAATTTTCTTGCTTCCTATGGAGGCCCTAATGAGACATTTATATTCGGTGGGTTCGGCGGGTTGCGGTCTTCCCTCACGAGGCTTTGGTTTTGTTTTACCGTCATCTGAAATAATCAAAAATATGTTGAAAATATTTGTCAGAGTATTGCTTGTGTCAGATACAAAATTGTAATCATGGGTATACTTGGATTCCAGCTGAAGCGACGGGGAGCGTCCGTGATGGCTGTCACTTTCAGGACAAAAATGTACTGGACATCTTTTCAACAAATAAATCAAAATCTTGCACAAATGTTCCCTCTAGACCTCATCTGTATATCGATGGGACACAGAGGATATACATTTTATAAATGATCAATGACTTACTTTTACACAAGCTCATGGAATATTTATTAAAAAAAATCTCATTGATCGTTTCAAATATGTATGCCCTATGTCCCCTCAGCTCACGATTTTTGGTTATAGTTTTGTTTTGAATGATCGGATCAACTTAAAATTTTGTGTCTTAATTGAGGGTCATGCCGCAATTTTTCACCACATTTCAGAATTCTATCTGAAAAATTGAAAAAGTTGGCAATCTACCCCAATGTTAAACTTCAGTACTAAACGGGATCAAATAAATTCCTTTAAATTCAGGGCTTGTATCATGTTTATGCATGCACAGAAATGAACCTATAGATTAGTTTTGATTTGAAGTCGCATGGCACCGTCAGTGTATATTAAGTAAATGTGTTTATTTTGAAGCAATCCATCGAATAAAAGTTTATTTAGGAGAATCAACATTGTAAACGTGATTAAATATACTCCCCTCATGTAAATACATTGAAGTGTGTCGAAATAAATTCTATTCTATTCTATACATGTTATAAGAACAAAAAAAAACATATAAAGGTATAAAATAAATAGTGGAGTTCGCTGTTTTTGTACTGACTCTGAAATTCCATGTTGGGGCTGAAATTTAACATTGGGGTAGGATGCCAACTTTTTTTCATTTTTTGAGATAGAATTCGGAACTTTGGTGAAAAATTGCGGCGTGATCCCCAATTAAGACACAAAAAATTTCGATTTTCATCATAACTCTCAGGGTCGAATGTAGATGGGTCGAATGTAGATGGGGTACCCCCCCCCCCTCTCCCTCCCCATGGCTGAGCCCCCCTTCCCCCCCCCTATGGCTAGCGATGCCTGTTAGTTCGAATGCTTTATGACGATATTTGGTCCCTAAGGGTAAAATGTACCAATGAATAGTCGTATCTAGGGCTAAGACAACCCAATACACAGGATACACTGATACAGCTGACAGAAGCAAACTCACATCTTTTCATCGTTATGTTGAGGGAACCAGCAGATTTCGTTTTCTGGAACAACCGCGTGAGCTCGCTCAGAAACTGCAATACACAGAAAGAACGAGTAATCGTCAATACATTTGAATTCATTAACGATTCCCAACCAGATTAGACTGAAACATAGTTACTGATGAAAATACACTTACGGTATCATTTTCTAACAGAACCATGTTGTCAATTTTTCAAGCGACCTTCACCTTTGTGGTAAATATTTGTAACGGCGGCTGTGATTCGCTAATTTCTCAAGGCGCAAAAATTACCACACTCGCTTGTCTTTCTTGTTGCACATATAGCACGAACGCGTGAGTATTTCTGGATGTCCCAAAAATTAACCCCAACACAATAAAGGAATATAATAAATGTCAGTTACATCGAGAACTTTTAGTAGTATCCCAAGAATACCGGGTACTTTTATTCTAGTAGATCTGTCCTTTAAAATCGGGAATCAGTTTACAATTTACATGGTTACGTCATGATTGATTCTCGTATGTCATAGCGTCGTCATTGTGCTGTATTCGCTTCGCTGTTGACACGTGGTCCGACTCCGTGACCTACTCGGCACGTGATGCGGAATTCGAAATGTGCTTAAATGTGCAAAGAAAATCGATAACTCTTTTGCGCTCGTTCGTTCCACGTCATGTTTCTGTAGATACTAGTATCATAGGCAACACTGCCTCGTTGGCCGCGCGCTGTTAGCTTTGTTGCCTCGTACATGTGCGTAGGCGACGGTGTCACATGTACACGTTCAAAACCGGCATGAAGGTTCGCCAAACTAATAGCCTAGTAAAACTATTAGACTATAGACAGGCAATGCCTAAATTGCCATGCCTGACTGCAAAGTAACCACCACGGAAACATCTAATGACAACATGGACGAGAAGGTGGTGCAATCGGCTACATTCAAGGAACAACGACGCGCTATCTCAGAAGACGGCGAAGAAGACTGTGATACAAGTCAAGATGCAGAAGAATATCTGGCTAGCGGATGGTCACCTCGACACGGCAAGAAGGAGAGGTGCGCCCCAATAGTCCTTTCTGATGGCCAGAAGGATAATATAGTGGCATGGGTACAGTCAAACCAGTGCCTCTACAACAAAGGTCAGTGCACACTGCATAGATATGTGTTGATACATAGCAATCTAACATATACACATTATGTTGCCACGCGACACGGTGTTTCAGTGATCTTAACATTTTCATAACTCAATCTTTCAATCGATTTCACTTTTCTCCATTGTTGGCATCATATTTAGACTTATCATATTTATTTTTTCCCGAGCATACAATTACATGGCCAAATAACTTACGAGGTTTTATTCATTATTATTTGATGGCAATATTTTTTCGTATAAACTTCTACAGTACGAATTATTAAAATGGGCTTATATTTGAATTACCGATTCAACAATTAGAATTAGCTATTCAGTTTTTTCATTAAACATACCAAGATAATTATCCAACCGCTACAGGTCATTCCAGGTATAAAGATGTCGAGTATAAGGTCCAACTCTGGGAAGAGAAGGCCGCCGATTTTGGGCTCACAGCCAAGGCACTGACGACTTGGTGGAAAAACCAGCGTACCAAATACGGACGCCTGACGCGATCCGTGGGACCAAATTGCTCTGGATACAAGGGAGACAGTGAGGAGGATGCCTGGTGCCGCCGTAACTTGCGCTTCTTAGACAGGTTCATAGCCAGGACGCGGTCTAGGAACGGTGTCGATGTAAGTTTTGTTTCCAGATTTTGTTCGGTGGTTCACCGGGCTTTCAGGTTACAGGAGATGATGTACAATATTATACAATGTGTTGCTCAAAACGTGTAACAATACCCGCCAGTTCGTTATATCATCTACAAGCCAATATCAGTAATGATTTAAAATCAGATCTGATAAAGAATGGGTATATTTGTATAGTATACAATGGTAGTTTTATTAATGTTGTGTGAATGTCCAATAATTCAGATCTAATGTGTCTCAATGTTCAAAATGCAGCTTGATGCACGCATGAGACAGATGTACCCTGAAATAACACTGTCAGAAACCGATTTGACGGCAGCAACACGTGACATCGACGACTTCGAAAATGAAAGCAAAAGCAGCGTCACTGGTGACACTGAGACGTCCGCTAGTGTGACTGGCCTTCCCGTCTTGACCCGCGGGCAAAAGCGAAAGTTTTCGCCGGAGAATGAATCCCCTTTTGTACTGGTTCAACCAGAGGTCATCGCGGAGCGGCTGCGTCCAAATACGGAGTTGTCCAGTAACTGCAGTGGTACCTCTAGCGGTATCAGCAGCAACTGTGAGGAGAGAAGGCATTGGGCGGCCTGGATGTCGACGGCCATGCAACAGATCCACGACAGTCTCTGGCCAAAGTGAGTTTACTTCTCCTTGCATGGGTTCCTTCCCTACTGTGTATTCTTTTGTTTCTGCACATTTTGCTATTTTGGTCTACAGTATACTTTAGTATAGTACAAATTGCCCTACACATTACTGATAATGCGCCATGCAATCATAATTCATGTTTCACCATGGATGTCTTTATAAATAGTAAACTATGAGTATATGGTTCCTGCATCTTTTCGCCCTCAGCTTCATGCAGGACAGTCTACAACTGATAAACGACTACAGTGCTAAAACCAGAGCTCTTTTGGAGTGTGCCGTGAAGAAGGAGCCTGCTACGTACAATGATCCATAGCAGCAAGCGAACAGTTGTAGTTGTCTCCACATTGTTATGGACTGTCTTCGCACATACCGAATGCATGGACACCGTGATGAGTTTAATTCATTACCTTCTCGCATTGATCACCTCAAGAGTGTTCAGCATATTATACTGGAAAGCCACAGACATGATGAACATGATATATTATCGTGACAGACTCGACTGCTACTACATATTTGTTTTATCATAATGTGTTAATCGAAAATGTGTCGTATATTAAAATGTTTTATTGTAAAAAAATGATGAGTTGTTCGCTTGCATTTACCTCGATCGAATCACGATGCAGTTCAGTAATTACAATGTCATCACTCATTCGTTCGCTTTGTAAAAGTTCTACTTGTTTCAATCAATCATATTATATTCGTGGCCGTAAAGATAATAGTGAAATGTGTTAGTGGTACAAAGTTATGCCAACTTCTACAAAGTTTTGCCTTTTTCCGCGATGAATATTAAGTAGAACCGTACCAGTATTTGATACACAATATCAGAAATACATAACGAGAGACTCGTTATGTATTTTCTGACAATATCTAATAAACTTTTGAGCCTGGTTTGCACAATCAAACTCCTTCAAACTTTTACTTGAACTAACTAGTACTAGTATCATGCAAATATGATGTGTACTCATATGAAAGATCTCACTGATCTGAGCAAAATGGTCTTTACGGTATGTCAATATCACTATCCGTTCAAAAGTTACAGCCATTTGAAACTGCCATTCTGGCACAACATTACAGAAAAGTTTCAGCAACTCGTTAATATGGAAGAAGTTAATGAGAAATCATGACGTCATGAGGGGAACAAATTTTAATTGGGATATTATAGGCCATGAAAATATGATTCTCATTGACAGTTCTGACAATCTGGCTAGTGCATATTGTTATATACCACAAATAGTCAATATCCACACAAACTGTACTGTTGCTATGGTTACCAGTCTCCCTAGAGCCTTAGTTACCCATGATTGCCATGACTGTTACCTGCCAAGTCAAGCTATCTGCAGACTTTCTGTCGATCATTTATTAATTAAATTGATATAGTGCCCGAGTCGGCACCGTTTTCATTTGTGCATACCCTATTCTAAGTGGGTTTCTGGCAGAGAGAGAGAGAGAGAGAGAGAGAGAGAGAGAGAGAGAGAAAGAGAGAAAGAGGGGGGGGGGGAGTATTTTTCGAGCTGATCAAAACAATACAATGTACACACAATAAGAAATGGTATTATAGGAGACAGAATGAGGTGTGACAACTGAGCCGCCAGGCTGCACCCATTATTAGGGTCTGGGGAAAAAAGTATATGTAAATATCAACAGCTGTTGAAAATCTGAGTTATTTCCTTCAGATGAAAGATATATCCGGAAAAGTAAGTACATTAAAAATGTATTGATTTCATTGGATTGATGGATGTGATCAAGGTTTATTCACGAAAATGTTTGGCTAATGTGCGATAGGAACTAAGTCGGCATACAACTCAGCACTATGACGGCAGTGTTTTTTTGTAAATTCGCATGGGAACGACATAGAATACGAGTTGTATGATATTTGAATTGATCTCGTCATTCTATTGGGGTTAGCATTTCCTTTGGTTACTTTGGTTACCTTCGATTTGTGACAAGGATATTTTTTTTCTGTATGGCAATACGACTATCAAACACTGATCTAGATCAGTGTTCTCGGACGACACTATGAGTGTGCTAAATACGCGTTAGTGTGGTAAGCTAGTTTTCCTGTTTGCGTCTGTTTTTAGACATGAGAATTTCGGCCAATAATAGCCATCGTTAGAAAACCTAAAGTCTGGGAAAACACAAAAACCGGCTTTTTGGTCTCATTATCCAATTTATACTTTATTCCACCACAAAATCATTATGTCAGAGCAAAATTCAATGAATATAACGGAAGCCGAGGCTGCGCTTTATGATCGACAGATACGACTGTGGGGCTTGGATGCGCAAAAGCGGTTTGTATTTGGTTTCTTCTGGGACTTTCCTCAATTATCGCCCATGCATTGAAGTTTCTTTTAGTTCAAATGGCAATGAAGCATTCACAGAAACAGTCTACTTACTTAGAGCTGTTGGCGATGCCATAGACAATGGTATTCCACTGCACTTGCATACACAATATGATATTTAGGTTGTGTCACTGATTCCCTCAGAAGTCAGAATGATAAATAACATTTTTCTTCCAGGCTGCGTGCGGCCACAGTTTTGCTGATCGGGATGGGTGGCCTCGGAGCAGAGGTCGCTAAAAACATTGTACTTGCTGGGGTCAAATCTGTGACTCTTCTTGATCACAGAGTGGTATGTGAAAAGTTTGTATGTTCTCGACTATTTGTATATACAATTAAATATTTTTAGTCTCATTTGATGTAAAATTTTGCTAGGAACATATTCCCATACAGTTATTTCAATAATGTGCAAATGGACATATTTCATGGATTTCACCGGTTTAACAGGTGACCGAAGCTGATGCTTGCAGTCAGTTCCTCGTCAACAGGAGTGATTTTGGAAAAAATGTGAGAAATTACTGTGGGAATAATTTTGTTACACCAACTGACAATTTTAAATTAGTTTGTGTTAAACACATCAGTTATTATCCTATATTTGTGTGACTGAAAATCAAATCGAAATTGTGTAAATTGCCAGAGAGCTGAGTGTTCACACAATCGCACGCAACTGCTGAATCCAATGGTTGAAGTCAGCTATGACAACTCTGAAGTCGATAGCAAGGACGACGAATTCTTCAGGAGGTTCCATGTGATCTGTGCCACGTGTTGCAGCGAGGAACAGCTGCTAAGAATCGGCGACATCGCTCACGACAGCAAGATCATGTTCTTCGCGGGGGATGTCAACGGTTATTATGGTTACTCATTTGCAGACTTGAATGAGCATGAATATGCAGAGTGAGTGGAACAAATGAAGTGTCATGATGTGACTTTGTATGTATATATCGACTGAAAAATATTTGAGAGATAAACTAGCAAACAGTAGCATGAAGTCCATACAGCTTGGTCAATTTAATACAAAAGTACATGTACTTTCCAAGTAACTTGATGACTTTTGAGACATTCACATTTTTTTGTCAGTGAATATTTGACCATTCATTATGGGCATTTGTTTTACAACATCAAAACGATGCCTTATGTACATTTGCACTATCTACAATGACCTACTCATTCATGTATGTCTTTTTAAGTGACATTGTGGAGAAAAAGAAGCAACCAGCAAAGTCAGAAGATTTAAACTCTGATGAACCTCCGAGTAAAAAGTTGAAGTCAGATGATGAAAATACAAAAACAGTCAAAAAGGTTTGATTTTTTTTTTTCTAATGAGAACTTCCTGGCATAAATGGACATATCAATTCATTCATTTTTTTTATAAAATTGATATTGCACTTGATTGCACACTTTTCCAAAAAAGTCTATATTTTGAACTTGTACATGACATGTATTATAATTGTACTAACAGGTTAGTCATTCAGTAATTCCTTTATTCAGGTAGCAAACTTCCCTTATTCAGGTAGCAAATTCAGGTAATTCCTTTATTCAGGTAGCAAACTTCCCGAGTTTACGAGCGTCACTGAGTATGGATTGGTCAACTCCTGAGAACACAAAACGCCTGAAACGTACTCCATCTGCACTATTCATATACAGAGGTATGGATTTTTCTCCGAAAACGTTGGATTGATAATTTGTTGATAACAAGCTGTAGTTTTCAAAATGAACATTGTGCAGATTTAATCGTTAAATGAAATATTTCCATTTTGTTAACCTTATGTATATATACAATACAGAATTGAAATGACAATCTTAATAACAATACATGTAGTACATACAATTCACTATTGATTATAATGATGTGATAATGTTGACTGGATGGTTGAAGTTACCTTTATATTCCAGTACTGGCAGCGTTCCGCACAAAACTCGGCAGAAGTCCGGACTCGAAACAACTGCAATCAGACAAACAGACATTGATGGAACTCCGTGATTCAGTGATGACAGACCTGAAAGTTGACAAAAGTTTGATTCCTGAAAATTTTGCAGAGTCAGTTGGTAGATTTGGGGGCAAATATTTTATTTACAATATTCAAGTGTACATATTCACCCATTTAGATATGCTTTTTTTCTCGAAAATTGATTCAAAATTTCACAGTGAATGAATTGGTCGATATCAACGCAAGTTACAATCTATTACCATGTAAACACAAGGCACCAATATGATATATTTTAGCAGAAAGTTCATATCGTATCACGATTTGAAAAGCCAATGCCTACTCACTAATAAAACTTGCTTCTTCCAGTTTCTGCTTCGCAGAGTTGAGCCCAGTTTGTGCAGTGACTGGGGGTGTGATGGGCCAGGAAATTATAAAGGTTGGATTCACATAACGAGGGTTTTAGTTTTTAATTTTTAGTTTAAATCACACATATGAATGCAACTTTGTTCATTGAATTGGGAAAATTAACTAATTCTGTCAATACTTCTGGATCCTTACTAAAAGGCTTTTTGTGAATATTAACGATATCCAACATTTCATTTCATGCTGATGGTGAAAAAATACACACACAGTATTAAGTAAATGCTATGGAGTCTTACATTGAAACTTACCCTGTTCTCAATAATTTCCAGGCTGTATCACAGAAGGACACCCCACACAGGAACTATTTCTTCTACAACGCAGTGGATGGCAGTGGAATGGTCAACTTCATCGGCTAAATCCAACAGAAAAACACACACAACAGCAATCTCAAAACATGAATGTCATATAACTGAATGCAAATAAATGATTCATTTATTTAGAATATATTTGTAATTTGTTTGTAATGGCTCAACAAGGCTATAACAAGTTGTAGTTTTTGTCTCACGCCCCCTGACTTTTGACCTTATTTTCAAGGTCAGAGCACAAAATGGCTGATATCTTGCTTCTTATCACCATTACAGCTTAGGAATCAATCGTGAACATAAATGAAATGATGTATGCTGAATATTTTGATGACCTCGAATTTGACCTTTGACTTCATTTGTTATGCTGAGCGATACTTACCTCTGATTCTGGGGAGGTTAATTAGCGAACTCTCATTCGTCAAACACACATGAAAGTTTAATATGGGTGAATAAAAGCTAGACTAACTTAGCTGGTCCGTTTGGACCCTGTGCAGGTGAATGGTAGTTACCTGAGCAGTTCACCCTCCATGTGTGATCACGTGATCGTTTCAGTCCATCGCCGCCTTGTTAGGTTACCGTACCATTGGTCCGATAGCCTATTGGCATGGTGTTGCATCCGGCGTCTGTCCGTCGTCCGCCCACATTTTTATCTTTAAAGTTTACAGTCGAATATTTCTGAAATTTTGCACAAAAATAGCTAAAATATTCCCAGGAAAGTTTTTTTCTTCGTTTTTTAATTTTTCACATTTTCCTCGAAATGGCTGTGATGCGTATAAGTTTGGTTGCCCTTGAATCGCCGGTCTGCGTGTGGCGGCCTATTTAAATTTTTGACGGGTCGACAAAAAAAAAAAAATTCGGTCAAAAACGCATTACTATCCATTTTGGGCCATGTCTAGGCAAAAACCTTTTTTTGGAATTTTCGCCACTTTTCTCCTTCATAATGGGAGCTGTCAGAACTTTACTCATAGAACGCCTGAAGATAGAGCTTAGACTTTCAAATGGAAAGTCATATATGGCGACTTGTGTGACCTTGAATTTGACCTTTGATGACCTTGAAAGGTGGAAACAGCCATTCTTTGGTCCAAAAAAATGCCCAGATTTGCCTCTATAGATGAAATGCTTGCAGATAGAGCTTATGTTCGCATTATGAACATATAGGAAGATATATACGGCACAACTAATGATGACCTTGAACTGGACCTGAGATGACCTTGAGTGCCAAATATCTGACTCGGAATTTGTAAATTGGCCTGAGCGGCCTATACGCTTGCACCCAGATGTATTCTGTATTATGAACATCAAATACCAAATACCACAAATCAAACACTGCACATGTACATGTCATGGTGACATTGAAGTTCACATGGATGACCTTGATTGGTAAATCTCAAGGTAATATGTTCACACTGATAACCCTGATTGGTAAATCTCAAGATCTGTTACCTGCCATTATCCAAACCAAAATTGTCCGGTAACCTATCTTAGCCTTTGGGCTAATTTTTCACTTTTTATTTGGTGAGCTCGAGTCAACTACATTCTATTCTTCACTCGGACTTTGAAGTTTTTCATGTCATTGGAATTTTTCGTTTTCTACGATGGATAAGCAGCCTGCGAGGCAGTGTTCGAAGTGTGGACACTGTGCTATTGTGCTATTCGAAGTGGATCCACACGAGCAATGTTCATCGTGCCGGCTGTTTGTCTGTTCTGTTTCGCAACGATATCGGGTTTGTGAAGATAGGACAACGGCAAGTTCGAGGAGATCGAGCGTCGTAAGACGGACATGGAGAAGAAGAGGGCCCGATCGTCTGACAGGCGTTCTGTCGAATCTTGTACTTCTTCCAGGATGGATTCGCTTGAGCTTACCGGCCGGGAATCTTCAGTCCTCGATCTCCAACCTCAACGCTCTTGTCGCTGCTCTGGTGGGTAAGAACGCAGTCACTCCTACACCCATGCTGGACGAGAGGCCGGATCCGCTGATCACCAAGGACGTTTTTCTGGTGGTAGGGGGGGGGGGGGTCACGCAGCACGATCACCCTACTCCACCTGCTCCCCGCCGAGTTGATTCCAGCGACGACCAGTCCTCTTCCGTGCGTTCGCGTGGTGCCGTTTCACTTCCAAGCCTCGTCCTTCTTCCCGTTCCGACCATGTAGACAAAGGTGACCGTGAGACTGGACGTCCCTCTTCCAGCCGTGGTGCGGACCGCTTCAGAGACTGGGTCTACGACCACAGGCGGTAGTACGATTTTGATTGTTTCTACTGAGAGGAGGCGGAGTGCTACTACCGTTATGGCCGTTTGTCTAGGGATGCCTATGAGGAGTACGGTTCCAGGACCGACTGTGACAGCGACCGTGATCATGACCGTCCTCATGATCATGACCGTCCTCATGATCACGTCGACCGCAGGGACCGTCATCATAGTGGCAAGGACTACCATTCCAGTCGTGAGGATCGGCCACGCTCTGGCGACATGGATTCCAGGTCTGCTTCCTCTGATCGTTCTTCCAGGTCGGATTGTGATCATTCGGTGGAGAAGATCGCCATTCCCTCGTCCCTTCCACAACCGCTCCCGCCTACGCAACCGGCCGTTCGGGAGTCGTCAGTCGAGGTGCCACCTGTCAAGAAGCTCTGTATGGCTAGTCCGGCCAGGTCTACGGACACTGTCACTTCCAAGTCTGCTTCCAAGTCAGAGGATGAGACCTTTGCTCAGGTAAGGTATTGGGTACGAGTGTCAGCAGTATCTTGACAATGCACCAGGACTTGCTCAACCGTTAGCCACTCTCGACAGGGCACACACACAGGGACCCCCTCCCCACGGGGCATGTAACCCTGAGTAAAGTATGTTTGCCCTATACAAGCCCGTGACATGACCAGTTGATCACGCCTGGACTTTTCGTTTATTGGGGGTACTACAACCAGATGGTTTAAGTTTGTGTAACTTGTTATCACCCTGCTCATCCCAGAATGACTGCCATTCTGCGTACAAATACGTGTGGATGAGCAGCTTGAAGTCAGAAAGTGGCACCCTGGAAAATGTGACGTCCAGATCAAGAACTGCCCTGGCAGCCTGGTCGACACGCTCATTCCCAGGAATGTCCACATGACTGGGTACCCAACAAAATACTACAACTTTATGCATTTGAAAAATACGTTGATGTTCAAGTCAATGTTTAAATCCGCCAATACATGTTTCATGCGAATACCAAAGGTTGGTATCGCATTTGGCCTGGATTCAAACAGACGAACACACTTAGGTTTGAAAACAACATTATGGGCTGGATTGTTCGGTAGAGACATCAGCTTGATGGTATACTGAAGTGAGAGTTTTTCCCTCCTACGATAAAGGGAGGGTTCGTTGGCCTCAACATACAGGCTCTCCATGGGAGAGGTTCTGAATGCACCGAGACACAAACGCAACCCCTGGTTATGGATAGTATCCAAAGCCTTTATGTACGAGGGTATGGCTGAGCCATAAACTATCGAACCATAATCGAGCTTTGACCGGACGAGTGCCCTGTATAAACGGAGCAGCACGTCACGATCAGCTCCCCAGTCCATATGTGATACTACCTTGAGAAGGTTCAGAGCCTTGTGATTGTTTTAATGTACTTGACGTGGGGTATGAATGATAGTTTCCTATCAAAGAATACCCCTAAAAACTTGAATTGTTCCACCAAGGGAATAACTGTACCATTTAACTTTAATTCTGGTTCAGGGTGCAACTTGAGCAAATTGCAGAAATGCATGCAGACAGTTTTCGTTTTGGAGAAGCGAAAACCGTTCCGGTATGCCCATTTCTCAATTTGCGCAAGGCACTGCTGTAATTGACGTTCTATTGTATGCATTTGTTTCGATGAATAGCATACAAGGAAGTCATCCACATAGAGTGAAGCATTGACTCCAGGGGACAAAATCCTTACTATGCTATTGATTTTGATACTGAACAGGGTTACAGACAAAATGCTGCCTTGCAGGACACCCTCCTCCTGATCAAACATATCGGAGAATGAAGTGCCCACCCTGACAGTAAATTTACGATTGGATAAAAACTGTGAAATGAAGGAAGGCATACGACCACGAAGTCCTGCCTCATGGAGGTCCTTCAGGATACCGTGTTTCCACGTCGTGTCATATGCCTTCTCCAAATCGAAAAATATTGCCACCATGTGCTGGCGATTAATAAACGACTCCCGTACAGCAGTTTCCAGTCGAATAATCTATTCTTCCGGAAACCGCTCTGGAATGGAGTGATAACTTTATTAGATTCTAGATAAAATACTAATCTAGTATTGGCCATTCTTTCCATTGTTTTGCAAACACAGCTGGTCAAAGCAATAGGACGATAATTCGTTGGGTTGGTAGGATCCTTCCCAGGCTTAGCGACCGGAATGATTGTAGCCTGTCTCCAACAAGCAGGGAAGACCCCACCAACCCAAATTTTATTGAATATATTTAAAAGAGTCTGAAGTGCAGGCTCTGGTAAGTGTTTCAGAATCTGATAGTGAATCTCATCGGGCCCAGTTGCAGTGTCATGGGCCCGTTTGAGAGACTCCATCAGTTCTGACATTTTAAAAGGACAATTATAGTACTCCGTATTGTTGGATCTGAAATTGAGAGGTTTCTGTTCCTCCCTCACCTTATAGGACTGGAAACAATCTGTATAATGAGAACTGGATGAATTATGGGATACGGTTGAACCCAGAACATCAGCAATATCCTTGTTATCGATGATGTCCCGGTTGTCCAACCGTAGCTGTTTTACACCAGTAAATTGACGTTTGCCTAAAATTTTCTGGACCATGTCCCATACTTTCTTATTAGGCGTTCGATTATTAAGCTTGGAGACATACTGTCTCCAGCTATTTTTCATTGCTTTCCTCATAACTTTCCTGGTAAGAGCATATTGATGTTTATAAGCCATTAAATTTGTTTGGGTGGGGTGTTTACGAAAGATCCGGAGAGCTCTCTTCCTAGCAGAAAGAGCCTCCTGACAATCTTCGTTCCACCATGGCTTGTTCTTTTTATTAGAAAAAGCAGGGGTTTTGGGTATTGTCATTTCAGCAATGAAATGCAATACAGATGTAAATATCTCCATTGGGTCATCCTGAGTGTGAAATCAAGTTAAACATTAAACAACGAAGGATGACCCAATGAGGTATCAATTGAAGAAAATGTTCCATATGCAGGATGAGTATATGTTGGAGTACCATCATTCCAAATACATAGTTCATTATCACTTATAAATTGCTCTACTACCCTGCCCTTAGCATTGATATCATCACAACCCCACAGATGATTATGGGCATTGAAATCTCCAACAATGATATATATATATATATATCATTTATTTCGCATCGCCTTGATACAATTGTTGAGTATGGAACAGAAAGCACAATACAATTGTTAAATATAATTGATTCAATTGTTTGGAGTGTAGAACATAGAAACTATATTACGTAATGCATAGAAAATCTATGATTGCCCTGACTTCTTCAGGGTCAAGTACTGAATTCAGCGAACCATCTCTCAATAAACATAGTTCTCGAATTGTTTTACCACAATGTTGACAATCTGCGTCACACATATATTGCTGGGTTATACATTGCTTTAACTTTGACAAAGCATGATCAAACACACAGTCATCATTCACGTTTAATTTATACAACAAAAACCTTCTATTGGCCGCCACCGATGTGGTTGAGAAAGAACATAGATTACAACATAATTTTACAATGTGAATTATAAAGTGAAGGTAGCTGTGCAATTAGGTCGTTCAACTCCTCCAAGACTTGGCTATAGCTTGGAGGAATATACACAGAACATAAAGTGAAGTTCTTCTGAATTATGAGGAACACAGCAACAGCCTGCAAGGTGCTGTTAAGATGTATGTCCCTGTGTGTAATAGTATTACTGACTAGAATCGAAGTGCCACCAACTGCACGATCTTCAGTTGATGTGGCATAATGATGGTAGGACGTATATTTCCTATAATTAAAACTTTTCTGAGGTTTTAAAAAGGTTTCTTGCAAACAAATAGCAGCAGGGCTAAAATCCTGCATGAACATTTTAATTTCATCACTATTGAATACAGTTCCAACTTATCAAACTATAATTCATTCTGCAGGAATTGATGAGGATTTACATTTACCCTTGTCACTGACAAGATTAATTTTGTTTTGATTGGAAACATCTGGAGTGGGAGGTATGACGTCAAGATCTTCCTCTTCATAGCTGAGGAGATCCATGACCTCAGACTCCCCCTCCATAATGTTCCGTTGGACTAGATTCTTGTGGCCTTAGATTGCCGAGATGACTGATCTTTTGGTAGTGGTAAGACATTTCTTTTTAACTGTTTCAGAACTGGTTTCGACTTTGATGGAAGAAGAAGAAATAAAGCTTAACGGCACTTTGGGCTCAAGAAGGCCATTTCAGTGCCAAACAAGGATATAAAGTGTCAAGAATGATAAAACCGCAAGCCCTACAATTAAAAATTTGTAGTGAACAGTAAAAGCTTACCAGGATAGTGGTGAAGAATTGATGACTAGATCTAGACTCAAAGGCGTTGACTAGAATTTATGTGTCTAAAAATAAATATATACCCCAATTTCCCGAAGGAAATTGAGGATTTTATAAACATTGAAATCCTTGAAAAGTGTGTATATGGACTGACACTCGTAGAACATGTGACGAGTGTCAGCCAAATCTTGACAATGTACCAGGAAGAAGAAGAAATAAAGCTTAACGGAACTTTGGGCTCAAGAAGGCCATTTCAGTGCCAAACAAAGATATAAAAGTGGTATCAAGAATGATAAAACCGCAAGGTCTACAATTAAAATTTTGTAGTGAACAATAAAAGCTTACAAGGTTAGCGGTGAAGAATTGTTGACTAAATCTAGATTCAAAGGAATTGACTAGATTTGTATGTCTAAAAATAGAAATATACCCAAATTTTCCGGAGGAAATTTAGGATTTTATAATATTAATATCACTGAAAACATCATATATTGACTGACACTCCTAAAACAAACGAAGAGTGTCAGCCAAATCTTGACAATGTACCAGGACATGTTCAACGGTCAGCCACTCTCGACAGGGCACACACACAGGGGCCTCCTCCCCACGGAGCAGGTGACCCTGAGTAAGGTATGTATGCCCTATATGAGCCCGTGACATGACCAGTTGATCACGCCTGGACATTTCGTTTATTGGGGTACGACAACCAATCGTTGGTTTGACTTTGTGTAATTTGTTATCAACCTGCTCATCCCAGAATGACTGCCATTCTGCGTACAAGTACGTGTGGATGAGCAGCTTGAAATCAGAATGTGGCACCATGGAAAATGTGATGTCCAGATCAAGAGCTGATGTTCAGTTAAAATATCCAAAAGTAGAGGATGGTCAATATTACAATTCTCTATAGCTTGCAGGGCTGATAGAGAATCTGAACAAATGACAAAACCCACTTCCCCGGACCGGCGGATGTGGGACAGTGCTGACAGTATTGCTTTCAACTCAGCTGTGTACACTGTACACACATCAGGGAGACGTTGTTTGTAGGTTCTCCCTGAGGTGACAGCGGCACAGCCTACTTTAGAACCATCAGTATACATAAACTTAAAATTTGGATAATTGAACTGAACATCACTAAAACTACTGTGAAAATCCAAAGGGTTGATGGTAGACTTCTTCCCAATCCTGAGAGAGAAGTCAGTTATGGGAGTTTTCAATTCCCATGGTGGAACCTTTGAAATTTTTGACTCAGCTATTGTGTTCAAGTCAATGTTTAAATCCGCCAATAGATGTTTCATGCGAATACCAAAGGTTGGTATTGCATTTAGCCTGGATTCAAACAGACGAACACACTTAGGTTTGAAAACAACATTATGGGCTGGATTGTTCGGTAGAGACTTCAGCTTGATGGTATACTGAAGTGAGAGTTTTTCCCTCCTACGATAAAGGGAAGGTTCGTTGGCCTCAACATACAGGCTCTCCATGGGAGAGGTTCTGAATGCACCGAGACACAAACGCAACCCCTGGTTATGGATAGTATCCAAAGCCTTTATGTAGGAGGGTCTGGCTGAGCCATAAACTATCGAACCATAATCGAGCTTTGACCGGACGAGTGCTCTGTATAAACGGAGCAGCACGTCATGATCAGCTCCCCAATTCATATGTGATACTACCTTGAGAAGGTTCAGAGCCTTGTGACACTTTGTTTTAATGTACTTGATGTGGGGAATGAATGATAGCTTCTTATCAAAGAATACCACCAAAAACTAGAATTGAAGTGCCACCAACTGCACGATCATCAGCTGATGTGGCATAATGATAGTAGGACGTATATTTCCTATAATTAAAACTTTTCTGAGGTTTTAAAAAGGTTTCTTGCAAACATATAGCAGCAGGGCTAAAATCCTGCATGAACATTTTAATTTCATCACTATTGTGACGAAAGCCCCTACAGTTCCAACTAATCAAACTATAATTCATTCTGCAGGAATTGATGAGGATTTACATTTACCCATGATCATGATGGCTTAACACTAAACTTGTTGACTGTTGGTTGGGTAACAAATGTGGATCCTACATTTGTGGGTATCTTTTGGGTGGAATTGTCATTCTACCGCTTCTAGTCTGCTTGGGTTGTGATCGGTCCTGCGGTTGTATGGCCTCTGTTGACTTGCCATGTTGTTTGGGAGCAAGACTGTCTTGGCATGTTTCAAGGGCTCTGATGAGCTGTCAGTCAGCTGCCCTCTCAGTCACACATGTCCCAGCAATGTCCCCATTGCCATGCATAGATGCAGCGTCTTCGGTCTGTATCCCGGCGGAGGCAAGAGTGGGGCCCGTCTCCTTCCCGCGCAGACTTTGTTGTAGTCGCAGGGCCCAGTATGGGGAATGATCCGCTACGTAGGGCTTACGCCAATCATGGTGCACCACTTTGGCCTTCTTTGTGCTTGACCTCGTACAACAAATCACTCCGCTTGCATTGGGGGACCCTTCCACTTTTCTGCCTTCAGTTTTGGGCTCAGTCCCTTGACTTTCAGATATCGAGACAGTACACCAGATCACCAGCTTGATAATTGTGGAAGGCGGTTCGTGTATCACAGTCCTTTTTCTGTCTCATCATTGCTGTCTGCAGGTGGTTGCGTACCTGAGCAAAAGTGTTGCTCATGTTTTCTGCAAGATCATGCACAAAGTCACTGTAGTTATGATGTTTTCCTTCATGTTGAATGTTGCCAATCATCAGGTTTATTGACAAATGCACCTCGCGTTCTAACATCAGTCGGTTAGGGCTGTAGCCAGTACTAGCATGTTCACAGCTATGGTACGCAACTGTCAGCAGTTGCAGATGGCAATTCCAGTCCCTCTGACTTTTGCTGACATACGAAGAGATCATCCCCACCAGTGTAGCGTTGAAACGTTCAACTCGACCATTTGACAGAGGTTGATAAGGTGGCGTGCGGGTCTTGTGTATCTCTAGAAACCCACACACATCCCTTAAAAAGTTTTGATTCATAGTTTGAACCCTGGTCGGAGTGCAGTTCTATGGCCAATCCATATCTAACTTGTACACGATCTTGTGAGACACTGTCTTTGCCGGGATTGGATACACTTCGACCAACTTAGTGAAAGAGTCCATTACCAGCAAAATGTATCTGTTGCCCATGTCTGATACTGGGAATGGACCCAATATGTGTAAACTCTGTCCAAAAGCAGTCCAACAGTGTATTGCCCAAGAGGGGCTCGTTGGCGCGTCCCTGGTCTTTTCCTTGCCCCACACTTCAGACAGTGCTGGACATGCAATGTAATATAATCCTTCATTCGGTATCAGTACATGCTTTTCTGCAACATTGAGTATGTTTTCTTGACGGCAAAGTGGCCATCATTTTTGCAGTCATGTGCAGCTTTCATAACATTCTGTTGTAGCGAGTTTGGCACACTCCTTCCAGGCCTTTGTCTCGCTTCCTGCCACTTGATGACATCAGATACATCAGGATCTTCTCGCTGACCCAGACGCAAGTCACTTGTGTAAAGCAGTGAATCCCCTCCCATCAGGTCTGCAGTTTCGTCTTGCATTCTCTGATCATTCGCTGTAGCTCGTTCTCGAGTCACATCCTGAACATATGCCACTCTCGATGTTTCTGTTTTAGGCCGACACCCAAGCATAGGTCATATACACCACTGTGTAGGTAGCAAAGATTCTTGCCACATATGTCCTGCCCTCGTCTTGTCTACCGAGGTGCCTTTCTGCTGAACCCACCTGGTCTTCAGCAACCGTCACCGACCGCACACACATTATCTTTTTAGCTGTAAATGGAACGACGTCTTCTACTTCAGAGAAACGGGACCACTCTTGGTGTTTCTTTTCACAGCCGGAACAACCTTGACACGGCAGTTCCTGAAGTATGCTATGGCCCTCATAACATTGACAGTCATCTGGGTTACACGGAATGATGCTCAGTCCGTTGGCATTGCGGTGAAGTTTTCCTCCTCGATGCAGGATCTGGAAATCAAACTGTCCCAACAGCTCTAACCATCTCGCCATCTGGTTTGTTGGCCATCGAAATGACATCAACCAACGAAGTGCGCAATGGTCTGTCCTGACTGTGAAGGGACGCCCCAACAGGAAATGTTTGAAATGTCCTACAAAATAAACCACTGCCAACAGCTCTTTCCTCGTCACACAATATCTTCTCTGTGCCTTTGTCAGCATTTTGCTGGCGAAGAAGGCTTAACAGCCCTTTGGGCTCAAGAAGGCCATTTCAGTGCCAAACGAGGATATAAAAGTAGTATCAAGAATGATAAAACCGCAAGTTCAACAATCTAAAATTTCTAGTGAACAGTAAAAGCTTACAAGATTAATGGCAAAAGTAATGATGTCTAGACTCAAACGAGTCGACTAGAGTTGTATGTCTGAAAATAAAAGTATACTCCAATATCCCGAAGGAAATTGAGGATTTTATAAATATTAAAATCATTGAAAACTTCGTAAATTGACTGACACTCGTAGAATATGCCACGAGTGTCAGCCAAATCTTGACAATGTACCAGGACATGTTCAACCGTCAGCCACTCTCGACAGGGCACACACACAGGGGCCTCCTCTCCACGGAGCAGGTAACCCTGAGTAAGGTATGTATGTTCTATACGAGCCCGTGACATGAGCAGTTGATCACGCCTGGACATTTCGTTTCATGGGTTCCAAAACCAATCGTTGGTTTGACTATGTGTAATTTGTTGTCAACCTTCTCATCCCAGAATGACCGCCATTCTGCGTACAAGTACGTGTGGATGCGCAGCTTGAAGTTAGAATGTGGCATCCTGGAAAATGTGATGTCCAGATCAAGAGCTGCCCTGGCAGCCTTGTTGGCACGCTCATTCCCACTTTATGCATTTGAAAAATACGTTGATGTTCAGTTAAAATTATCCAAAAGAAGCGGAAGGTCAATGTTACGATTCTCTATGGCTTGAAGGGCTGATAGAGAATCTGAACAAATGTACAAGTTTGTGTCAAAACGCCCCATAGCAACATGTCATAAGAAGAAGGAATAAAGCTTGACGGCACTTTGGGCTCAAGAAGGTCATTTCAGTGCCAAACAAGGAGCAATGTAAGTATCAATATATTACCACCAATACAGCCAAATAAAAACATGTCATAAGCAGATCCTGACTGAGACCAGGGGTGTGGGCATATCATGCTTTGTGATGTGAAGAAGAAGAAGAAGAAATAAAGTTTAACGGTATATATAGCCAGCATACCCAAACTGTCTTAAGAAACCTATCATATATAGCCAGAATATGTATATATATATATACTTATCTCAATGTAAACAATTTCTTTTTGGCTGATCTAGTCGTTCGACAAACTACTGTAGCCGTACCTGGGACAAGTCAGGGAGAAGGTTCTTCCTCATCCAATATGCCAAATGATGTTATTGGAAGTTCACATCCATACAATGTACTAGTATGTATAATTATATGACCGCATTCGTATGATGAAATTCTTGAAATTCTTCTACGTGTATATACATTCCAACCTTTCCAAATACATAACATGCAATGACTACCTCAATTCTATTCTAAATGAACATAATGAAGAAAGCTCAACTCCAATTAAGGTTTCATGTCTATTGCACATTCAAGTAAAGACCTAAGAAATTTTGGCTGCGAGGAGAAAATGGCTAACAAATACATAATGAATCATCATGATGTTGAAATCGAGAAATGCATTGATCATTTTCTTGGACACTTTATTTTGTCGCAACAACAATTGTGTCAAATTCAGTATTAACTAATTTGATTATTTTAACTTTCAAGACTATTTGTGTTGGCAGATGAGGACACCATTCAGCCCCTCGCTACGTCAAGTGCTGAACAACAACTGGCAAGGTCTGTTAAAGTCGCGCAAAAACCAAAGAAGATGAAGATGGGAGAAGAATTCCAGGTGGAGGACATTGTCAGTCGCCGGGAAATTCCTGGACAGAGAAAAATACTTATCAATGTCAAGTGAAATGGCTAGGACACAATGACTCCACTTGGGAACCGGAGAGAAATGTGAGAAATACTTCTGGACAAGGGCGAGTACACAGTGGAGAAATAGTGCTTCTATGTCATTAACATTCCCATTCCCATTGAGAAAGTTTCTTATACGTGTACATCTGGAATCTACACATAATAAACATAGTCAAAATCTTAATATTGTTTGATGACTTTATTCACATTTGACCAGGAGTACGAACATTGAAGCTATATTGGGATCAAATTTCACTTCACCTACCATATGTCCAACCTCACTATTTCAATGTATACATATTTTTACAATCATTTTTAACGCCTATCTACAATACAAAATAAATATCTACTGATCCTTGCAAGCTGAATTGAATGGTTTGGATGAAATTAATATTCACATAATAATATGCAATCTTATGATGGATAAAAAAGCTGATTGTACATGTATGGCAGTCACACCTAATTTTGGTTCAAATGACAAACCATCATTGACATTTTATGTTGATACTTTATTTATACAAATTCATACATTCAGAAAACATTTTGAACTAGTTTGAAAATTAATACTTAGTAAGGTGCATGCAAATAAGGCATTACGTTTGTATCTCGCGGCCATCGGACCTCTTCATAGTTATGTGAACTGAAAAACCCTTACTTATTACCTCACTCTTTCACCACAACACTTTAACATTATTATTTTTCACATTTTTCCAATTTTTAGACTCACTACCATTTTCATCAACAACTCCTTAATCATAATCTTTTTCACTCTTTATTTCACTCTTCATTTTATTCTTTCACATTTCAACACAATTACAAATAACACAACATATAATACAAAATCACAACACCATTACACCACTTCACAACTCGAAGCTCAGATAAGCATGAATACACCCATCCAACATTGGGGCCCCTTGCGCATTTAAGTGCACATTGTCCTTATACACTCTGGCCCCCTCCCGGAACCTCTTACTTACATCCACATACCAACCCCCAAACTCCCGGTTCAGTCCAGAGTTCAACCTCCTAAACTCCATTTTCAAAGTTCCATCCCTCATACCAAGTACCCCTAGTACCATGATAGGCCGACACACTAGCTGTTTGATCCTCCGGAGGTTCCGGATTACCTCCTCGGGTTTCACTCCATCCCTCAGGTCGTTACCCCCTACGTAGACTACGAGCAAATCCGCCCCCTCTAGTACATGTTGATTTCCTTGTAACCGTTTTTCCAACCGGCCACTGGTGATTCCTGGGTTCACCATCACCTTAGTCCTGTAGCTCCGCCGGTGGTCCACTTCACCCCAAGGGGTCACATAGGAGGTAGAACCGAACCACTCTTCTTGGTACAAATGGTGCTCTCCCCCTTCTGGAGCCAGCAGATCATGGAACATTGACGACCCTATCATTAGAACGGAAGGATACAAAGGCACATCCTTCCCAATCCCCCTCCACCGACATTCCAATCTTTGCTTCATTTCTCCATGTAGAATTCCTAAGTTGTTTTGCCCGGCACCATTGGGGCCGACCCCCCAGTAAGAATCGGAGGTATTCTCCTGGAAAGCCCAATACATTTCCAACATTTCACAGTATTCGGGGCGCACCCGGCCCATGGCCTTGAGTATCTTCCGCATCACTTCCTTCTTCCTTAGGTCCCAACTGTCACTTTCCCCGCAGCGGCGCCTCCACAAATTGGCGACCCGCTTACATTCGGCACCATCTCTGGCATTTAGCAACTCTTCTCGGGAAACATCGGGCCACCCGGAATACTTAGATTTCTCAATCTGATACACCTGCTCAGTTGAATGGCAGGTATAGGCTCCCCATCGCATCCTCAAGGGATAAAAATTCGACAGGGGAAATTTTGATCCACAACTTAAATTATTCACTTTACCTCTACAGCCATATACCTAATAACTTCCATATCGCCTATACAACCCAAAAGCCTCTCCATACCAATACAGCTTTTACAATGGCCCGCCTTCCACACCACATTTTTCCCACAGTTTCCTTTGTTCACAACAATACTCCACATTTCAACATTTCTCAACCCACTTTATAATTCCCCCCACACACATACCCCCAACAAACACGCAATCTCGTTTATTTTCAACTTTTCAAACACCATCCTACGCTAGTTCCGAAACACTCGCTAGGGGACAACACCACCATTCCACAGATGGCACCGCCGTCGCTCATCACAAATAACCTTGCCATCTACATACCCGCGCCTCCTTCCTCTATCCAACTTTCTTCTCTCAACCCCTCCTTTCCTCTCTCTCTCTCTCTCTTCCCCTTCCCACCCCATCCCTAAATCTATTTATAAAACACTTATCACCGTCCTTCCAGACTCGTCGACCTTAATAATTTCATTACTACCACATATGGTTATTTCTCGATGTCAATATCACCCACTACCTGGAGCTTACTTTGTACTACTCAGAGGTTCCAACTCGTGTATTTAATCTACTATTACCATCCAACAGTTGTATAAATTCATTATTGGGGGTTTGTTACCCACACACCCCGGGTACTTCGGTATTAAATATATTTTGTATTATTATGTATATTCTGGTTTCAGTATGAATGGAACATTATGTGTATTTTTGTATATTTTCCCATCTGTACACCCCGGTATATTGTATAATAGGTGTATACTCCAATATTAGTTGTATTTCTCTGTATCTTTTGTACCCTCCCACTTCTGTGTATATTCCCATGTCAATACATAAGCCACAATATATGCACTTCGGTTATCAATTTTCAACAATCATAAATACAAATTCCAAATACAAATTATTTTCCACTACATCAGCCCTCCCGTACAAACCTGTATTGTGGCTTATGTTTACTTTACATCCTAAGTTTATTTTGTACCCACCCCACGCCACGGCCCAGTGACCACAATCCCCTCCAGTACTAGAAATCTACTTGTATACTACCCGCTCCCTCACCCTATTGTATTCACTTCTCAGTTATCCAACTCTGTATCACTCGTTCATTCACCCATAAAAACAAACATTGTCAAATATTTGTATATAAGCACTTGATTTTTGCTGATTTATAAATTCTTCCCCTGATGAAGTCCCCTGAGGGACGAAAGTACTTGGGAATTTATAATCGGCTTTTGTTTCTCGTTATTCACCACACACGGAACTTCACTCATCATCAAAAATAAGTTAACATTCTTTGCATTGGACCCACTACATTCAAAACTTTACTTTACATCACGGACTTACAACTGGAAAACCCACCAAAGGATACAACTGGATCTACCTGCCACTCTTAGGGAGCTACAACGGACACTTCCATCACCTTGACCCGGCAAAGTTAAGTACACTTTCCATATTTCACCTCTCACTCTCCTCCACACTCACACCACTTACACTCACAAACATTTTACTTAATATCCACCTCTTACAGGAGATTACATTATTCACCTCTATTATTCAATACAAATTATCTCGCAATATAAATTACAACACTAACCAACTACACCTACATCACTTACACCCAACACGACATTAGACCAAATATTTCTCAAATTACTCACTTTTAACAAACATAGATATAACTCTCCAAAATAAATCCAATCACAATCTAAATTTTTAACTAGGCCATACTCCCGATGTCCGGTTCGGCAAATCCGGAGAACTGTGCCTAACCTTCACAAATCTTTAACATTTCCCCAAAATCGGCACACCATTCACCATGAAACTTCGCAATCAAAAATGCACCACCATCTCTCCGCCTCTCACCCAAGACCAACACATTCTCCAGGTATCCACCGCCCCCCCCTCCCACCAAGAACCAAGACACCACCCTCCCCACCCTAACCTCTATCCAATCCTCACCCCCTATAAACTTCTCCTCATCCCTCTTCACTTCTTCCCCTCCATCTCAAGACACCTCTCGCTCGACCATCACTCCTCCATCCAGTCCTAACTATAACCCCCTTCCCCCCACCCCTCCTGTCTTCTGGTCCTTCATTAACCAAACGGACCCTTACTCTCCCTTCCACTTCTTCACCCCCCCCCCCCCCCCACTCCGAACCAGACCTAACTTCCACCCCAATAACCTCCGACCACACCTCTATCCCACACATAGAGGACGCGCTCCCATTTTCCCCTAATTTCGACAACCCCACATGGCTGTATATTCCACCAATACCGCACATTAACTCACCTACTCCTACGGAAGACTATGATTTTGGCTTCCCACTGGACACCTCAGATTCAGCTCTCCCAATTTGGAACGCAACCCCCCCAAAACTAACACTTCTGAGCCCCATAGGGACCCTTCCCTCACCAATTCAGAACCCATTCCCTCACCCTAAACCTAAAACCCCAGCGGACTCAACCCACCTTCACTCTTCCTCTCCTGAACCCTTTTCACACGTTAAACAACAACTCTCCTGGTCCACCTCACCTCCTCTCTCTCAGGACACACATCCTTCCTTTCTGGATAAACACGGCCACCATTACCCATGCCTTTGCCCTGAACATATTTCCCAATGGATGGACATACAAATCATCAACAAATCTCCCGCCCCCCTTCAACCCGCCACGGACCTCCTGCCTCAGGCCTCCTCCACTACCCGACCACCGACGGTTCCATTCAGTGGAAGAGTCGGGTTTACCTCACATAAATCTACATCTTTACAGTCCACCACAGATCCCAAGGGAATCGGTAGCTCGGCGGACACCCTGACGACCCCCGCTCCTCCCAGGAGCTCTCCCTCCAAACATCTTCCTAATCCAATCACTCACAAATCCTCCGCCCCCTCCCCACCCGCCACGAACCTTCTACCTCAGGCTCCCTCCTCTACCCGACCACCGACGGATCCACCCAGTGGAAGAGAAGGGCCTACCTCCTACAACTCTTCCTCTTCACCGTCCAACACGGATTCCAAGGGAATCGGTAGAAAGACGGACACCCTGACGGCTCCCGCTCCCTCTAGGAGTCCACCATCCAAATCCCTCATTAGCCCACCACACCCTACAACTCAATTTCCTTCTCACCTCAGAACCAAAGTTGAAATTGCCTGCCGACACATCTCTAAGGCGCTAACCCTCAAACTTAAACTTACCCATTTGGACATTATCCTTGACTCACTTGAGCCTCCCTCAATCCGCTATCGAACATTTGGAATCCAACCTCCCAACATCGCTCCTGAACTACCAGGTAAACTAGACCACGCCCACGCCCAATTCCGGCAACTCCGGCTGCCCCTACTAGCTCAACTCCTAGAAGATCAAATTCAATATCACTTAGACCAACACGCAGAAATTTGCAGCCAATCTCAACTCCCAGACACGGTTGAACTGTGGTCTCTGCACCTTGCTCACCTATTTTTCAAACGCGACTACTCCCTCAACCTCACCCGCTTAGACCATCTCTTACACCAGTACTATGTCAAACAATTCCCGGTCTACACTTTAAGCCCCCTCTCCTCCCAACGGAGCCAACTAACTTTCAATTCGATGGAGACCCCCACTCCACCTCTTACCCCCAAACCACCTCGCAAACCACCTCAACCTAGAACCAGGAAACCAACTCAGAAACCACCGGTACCCAAACCACGGAAACCACTCCTACCTACCCCACATATTTCTCTTCGACGTACAGGAAACAACAAGAGTTGGTACAGACCATCAAACTCCACCATCCCTGGAACCAGGAAACCACTCCTACCCACTCCACACAGTTATCTTCCACCTACAGGGAACAACAAGAGTTTGTACAGACCGTCAAACTCCACTATCCCTCAAACCGGGGAACCATTCCCACCCACACTACCCACCACCTTGCGCCCCGCTAGGTATAACCAGAGTTTGTACGGACCGTCAAACTCCACCACCTCTAAAACCCTCCCTCCCCACCCAGAGCAAAGCAGGAAATTGTACAGACCGTCAAACCCTGCTCCTCTCATCCCTCGCCTTAACCATCCACGGAAATCCCCTCTAACCAAACCTTACTCTAAATCCCGCAGCACACAGGCGTCCGGCACGGCAAATCCGGTTGCTCCCACTAATCTCAATCACCATAAAATTCGACTTCCACACTCTACACCACACCACGTCAAAACACACTCCAACCCTAAACACAATACACACCACCACATACCTTCACTCATGTCTCTTCGCACCTCACCACCAACCACACACCCACACCGCTCTCCAACCACCCACCACCATAATACACCACACCACATCCCATCCCATCAAACACCTCGCACACTGTATGTTGGCGACTCTAATGCTGCACTCCTTTCTCGCCACAGGTCTATCTCCATCCCAGGGGCAACGAGCAACGAGATCTCCACCTTCATCGCCAACAACCTCCACCACCACGCCATCAAACAAGCCAATAACCTCGTCCTATCCATGGGAACCTCGAACATCTCATCCACTACCAACCCCCTACGCACCGCCAACCAGATCATCGCCTCAGCGATCTCCATTAGAAACCGGACTCAGCTTCCTACTAGCCTCGGCATTCCACCCACCAACCAGTGGCCTTCTGCCCACCTCATCTCCATCATCACAAAGGTCAACCAACACCTTCACCGCACCGCCCGGAACTCACCCATCACATTCATACAACCATCCCTTCCGCTCAACCCCACTATCCCGGGCACCTCTACCCTGACACCAGCGGCCGTCCAAGCAACCATGAACTCTGTCCACAAAACTCTACCAAAATCAATTCCTTCGGGTTTTTAATTACCCCTTCCCAGGCCACAGGGAAGGGCACCCCAACCACTACGGACTCAACCACCACCATCACTTGTGACCGTACTTTGTCTCCTCCAACTACAGAACATTCACACCCCAGCAATTCTTCCCACCCTCCTAAAGACACTTTCAACAAACTCCTAGACTATTCACCCCTCAACGACCTGGTAAGGACGGTTAATTTTGATTCCACATTTTCCCTCCAAACCCCACCTCTCCCTCTCACTCCTACCACTATCCTTAACCCCCGCTCCAACCCAAAACATCTCTCCTCACTTGTCGTTACTCCCTCCGTTGCCTCAGTCCTCACCAAAGGCTTAAAATTTATCCCTCACTTTTCCAAACCCACCCGAGCCATCCGCTCACAAGAAGCTCGCCAGGCTAAACGTAAAAATCATTTTAGCAAAATACATGTATGACCGCCAACCACGCTCCCCTTCCAAACTCCCACTTAGAAGCACTTTCGAACCTTTCACTTCATACTTCAAACCGGTAGACGACCTGGCTAAGAAATGTGGCAATCTCCTCCTTAATCCACCACTGTCCCGCCCTAAACTCCCCCACAATTTTGACTCAGAGGAGACCCACACCCTCTTGCAACTTTCAAAAAACAAGGATATCGTAATTAAAAAATCTGACAGATCCTCCACCGTGGTTATTATGTCTCACCACGGGTACGTTCAAGAATGCCTACGCCAACCACGGGACGCAAAATACTATAAATCCATCACCTCCCCATGCCAACCTCGGAACTCCAAAGCCATTCACAATATTCTTTCCCAACTTTATCAAAACCAACATATCACGAAAAGGGTATTTTTATTCCTCCTACCTCCTGAAACACCCCGACCCCGCATCTTCTATGGTCTTCCAAAAACCCATAAACCTCTCTCAAAGTGGCATAACAATTCCCTCCCCTGAGACCTATAGTCTCAGACTGCGCTTCCGAATCTTATATCAAGAATCATTGCTTTTAGACATCAAACTTTGCCCGGTTTCAACCACCAACCCCTCTCATCTTAAGGACACATTCCATTTCCTTTCTAAGCTCCAAAAAATATCCAACCTCCGGGATCAATATTTCCTTATTACTTGCGATGTGGAATCCCTTTACACTAAAATCCCCCACCTCGAAGCCATCCAACGGCAGAAACGGCCCTTTATCAACGATCAGACCAAACTATACCAACCCCCTATCTTAAAAAATTACTCTCTATCCTCTTATACAATAATCTCACTTTCACCGACCAAATATTCCTTCAAACCAAAAGAACTAGTATGGGCGCACGTTGGGCACCGGCCTATGCCAACAGCTATATGGCCCACTGGGAACACCTTTTCACAGACCACTGCAACCTCCACAACCTCCCTAAACCCACGGTTCGGTGGCGTTACTTAGATGACATTTTTATCATCTGGCCCCACACTCAGTCCCAATTTCAACTATTCTTCGACCATATGAACCAATTCGACCCTAATATCAATTTTACATCGGACATCAAAGAAGACAGAATCCACTTTCTGGACGTAGAAAACTTCAAACACCAACCACCTAACGGACCTCCAACTCTTCAAACCAATGTGTACTTTAAACATACAGACCACCACCTATATGTAGAGGAAGAAGAAGAAATAAAGCTTAACGGCACTTTGGGCTCAAGAAGGCCATTTCAGTGCCAAACAAAGGTATAAAAGTAGTATCAAGAATGATAAAACCGCAAGTTCTACAATTAAAAATTTGTAGTGAACAGTAAAAGCTTAGGAGGTTAGTGGTGAAGAATTGATGACTAGATCTAGATTCAAAGGAATTGACTAGAATTTATATGCCTAAAAATAGAAATATACCCCAATTTCCCGAAGGAAATTGAGGATTTTATAAATATTAAAATCATTGAATACCTCGTATATTGACTGACACTCGTAGAACATACGACGAGTGTCAGCAATATCTTGAAAAACTACCAGGACATGCTCAACGGTCAGCCACTCCCGACAGGGCACACACACAGGGGCCTCCTCCCCACGGAGCAGGTAACCCTGAGTAAGGTATGTATGCCCTATACGGGCCCGTGACATGACCAGTTGATCACGCCTGGACATTTCGTTTATTGGGGTACAACAACCGAGCATTGGTTTGACTTTGTGTAATTTGTTATCAACCTGCTCATCCCAGAATGACTGCCATTCTGCGTACAAGTACGTGTGGATGAGCAGCTTGAAATCAGAATGTGGCACCCTGGAAAATGTGACGTCCAGATCAAGAGCTGCCCTGGCAGCCTTGTCGGCACGCTCATTCCCAGGAATGTCCACATGACTGGGTACCCAACAAAATACTACAACTTTATGCATTTGAAAAATACGTTGATGTTCAGTTAAAATATCCAAAAGTAGAGGATGGTCAATATTACGATTCTCTATAGCTTGCAGGGCTGATAGAGAATCTGAACAAATGACAAAACCCAGTTCTCCGGACCGGCGGATATGGGACAGTGCTAATAGTATTGCTTTCAGTTCAGCTGTGTACACTGAACACACATCAGGGAGACGTTGTTTGTAGGTTCTCCCTGAGGTGACAGCGGCACAGCCTACTTTACTACCATCCTTAGAACCATCAGTATACATAAACTTGAAATTTGGATAATTTAACTGAACATCACTAAAACTACTGTGAAAATCCAAAGGGTTGATGGTAGACTTCTTCCCAATCCTGAGAGAAAAGTCAGTTATGGGAGTTTTCAATTCCCATGGTGGAACCTTTGAAATTTTTGACTCAGCTATTGTGTTCAAGTCAATGTTTAAATCCGCCAATAGATGTTTCATGCGAATACCAAAGGTTGGTATCGCATTTGGCCTGGATTCAAACAGACGAACACATTTAGGTTTGAAAACAACATTATGGGCTGGATTGTTCGGTAAAGACTTCAGCTTGATAGTATACTGAAGAGAAAGTTTTTCCCGCCTACGATAAAGGGAGGGTTCGTTGGCCTCAACATACAGGCTCTCCATGGGAGAGGTTCTGAATGCACCGAGACACAAACGCAACCCCTGATTATGGATAGTATCCAAAGCCTTTATGTAGGAGGGTCTGGCTGAGCCATAAACTATCGAACCATAATCGAGCTTTGACCGGACGAGTGCTCTGTATAAACGGAGCAGCACGTCACGATCAGCTCCCCAATCCATATGTGATACTACCTTGAGAAGATTCAGAGCCTTGTGACACTTTGTTTTAATGTACTTGATGTGGGGTATGAATGATAGTTTCCTATCAAAGAATACCGCCAAAAACTTGAATTGTTCCACCAAGGGAATAACTGTACCATTTAACTTTAATTCTGGTTCAGGGTGCAACTTGCGCAAATTGCAGAAATGCATGCAGACAGTTTTTGTTTTGGAGAAGCAAAAACCGTTCCGGTCTGCCCATTTTTCAATTCGCGCAAGGCACTGCTGTAATTGACGTTCTATTGTATGCATTTGTTTCGATGAATAGCATACAAGGAAGTCATCCACATAGAGTGAAGCATTCACTCCAGGGGACAAAATCCTTACTATGCTATTGATTTTGATACTGAACAGGGTTACAGACAAAATGCTGCCTTGCGGGACACCCTCCTCCTGATCAAACATATCGGAGAATGAAGTGCCCACCCTGACAGTAAATATACGATTGGTTAAAAACTGTGAAATGAAGGAAGGTATACGACCACGAAGTCCTGCCTCATGGAGGTCCTTCAGGATACCGTGTTTCCACGTCGTGTCATATGCCTTCTCCAAATCGAAAAATATTGCCACCATGTGCTGGTGATTAATAAACGACCCCCGTACAGCAGTTTCCAGTCGAATAATCTGATCAGTAGTCGATCTATTCTTCCGGAAATTGCTCTGGAATGGAGTGATAACTTTATTAGATTCTAGATAAAATACTAATCTAATATTGACCATTCTTTCCATTGTTTTGCAAACACAGCTGGTCAAGGCAATAGGACGATAATTGGTTGGGTTGGTAGGATCCTTCCCAGGCTTAGCAACCGGAATGATTGTAGCCTGTCTCCAACAAGCAGGGAAGGCCCCACCAACCCAAATTTTATTGAATATATTTAAAAGAGTATATTTAGAGGCCACCTCGGCCCATCCTCACCAATAAAGAAGGGCCTCATCAAAGGCATGTTCACACGCATTAAAAGAATCTGCTCATTAGAGTCTGACTTCCTGGAAATTTCAAAACAAATGACATTATTTTTCCTCCAACGAGGATACAATAAACGGACCCTCCGACGCATATTTAATGAGGTACGAGTACCGCCGCCTACCCCTCCCCGCAATCCCCCAAGGGATGCATCCGACCATTCTCAACCTAGACCACGTATTAACCTAATAGCAACCCACCAACAGGGCTTAGCCCCCCTTCAACCGTACGTCAACCTCTACTGGGCGGAATTCCTTAATCAAATCCACCCTGGACATCGGCCCCGCTACCACGAAATGATGCCCCCCCCCCCCCCCGAATAGCTCTTAACAGACCAAAGAATTTAGCAAATTATCTTGTCCGAGCCAAAACTCACCCTCCCCCACCTAACACCATTAGGTAGAAACCAAACTCAGGGCGTCTGGTCCGGCAAGCCCTTTACAGACCTCCCTCATTATAAATAAAAGTATTTATACCCTGAATTAACCCAACCCTAGGTGTCCGGTCCGGCAAACCAGGGTCTGGCTCCCCTCAGCATATTTCATTCCACCGCTTATGTAATCTTCCCAAACCGCTACCATACAAGCCGTTTAAGAACGGCACTTTTTACCTTTCACCCCCACGAATTACGTAACCTCGGGCGTCCGACTCGGTAAACCATATTCTTCACCCTGACCAATCACATAAACCCTGGGCGTCCGGCTCGGCAAGCCCTCACCAAATCACACAAACTCCTTATACTTCCATCCTCCTATTTTTCCGGTTTTTTTTCCCCGTTTCCCCCACCCCCTCCCTCCCTCCCATCCCTTTTTGCTTTCTCTCCCTTCTTTTCTCTCTTCCCTATTTCTTTTCCTTCTTCTCCTTCTCTTTTTTCGCTTTCTCTCCCAACCTCTGCTCCACCTCATCTACCTTACCCATTTTCTCTTTCCTTTCCTTTCTAACACAACACTGAACAAACATCACTTCAGTACAACTTTATTTTTTCACCTTCATCACATTGTCTTCACATATCATGTACACACACAAAACTTCATGCGGATACAAAGACATTTTTTTATTTGTACTTAATTTTGTATTGCAATTATTTGTGCAAAAAACAAAACAAGTTTCACAATAACTTCGTTTCAGTGTGACATACACCAATATCTTTGATCGAAATTATTCATGAGTCTTTCTCAAAACAAACAAAACTGCTCGCCAACACCATTCTCAGATCGATGCAGGTTGGATTTTAACCATAAACGGACAACCGGACGAGTCTACGAATATCTGCAAACGTCCAAAAAGTAATTAGTCATCAGAATTACTTGTCGGTGACACTTCGCAGTCTTCTGAACGATATGACGTCGTCTTTCATACATCTCTTCCCGGACATCTTGAAGGCACAGATGTACTATAGATTGAACGTCTGCTGCTGAAGAAGAAGAAGAAGAAGAAGAAGAAGAAGAAGAAATAAAGCTTAACGGTACTTTGGGCTCAAGAAGGCCATTTCAGTGCCAAACTTGAACGTCTGCTGAACGTCATGTAAACGTTTGCAATGATTGTGTAGATATCAAGCTGTTTTGAAGACGTCTGTTAACGAACTTCCAGAGAGTCTGTAAAGATTGGACAATGCCTTCTTGAGAACGCCAATGAGGTAGTCTTGAGGATGACTTATCAGGTAACGCTTTTATGGCTTTAGAAAGACAAGAAGTCTTCCAGGATTCCTCTCCAAAGACTACTTGAAGACGTATTTTGACCAACTTTCAGGAGAGTATGTAAAAAGTTTGCACAATGCCTTGACAACACTGAAGTTGATACAGTACACCGCAGTTGGCTGGAACAGTCAGCTGAGGATGATGAAAAAAAAACCAGCAATGCTACCATGCAAAAAAATGGATTATCATGGAAAAAATTCACCATACAAAAACAAACTACTGGACGAGCTCATTGAGATTTTGACCCTGTTTGAGACGGCTATACTCTTTCCCAGGTACAGAACAGGTTTAGCTGCAGTGCTGTCAAGCCGGTCCGCACTTTTGCATCACCCGTTGCAAATAGCATCGAGACACATACTCTATCCGCCAACCTTGACCACCGCTAGAAACTGTTTTGAGCTTCTCTACAACACCACACTGTAACTGCAGATTTCCAAATGGACAAACACTGCGCTGAACAATGTGAGTCAGAGATGGACCCCTTGGAGTTCTGGGTCCAGAACGCCACACAATATCCCCAGCTGGCTCAGTTGGCCTCGCAGTACTTCATGACGGCAGGGTCGTCTCCCCCTGTCCAATGGCTATTCAGCATGGCAGGCAATGTGTTCTGAGTTGACAGGTGCAATCTCAGCGACAGCCGATTTGAAAAATTCATGTTTGTACAGTGCAATCAGGATGGACTCGCATATTGAATAACTCTTGTGAACCATGTTTTTTTAAGACTCACAAAATATATTGAATAACCCTTAGCATGCTTATGATACATGTGTAATGACTTATAATTGGCCAAGAACATGACGAATAAATGACTAAAAAATGTATTTGCATTTAAAGAAATGTTTTTGTGTTCAGTGGGCTCTGGGAGTGTGTATTTGTATTCGGCTTTGATTATTTGTATTCGACCGTATGTATTCAACCCCATCCGTGGTCGACGTGCTCAATGGTCAGCCAATCTCGACAGGGCACACAAACAGGGGCCTCTTTCCCATGCACGTAACGGGTAACTCTGGCATAACCATTTGATCAGGCCTGTGCGTATTGTTTTTGGGGTACAGCATTCAAGTGTTGGTATGACTTTGTGTGACTTTATCTCATTCTGCGCAGAAAGAGAGATTGGTTGAGCTCCCACGAACTGCAAGTGAGTGAAATTCTGGGAGAACTTGGGAGAATGGAGAGGACTGGCTTTATCAAATGTGTGGAAGAATTGTATTAGTCCATACAGCCAACAGGGAAGTCAGGATTTGTGTCGAACTCATCACGTTGAGCGAGAGTGTAAGGAACACCAACATCCAATTATGGACCACTCCCTGGATCAACTTAGCGGATCCCAGGTTTTCATCAAACTAGATGCAAATCCAGGTTTCTGGTAGGTGCCAAGAGATGAGCATTCATCACACACTTCGGACGCTGTCCCTTCAACCGTCTAATCTTCAGAATTTCTTCATTCAGGGGAAGAATGATTCTGAAATCTTCAGAATTTCTCTGAGCACTTCAGGGAATGATTTAAAAGAACCCTAGAATATTCAGATAGAGTATTGATCCACATTGATGATGTCCTGGTGTTTTCTGGTATCCAGAGAACACCCCCTCCCACCTCCCCCTCGAAAAAGAAACTACAGAGAAAGAGGACAACCCCCATGACACACAAGCTACAGAGCCAGAAGACAACACTATTACACCCTAGCTACAGGACACTCAAGTTATAGAGAACTAACCTCATGGCACACTGGCCACTGAGCCAGGGCAACCTCACGACATTCAAGCTAGTGAGAACTGGTCCAGATGTCGACATTTCCTTGTACCCAACAAATGATACAACTTTATGCATTTGAAATATATATTGATATTTAGGCAAAATATCTGAAAGTAGAAGATGCTTAATATTGTGATTGTCCATAGCCTGCAGGGTATGTAGAGAATGTAAGCCATCTAGGACATCAATACTGAATTTTTTTTTACCTGACTTTTGTTCTTGTATGCCTGATGGCGCAATCTCGAAAACGATTGTGCACATGCGCGGGTGGAGGTCAAGAAGAAGAAGGAATAAAGTTGAACGGCACTTTGGGCTCAAGAAGGCCATTTCAGTGCCAAACGAGGTCAAGGAGGCCATTTTGTTAGTTGCGAACTTGGGAGTAAGCTCTGGGGCTACATTGCAGTGACGGCCTAAATATTTCGTGTTCATTTTGCGGCACAGATTTGGAGAAACAAATATAGTTTCTTTTGTTGTTTTGCTTGAGGGCGCCGACGGCAAAGAGTCAAATGGACTGATGGAGCTGTTTAGACAACAGCTGATGCCTTTGAAGGCTGGCCGTGGGAAGAATCTGGAGGGGGGAAGGTTTTTTTTTTTACACTACTTTACATTGAGGACAATTTTGACATACCTATATTACTTAGCCTAATCTCATATTTTTAATTTGACACTATATTTGCATTTCGAAATGGGATATAATTTATATGTAATTATATTATCTGAGTGTACTTTTTCAAGATTTCTCAGTCGTGTATGTTTTGGGGACTTGTCGACTGTCAATAGAAAAAAATCCTGGAATGGATATCGTCAGGAACAAATTTCCTTACTGACAAGAAGAGAGTTGGGACTAGATCTGATCGGGGACCAGCAGCCCCAGTTAAGGTAACAAACATAAAAGCAGCAAGGTACGGTAACGTAATAGCAGTAAGGTAACTGTTTGTTACAATCTCGATATTCACAAATGTATTTGTTTACATACATCATTAGTGTAGCGATTATATTTAACTTGATGTTAATATAACTGTCATTATGAATTCATTTTGATTTACAGAGAGAAACGTTCGAGATGAAGGCAACCTATCGCCAAGCCTCGAAGCTCCTCTTGAGACAGTCATAGAAAGCCACCATGGCGTTTCAACCAATGATAGCTACTGCAAAGTGGATATTGAATGCTCTTTCTATATACAACATTGGGTTCTTGTGATAACTTAAATGCTAGCAGTCATGAATATGTGAAGACACTTGATGATTTAAACTTGATGTGATCGTCCAAATACTACTGTCAGTATAGATGTTGTCATAAAAGAAACTTTATTGAATATATACTGTAATAGGTTAAGCTGGAATGTGCTTTTTTGCTTTTATCGTATATTCGGGGCGAACATAATACCCACCCTAATTAGATTCGGTGATGGAATAACTCAGAAAAAATAAACTCAAACAAGCAAAGTTATCATCTATCCCCCTTCCATCCGGTCATGTTCAGAATGTACCAATTCCTTGTTGTCTGAACTTGGCGATGCAGCATAGGAAGAAGAAGAAGGAATAAAGCCTAACGGCACATTGGGCTCAAGAAGGCCATTCCCAGGAATGTCCACATGACTGGGTACCCAACAAAATACCACAACTTTATGCATTTGAAAAGTACGTTGATGTTCAGTTAAAATATCAAAAAAGTAGAGGATGGTCAATATTACGATTCTCTATGGCTTGAAGGGCTGATAGAGAATATCAACAAATGACAAAACCCACTTCCCCGGAGCGGCGGATGTGGAACAGTGCTAACAGTATTGCTTTCAAGAAGAAGGAAGAAGAAGGAATAAAGCCTAACGGCACATTGGGCTCAAGAAGGCCATTCCCAGGAATGTCCACATGACTGGGTAGTGGGTCTGACACTCCTCCAAAATGTTTTCAGACAGTCTATTGTCTATCATCAACACGCAGAGAAATGCGCTCAGGTGCTGGACACAAATTACGTGGAATCATTCAGTAACACGCTAAATATATGCCATAAAGGATATGCCCAACACGCTCATGGAAATACTGTCAAACAAATAATCCTAAAGCCCTGTACTTAAGAACCGGAGGGATATATGAGATAATTTGACGAACTGGCTCTATCAATAACACCATTTTTCACTTTGTCGGATATGGTGGAATTATGGATACTGACCAATAACACTGAATATGTGGGTTGTATATGCATAATTATGTTCACTATCAATTCATTATTATCAAGTTATTATCATTATTATTAATGATTGAAATTATTATTAATAATGATAGACTGAAAATACAGAAACTTCATACTTTCCACCCCCCCCCCCCCCAAATATTTGCACAATATCAATCAAATACTGAGCTATACATGGTTTTATTCTGCCCGCGGTCGTTTCACGGAGCAGGAGCTTGCGTCACTCGTAGTTTGTTCCATACCAAACTAATGAGCTGAAACCCGGAATCATCCCATCGTTATTTGATTTTTCCTCCTACAACCACTGAGTGTCAGATTGACCAAGCAGGGGTCCAAAGTACAGTTGGGACAAGACAGAATACACAAACGACCAGTCACTTCCGCCAAGCACAAGGTAAACAAACTTGACCCGAATCATAGCATCAGTGGAGTGTATGAACTGGGTAAAAAATTTTCTCTCCAAGATAGATCTAATATGACCGCAGCGAGGGATGTCAGGAATCGAAATGTACACATGCCTGTTGAACGAGAGATGTATTCTATCCTGCGGCAGTATTTAGTCCAAAAGGGCCAGAGGTTGCAAAAATTATACAACATGTTAAAAGTCCCCATTTTTCGTGGATGAGGAAATGGCATAATGACCGGAAATTCAAGGTAATTCCTTGTTTTTGGAAGGATATCAGAAGCTCAATTGTAATGGAAAATACGAAAACTTATACTAGTCTAATGCAAAATATCAGTTTGTCAGCACGCTTGTTTCCGTTCGCAACCATAGCCTACTCATATCGACATACCGCACATACTATAACCGTAACACTTGCAACGACTATCTGTGTAGGCCTACATTTCACTGAGAGGCTGTTTGCTGATAGGCCTAGATCAAATCTGTGTACATGGTGTACAAAAGTAGGCACCATGGTTTGTTACTTGGAATGCCAACATGTTATAATAACCCGTGAAATCCGAATGGATAATCCTGATTCAAAGGGAATATTACGATGACAAATGCCTATATCGTATACTAGGCAACGCCAATATTCCCGCGTAATGACGTGTTCGTCCGCCAGATGGAGCATGAACACCCGGGTTTACCTTTAAAATGGCCAGTTTTATTACAAAAGCCGCATTCACGTGTAACAAAAAAATATGAACACGATAAGTTGAATAATATTTGATGATGCACATAGTGTACATGATATCTAAACTTCAAACGACACAGTGTGTCATCTATTGTCTTCGGACATAACTTGTGCTACAGACTATTTGAAATGTAATAGGATACAACTGACAACAGTTGGCTTACAAACAACAACCTATACAGTTATCAGAACCAATTGTTATCATCATCAGTAACTATGGCACCGAATAAAATTCCTTCAACCATGAATGTGGCAGAACTTGAAGAAGAAGGAGGAATAAAGTTTAACGGCACTTTGGGCTCAAGAAGAAGAAATAAAGCTTAACGGCACTTTGGGCTCTTTGGGCTCAAGAAAGCCACTTCAGTGCCAAACAAAGATATAAAAACAGTGCAACAGGTGGCGCTGTTCAATGGCGACCCTAGTTCAGAACAGCTCTCACTATTTTGCTGATTTTTCAATGTTTTAGCACTGTGTTGCCTGCTATTTTTGTTCTGAAGTACACAGAAGTATCATGTGGATCCTGAATGGCTGGGATTTGGTGGCTTTTGGTGCTGTAGTTCTGATTCTATGCCGAACATCAACTGCCGTGGGTGATGTTGAAGAGCCCTTCCATATACAGTACAGCCGAGGTGAATTGTTGTCGTTACAACGACGCGGTAGCCATCTTGATTTTGGACCCCCGACTGATTTGGTAGATGAATTATCTGGAATTATTGTGGCTGATGGTACCCATGACGACCCTTTCCATGGCTCCAGACGTCAGCGTCGCAGTCGAGGCAGGCGAGGAGGAGTTCGCGCCAGATGTCGTCGTCGTGGTTCCAAGCTTCCTCTCCCGAACATTGTGTTTGGAAATGTCCAATCGCTACGTAACAAGATCGACGAGTTTGCAGCGAACTGCCGTTTCATTCACGAATATCGCGAGTGCTCTTTGGTGTGCATGACTGAAACCTGGTTACAGGACAAGGACAATGACGGAACTTACAATGTTGACGGATTCACTTTGTATCGCTCGGATAGAACAAACACTAAGAAAAAAACAGGTGGGGGCCTTTGTGTCTATATCAATAACAAATGGTGTAACAATTCCTTTGTGAAATCCAAAGTGTGTAATGACCATGTGGAGTACATGATTATACAGTGTAGACCCTACTATCTCCCTAGAGAATTCAACAATGTATATGTTGCTGTAGTCTACATCCCTCCTGCTTGTGACAAAGACCTAGCATCATCATATGTTCATGAATGCAATGATTATATGAATGATGAAAATCCAGATGGCATCAATATTATGGTTGGTGATTTCAACAGGCTGGACATTTCTGCTGTACCTAATATGTTCCAGTTTGTAAATTGCCCTACCAGAAAGGAAGCAACCCTTGATCTCATGTTTTGTAATATTCCTAACAGTTACAAAGTAAATGTTAAAGCCCCACTTGGCCTGTCTGATCATAATATGCTAGTGTGTTTGCCTAAGTACAAGCAAAAGCTAAAAACAGTCTCCAACAAAGAGATTTGTGTGAAAACATGGACTGATGAAGCCAAAATCCAACTTCAAGGTTGTCTTGATTGCACTGATTGGCAAATGTTATATAATTGTGAGCCTAACTTAGATGCAAAGGTTGAAGTTATCACAGACTACATTAATTTCTGTGTAGGCAACATCATTCCCACTAAGTCTATCACTGTGTATGGCAATAATAAGCCCTGGGTAACTAAGGATCTAAAACTACTGTTGAATGAAAAAAAGATTGCACTTGCCAGCAAAGATAGATCAAAACTTAAAGTTGTACAAAAACAGCTTAACAAGGCTATTTAATCTGCCAAACATAACTACGAGCCGTCCGTCCTAAATTCGCCGCATTCCCAAATTCGCCAACAGGGTTTTCAGACCTTGTAATGCAAATGAAACCAACCAGTCTTATCATCAATCGAGACTCTGATATTCAATATTAGTACCAGCGGTTTGTTTTCCATAAACCGAGTTTCTGAGCTCTGATAATATTGAGTTGGCGAATTTTGGGATGCGGCGAATTTAGGACGGATGGCTCGTACAAATGTAAAATTGAACATCTCTTCAAAAGCAACAACACCAAAGATGCTTGGCATGGCCTGAAGATGTTGACTGGATATAAACCTGCCATATCATTCAATGTACATAATGGAATCATTGAATTTGTCAATAATTTGAACAGGTTCTATGCCAGATTTGACAAAACTGATTTTTCACTTGAATGTAGCCAAGTGTTGGATCAAATAAATGAAGGCATGTATGACAAGATTATCCTCAGTGACCTTGATGTGTTATCTGCTTTGAACACAGTGAAACCAAACAAAGCTTGCCGTCCAGATAATATATGTGGTAGAACTGTCAAAACATGTAAACAACAACTCACTTACCCATTGCTTCTGTTGTTCCAATGCTCCCTGGACAGTCATTATATCCCCTTGTTGTGAAAAAACATCTGCAATAGTTCCAGTGCCCAAATGCAATGTTCCTCTTGTGAACAATGATCTCAGACCTGTTGCCCTAACCAGTATCATCATGAAATGTCTTGAGAAAATACGTGAGTTCGGAAATGTTTTCAGGTCAGGTCAGTGGAATTGGGTCAGGGTCAAGTGGTATAAACATAGCCAACCCATGCTGTCACACTACCATTGTCGAGTCACTGTCACCAACACATTACTCGATTTCGCCTGTACAATACTAAATACTTTGTTTACTTCGAGTTCACCGCGTCACTCACGTTTGAACGTAGTGTGTACGAACGTTTTGTTTATACCACTTGACCTGACCTAGAAACATTTCCGAACTGGCTTATTGTTAGAAAACTATTGTGTAATCAGGTCATTGGTTCACTTGACCCATATCAGTTTGCATATAAACAACATAGATGTGTTGATGACGCCACGTGTGCCCTACTTCACCAACTGTACTCACATACCGACTGCCCGGGTAACTACTCAAGAGTTTTGTTTGTTGATTTCACCAGTGCGTTCAACATTATACAGCCGCACATACTTCTCGGAAAACTGCACCAACTAAATGTAAACAACTCACTAATCAGGTGGATATATAGTTTCCTCACAAACAGGCCACAATTTGTAAAGCTCAATAACACAACATCTACCATTGTTCATACCAATACTGGAGCACCGCAAGGGTGTGTACTTTCTCCTGTGTTGTTCTCACTGTATACTAACGATTGCTCTAGCCAATTAGCTGATTGTCATATATTCAAGTATGCAGATGACACTGCCATAATTGGTAACATTACAGACCAAGATGAATCAGCATACCGAGAATTAATTGCTACTTTTGTTCACTGGTGTCAAACACATTTTCTGGAACTCAATGTTAAAAACACAAAGGAACTAATTCTCATCTTTAGTCGTAACATTCATGCATCACAGCCAGTAAGAATAAAGGATCAAGGCATCGACATTGTCAACGATTATAAGTATTTGGGTACAATTATTGACCAAAACCTGTCCGGCTCTGAAAACATCCACCAATTGTATTGTAAAGGGCTCAGACGCATACTGTAAACGTATAAAATTTCGCGTGTATCAATGTTCGCGTTTTCAACATCTCAACAGGTTCGCGTGGATTCAAGTTCGCGTTTTTATGTTGGGTGTGGGATCAGGTATTTTAAATTGGTAGTAATTGCACAAGGCCCAAATATTATTGATCACAGATGTATGTTTGCCATAAACTGCAAATGATCAGTAGTACAATACTTGTACAGTATGTTCACGTTATACTAGCACTAGTATGTTGCTATATCAGCACTAGTATGTTGCTATACTAGCATACTAGTATATTCAGACAGTCAACAAAACACAAACGATCAATACTCAATAAATCTACTCATTGTTTATTTCTGCCAGAGCACATGAAGTAACAGTGGCGACATCAACCAAGGAAGGCATTTGTGAGACAATTATCACATGAGTTGTTCTGCCGGCTGGTCATTTTCCCGACGAACTACACTAACAAAGTGCTGTTGGTCATAGAAGTATCCAGTGTCAGAGTGACACGTGACATCTTCAGCGACCTATGGGCGATAATTGTCTCACAAATGCCTTTTTTGGTGAGCGACAACACGGATGGAACACATTAAATCTTTGATAAGATTTCAAGCGTGATGTGGTCTGCATATGTATTTATTTTCGCCGTATTTTCGCGTGTATTTATTTTCGCGTTTTTTTTTTCAAACGCGAAATTCGCGAAATTAATACATCGCGAAATTTTGTACGTTTACAGTATCGTTTTTGCGAATACTCAATAACCTTCGTGTTGATAGATACATACTTGACATGTTCTACAAATCTGTCGTCGAATATGTCATAACATTCGGCATTGTTACTTGGTACGGCAACGCTAGACTAAAGGACCTAAAAAAAACTCTTTCGTATAACCCAAATAGCCAGCAAAATGTGTCATGTTACTGCTTGTCAAGAACTCTATCAAAACAAACTACGCAAGCTCACTAGTAAGGTCATAAACGACACCAGTCATCCGTTGAATCCACTGTATGTAAATCTTCCTTCAAAACGCCGTCTCAGAACCATTCTTTGTAAAACTGCTCGCTACCATAACTCTTGCATCCCATCCAGTATCCGCATGTACAACTCTGTGTCAAATGTTTCATAATTCTCAGTTCCGTTGTGTATCACGTGTGTCATTCATTTGTTATATGCCGTTCTGTTCTGTTACAAGTTTCATCTCGATGACTCAATAAAGTATATCTTATCTTATCTTATCTTATCTTATCTTAAATAGTATCAAGAATGATAAGACTTAAAGAAGAACTAAAATGTCTAAATAAGACCTGGCCTTCGTGGAGCAATCGTCCTGCTCTGGTCACTTTGCTGAAGCGTGCTTTGAGGCAAGCGAACACATCCAGTCGGCAAACAAGAGGGGAAAGTTCCCACGGTCGTCATTCAAAGAGACAGCCTCGAACCGGCCGCTCCAGGGTCGTTGATACTACTAGGGAGAGAGGTGCTGACACTGACAGTAGCCAGACCACCGGAGCAGCAAGAAATAAACAACAGTGTCGATCCATCACCAGTTGTGGATATTTTGCCTGACAGGTCTGACAGCCGGGGGAAAATACGATCCCTGCTGCAGCAAACTGTGGAGAGTAGTAAACAACAACACGCGCCGGCCCCTGAGGCTACTTCCGGTGCAAGCCAGGGTCTGCAGACTTCAGCTCACATTCACCAGGTGGTTCCACTGACAAGACACACCGGTACTGTTCCTGTTTTTCCCCACTGGGGGGACCCACCGAGTCTGAACCAATATGGCTGTTCCCAAGAAGTTGTCAACAACACTGTGAACAGCAATTTCATATGTGTGATCATATGTCTGACGTGTGGGGTTCCAAGTGACAGCCGGCAAAGAATATGTGTCAAGTGTAAACAAAAAGAAGGCATAAAAGCTGCTAGAGCAAAAAAGAAACACCCAATATCTAAAACTTCAAAACCAGAGCCAGTTGACCGGGCAGTCATGATACATGATTTGCATGTTGCTGAAAGACCTGAAGATACTGGTGGTCTGTATGAACATGTTGAGACGGGCCACACATTCCCCCAAAAATCTCATACTGCTTGAGCCAGTCAATTGCAATCCAAACAGTTGTGAAAATTTGGTCAGGGTCTTGCGCCATATTTGAATGAAAAATGGTGTGCAAAGATGCCAAGGAACAGCAAGAGGGTGCCCCTTTACTTGTTGTGATGGCTTCTCATACCTGGTTTGCAAAAAGTGTTTCATACAAAGCACGCAGAATAGCATTTCTGTTCAAAAGGGATTTGCTTAAACACTTCAGGTTGAGCCATTCGGGTCAGCCTTAGTATGTACAGGAGTTTGACTGGATGTACATGAAAATTGGTTTCGGACAACTTGAAATGAATATCATTAAGTCAAAGGTTGAAGTTATCACAGACTACATTAATTTCTGTGTAGGCAACATCATTCCCACTAAGTCTATCACTGTGTATGGCAATAATAAGCCCTGGGTAACTAAGGATCTAAAACTACTGTTGAATGAAAAAAAGATTGCACTTGCCAGCAAAGATAGATCAAAACTTAAAGTTGTACAAAAACAGCTTAACAAGGCTATTTAATCTGCCAAACATAACTACGAGCCGTCCGTCCTAAATTCGCCGCATTCCCAAATTCGCCAACAGGGTTTTCAGACCTTGTAATGCAAATGAAACCAACCAGTCTTATCATCAATCGAGACTCTGATATTCAATATTAGTACCAGCGGTTTGTTTTCCATAAACCGAGTTTCTGAGCTCTGATAATATTGAGTTGGCGAATTTTGGGATGCGGCGAATTTAGGACGGATGGCTCGTACAAATGTAAAATTGAACATCTCTTCAAAAGCAACAACACCAAAGATGCTTGGCATGGCCTGAAGATGTTGACTGGATATAAACCTGCCATATCATTCAATGTACATAATGGAATCATTGAATTTGTCAATAATTTGAACAGGTTCTATGCCAGATTTGACAAAACTGATTTTTCACTTGAATGTAGCCAAGTGTTGGATCAAATAAATGAAGGCATGTATGACAAGATTATCCTCAGTGACCTTGATGTGTTATCTGCTTTGAACACAGTGAAACCAAACAAAGCTTGCCGTCCAGATAATATATGTGGTAGAACTGTCAAAACATGTAAACAACAACTCACTTACCCATTGCTTCTGTTGTTCCAATGCTCCCTGGACAGTCATTATATCCCCTTGTTGTGAAAAAACATCTGCAATAGTTCCAGTGCCCAAATGCAATGTTCCTCTTGTGAACAATGATCTCAGACCTGTTGCCCTAACCAGTATCATCATGAAATGTCTTGAGAAAATACGTGAGTTCGGAAATGTTTTCAGGTCAGGTCAGTGGAATTGGGTCAGGGTCAAGTGGTATAAACATAGCCAACCCATGCTGTCACACTACCATTGTCGAGTCACTGTCACCAACACATTACTCGATTTCGCCTGTACAATACTAAATACTTTGTTTACTTCGAGTTCACCGCGTCACTCACGTTTGAACGTAGTGTGTACGAACGTTTTGTTTATACCACTTGACCTGACCTAGAAACATTTCCGAACTGGCTTATTGTTAGAAAACTATTGTGTAATCAGGTCATTGGTTCACTTGACCCATATCAGTTTGCATATAAACAACATAGATGTGTTGATGACGCCACGTGTGCCCTACTTCACCAACTGTACTCACATACCGACTGCCCGGGTAACTACTCAAGAGTTTTGTTTGTTGATTTCACCAGTGCGTTCAACATTATACAGCCGCACATACTTCTCGGAAAACTGCACCAACTAAATGTAAACAACTCACTAATCAGGTGGATATATAGTTTCCTCACAAACAGGCCACAATTTGTAAAGCTCAATAACACAACATCTACCATTGTTCATACCAATACTGGAGCACCGCAAGGGTGTGTACTTTCTCCTGTGTTGTTCTCACTGTATACTAACGATTGCTCTAGCCAATTAGCTGATTGTCATATATTCAAGTATGCAGATGACACTGCCATAGTTGGTAACATTACAGACCAAGATGAATCAGCATACCGAGAATTAATTGCTACTTTTGTTCACTGGTGTCAAACACATTTTCTGGAACTCAATGTTAAAAACACAAAGGAACTAATTCTCATCTTTAGTCGTAACATTCATGCATCACAGCCAGTAAGAATAAAGGATCAAGGCATCGACATTGTCAACGATTATAAGTATTTGGGTACAATTATTGACCAAAACCTGTCCGGCTCTGAAAACATCCACCAATTGTATTGTAAAGGGCTCAGACGCATACTGTAAACGTATAAAATTTCGCGTGTATCAATGTTCGCGTTTTCAACATCTCAACAGGTTCGCGTGGATTCAAGTTCGCGTTTTTATGTTGGGTGTGGGATCAGGTATTTTAAATTGGTAGTAATTGCACAAGGCCCAAATATTATTGATCACAGATGTATGTTTGCCATAAACTGCAAATGATCAGTAGTACAATACTTGTACAGTATGTTCACGTTATACTAGCACTAGTATGTTGCTATACTAGCACTAGTATGTTGCTATACTAGCATACTAGTATATTCAGACAGTCAACAAAACACAAACGATCAATACTCAATAAATCTACTCATTGTTTATTTCTGCCAGAGCACATGAAGTAACAGTGGCGACATCAACCAAGGAAGGCATTTGTGAGACAATTATCACATGAGTTGTTCTGCCGGCTGGTCATTTTCCCGACGAACTACACTAACAAAGTGCTGTTGGTCATAGAAGTATCCAGTGTCAGAGTGACACGTGACATCTTCAGCGACCTATGGGCGATAATTGTCTCACAAATGCCTTTTTCGGTGAGCGACAACACGGATGGAACACATTAAATCTTTGATAAGATTTCAAGCGTGATGTGGTCTGCATATGTATTTATTTTCGCCGTATTTTCGCGTGTATTTATTTTCGCGTTTTTTTTTTCAAACGCGAAATTCGCGAAATTAATACATCGCGAAATTTTGTACGTTTACAGTATCGTTTTTGCGAATACTCAATAACCTTCGTGTTGATAGATACATACTTGACATGTTCTACAAATCTGTCGTCGAATATGTCATAACATTCGGCATTGTTACTTGGTACGGCAACGCTAGACTAAAGGACCTAAAAAAAACTCTTTCGTATAACCCAAATAGCCAGCAAAATGTGTCATGTTACTGCTTGTCAAGAACTCTATCAAAACAAACTACGCAAGCTCACTAGTAAGGTCATAAACGACACCAGTCATCCGTTGAATCCACTGTATGTAAATCTTCCTTCAAAACGCCGTCTCAGAACCATTCTTTGTAAAACTGCTCGCTACCATAACTCTTGCATCCCATCCAGTATCCGCATGTACAACTCTGTGTCAAATGTTTCATAATTCTCAGTTCCGTTGTGTATCACGTGTGTCATTCATTTGTTATATGCCGTTCTGTTCTGTTACAAGTTTCATCTCGATGACTCAATAAAGTATATCTTATCTTATCTTATCTTATCTTAAATAGTACCAAGAATGATAAGACTTAAAGAAGAACTAAAATGTCTAAATAAGACCTGGCCTTCGTGGAGCAATCGTCCTGCTCTGGTCACTTTGCTGAAGCGTGCTTTGAGGCAAGCGAACACATCCAGTCGGCAAACAAGAGGGGAAAGTTCCCACGGTCGTCATTCAAAGAGACAGCCTCGAACCGGCCGCTCCAGGGTCGTTGATACTACTAGGGAGAGAGGTGCTGACACTGACAGTAGCCAGACCACCGGAGCAGCAAGAAATAAACAACAGTGTCGATCCATCACCAGTTGTGGATATTTTGCCTGACAGGTCTGACAGCCGGGGGAAAATACGATCCCTGCTGCAGCAAACTGTGGAGAGTAGTAAACAACAACACGCGCCGGCCCCTGAGGCTACTTCCGGTGCAAGCCAGGGTCTGCAGACTTCAGCTCACATTCACCAGGTGGTTCCACTGACAAGACACACCGGTACTGTTCCTGTTTTTCCCCACTGGGGGGACCCACCGAGTCTGAACCAATATGGCTGTTCCCAAGAAGTTGTCAACAACACTGTGAACAGCAATTTCATATGTGTGATCATATGTCTGACGTGTGGGGTTCCAAGTGACAGCCGGCAAAGAATATGTGTCAAGTGTAAACAAAAAGAAGGCATAAAAGCTGCTAGAGCAAAAAAGAAACACCCAATATCTAAAACTTCAAAACCAGAGCCAGTTGACCGGGCAGTCATGATACATGATTTGCATGTTGCTGAAAGACCTGAAGATACTGGTGGTCTGTATGAACATGTTGAGACGGGCCACACATTCCCCCAAAAATCTCATACTGCTTGAGCCAGTCAATTGCAATCCAAACAGTTGTGAAAATTTGGTCAGGGTCTTGCGCCATATTTGAATGAAAAATGGTGTGCAAAGATGCCAAGGAACAGCAAGAGGGTGCCCCTTTACTTGTTGTGATGGCTTCTCATACCTGGTTTGCAAAAAGTGTTTCATACAAAGCACGCAGAATAGCATTTCTGTTCAAAAGGGATTTGCTTAAACACTTCAGGTTGAGCCATTCGGGTCAGCCTTAGTATGTACAGGAGTTTGACTGGATGTACATGAAAATTGGTTTCGGACAACTTGAAATGAATACCATTAAGTCATATATGTAATTAAATTGGATTCCTTACATAGAGAGACTGGCAGAAGAAATGGGCTTCCTGTCCGATACTGCAAATACTTTTGCCAAAAACTGCAAAGACCACCACATTGCTTGGCAGAAGATAACTGTGCAGAACGCTGCAGGACTGAGGGAACTTGTTTTGCCCTATGTCAGGGGATGTACGGAGAAGCTAACAAAGCGGGAGGAGTTCTTGAAAGAAAACATCCAGAGCAATCCAAAACAATTAAGATACTTGGAACAGCTGTGCAGATATTAGCGATGCTGGTGACTAATGGGGACACAATAGACAGGGTATATCATTTTATAACATACATGACATTATCCAACATAATATATTATGTATTCATCTGGTGTCACAACGTAATTGATCATGTTTAACATATTTAAGCTTTATCGAAATAAAGTACAACTATAATATAGTATAATGTACAACTTCTATATTATTTACATACATGAAGTAGGAGATAATATCGCTTTGGTCTTGTTACTGCTGCAGTTCATGTACTCAGCAGAGTTTCCTCCTGAGTGCTATAGATACAGTCGATCATGTCGATAAATTATTGTAAATGGCAAAATATCCCCCTCGAACACGATGTTATTTACAGCTTCTTCTTGGATAACAGCGTGTCCTCAGGGGGAACATTCCGCATGTTCCCATCCAAATCAGTTAGTAATAAATATATAAAACTATTTAAAATTACTTGATATCTAAACCCTATGAAATAGAAGGTTAAACAACTTGCAGTCAGATAGGGATGAAATGTCTAATAATTTTTATTCTGTATTCGATCATCCATAGAGCTCTATCAGATTGAGAGCTCTAAGGAGATTGATTATGGAGATATGACGGTGTCCTCGGGAACAAAACAATATATAAATATTTAGTTACGTATAGGATTTGATAGTATACTGGTACAATTTGATTATGTTTACAGGCGACAGTATGGCAAGTAAAACGAATAGTGGCCCATCCAAGACAAGTGTTGGTGTGTAACTTGAAAAAGTTATTTGAAAATACATGTAACTGTATTGTGTTGTACATGTGATTAGTGTGATGCAATGTCTCATACTTGTTACAACATGTTATTTTCTTGATTGATTTAAATATTGAATTTGCAGGTGCATACCTCTAATCCAGAAGCCTGCCAGCAGAAATGTGTAAGTATCAGTGTACTTTTAGTATTTCGTATATGGCATTTGTGACATCAAGTGGTTTTCGTTATTTGAGTGTTAAAATGTCCAAACCCTGTTTTGTGTCAAAATATGATGTTGATGTGCTCAACTTTGAAAACTTTGAAAATTTCACAGAAACTTTGAGAAAAACGAGGGCAGTTGAGCCAAAAGAAGGAGCCATAGAAACGGCTGCATGGGGGGCGGAGGGTTCTGCGAGCGAAGGGATTCAAGATGCAAATCTTGAAAACCCTGAAGACGGCTACAGCTTTTTTCATGCTGTGACTGCAGTGTACAATACGAGAGACCCTACACAGCAAAGCACGGATCATCTGCAGCTGAGGGAGTCGCTCTGCGACTATTTGTCCGCTGGTGGCAGAGTTGTCCTTGTGAGTGAAAATAATATTTTGTCAATGAAGACAACTGTGACAAAGTGTCATCATGGTCCTTTCATGGAGGTAGTACATATTATGTAATTTATTTTGCATTATTTCATATCTTCATGAACAATGTGTCATATTTCAGGGCGAGATGGTGGATCAGGAGGTGGAAGCCCAGGGTGGCTGGCAGCAATACCTCCAACATAAGTGGGAAGATGTTTACTCGGCATACCATGTAGCCGTGTCCGCTATGGCGCTCATATTGGGAGTTAAGATGTATGTATGTATGGATGTTTTGGAGAGTATAAAAAATGCACTGGCACAAGATAATTGTAAGAGTAACACATAACATAAAACAGCAATAAAAATTCAATGAGCGACATTGAACAAATTTTGTTGGATTATTTAAGTTTGCTTCTGACTAAAAGTTCTTTAAGATTTTGATGCTTCTTGTAAGCTGTTGCTATTTTAATATCACCATCAGTATTTTTGTTGAGTTGTTTCATATGCTTTTTAACAATTTGGGCTGAAAGAGTACCTGTTTTTGAGAAGGGTACTATATACACTATGTCGAATTTATTTTTACTTTTGTTCAAAGGGTCATACTTTGTAAATTTTTGAACGTTGAGGCCATGAGGTTCGAAAGTGCCTAGAGTATCAATCCAACAATATTCCCTTTCAAGTCGCCAATGTTTGTTTAAAAGTTCATCACCAAGATCGGAAACCTGTTCAATTGGTAAAAGAGAAAAACATTCAATGGAAAATTCAGTTTTGCTGTGAAATTTAGATAGATGACTGTATAATGCATTTTCCTCATTGCAGCTAGTTATTGCAGCACGGTGACGATTGTTTCTGAATTTGAGTGATTTACCGGTTTCACCTACATATTGTTTTTCGCAAAGCTTACAAGTGTATAGATAAATTATATTTTCTGAGTTGCAATCCAAAGCTGAGTTGATTGAGTAGGTCTGTTCAAAAACTGATCCCGAGAAATTTTGACAATTTGGAACTAAATGACATGTCTGACATTGTCTAGAATTACAAGGTTTTGAGCCAGACGAGCTGGAAGTGGGCAATTGAAAATCAGCACCTAGTCTTTCCTCACTGTTCAAAATTCTCAATGTTTCATTCTTGATTTTGCGAAGCCAACGTTTTGAATAGTTACGTTTCGAAAGTGCCTTGAATAATATTTGACAAGCTGATTCAACATCATCTGGATATGAGCAAATTTGGAAAAATCGAAAAACTTGGGACTTGATTAGTCCTTTATAAGTGTGTTTTGGATGAAAAGAGAGCTTATGCAACAACTGATGAGTATCCGTTGGCTTGAAGAAAACTTTTGCTTCTAATGTGTTTTCTTTGCTCCTGAACAAAGTAGTATCCAAAAAATTAACTGAATCAGTACTAATTTCAGCTTTGAAGTTGATTGATGCCCTATGAGAATTGAAAATTTCGAGAAACTGGTGAAATTTGGAAATGCCATGTGGCCAAATGAGGAAAATGTCATCTAAATACCTATAATAGCAGTCTGGTTTGAATGGACACTTTTGTAAAGCTTGCTTTTCAAATTCAGCCATATAAATATCTGCATAATGAAGTGCATATTTCTGACCCATGGCTGTGCCTGAAACTTGTAGGAATGTCTTACCGTCAAATTCAAAGTCATTACATTTAAGTGAAATTTCCAATAATTCTATTATACCTTTGAATAGTTCATTGTTTGCCAAAGTCGGGAATGCATTTTTAATTGCTTGGATACCTTCTTCATGATTTATATTAGTATACATACTTTCAACATCTAAAGTGATTAGTAAAGAATTTGGATCTAGTTCAAGCCCTCTAACTTTATCTAAAAAGTCATACGTGTTTTTTATATATGACGGATGCTTATTTGCTTGATCTTTTATATATGAATCAATATACATAGCTACTTTTTCAGATTCACTGCTGCAGTCCGAAACAATTGGGCGCCCTGGAGGCATTACATTTGGAATTGGCCAGGAGTCTTTGGGTTTATGAATTTTAGGTAGCATATAAAATCTTCTTTGACGAGGGCGTTCTGGTGGTAAAAGAAATTGGAATACTTTTTCAGAAAGGCATCCAGAATTGCGTAATCCTTTTAAAATTTTTGTTATTTTTGCTGAATTTTCTAGGTAAAGAGGAGTGTCAATTTCTCTGTAATGAGCTGGATTGTATAATTGACGAAAGCCTTCATTAATATAATTTTGCCTATCCATAATTACGACTGCACTACCTTTATCTGCTTTTTTAATTACCAAGTCTACGTTATTTTGTAAATTCTTTATAGTTTTATATTCCATTTTCGTTAGGTTTTTGGTTTCTGGTTGAATTTTCAAGTTTTCAATTTCCTTAGATATTGCCGAAATGCAATCTAAAACGGGCTTGTCAATCATGGAACTCGGTGGAGTCCAGGTAGATTTTGGAGTGAATTTTGATCTATTTGTGAATGAATTTGGACGGTGAGAAAAATAATTTTGAAGTTTGAGTTTTCTACCAAAATCTTGCACAGCTTGTTTAATTGGATCCAATGTTATTTTGGGTGTGGGAACAAATGTCAAACCACGATTTAGAAGAGCGATTTGTGTGTCCGAAAGTGTAAATTTGGAAAGGTTTACAACATTATTAGTCGTACTGGAGTTCGGTGGACTCTCAGAATGATTTAGTTTAAATGACTGAGCCAGAATTTCAACATTTCATTGGCCGTTTGTTCAGTCCAATGAATGTTATCTGTCTGTGTAGAAAACTTGATTGGATCCAACTGTTTAACAACTGTGAGATTGCTGAAACGTGAACTCATGTCATCCAAAGCCCTGTTAATCATATCCAAGTTGCGTTTCTCTACAGACGGAAGATTGTCTGAGTAGTTAATTTTTGGAATGAGAATTTTGGAGTGGGGGAAGATTCGGAAAGCACTGCTGAGCATATTCCTCAGTTCTGGAATTGAAGTAACACTTGGTTTGGAGCTTCGATTGTTCAGGCCTACACTTAAGATTAAGTTTTGGGGGGCATCAAATGATTTTTTACAGGCCGTGAACATCATTCTTAGATGGTTGAACAAAGCTCCAGGATAAGACACAACTTGGATATCACTGACAGGGGATTTGGTGATGCGAGAAAGGTTAGAAGAGCCGAGGATGACAGTGGAGGAGGTTAGTTTAGGAAGGGCCCAAAGAGTTTTGGGTCCTCTGATAGTGGAAGGAGAGACATGGAAAGTGGTGTTAGGAGAGTTTTTAGGAGAGACAAAGCGAGTGCGTTTGCCTTTGGGTAGAGAGGAGGGTGAGAGTTCAGGAGAAGAAGGAGAGCGCGGACGCCGTTTGGGCGTGGCACTAAGGCGGTTATCAGGAGAAGAGCGAGAGAGAGGTGGCCAATCATCAGATGATGATAGACAAGGAGGGTTAGAGAGGGTATCAAGGAGTTGGAAGCGGTTAGAAGTGGACACAGAGGGAGGGGTGTTATTTGAAGATGGAGGTGAAGAGCGAGAGGGTTTAGGATTGTTAGTAGGAGAGTTGGCACGTTTTAGGTCCATTAGGAGGCGGCCAAAGAAGTTAGAGCCTTGACCATGACGGTTAACACCCCAGTGGCTGTCAGGAACTGGATGGACAATGTGACACCCTTCAGGAAGACCCATCAGAGTGTCACGGAACAATTTGCAAGAATTAAACTTAACTTGAAGAAGTTGACGCATGATTCCATTTTTACTTTTATGCCAGAATGGGGACAGGCTAGGAATTTCACTAGCCAAACGTTTGGCCACTCCTGCATGGGGAGCCCTGAGGATCCGATTGGCTAGGTGTTGACAGTCATGGTACCGGGCTTTGTGATACTGATAGATGTGCTCAAGGCTAGGGAATCTCATACCACGATAGGATATATTACGTGGGAAGAAATTACTAAGTGGGTGTTTGTGACCTTTTACCTCGCAAGTCTGAGGTTTTGATTGAGAGTTAGAATTTGGAATAGGGGAATTTGGAAGAGTAGAGGTTTTGAATTTCTGGATGGTGGAAGCCTGAAGTTTTTTGCCGAAATGAGATTTAGCCTGCTGAATGACGAGAGCTACCGAATTTGCAATGTCCGAATCTGATAAACCTAAAGAGGAAATGTGGGCCAAAAGGTTTTGAATTGAGCTCTCATAGTGTTCCACCAAATGTTTGGTCACGTTTTGTACCCAATTTTGATTAATTTTGGAGATTTTTTGTTTGATTAGGGGACCAGAACAAGCAGGTTTAATGAAGTCATCCAGGTGTTGTTGTTTTTTACTGAAAGCCCTGGTGACTTGGCCTTGAGACTGCTGGAGCATTAGTGACAGGTGGTGAAAACATTGAAGAAGAGTGTAAAAAGAACGGAAGTGAGGAGGTTTAGAAAGAGCCATGATACGTTTCAGCAATTAATTTTGAAAGTATTAAAACCAGAACGTGTTTGATTTGGATGATAAAACCAAAGGATAAAATTATGAAAAATAAAAACAATTGTATAAAATGAGAACAAAACGTTTGAAGAAACCTGAATGCAAAGATATGGTCAATAATCTGACCAGTATCTAAAACACAACAAAATACAAAACAATATAAAAGAGGTTACTCACAATGTACTCTGCCTGTTGCACGACCGGTTTCGGAGTTGAATCCTTTGTCAAGTGCGGAAGTCTAGAGAACCTACTGTGGTTGCAGTATTTATAGGAAATATTGGCTTGTGCCAATGTCAATTTTGTTTGAGTAAATCAATTAACAGTTTACCAATGGTTGAGCAAATCAATTAGCAGTTTCCAGAACAGTTTGCCAAGAAGAGTGACATATGTTGAGTATAGATAATTAACAGTTAGTGAATTTAATTGTTTCTTATATGCGTATCTGACACTGAGTAAAACAATTAGCAGTTAGTTGATTGATAAACATAATTAGCGTTTGAAGTTATATTTTTTGAAGTATGCTGAAAGGAAGTATTTTCAAAATGGTATTACTGCGGTGCTTTCCAGCAATAGATTCTTAGGCAGAGATTTTATTAGGCATGAAATTGTTTTTTTGAAACTGAAGATGTGTCAAATTGACTTGCATTGCTTCAGGAGACTTCAAATAAAATGCGATGAAATAAAAACAAAATGTACTAAAATGAACTGAAAAACAAAATATTCATAAAATATTTATAAATGTGTTTTGACTCTTACAATATGCTAGGCACGGGCTAAGTATGTTTTGGAGAGTATAAAAAATGCACTGGCACAAGATAATTGTAAGAGTAACACATAACATAAAACAGCAATAAAAATTCAATGAGCGACATTGAACAAATTTTGTTGGATTATTTAAGTTTGCTTCTGACTAAAAGTTCTTTAAGATTTTGATGCTTCTTGTAAGCTGTTGCTATTTTAATATCACCATCAGTATTTTTGTTGAGTTGTTTCATATGCTTTTTAACAATTTGGGCTGAAAGAGTACCTGTTTTTGAGAAGGGTACTATATACACTATGTCGAATTTATTTTTACTTTTGTTCAAAGGGTCATACTTTGTAAATTTTTGAACGTTGAGGCCATGAGGTTCGAAAGTGCCTAGAGTATCAATCCAACAATATTCCCTTTCAAGTCGCCAATGTTTGTTTAAAAGTTCATCACCAAGATCGGAAACCTGTTCAATTGGTAAAAGAGAAAAACATTCAATGGAAAATTCAGTTTTGCTGTGAAATTTAGATAGATGACTGTATAATGCATTTTCCTCATTGCAGCTAGTTATTGCAGCACGGTGACGATTGTTTCTGAATTTGAGTGATTTACCGGTTTCACCTACATATTGTTTTTCGCAAAGCTTACAAGTGTATAGATAAATTATATTTTCTGAGTTGCAATCCAAAGCTGAGTTGATTGAGTAGGTCTGTTCAAAAACTGATCCCGAGAAATTTTGACAATTTGGAACTAAATGACATGTCTGACATTGTCTAGAATTACAAGGTTTTGAGCCAGACGAGCTGGAAGTGGGCAATTGAAAATCAGCACCTAGTCTTTCCTCACTGTTCAAAATTCTCAATGTTTCATTCTTGATTTTGCGAAGCCAACGTTTTGAATAGTTACGTTTCGAAAGTGCCTTGAATAATATTTGACAAGCTGATTCAACATCATCTGGATATGAGCAAATTTGGAAAAATCGAAAAACTTGGGACTTGATTAGTCCTTTATAAGTGTGTTTTGGATGAAAAGAGAGCTTATGCAACAACTGATGAGTATCCGTTGGCTTGAAGAAAACTTTTGCTTCTAATGTGTTTTCTTTGCTCCTGAACAAAGTAGTATCCAAAAAATTAACTGAATCAGTACTAATTTCAGCTTTGAAGTTGATTGATGCCCTATGAGAATTGAAAATTTCGAGAAACTGGTGAAATTTGGAAATGCCATGTGGCCAAATGAGGAAAATGTCATCTAAATACCTATAATAGCAGTCTGGTTTGAATGGACACTTTTGTAAAGCTTGCTTTTCAAATTCAGCCATATAAATATCTGCATAATGAGGTGCATATTTCTGACCCATGGCTGTGCCTGAAACTTGTAGGAATGTCTTACCGTCAAATTCAAAGTCATTACATTTAAGTGAAATTTCCAATAATTCTATTATACCTTTGAATAGTTCATTGTTTGCCAAAGTCGGGAATGCATTTTTAATTGCTTGGATACCTTCTTCATGATTTATATTAGTATACATACTTTCAACATCTAAAGTGATTAGTAAAGAATTTGGATCTAGTTCAAGCCCTCTAACTTTATCTAAAAAGTCATACGTGTTTTTTATATATGACGGATGCTTATTTGCTTGATCTTTTATATATGAATCAATATACATAGCTACCTTTTCAGATTCACTGCTGCAGTCCGAAACAATTGGGCGCCCTGGAGGCATTACATTTGGAATTGGCCAGGAGTCTTTGGGTTTATGAATTTTAGGTAGCATATAAAATCTTCTTTGACGAGGGCGTTCTGGTGGTAAAAGAAATTGGAATACTTTTTCAGAAAGGCATCCAGAATTGCGTAATCCTTTTAAAATTTTTGTTATTTTTGCTGAATTTTCTAGGTAAAGAGGAGTGTCAATTTCTCTGTAATGAGCTGGATTGTATAATTGACGAAAGCCTTCATTAATATAATTTTGCCTATCCATAATTACGACTGCACTACCTTTATCTGCTTTTTTAATTACCAAGTCTACGTTATTTTGTAAAATCTTTATAGTTTTATATTCCATTTTCGTTAGGTTTTTGGTTTCTGGTTGAATTTTCAAGTTTTCAATTTCCTTAGATATTGCCGAAATGCAATCTAAAACGGGCTTGTCAATCATGGAACTCGGTGGAGTCCAGGTAGATTTTGGAGTGAATTTTGATCTATTTGTGAATGAATTTGGACGGTGAGAAAAATAATTTTGAAGTTTGAGTTTTCTACCAAAATCTTGCACAGCTTGTTTAATTGGATCCAATGTTATTTTGGGTGTGGGAACAAATGTCAAACCACGATTTAGAAGAGCGATTTGTGTGTCCGAAAGTGTAAATTTGGAAAGGTTTACAACATTATTAGTCGTACTGGAGTTCGGTGGACTCTCAGAATGATTTAGTTTAAATGACTGAGCCAGAATTTCAACATTTCATTGGCCGTTTGTTCAGTCCAATGAATGTTATCTGTCTGTGTAGAAAACTTGATTGGATCCAACTGTTTAACAACTGTGAGATTGCTGAAACGTGAACTCATGTCATCCAAAGCCCTGTTAATCATATCCAAGTTGCGTTTCTCTACAGACGGAAGATTGTCTGAGTAGTTAATTTTTGGAATGAGAATTTTGGAGTGGGGGAAGATTCGGAAAGCACTGCTGAGCATATTCCTCAGTTCTGGAATTGAAGTAACACTTGGTTTGGAGCTTCGATTGTTCAGGCCTACACTTAAGATTAAGTTTTGGGGGGCATCAAATGATTTTTTACAGGCCGTGAACATCATTCTTAGATGGTTGAACAAAGCTCCAGGATAAGACACAACTTGGATATCACTGACAGGGGATTTGGTGATGCGAGAAAGGTTAGAAGAGCCGAGGATGACAGTGGAGGAGGTTAGTTTAGGAAGGGCCCAAAGAGTTTTGGGTCCTCTGATAGTGGAAGGAGAGACATGGAAAGTGGTGTTAGGAGAGTTTTTAGGAGAGACAAAGCGAGTGCGTTTGCCTTTGGGTAGAGAGGAGGGTGAGAGTTCAGGAGAAGAAGGAGAGCGCGGACGCCGTTTGGGCGTGGCACTAAGGCGGTTATCAGGAGAAGAGCGAGAGAGAGGTGGCCAATCATCAGATGATGATAGACAAGGAGGGTTAGAGAGGGTATCAAGGAGTTGGAAGCGGTTAGAAGTGGACACAGAGGGAGGGGTGTTATTTGAAGATGGAGGTGAAGAGCGAGAGGGTTTAGGATTGTTAGTAGGAGAGTTGGCACGTTTTAGGTCCATTAGGAGGCGGCCAAAGAAGTTAGAGCCTTGACCATGACGGTTAACACCCCAGTGGCTGTCAGGAACTGGATGGACAATGTGACACCCTTCAGGAAGACCCATCAGAGTGTCACGGAACAATTTGCAAGAATTAAACTTAACTTGAAGAAGTTGACGCATGATTCCATTTTTACTTTTATGCCAGAATGGGGACAGGCTAGGAATTTCACTAGCCAAACGTTTGGCCACTCCTGCATGGGGAGCCCTGAGGATCCGATTGGCTAGGTGTTGACAGTCATGGTACCGGGCTTTGTGATACTGATAGATGTGCTCAAGGCTAGGGAATCTCATACCACGATAGGATATATTACGTGGGAAGAAATTACTAAGTGGGTGTTTGTGACCTTTTACCTCGCAAGTCTGAGGTTTTGATTGAGAGTTAGAATTTGGAATAGGGGAATTTGGAAGAGTAGAGGTTTTGAATTTCTGGATGGTGGAAGCCTGAAGTTTTTTGCCGAAATGAGATTTAGCCTGCTGAATGACGAGAGCTACCGAATTTGCAATGTCCGAATCTGATAAACCTAAAGAGGAAATGTGGGCCAAAAGGTTTTGAATTGAGCTCTCATAGTGTTCCACCAAATGTTTGGTCACGTTTTGTACCCAATTTTGATTAATTTTGGAGATTTTTTGTTTGATTAGGGGACCAGAACAAGCAGGTTTAATGAAGTCATCCAGGTGTTGTTGTTTTTTACTGAAAGCCCTGGTGACTTGGCCTTGAGACTGCTGGAGCATTAGTGACAGGTGGTGAAAACATTGAAGAAGAGTGTAAAAAGAACGGAAGTGAGGAGGTTTAGAAAGAGCCATGATACGTTTCAGCAATTAATTTTGAAAGTATTAAAACCAGAACGTGTTTGATTTGGATGATAAAACCAAAGGATAAAATTATGAAAAATAAAAACAATTGTATAAAATGAGAACAAAACGTTTGAAGAAACCTGAATGCAAAGATATGGTCAATAATCTGACCAGTATCTAAAACACAACAAAATACAAAACAATATAAAAGAGGTTACTCACAATGTACTCTGCCTGTTGCACGACCGGTTTCGGAGTTGAATCCTTTGTCAAGTGCGGAAGTCTAGAGAACCTACTGTGGTTGCAGTATTTATAGGAAATATTGGCTTGTGCCAATGTCAATTTTGTTTGAGTAAATCAATTAACAGTTTACCAATGGTTGAGCAAATCAATTAGCAGTTTCCAGAACAGTTTGCCAAGAAGAGTGACATATGTTGAGTATAGATAATTAACAGTTAGTGAATTTAATTGTTTCTTATATGCGTATCTGACACTGAGTAAAACAATTAGCAGTTAGTTGATTGATAAACATAATTAGCGTTTGAAGTTATATTTTTTGAAGTATGCTGAAAGGAAGTATTTTCAAAATGGTATTACTGCGGTGCTTTCCAGCAATAGATTCTTAGGCAGAGATTTTATTAGACATGAAATTGTTTTTTTGAAACTGAAGATGTGTCAAATTGACTTGCATTGCTTCAGGAGACTTCAAATAAAATGCGATGAAATAAAAACAAAATGTACTAAAATGAACTGAAAAACAAAATATTCATAAAATATTTATAAATGTGTTTTGACTCTTACAATATGCTAGGCACGGGCTAAGTATGTTTTGGAGAGTATAAAAAATGCACTGGCACAAGATAATTGTAAGAGTAACACATAACATAAAACAGCAATAAAAATTCAATGAGCGACATTGAACAAATTTTGTTGGATTATTTAAGTTTGCTTCTGACTAAAAGTTCTTTAAGATTTTGATGCTTCTTGTAAGCTGTTGCTATTTTAATATCACCATCAGTATTTTTGTTGAGTTGTTTCATATGCTTTTTAACAATTTGGGCTGAAAGAGTACCTGTTTTTGAGAAGGGTACTATATACACTATGTCGAATTTATTTTTACTTTTGTTCAAAGGGTCATACTTTGTAAATTTTTGAACGTTGAGGCCATGAGGTTCGAAAGTGCCTAGAGTATCAATCCAACAATATTCCCTTTCAAGTCGCCAATGTTTGTTTAAAAGTTCATCACCAAGATCGGAAACCTGTTCAATTGGTAAAAGAGAAAAACATTCAATGGAAAATTCAGTTTTGCTGTGAAATTTAGATAGATGACTGTATAATGCATTTTCCTCATTGCAGCTAGTTATTGCAGCACGGTGACGATTGTTTCTGAATTTGAGTGATTTACCGGTTTCACCTACATATTGTTTTTCGCAAAGCTTACAAGTGTATAGATAAATTATATTTTCTGAGTTGCAATCCAAAGCTGAGTTGATTGAGTAGGTCTGTTCAAAAACTGATCCCGAGAAATTTTGACAATTTGGAACTAAATGACATGTCTGACATTGTCTAGAATTACAAGGTTTTGAGCCAGACGAGCTGGAAGTGGGCAATTGAAAATCAGCACCTAGTCTTTCCTCACTGTTCAAAATTCTCAATGTTTCATTCTTGATTTTGCGAAGCCAACGTTTTGAATAGTTACGTTTCGAAAGTGCCTTGAATAATATTTGACAAGCTGATTCAACATCATCTGGATATGAGCAAATTTGGAAAAATCGAAAAACTTGGGACTTGATTAGTCCTTTATAAGTGTGTTTTGGATGAAAAGAGAGCTTATGCAACAACTGATGAGTATCCGTTGGCTTGAAGAAAACTTTTGCTTCTAATGTGTTTTCTTTGCTCCTGAACAAAGTAGTATCCAAAAAATTAACTGAATCAGTACTAATTCCAGCTTTGAAGTTGATTGATGCCCTATGAGAATTGAAAATTTCGAGAAACTGGTGAAATTTGGAAATGCCATGTGGCCAAATGAGGAAAATGTCATCTAAATACCTATAATAGCAGTCTGGTTTGAATGGACACTTTTGTAAAGCTTGCTTTTCAAATTCAGCCATATAAATATCTGCATAATGAGGTGCATATTTCTGACCCATGGCTGTGCCTGAAACTCATGAAAGGCATAAAAGCTGCTAGAGCAAAAAAGAAACACCCAATATCTAAAACTTCAAAACCAGAGCCAGTTGACCGGGCAGTCATGATACATGATTTGCATGTTGCTGAAAGACCTGAAGATACTGGTGGTCTGTATGAACATGTTGAGACGGGCCACACATTCCCCCAAAAATCTCATACTGCTTGAGCCAGTCAATTGCAATCCAAACAGTTGTGAAAATTTGGTCAGGGTCTTGCGCCATATTTGAATGAAAAATGGTGTGCAAAGATGCCAAGGAACAGCAAGAGGGTGCCCCTTTACTTGTTGTGATGGCTTCTCATACCTGGTTTGCAAAAAGTGTTTCATACAAAGCACGCAGAATAGCATTTCTGTTCAAAAGGGATTTGCTTAAACACTTCAGGTTGAGCCATTCGGGTCAGCCTTAGTATGTACAGGAGTTTGACTGGATGTACATGAAAATTGGTTTCGGACAACTTGAAATGAATACCATTAAGTCATATATGTAATTAAATTGGATTCCTTACATAGAGAGACTGGCAGAAGAAATGGGCTTCCTGTCCGATACTGCAAATACTTTTGCCAAAAACTGCAAAGACCACCACATTGCTTGGCAGAAGATAACTGTGCAGAACGCTGCAGGACTGAGGGAACTTGTTTTGCCCTATGTCAGGGGATGTACGGAGAAGCTAACAAAGCGGGAGGAGTTCTTGAAAGAAAACATCCAGAGCAATCCAAAACAATTAAGATACTTGGAACAGCTGTGCAGATATTAGCGATGCTGGTGACTAATGGGGACACAATAGACAGGGTATATCATTTTATAACATACATGACATTATCCAACATAATATATTATGTATTCATCTGGTGTCACAACGTAATTGATCATGTTTAACATATTTAAGCTTTATCGAAATAAAGTACAACTATAATATAGTATAATGTACAACTTCTATATTATTTACATACATGAAGTAGGAGATAATATCGCTTTGGTCTTGTTACTGCTGCAGTTCATGTACTCAGCAGAGTTTCCTCCTGAGTGCTATAGATACAGTTGATCATGTCGATAAATTATTGTAAATGGCAAAATATCCCCCTCGAACACGATGTTATTTACAGCTTCTTCTTGGATAACAGCGTGTCCTCAGGGGGAACATTCCGCATGTTCCCATCCAAATCAGTTAGTAATAAATATATAAAACTATTTAAAATTACTTGATATCTAAACCCTATGAAATAGAAGGTTAAACAACTTGCAGTCAGATAGGGATGAAATGTCTAATAATTTTTATTCTGTATTCGATCATCCATAGAGCTCTATCAGATTGAGAGCTCTAAGGAGATTGATTATGGAGATATGACGGTGTCCTCGGGAACAAAACAATATATAAATATTTAGTTACGTATAGGATTTGATAGTATACTGGTACAATTTGATTATGTTTACAGGCGACAGTATGGCAAGTAAAACGAATAGTGGCCCATCCAAGACAAGTGTTGGTGTGTAACTTGAAAAAGTTATTTGAAAATACATGTAACTGTATTGTGTTGTACATGTGATTAGTGTGATGCAATGTCTCATACTTGTTACAACATGTTATTTTCTTGATTGATTTAAATATTGAATTTACAGGTGCATACCTCTAATCCAGAAGCCTGCCAGCAGAAATGTGTAAGTATCAGTGTACTTTTAGTATTTCGTATATGGCATTTGTGACATCAAGTGGTTTTCGTTATTTGAGTGTTAAAATGTCCAAACCCTGTTTTGTGTCAAAATATGATGTTGATGTGCTCAACTTTGAAAACTTTGAAAATTTCACAGAAACTTTGAGAAAAACGAGGGCAGTTGAGCCAAAAGAAGGAGCCATAGAAACGGCTGCATGGGGGGCGGAGGGTTCTGCAAGCGAAGGGATTCAAGATGCAAATCTTGAAAACCCTGAAGACGGCTACAGCTTTTTTCATGCTGTGACTGCAGTGTACAATACGAGAGACCCTACACAGCAAAGCACGGATCATCTGCAGCTGAGGGAGTCGCTCTGCGACTATTTGTCCGCTGGTGGCAGAGTTGTCCTTGTGAGTGAAAATAATATTTTGTCAATGAAGACAACTGTGACAAAGTGTCATCATGGTCCTTTCATGGAGGTAGTACATATTATGTAATTTATTTTGCATTATTTCATATCTTCATGAACAATGTGTCATATTTCAGGGCGAGATGGTGGATCAGGAGGTGGAAGCCCAGGGTGGCTGGCAGCAATACCTCCAACATAAGTGGGAAGATGTTTACTCGGCATACCATGTAGCCGTGTCCGCTATGGCGCTCATATTGGGAGTTAAGATGTATGTATGTATGGATGTATGTATGTAGAATATTTATATAGCGCCTCTTCAAACAGTTTGCTCGAAGCGCTTTACACAATAACAAAAACAATTATATCCTAATAAAAGAGAAGTTATTATTACACGTATACACATATGAATTATTGGTCATTATCAATTTGTCCAAACAGAAAAGTTTTAAGTTGCTTTTTGAAAGAAGAGAATGTGGCAGTACTTCGCAAACTATAAGGCAGTCTATTCCAGCAAACTGGACCACAATGAGCGAAGGCTCGGTCTCCATGGGTTTTCAGCCGTGTTCTGGGTACTGTGCACAGATGACAGTCCTCAGAACGGAGACCAGGACGCGGTTTATACAAGTGTACCACCTCACTGAGGTACCCTGGACCAGAGCGGAGGGTTTTGAACATCAGCATGCACAGTTTGTATATTATGCGGTAATGCACAGGCAACCAGTGCAACTTGTGCAATGCCGCCAGGTCCGCCTCATATCTGTGGCAGGTCTGAATACTGTGATTGGTCTACCAGCAGAGATGTTGTCGAACCCCTCAGAACCAGTTGTCATAACTTTGGAATATCTGACAAACAGACAATTCATGGCTTCATAGGGAGGTGAGTGTTCAATAGATGTGTGTCGTTTGACAATTCAAAACTGTGATGGTATAAGCATGATAAGTGAATATTGTGAATTACTGACTCTGTTTCAGGCTTCGAGACTGGCTCATCTGAAGAAGAAGAAATAAAGCTTAACGGCACTTTGGGCTCAAGAAGGCCACTGGCTCATCTGAAAAGCCAGACAACATCAACGTCAGCCCAAAAATGAAGCTCCTCCTGAAGGGCCAGGGAACGGTGGGAGAGAAGATGATTTCCGGATCGGCGAAAGACTGTGATAAACAAAAATGAGTAGCAAAATCTGCACAGCAGCACCAGTTGCTGAACTCGCTTGAAGATATGGTAGGAAGATTGGGAGAGACTTTGACAGGGAGTTTGTCTTTGTCATGGTTGAGAGAAAACAAACAACTCCAGACAGATATACCATGTGGGGGACGGTTAATGGCTGGAGAGAGTCCAGCAAAGCAAGCCCGTACTCAGGGTAGGAACGATGACATCGTCAAGCACCATTGTTAGGGACATACAACGGCAACTTATAAGATCAGATCCCACTTGATCTTGATGGACGACGAAGCAATGCAACGGCAATAGGTTATCGGAACATAGGTCAGTAACCTGAAATTACAGAACAATATTGCGTATAGAATCTATGTACATGTGTATCCAGACATGAAGTACCAACTACTTTCACAAGTGAGAGGAAATTTCGTGTGTTTGAGACACAGCTGCTGAGCCTGTTTGAGTCATGTCCTGTGTGTGCAGGGACGAGCAAGGGATTTGTCGAGCAAGTGTGACTTTTCTGGTTGCGGAGGGAACTTTTCTGGTTGTGGAACAGCAGTGCAGCAATTGTAAGTTCCGCAGGGTCTGGAAAAGCCAGCCGGTGTTGCACCAGTTGCCATTCGGCAACCTGATGGTCATTGCCACCGTCCTCTTCACTGGATGTCTACCATCCCAGATCCTGCATTTTGCAAGGTGCTCAACATGCCTCGCATCAGCTCGACCACCTACCACCGGCACCAGTCCCAGTACCTGATCCCTGTCATCACCAAGGCCTGGGAGAAGCATCAGGAGGACCTCTATTCCACTCTGAAGTGTATGGGTGGAGGTCTTGAGCTGGCTGGGGACGGTAGGCGTGATTCCCCCGGGCACTCAGCCAAGTATGGGGGATAGAATCTGATTGAGCTGAGGATCAAGAAGAAGAAGAAGAAGAAGAAATAAAGCTTAACGACACTTTGGGCTCAAGAAGGCCATTTCAGTCCCAAACAAAGATATAAAAGTAGTATCAAGAATGATAAAACCGCAAGTTCTACAATTAAAAATTTGTAGTGAGGATCAACAAAGTCATCAGCATCCAGCTAGTGCAGATGAATGTCACCATGAGACAGACTAACATTCATTGCCCGCAAAAGTTTAAGTTGATTTCCAAGAATTGGAATTTAGCATCAAATTATATATATATACATATATAGCTTGCTGGTTTGATGTATTCACAGAGAAACAGGATTGCTAACAGCAATGCCTGTGAGCTGGGAGGGCTGAAGAGATGCATGACAAACCTGACAGCCATCCAAGGAAAGCAAACTTTTCGTTTTGGTTGAAGAAGATCGCGTGGATCCCAATGCCAGGCACTACATGGAAACAATAGACGTCGCAGAAGAAGAAGGAATAAAGCCCAACGGCACTTTGGGCTCAAGAAGGCAATGTGTTAAAAATGCACGTCAATGAAGGAATACCACCGCTATTCATGGCGAAACTAAAAAAAGGCATTCAAAGGGAGATCATTTCAATTTCACAAAGCACAGGTAAGAATCGTTATTCATCCAAGATGCATCAATGAAGAAGAAGAAGAAGAAGAAGAAGAAATAAAGTTTAACAACACTTTGGGCTCAAGAAGGCCATTTCAGTGCCGAACAAGGATATAAAAGAGATGCATCAACGAAAGTACGCCTACGTATTAATAAAGTTCAGCTAGTGGAAAAAATTGTGTATCATAGTTCTGCGAAAAATTTGATAGATAGATTGATTGATTGATCGAACGATTGATTGATTGATAGTGTGAAACTGTATGGTTCAATGTGTATCAAATCAATCTTAACAATAAATATGTGTTGCTAACATGTATTGTATATTGTAATGTTTGAAAAACATTACAGAATGTCTTTGCTGGTTTGTTTTCAGGCCTCAAGAGAAAAATTGATCAGCTGGCACAGCGAAAGGAGTGCGGTGAACTTGCTGCATGATGCGGTCCATCATCAACCACCTGTATTATGTGGCCACTGCACCTGAGGGTGAGGGCAGGGCAGACCTTGTGGAAGCAAAGGGGACATCAATTGTCAATCACATGCATGATGTCCTCGAGCAACCGAGTCGACTCTAGGAGATGTGTGAGCATCCGCACCTCATTAGTCAGGAATGCAACGAAATGTGGCTGACGTCAGGAAGAAGAAGGAATAAAGCCTAACGGCACTTTGGGCTCAAAAGGGCCATTTCAGTGCCAAACGAGGATATAAAAGTAGTATCAAGAATGATAAAACCGCAAGGCGACTGTGTTGGACTTCAACGCCTATCTACGATTCCAGATGTTTGGAAGTATGGACATTGTGCAATGAAAGCATCCTGGCCGTGATAGGGGATAATCCTGAAGGCCTCAAGACTGCGGTAGATATAAAATGAGCTTTGCAAAATAAATGCCTTGTGATCACTCAAACGCCAATGTACATGCCAATAACTTTTGTGTTGATACTTAAGGATTGACTGCAGGTAACAAACCAAACACTGTAGTGAGCCGCTCTCCCACTCATTTATAATGTAAACATAAAGGTAACAAAATACCAGGACTACTCAACCCTTCTTCCCGAAACTTCATTAACAGAGATATGTATACCCATGGATGATAAACCGAGATATGGTTCTATAAATAGTATCACAGGAATTGTAAAATTGATGATTCGTGATGTCATTATTACACGCGTCATCGAACAACGCGTCATATTTCTTTAGGTCACAAACAAGCTGCTTTCGGTATATACTTCTTCTGTCATCGTATAATAATAGATGCAAATACGACTGTACTTACTGCGAGAGGATTACAATTAACGGATTAGGTGCACCCGAGCGCAATTCACTGTTGAGCTTTACTAGCATTACTAGTTGTTCGCAGTAAAAAAAATAATCCTGCCGCTGGGCATGTTTTGAGTGGACATTGTCTTTTGAGAAATATTTTTTAGTAAGTCACAAAATAAGTCACCTATTAGTCACATTTAATCAAATTTAGCCAAGAACCAAGTCTGTAGAACCAAGTCTGTAGATCGCCAAAGTAAATTCTGGGGACAAATGAATGTTTGCAAAATCATGATTTTGTTACCTTTATATTTACTCTATAGGTCATTGGAGAACTGACGTATTCCAGATTCGTGATTTTTACACGCAGTCCGTTCTTCAGTAATCAGATAAATTGGATACAATATTCACTGATAAAATATTCCTGACCATTTGTTTATGTTACTTTCAGGATCATGGGGTGTTGGCATCCATTCTATCGACAAAATATATTTGATGCTAATAACGATCATCTCCATTCTATCATTGGAAGTGCCACCTCTCCTTGAGTTACAATCTTATGTCCCATTTCACCAGTGTACTCTCAAAAACTTTGAACATTTTGTAATTTTTGAAATGACGATTAAGCATAGGTTTCCTTATTAAGGAGTACATCGATATCAATAACATACCTAAGAACTTTTGCATTCTCCGTTGTTTATAATAATTTGTGTTATGTTAGATCACAGTGCATATTGGGGTTATAGTGACGTGAAATGTGTATCTTTTGACAAGACGACATGTGGGAATCAAAAATAATAAATATTTAGGTTGTGAAAGGAAACATTATGAATAGTATGTGAATTGCATTGTCAAATTGGTAGAACGTCATCTAGAAGCTGTGCGAGGAAGTCGGCTACCAGTCAGCAGAAGTGCAGGAATATATGCTGAACCGCATACAGACGAAGTGAGCCACCTCACTGCCAGAGGAACAATATACATGGGATCACTCGCTGCAGGGTGAAAAAGAAGAAGAAGGAATACAGTTCAACGGCACTTTAGGCTCAAGGGTGAAGGTCTCCATAATAATAACAATGTGTGCATATATTAGTTGGTTACAACTTTTTAGGTATCGTCTGGCTGCACATCATCAGCTATCATAGAGTATCAAATCATTTATGAGAAACAGTACGATAAATGAGCGAAACATTGGAAACATTTTTCATAAGGCCAAAGCGTAGCCTATGTATTATGTACTATGGAGTATCCTCGCGAGCCAGACACCAATTACAGGCTGTTAATGAGTACTGGACTACTCCCAGCGACTTAGCCGACCCTGTAACTTTCTGAAAGAATTCTCAGAAACAACAGAAGCGCTCCATGATGCACACTGTTAAGCGTGTACAAAGCAATGGACATAGCTGATTTTCCTAATGAGATACTATTATGATTCCATCAAATTGAGATTTTTTTGATAGCATACAAGTAGAAATGGATACCGACAAACATACAAATTCATATTTCAAGACCGAGTCCGAGTGATACTAAAGTGTCAAATTCAAAGCCCTTCCTGTAAAGTAACCATGACTCGAACATCGCGGACTCATCGTTGCTTTGAGTGGTGGTGTTGCACCTGTCAGTAGTTCATTCCGGAGAAACGCCAGACCGCCCGAAGACACTCCTCTACAACACATATACTTTGACTTTGAATTACACAAGAGGAATTCGAGCACATTCCCAACCTTCCCCTGGCCCTGGTGTTGGAACCAGTATCCACAAAGTCGCGGTGTGACTACTGCGGTTACTAAGGCCATCTCTGTTCAGCATGGGATAAGAGGGAGAAGATTTCCAGTAAACAGCCTTGTCCAACTTGCAGACACCGGGAAGTACTTTTTGAGGGAAAAGATACAGACGAGGACTTTTGGCTTGAGAAGTGGCTCTTCTCAACAGCTAACCAGCACGCCACGGCCATAGCCCACAATGCCAAAGGCTAGGACTCATATTTTCTACTGAGCTATCTGCTGAGCAGCAGCAATCATGTAGCCATCGCTCCTAAATTAATTTTGTCTGGCAAACAAGATCATGTACATATACTGTAAGCATCTAGATTTGAGTGATCAACTCGGTGAGCTTCTTCCATACGAAGCTGTCGATGCTGCCCAAAACCATTGGTTTCGCAGATGAAATCAGCAAAGGTGACTTTCCTCGCTTTTTGCCAAGGAAATCAACAGGGACTACGTGGGACATGCACCTGCTTCACATTTCCAGAGATACGACCAAATGAACACTGGAGAGTGATCCGAGTTCCTGACATGGCACCGACGTCAAACGGAAGAATTCAATGTCACGCACGCTATCAAACACTACTGTCACATCAATGTCCAAATCCTGAGGCAGGCCTGTCTAACATTCCGGGAAATGATGATGGAAATAACAATTCAAGGCGAATCGTCGACTCCAATAGACACGTTCCCTTACATTACAGTGCCATCGCTTTGCATGGCCATTTACCTCGATAAATTTCTATTCGAGGACCACAATATTCAGACCTCGAACGATCTCGGTGAGAAAACCTGGATAAATTCGAAGGTGAAACTGGTGTCGAAAACGGCAAGGTAAGCGACGACAGCTGAGAAGTTCCTCACCAAGCAGAAGTTCATATCGACGCCGATAGCGAAAGTTCCCACTTGCAGATACGCATCATCGTTTGAGTGTAGCGTGGATGCGTTGAGGCGGTTCGCATGGGTGGAGGAATCAGAGAGGAGACGTGGTCATAAAAAAGAAGAAGAAATAAAGATTAACGGCTCAAGAAGGCCATTTCAGTGCCAATCGAGGATATAAAAGTAGTATCAAGAATGATAAAAGTTCTACAATTAAAAATTTGCAGTGGACGTGGTCATATGATAACCATCCAAAACGCCCATAGTCCGGGCGGTGAACATAGTGCTCAAGCCCGATGAAGAGGGGATTTACTTCCTGGATGGGTATTACAGAGACCACGAGACTGGTATGGAATATTGTTGGGAATACAACGGGTGCTTATGGCATGGTTGTAAGGAGTGCTATGGCTTTCCCAACGACGTCATTGCGAGCAGAGGATTTGTCATCGACACCGCTGCATCCGATAACCAAGCAGCGGATGAAGGAGCTGTACTATTTGACGCTTCGTAAAAGGCAACATTTGGAAGCTTGGGTTTCCGCTACAGCGAAGTATGGGAACACAAATTTCAAGAGCAACTTAAAACTAATCAAGACATGTCCTACATCGAAAACCTCCCGATATCTGAGCATTTGAAACCGTATGGCACATTTTACGAAGGAAGGACCAAGAAGAAGAAGAAGAAATAAAGCTTAACGGCACTTTGGGCTCAAGAAGGCCATTTCAGTGCCAAACAAAGATATAAAAGTAGTATCAAGAATGATAAAACCGCAAGTTCTACAATTAAAAATTTGTAGTGCGGAGGGGGGACCAATGCCTGCCGTTTGTTTGCGAATTCAGAGGCGCAGAGAGAGAATACATCACGTCGACGTATGCTCCCTTCATCCTACCATCTGCAAATATGACTCGTACCCGTTGGGCATCCACAAATTAGTCTGTCAGATTTCGGGGCGATTGAGAACTATCATGGGATGGCGAAAGTCTCAGTTCTCTCTTCGAGAAGAAGAACAAGAGGAAGGAAGAGAAGAAGAAGGACTGAATCACCCGGTCTTGCCCTATCAGTGCAACGGAAAGCTGTTCTTCCCTCTCTATTGCATATGCTCTGAATTGGAGTGACCAAGCACTTGTGATTGCACAGACCAAAAACGGATGCTGACTGGTGCCTGGGTGACAGTCGAGCTTCAGCGCGCCATTCAGTTGGGCTATGTCATCATATGAAATGCAGCATCGAGATTATCTAAAGGCTTCGATATGCAAGATGGAATCGTGCTCAATCTGAGTAATATCGAGTACAACGCTGGTCCAATTTAGCATGATGTCATTATTGTCAGAACTATGTGATGCTTCGTCCAGACTCATGTTGATTATGATGAAACAGTCGATATATATATTTTTTTGTGAACAGAAAGTTCAATAATAAATTGTGCGTAGTTAGGATACTTCCAGAAAAAGTGGTTCTGAAAGCTCCGGACCACTCGGTGTTTTGTTTCTGAATAAGGTACCGTATTGAAACATTAACGCATAATAAACACTGGTGTGACTTTACAAGTACAAAGTCCTGGAGTCATCGATAAATATATAGTACATTGTATTATGCATATTGTTTTCAAGATGTAGATGTCATCTACATCTACATCTTGAGAATTCTATAGGGCGCTGCACTGTGGCGACCAGCATTTAAAATTGGCTACAGATATTATCAAATTTTTGCACATATGTGCGTTGCTTTTCACAATCGTTTTTACTGTATTACGTTGCACAAACAACGTGGAGTATGCTGAGCTGTCGGATTACTAACTTTTTTGCTGTTATTCTTGTCATCAACTTGATTTTGTCGGCACTGGGCGAAAACAGAGGAACGAACGTGTTTGTTTCCATGAGCTACTGGGCCTACGCCCCCTCTCTGACAAGCGCACCTGCTTGCTAGACCTCCCGGCTGACATTGTTCGAAAGCCTCGCAAGCGTGGTAAACGTGGAGCAGGCTTGGGGTCGATTACATTGAGTAATTGTAATCATTGTAATCGATTACACATTTGAAAGCAATCGTATGTAATCAGTAATCATGTAATAAAAATAGAAAGTAATTGTAATTATAATCGATTACTTTCACAAAGTAATCAAATATTTGATTACATTTCAATTACATATTGATTACTAGTATATGGACACAAACCGTAACTCACATGAAAATATTTACATGTACGCGGAGCACTAAACTTTCACTGCACCATGATGAACGTTAACAGAATCAATACAATAGCCATTTGTCTTTCATGATTCATCTAATTTTCCTGGCTCAGCATGCTAAAAGCCATAAAACCAGCCAAACTGACTGGATGCTAAATATCAATGACTACCAACAATACAATCAGACTGGCAATACTACTGGCTACTAAGTGGCTAAAACACACAAAATCTTATTGTCTTTGATCACTCCAATGTGTGATTGCGCAATCACTGCTGCTGGGCCTGACCTGATTAATGTTATCACAAGGTCACAACAAAATGCATGATCCAGATCTATGAGGTTAAACAAGGTGTAGCTAATCAGAGTTTCGTGCATACAGCCATACAATGTTTTCACAAGAAAAAAGAAATATAAATTTGTTGGTGATGAATTATGATTAATGATTGTATGAGTTGGTAATATGTCTATTGTAACATGCCATTTGAGCTACATTTTGAGCAGAATACCATGTCACAAAGTAACATATAGCTTTGGAAAGTGTCCTTTCATGAAGTAATTGTAATTGATTACTTTGCAAAGTAATTGTAATTGTAATCAATTACATTCAAAATAAATGTAATTGTAGTTGTAATTGTAATCAAGGAAATCAATTGTAATTGTAATTATAATCGATTACATTTACATGTAATCAACCCCAAGCCTGACGTGGAGGGGTTCGCCGACGCTGGAGACATGTTCCTCTTCCTTCCATCATCTTGGGTAATGTCCGCTCCATCAGCAACAAGATGGATGAACTGTCCGCGTGCGCCAGATTCAGCTATGAGTATCGTGAATCCTCCGTGATGTGTTTTACCGAGACGTGGCTCCGGGATGACATCTCAGACGACTGTGTTAACATCGACGGCTTCTCGCTGATCAGGGGCGATCGAAATCTGAACTCTGGTAAACAAGTAGGTGGCGGAGTGTGCATGTACATAAATGACCGCTGGGCAAACAATTAGACTGTGAAAGAGAAAATATGCATGCCGGACATCGAGCTTTTGATCGTCGGCATCCGTCATTGGACTCCTGTCTACTCCGTCATTGGACTCCTGTCTACCTGCGTACACCCACTTTGTCTCGTGTCCAACTAGAGACGAGAAAACTCTGGATTGTGCTACTGTAATGTCCCAAATGCCTACCAGACACATCGTGAACCCCCGCTGGGTAAATCGGACCACAATATTATCCACATAACCCCAATGTATCCACAAAAAATAAAGCAAAGTAAGCCCCAAACGCGTCTAGTGAAACAATGGACTAAGGATTCAGTTGATGTGCTACGTGGGTGCTTTGACTGTACTATATGGGATGTTCTGACGAATGACGATAATTTGTCTCAGAATGTGGATGTTGTTGGGGACTAAATAAAATTTTGTGAGGACACGATAATTCCGAATAAGGAGGTGACCTTTTACCCAAACAATAAGCCTTGGGTAACTAAGGAACTCAAAGAAACTCTTAACAAGCAAAAAAGGGGCCCTCGCTAATAAGGAAACGTACGAGCTACGTGCTGTACAAACTGAGCTCCAAACTCAAATTCGTGTTTGCAAAGCCAATTTCAAACAGAAACTCGAGAACAATTTAAGGTCTACCAACACTCGCGATGCATGGCGTGGCCTACGTCAGATCACCGGCTTTGGAGTCAAACCGAAAGGCAAGTTGATCAACGATGTCACCTTTGCTAACAACCTTAATCACTTTTATGGGCGGTTCGATACTCACGATTTTTCTCAAGAGCGTGAAGAACTTCAAACGGAGTTACTTAGCACTGTTTGCCCACTCGACCATGTGACTATAACAGACGATCATGTCATAACTAGCCCGGCTAAGATTAAGCCCAATAAGTGGCCGTGTCTTGAAGGAGTGCAAATCAGAACTCGCTCATGTACTACGTGGTCTCTATCAACACTCATTGGTTACACATAATCTCCCGACTCAGTGGGAAACTTCCAACATCAGGCCGATACCCAAAAAGCCCAAACCATCAGAAAAGAATGACTTTCGACCGGTCGCGCTAATCTCCTTTTGCCGAGCGTGAGCCCCATCATGGATGGACTCCAGTTCGCGTACCGCGTCAAGCGTGGAGTTGATGATGCCGTCCTGACTCTGGTGCATCATCTATATCAGCACTTGGATACTGCTGGTAACACTGCCCGACTTCTCATGGTTGACTTTTCCAGTGCTTTTAATACAATTCAACCACATATAATGACGAAAAAACTAATGTCTATGGGCGTTAATCCCAATATAACTCTGTGGATAAATGAGTTTTTAACTGCCAGACCTCAGCGTGTGTGTCTCGGAAATGTTAAGGGTCAGCCCAAGTGACGAATTACCCTGCGAATTGTGGTCTACTTCAAAATTTAAATCTGAAATTTCTGAGGATCCACTCATTGTAGATGCAGAGTTGACTTAACTATCATGCAATTGTTCTACACGTCGGTGGTGCAAAGTATTTTCACGTTCTGTCTGTCAGTGTACTACAGTAATGCAAATAAGAAAGACCTAAATAAAATGTCCAGGATTATAAGACAGTCACAGAAAATCGTAGGCGCTTGTCCCTCGCTGGAATCCTTGTACCAGTCTCAATGCTGTGCTAAAACCGAACAAATCACCGGAGATTCATCACATCCTCTTCATCCCTTCTATGAGCAACTACCATCGGGTGTTAGACTTAAATCCCTTAAATGTAGAACAAACAGGTACAATGTGTCTTTTATCCCAAAGTCCATTCAGTTCTTTAACTCACAATGTAGTTGATAATTTAGATTTTACGTAGTCACTTAATTGTCTAGTCTGTTTTCCTTAGTCACTTAATTGTCTGGTCGGTTTTCCTAGTCACTTCATTGTCTAGTCTTTTTTTTCCTTAGTCATTCATTGTCCAGTTTGGTTACTTTATGTTCTAGTCATTTGTCATCTAATCAGTCTTTTAAATCAAGTCATTCCTCATACTCTCGTGTTTTGTGCTATGTCTATACTTAATACTTATATTCTTCTCTTCTTTTTATCAACTCATGTTTTATTATTATTATTATTATATTTCCTTTTTGGACCCAATAAAGTATATCTTATCTGATCTTATCTTATTATTCAGATTTCTAGGAACAGTGTACATGTCGATACCACGTGTAAGCCATTGTGGTGTTAGGGACAGTTGGGAAAGAATGTTTTGACCAGTGAAGTTGACCCTACAATACTATTTTGTATAGTACACCAGCAGGTCAACCAGGTCCTAATCATTCGAAAAAGTACGGATTTTATGATGATTAGCTCCAACGTGGACATCATCCACACAGTGCCTGGGGTCTGGAGTTTCCCTCTCGATACCAACGGTTAAACTTTCCCATGGTGCACGTCATATGAAAATAAGCCTTTCGAACAAACTGAAGAAGCGCTACTTATAACAAGTGGACCTCATTTGAACTACGTACATATATGGTAGTGAGAGTGGTGTATTGACGAAATGATTGTGTGACAGTTGAGAAAGATATAATGTTCTAATCAGTGAAGTTGATCCTACTGTCTTATGCTACACTATGTCCTTGAAGGTTGCTGCTACGGAGGCCTAAACACTAATGAAGATTATGGATTAGCCTTACCTGAGATACTACAGGTAACACACAACAAAGAGAGTCCAAGCAACGTGTGCATGCTCGATGATGAGTACAGCTTGCCCGGCATGAAATGTGCAGACATATCCATTTCAGAACACCATGCTGCTGAATACCACCTTCCACGGGAGTTCCTAATACCTCGGACTGGAATAAGTGGTATACCTAATCACTCGACATAATCCAAACAAATCATCTTGGACCTCCTGCTGACAAATTGTCATTCACTCTTCCTAAGGTGCAAGCATGTGGTAGAATTACGGGCTTTCCACGAGTACCAATTTCACAGCTGAACATGCAAAACAAACTCCAGTCCAAGCCCTATGGGACAACTTTTTAGAAGTTGTTCACCGGATACAATTAATAACTGTAAATATTGATATCTTAAAACTGATTTCTTGAAAGTGTCACATAAATCCCGAAAATGCTTCAGGAGATGCTCAAAACTGATGTCACAATACAGAATGAACCACTACAAACGATTGTGTACATACTACAAACTCTGAACATAAGAAAACAGATGGCACAACTTTGTAAAATTTTATTAGTCACTCAATTGCACGACACAGATGATGCATGGAAACGACTGGATCCTTAGTGGCAGATGCTCATCAATATTCCAGGTGACTTCAATCCTAAGACCGGGACCAAAGACACAGCAGGTACCATACTTCCTGGTTGACTTCTTAGAGAATGGTATGCTGAAAATGAAACACTTGATTATGGGAGTGATGTTTTCTTTTAATAAATCTCCACATGTGCGAAGTACGGACATTTTGCAACGGTAAACTAGGAATACATTTCAATACATGCCAACCTTCGTGCATTTCTTCCGTCCTCAGAATATCAGCGCGGAAGAATACACGCAGACAAGCCATAGACTTTATGGTCGACGATTTCTCTTGCAGAATTTTATTGACTGAAGATATCCCGAACTCCAGCAGAGTGCATTCTTTCCCTGCACAGGTTGACGCATCTCCACACGGATGTTCTAGTAATGGTAGGTTACAAAAATAAAATAATAGGGCGACTTTTCATCAAAGTCAAATTATTATCCCAAGTAAACACGGTGTTACGTGTTTGTTGAATATTCTGATATTCAGTTAAAGCATATAACAACATACTGACCGATCTGAACAATGAAAGACCAGTGTTGCTCAGGGCCAACCACTCCATAAGAGCATCTGGCTTTACAAATATAAGCACTTTCTCCCAATGTTAAATCCATATCTGTCAGGAACAAAATGGATTATACAGTAACAGATAATAACGAGACTAATTAATCAGTAATTGAAAGTGAGAAGAAGAAGAAATAAAGCTTAACGGCACTTTGGGCTCAAGAAGGCCATTTCAGTGCCAAACAAGGATATAAAAGTAATATCAAGAATGATAAAACCACAAGTTATGCAATTAAAAATTTGTAGTGAACAGTAAAACCTTACAAAGTTAGTGGTGAAAAAAAAATGACTAGATCTAGACCCAAAGGCATTGACTAGAATTTATTTGTCTAAAAATAGAAATATACCCCAATTTCCCGAAGGAAATTGAGGATTTTATAAATATTAATATCGTTAAAAACATCATGCATTGACTGCCACTCGTAAAACAAACGACGAGTGTCAGCCAAATCTTGACAATGTACCAGGACATGTTCAACGGTCAGCCACTCTCGACAGGGCACACACACAGGGGCCTCCTCCCCACGGAGCAGGTAACCCTGAGTAAGGTACGTATGCCCTATACGAGCCCGTGACATGACCAGTTGATCACGCCTGGACATTTCGTTTATTGGGGTACAACAACCAATCGTTGGTTTGACTTTGTGTAATTTGTTATCAACCTGCTCATCCCAGAATGAATTGAAAGTAATTGAAAGTGTGACATAAACACTTTTGCATATGTCAGATGCTACAATTATGTTGAGATTCGTCTTTACCTGTCCACTCTATTTCGGGATCACAAGCTCTAACTTGCCATTCCACAAGCGCTTTCCTCGGCAAGGCAGGCACAACAACATATTCGACTAGGAGCGGTGATTTCTCCTCATTTCCATCAGCCTGTGCAAGAGGAAGCGTTTTTCAGTTCCATGTAATTCATTTACGTATTTGGCGGGCCTGCCAGGACTGAATAGGACATACCTCTATCCAGACTGCTAACTGCAGTTCCTTTTGAGCAGTCGTTATGTACCGATTATCAGTCACATAGCAAACTGCACTGACTATGTTTTTGAGACCACAAGACGGTAACATCGCCTTGAGAACACGGGAAACATGTCGCAAGGAGAGCCTCGCCTCGACAGCTACACCACCCTCTACCATAGACATCGTGGCTGGACACAGTGCTATCTGGCCTGCGACGTACACCATACCGCCATACTGGAAACATACAGTCAGTGCTAGTATTGATCGCGAGCTCTTTCTGTATAATCACGTTCTGTAACGACTACTAGGCTACTACAATTTATACCACAATATACAGAAAGTCGAACAGCATTCTGGGCTCAACATGACCATTTCAGTGGTTAATCAGAATAAAACAGAGATCAAACCTCTATATATTGAATAGAAAATTTATATTAACAAATTCCATGAAGCAGCAAATACTGATTTGGAACGTACATGTTTTGCCTGGCTATAAGGCCCGATATTTGCTGGGGCCCAATGTGACCGTCCTTGCACATGCATCGTATTTACATTTGAACATGAGGGTACCGCAACAGCATCCATTTGCAAATGTACATTCGACGGCAAGCACAGTTCCACACATACTCTGGAATTGTTCCAACATAAATCTGATTGGAGGATCATAATACCAGCTTCTCTCACTACCGAGCATGGGACACTATAAAACATGCATGGCGTAGTTAAGTATTGAAGCTGCAGAATGGGGTTGTTGTCAGAAACAATTCTAGAAACACTGGAAATATTTTCAAATACTGATACAAATACGAATACTGTGATCAGGACTGCATTCGAAACTTGCATGGTACACACATAGAACGTACCTAACTGGTGGGTTAATGCCGAACAGTTCTTTGTAAACTGTGTTGATTGCACTGAAATTACTGAGGTCATTGACATACAGATGCACAGCCAGGATGTCAGCAGGAGTCAAGTCGTTCTGTGCGAGACTGTCTGCAACAAGTTAAGCATCCAAGTTCAAGCATCAACATTCTGCCTCATTTTAATGTACCACTATAATTTGAATGATAGATACCCCGTAATTTCTCCATAGCAATTGTGGTCGAATCTGTTAATGTCTGCCCAGCTTGGATGATTCCCATCACTCCAACAACGCAAGTGAATGACCCTTCTCCATCAGTATTTCTCGACACATAGACATTGTCACCTGTGATATGAACAGAGAACTGCAATTTGACGAATGAATTCGAATCCAGTTTTAGAAGCTAGCTTCATTACCAGTTGCACTCAACTTACAGTGACACACTCCAGTAGACACGGGCACTCGTGCTTGTGTGACGTCATTATCCTCATCTACATATTTGGGGATATCACCCAGTTCGTCCTGTAAGTTTCTGCTATGTTTCATTGGTAGGCGGCTGAATATATCCACCAAATCCTGTCATGAATGTGTATTATAATATTATGTGTTGGGCCAAAATACTATCTGGTTGTCACAGAACATATGTGGCAATTCAAATGAATAGACTCACCTCCCCTTTATCTACGTCAGTTTTATCTTCGGAATGCAACTTTGTCAAGTTCAGGTAAGCAACAGGAGCGAACGCGTCAGCGGAATGAACTACTGTTTCTGCTGAATCCCTACATAATCAGGTTTGGCACATTCAAGTGATTTATTCCAATTCAGACTTTGAACTTAAATTATTCGCACTGATGATGAGCCTTTAAACAGCTAGCAAACACGTATTGCTGGATGGAACTTACAGAATTAGTCTTTTCTTGAAGAGAGGACAGTCTAATGTGAATGTTTCATATTCTCCGCCTTCACCACAGACATTCAGACCGTATTTCTCTTTCTGAAATTGGCAATGCAATGAAATGACATTGTTGATAAGTCCGTTGACTTTAATTAACGTATAGACTTGTACATATATCTAACCATTTTGAGCATGTGCGGTAGAATATCTGCCAAGCTTTTGCCCAGGTGTTCGTCTGGTTCAAGTCCTGTAAACACATCACAACGTGCACATTAACTTATGCAATGCATATATTTTTCACTATTCCTAATCATCTGAGCGCGAAGTAGAGCAAGAGTATGTTATAGTGTTGGAAAACTCAAAACCTAGTGCTGCAACTTTGATGAGGATAGCGTGCACGCCACAGTTGATCATCTCTTTCAACAACTCGTCTTGTTCTCGTCGCCACAAAAATGCCAGCGAGTGTAATCCGAGTCTTTGACATCTGTATACAATATCGACCGTGTAAATGTGTACCAGATAATTTGGTGAAAATGCACGAGCGCACTTTGGGATCAACAAAGTCATCGCAGAAACCAAAATAGAATAAATTATACTGGTTGTATGCTCGTATTCGTGTGCTAGAACTTTTTGGTCAAGTTTGAACCGAACAAAACTTGCTGTACTATAGACAGACGAGAATGAATAATATTTATGGTGAGAGAGCCAGGCAAAATTATTCATCAGTCAAAAGAATCATTCACTCACACGTGTTCCACTCTCACTCGTTGATAATCGGATAATATCGCACCTACTGAGACCGCTTCTATGTCCAGCTCACTCTGAAAGATTGAATCGATTAAAAGGGTCGATTAACTTACACACCACAGTGAAACAATTTGAATGGGGTAAATGAGGAAGTGGGGATATCCTGTACTGCAGCTATATGTGTTCATTGCACTGGCCACGTAGTCAAAACGTTCCACAAAGTTCCAGAGCAATAGCAATTCAACTAGCCTTAATTTGCTTGAGGAGTTCGTACAAGTCCTCCACCTCATCATTCGCAGTGATCTCGTAATCACGACCACAAGCTATGCTGTCTCCTTCAAGAGTCCTCCTATACAGTGGCAGCTCCATCGCTTCGGCATATAAATCGATGGCATGGTGTCCCACTGTCTGGAACATGTAGCTGTCCATCTCGTCTGAAACGCAGCAGCGACGACCAACATAAACCAAACCAGGCCGAGTCTTGAAGTTCAGTTCGACCAAATAACGACACAAATTCATCAGTGTTCGTCTTACCTTTGACTCTTGGACGTAGGTTCGCTAAAGCCACAAGTTCATGTCCCTCTGCAACACACTGCATCATGTTGTAACAGCTGTCCTTCCCGCCACTGGAATGCATGAGGGATGGAAATCTTGCTAAGGGGGCAGACACAACCAACATAATATACATAGCAAAACAAATCATGAAGAAAAATCAGTCAATCAATCAATGTAGTTCAGCTGCACTTCGATCTCAAAAAAGACATTCTGAACCCAACCAGAACACAGAAATGGTTATTAGTCATAATAAAACCAGCATAACTTCATTCGAGACATTCTAGACAAGATACGAGCAACAAGGTTGATCTTGGAATCAGTGATTGACCAAAACAAAGAACAGTTGGGTGACTAGCTAGAGGTTCTCGAAATAAAAGTAGTTCTTATGAAATAAAAGTAGTTTCTTAATGAAACATAAATTAATGGATATTAATTTCATGTTTTAGAACACGTTTTTCTTTTCTTCCTATAATATGATGGATATTGTAATTATGATGCACTTTAGTTTTAGTTGGTGTTTTTACAAGTAATCAATGTTTATTTTATGTGGATTGTTTTATCATGAAGTTGGTATTTTTAAAACATTCACAAGTTCTCGTTTCCTAAATTTCACAAATTTTCAATCTGAAATCAAGATCTATACGTTCGATAAACCTTCTTGTGTCGTCTCCAATTCATTGCTTCGGGCCTCGTCAAAGTGTACGCCTACTTTTTATTGGACTCTCGCAGGCCAGGATAGAGTACGCAACGGAGACACATCTGAGTCGGAGTCAGACGAACGATCGTTTTCAATCCGATACGATTTTGGAATCGCTGATACAAAAGTATCAGCGTGGAATTCGTTTCAAGTGGCAGTTGGCGCTTGTACGACGTTTCACGAGCTATTAATAATTACTCACCTACATTTTTGAGGAGAGAGGTAGGGAAAACGATGTAGATATTAAGAAATCTGTGTCTGATACTGCGGATTTCATTGTGACTACAACAAATGTACTGCAATTAAATACAAGTTGATTGTAAGTGGCTACACTGCAGCAAATAGCGCAATTCCCTCCCCCCCCCCCCCCCCACCCCAGCTCATGGACTCGCGCAACGCCAATCTCCCCTGCACTTTTGCTCAGCCAGTCCACTGCCGAGCCACGGAGCGATGAACCAAAATCGATGGACAAGGCCTAGGCCTGGTAAGCGTCTATGGGCACAACTATCGGGCCACCATGGGGAAGTCATCTGCAAAATCTCGAAGTGTGTCATGGAGAGATGATGAGGAAAACACTAAATGCACTGCAGCAAGAAGAGTCACTGGTCCATCCTATGTGACAACCGAACAGTTCCAGGATGTCCTGAACAAGCTGGTTCACTAGACTCCGTGCGTAAACCGACCGGGCATAGGTCCCATAAGGGTAACCAGGACGGGCTTGTGACTCGCAGCACGCACACCTCCATCAGCTCCAGGCGGGGGAGGTCCCAGTCACCAAATGCTTCACCAGCTCGAAAAGGGGAGTGCTTCAAGTGTGGGACTCATGGACATTACAGCCGTGAGTGCTCAAAAAGAGACTATGAAACTTTTCAAACAACGGGATCAGGTAAACGGAGATCGGCCAGGTCTGTTTTCCAAGACCTGGCCCCGAGTCAACAAACAGGACACAAGAGGAGGCCAGAGAGGAACGAGAATCGACCGCCATCGACCCCTAACTACAACTCTGACTGGGAGCTTGTCCATCAAACCTTGCAGGGCCAGGTGCAGGAAATGAAGGAGATGTATCACTGAATGGACTCAGTGGGCTAGGGAGGGGGGCAGTGTTGTAAGTGGCTAAACTGCAGCAAGTAGCGCAATACCCCCCCCCCCCCCCCTATCTCATAGACACGCCCTACGCCATTGTCCCCTGCACCCCTGCCCAGACATTCCACTGCCGAGCCACACCCCTGCCTTCAGGATCATGGAGTCGTCCGGAGATCGCCATTGGCCAGCAGCAATTGTGCTCCGTAACCCTCAACGGGCGAGGTACAAAATCTGCTTTGTTCTCCTTGTTTGCTGATTTCCTAATCTACGCCATCAGCAGCAGGGAGCTGGACAAACACTGATAAAATATTTGTACAATCACCGTCAATAAAGTTTATAGCAATAATACCCAATTACTTACCATTAAACCCAGTATCTACAACATGTACACCCTCAGTGGATTTTCATTGGTCAATTACTCCGTCGTGGGCTCAATACTAAATATCTACATCGGCTTCCTCAGTCGAACTGTACCACACTCGAGTGGATGCCTGAGGGCTTGGCGCTCGGGCTTTCGCTTTCTTGAGGTTTCCTCCCGCCGCCTCATGTTTCCCAAGACTCGCTTAAATCCATCATAGAGGTCTTCTGATACCAACTTGATTCACTTCCCCTTTCGGATCGTCATCTTCTTTCTTCTAATCACACCTATACCATCCTTCAAGATTCAGTGGTACAAGAGACAAATAAGTTGATATGCTCCGACAACTACATTTTGCCTACCTCCGGCAACCAATTACCTCTAACCACACCCTAACGGGAAACACATCAACACCTTGGATGTGACTATTTGGGGTTATTTACCTAATATTGCATTTACCTTGGGTTTATTTTCTTGTTTAAAAAATACCCCCACTGCACGAAGAAAACACAGTCGTGATAAATGCACAGGAAAATCACCAGCATCATACTCTCGAGTTCGTATCCCATATGGAGGCATGACTTGTTATGATGTGTATTTTTCAAGTAATATCAAGTATACCACATCTTTTTATTCAGATCATGCACACCTTCCAGTTTTGATTAAGCCTATTCTGAACTGTCTGTCAACATTCGGTGAAGATCTCAAAGAAACCTTGCTTGGACTTTTCTTCAACACTCGGTGAGAATCTGCAAGACAGCTTACTTGAACAGTTCATCAACACTCACTGAACAGTCAGTGAAAATTTTAGATTGTAGTTTACTAGTTTATGTTCAAAAGTTATTCACAATCACTTTTTATCACATCGATTTCTATTGCTTCATATACTACTACTATATCTATTGCTTTATATACTACGAGTTTTTAATTATTCTGTTAGTAGTATCGCAGTATGCGACGATATAATCATAGCTACCTAAATACATGATGTCGAACATAAAGCAGTGCCTTCCACTTTGCCCAGGTATATATTAGTTTGTGCATATTTTACCGCCATGTATATTAGTTTGTGTCTATTTTACTGCTATGTTTGTCTATATGTTTATCTATAATGTCAGTGTTTTTCTTCTTCTTTCTAGGCTGTGTGGCGAAACGTGCACGGCATTGGTCTTCAGGCTGCATACCACGGTGATGACGGGACGAACAAGTTTGTGAAGAAGATCATCGCCCTGTGTCTCATCCCCACCAACCACATCCCAGCCATTCTTGGCAGGTTAGAGGGTGACGCAACCAGCGAGCCCTGAAGGACCTCGTCACTTACTAGTATATGCGCCACACCTGGACCGAGGCCACGAACTTCGTGTGGTCTCCCGATTCATGGAGTGTATACGGGCTTCCAATTCGTACCAACAACGATCTGGAACACATGAACGGGAAAAGGCGACCCTAGATGTCCCTCTATCTGCTGGTCCAACTCTTTCACAAGGAGTGTACTTTTGTAGCGACGCAAGTCTGACTCGTGAACGACCGAAAATTGAAACGCCATCAACGACAAAAATACAGAAGACTGCAGAAGGAAATCTTCAGCGACTGGGAATAGTATGCGGGCGGCGAAAGATCTGCCATGAGTCTCCTTAAAGCTGTAAGTATGCTATATAAAGAGATACTGTACAATCCATTCGACCTTTTGAGACATCCCCTGAACCTTTCGTGCTGACTGGTGACGTAAGTAGGTGCCTTTGGCCTAGGCCGACCAGGGGGATTTTCGGCCGTATAAAAGGAGGGGGCGACTGGCCTACAATGTGGCATACTCAATAGACCAAGGAGGCATACACATCGTCCTCAATGTCCGTATGTAATGCATTTCATTGTGTATATCTATATTTCAGTGTTTATAGCATATTGGTTGAATGTAGGGTGTGACAATATGGGTGACATCTCTGACGGAATATTTTGTAATCATATAACATTGATAGCGTCACCCTTGATAGTCTGTCCAATTGTACATGTACATGCTATGTTACAGGTATACACCTACTGGCATGTACTCTAGGTTAGTAATATAGCATACAATGACTGAGCACTGCTCAACAACATATGAGTACAAAATTTACCAGGTCACAAAGCCTGTTTGTATGTTGTGTACAAATATGTATGATAACTTTACTGTTGATGTGGCTACATTACGGGGATATATCTATGCACGTGAATTACTGGGAACCATACAAATTCGTCACACCAATGGATAATACGTTCATTACGGCTAGGAGGGAAATATGTAGCCCTAATTATACGAGTAATTGTGTGCACGTATGTATATTATGCAATTATACTTTGCAGTTTGTGTGTTCTCTGACATCTGTGCTGTGGGGAACATGTCAAATGATCATCGACACACACTGCAAGAATGGCTTTATACCACTTCGCCGTTACAGCCGACTGCCTCTGGCCTCTGTCGTGGGCGGCCTGACTCGCGCCAGTGCATAGACCCGCCCACATTCGAAGCAAAACAAACAACGCGTGGTTCTGTGGTTTTACGTTCGGTTTATCCGTCGGGGAAGATCGTGGTCGTTATCATAATATTTTTTTACATGGTCGTTTATCTATTTATAATATACTTACAGCTTTAATGCAAAGAGCCATTGAGATCACTTTCAACTCATCAATTCAACTGAACAAATTTGACTTACCAAACGCATTGCTCACATCGGGAACACTTTTTCGTTGTGCAACTCGGGTCTCCTAATGTACCTTCAGTGAGGCTTAAAATGCAGGATCACCAACTCAATTAAGCGCATCATTACATGAGTAGTATTAAGAAGCTATACATCCTATTTGAGTTGTCTGGACGATCAACAATTTGAGCAATGTCAGGGCCATGTTGGTGGAAGAAGAAGGAGGAATAAAGCTTAACGGCACTTTGGGCTCAAGAAGGCCATTTCAGCCATGTTGGTGGAAGAAAAAAAGGCGATAATACCTAGTTTCCCAATGATGCAATGGGTGTATAACTCGACAGGTGCAGATATGGATTTGAGACCCGTATTATTGGCCAGCGCGTCGCGCTGGTCTTCTAGGTTTGCCTAAAATGAGACCCACGGAGGGTAGGTATGAGTGGGCCCGGTCCTGCTCATGCTGCTATTCTTTGTTAAATACAGTAATCTCAACAAAAGGATCACAGCACTTTCAAAAATAATATTTCTGATTGTTTCCATGAGGTTTTACATTTTAATCTTGTGAATAAACGCAAATACTGTGAGAGCTTTGCGATATTTGTTGATTTACCGTAATACATACGCATATAGTAGCGCAACAAAAATATTGAGCTAAATTTCTGATGTTGACAGAACAATTACGAAAGGTTGCCAACTTTTATAGCTTAAGATATAAAAGTGATAAAATGTGATGACAAATGTTTTTTTTTACACCAAAATAGACGAATAAACTATCAATTTGATCCAAAACATTGGGCATCATTAAAACCATTGAATGTCTGGGCTTAGATATACATCGATAGATATGTTCTTTAATCCAAAAATTAAGGCTACTGATCACATAAACTTTCCCATCCCAACATATTTCCGCTGGCCACAAAAATAATTCTCTCCACTGTAGGTTACTTGTATCATTGTTTGTGTTCATACAAAACAAACTCACTGATCAGCGTGAGAGCATATCGATCGAAATACTCAGAAGAACATACTGGGAACGACCATCCACGCAAGTCAAGATTAAAACTTGCCAGGAAAATCCAGAGCATTCAAACGGTTAGAAACTACATACTTCTTAACGAACTTGATATACGTCCTCCCATGACGAGAACTGTGTCTATCGCAACTCTTTCTATACATCGTCTAATTAGGCTATGGTGTAGTACGAGTGTGATATTGAGGCCGATGGACTCTCCACTTGAAAATCGAGTCTGTTTCCAAAGGTAGGAGATGTATTCTTTTGGATATGGCATGGACCAAATACACCGTTGCAGAACACGAATGGGTTTATGTGGGTTAAACGAGCAATGATTTATGTACAATTTCATAGATTCATCCAGAAGCAATAAGTGTAACTTCCAATCTGAAAGTCCTCTACATTTCTGTCTTGAATGCCCGCAATTCAACGATGCAAGAAATATTCTGCTTCACATCTTACCGTTGCTCAATATACATCAAACTTTCATTTAATAAAGTCGACAAACAAAATATATTGCATTCTCTTCTGAGAGGTTGTTCTGCGTTGACATCCCCGTTAAACACCATCATAAGTATATTTAAGTTTATTGAAACGACCGGCAGATTTGACCGCAGTACTGTCATTACTATCATTTTTACGTTTATGCATATTATTCCTTCATTTTCTCATTGCATGACACATGCGAAATCGACTGTTAAGTGGGCCCGTTCAATTTCAAAGCTCCAATGTTCATACCTGTACCAAGTACTAATTGCAAATGGTTTGTGTAAATAAATAAACGGTCTTCTGTTCTTGCTTCTTGTGTTTTTGCTTCTTGTTTTGTCATGTTCTTAGCTTTAGTCCCTGCCCGGTAACACAAACTGGTGTTTTTAGCAGAGTACCCCGTGCCCTTACAAGCGTGTATGATCCTCCCTAGAATACATTTATCCAAAAAAGTCCGGGGCATCCATCAGGCATTAAATATGCAATCCATGAATATCGCTTCCAATTATCAAAACTCATGTATCCACATTGCAAGGCACAGATGCTTGGTGTTTGGAAAAAAATCCTAGACTACTGGTCATACCCCATCCTAGATATGTTTGGTATTGGGTGGTCATTGGCATGATCACTGTTTCCCTTACCTGCTTAGACATGAAAGTCAAACAGAATATACAAATTTCACAACAATATTTATTCAGCAAATAAATATAAAAGACTTATAAAAATGATATAATATAATAATATATAGGATTTGATTCTACAAACACTTTTGTAAAGTTGATAGAATTCTTCTTTCACTCATTATCACATACTGAGCATGGAGACTGAGCGAGTATATGACACCAAAGAGAAACTCTTCGATGACATTTATGTCACTTAAACATACAGGCAGATCAGCAATTTTCAACACATACCGGTATTTTTACAGCAATGTACTAAGTGGCTGGAACATGAATACAGGTATATGTTTTTATTTTTCGTTACACCTACATGAATAAAATCCAACCATAGATAAAATATATTACATATTCACTTATCACAAATGATGAAAAATATTAAATGTCAGATATATATCATATGTTTTTCAAACAACATCGAAACTCACAAGAAGAATCAACTCCTCTGAAATTGCATCATGTAAATATATTTACGATCCATACATGGGATCCATACTTTTCCAAATCTTATTCCACACATCTCTAGCCTCTCTCTGAAGCTGTCCACATCTCCTACCATAGCTAGTGTCCCATGAAGAAAGAACAACAAGCCACGCAGGCATATGTCCAGTACCAGGTGATGTTTGCCACAAAGAAAGTTTCTGTGTGAGTGTAGGTCAAAGACACTGCCACTATTTCAAGTATCCAAGGCAGCACGAAATGGAGCCAAAGGTCCTGCCAACTTGTGCCATGGGATTCGGATGTTATATAGAGATTGTCCTGTACACCAGCCGCCAACCTCCACCCAAGTTTTTCGGTTGCTATTGCAATGGCCACCGTGATGATCAAACTAAATGGGATCAAAACCAGTGGATATATTTTACTCAATGAGTGTAGGTCTATTTCCATGTCTGAGTATATTTCAATCACTTTGGTGTTTTCCATTTCCGGGAAAGTCGGTCCAAAGCGCAAGTCGAGAAACAGGAGTATGTGTACCACGCACATCCAGAATATCGCAGACTTGCTGTATCTGCGTAAATTGACAACCATTCTCGTACAAAATGAATCCTTCTTGTCACACTTGCTTGTGGACGAGTTAACTTTCATCAAAAATCGATGTCTGAATCTTACCAGAATGACTGCACACATGATGAGAATCAACATGTGAAACAGGATACCTAAGTTGATTGTGTAGAACGCACTTCCGTTGCTGAAGGTTGGAGCTTTTGTATTCCACTGATAATTCTCTCGAAGAGTGGCCACTAGCGCTGGTGCAAGGGGTGTCATGATGAGAACACCACTGGTGAGACACATTATAACGTCCGTGGCACACTGGCCCGCTCGCAGAGCCCTCCACCTCATTTCAGCTCGGGAGCTCTCCTCACGGTGCTGCCGTGTATATCGCCAGATCTGGACATAGTTTTTCAGTGTGATGTAAACTCCAGCAAATAACACCAGCATCCACGTTATGGTTACGATTGCAACGACGATACTTGCGGACAGCATCTCTACGACATTTTCTGAAGCGAAAAGATACAAATCGAGATCTACTATATTGACAAACATACATTCAGTTGAATGCATTCACCTATTTTTTCAAACATTGAGTGGGGGTGGGATTGGCTCACAACATTCTCAAGTACCACATACATGTCAAGTGCATATTTAGTTCCTTGTTGGACTGACTACTGTTGGGTGAGCATATTTATAGCTTCAGACATAGTGATACCGTCTTCACGGCCCTATAGGTTTCTGTCTGTCATACCTATGCGTTGTGCCTCACATGCGTTGTGTCTCACATGCTCAAAAATGATGCATTGGTAGATGAAACCTGAAAAAAACAAACGTTGTCAACCCGATCAACGTCTCGTTACGTATAACATAGAGCTAGGAATATAGTAGGCATGTCACTCAATGAATTGTCGTCCAAATTTAGGATGTACTATGGTACTATGAGTCATTCCCACAAAACATAGCCAAGAAAACCATATTTTAAATTATGTTACATTTTTTCCTAAATTGAGAAAAAAAATGCAAAACTGATAGTGATTTGATTTCAGCCAAATACTTTCAATTTCAGTAACCTGTCATTAAATCATAATGACCACCATCAGCAGACCGGCGAATCAATGGCAACAGTACTTTTAGACGTCATAAAGGAACATACAGAAAGTCTGTTTTTTATTCTTCAGCAAAATTGCTGATTGACCTCCCATGGTCATTGAAGGTCAAATTCAATGTCACTATTGAAATCACTATATGTGACTCCACATTTGAATGGGCCAATACTCAGGACTTCAACGACTAGTATTCTATGACGATGACGGACGACAGAGGCAACTACATGCCAATAGACTATCGGATCATAGGTCCAGTAACATAAAATTGCACCACGTACATTTAAGCACACCCAGTAGGACAAATTGTGTTTGTTTGGGCCGATAAGCTATTGCCGCGGCTTTTCGTCCGTCGTCCATCGTCCGTCCAGGTCTGTAATTCTTAATCATACCTTTTGCCAATATGTAAAAATTTGTTTTGAAAATCTGTTGATTGAATCGTTTTTTGCCGATTTTGCAGCAATTTTTTTTTTCTGAAGTCAAAACTGAAGTCAAAAATGGAAAATGGACCATGGTGGCCATTTTCTCAAAAACAGTCTGATCAGTTTTGAAATTTGTGTGTGTGGCAGCCATTTTAATTTTTTAACGGGTCCCAAATCGAGTCACTATTCCTTTTGACCCATTTGCAGCAAAACTTTTTTTTTGGTAATTAAATTTTTTTTTGGACGTTTCACCCAATTTTTCGTTCATAATCACTGTGGTGATACTGGATGCACTAACGATCGTTAGTGCATCCCGCAATGGCCGACAGTAAACACGATCAGTTTGGTTTTTAACCGTATTCTATTAAATGACAGGTCCATTTGTGATAAATGGACACTCTGAAGGTAGCTTAGTGTTTTGGTCAAAGACATGCGTAGTTATTTCAAGCAGATCACGCTTCTTTGTTTAGATATGTTGAGGAAAAGAATTAGCGATAAGATTCACCAACGACGAAAGTGAGATTCCCTAACGATATAGGCCTAATACGTGTATATTGTAATACGTCCATATCATACACCATTGTGAATTCGTTTATTTATGCGACATAAATTAGCGAATGTCACATCAATAATAGGAAATCTGTATTAGAAGATCATCTATACACATCAATACATGTCAATTGGTTCTTTATTTCACGCTTAACATTTAAATAACGTAGATTTGAATTAATAAAGAAAAGATCGTTAGGGAATCTTCACATGTTCGTTAGGGAATCTTCGATTTTACAAAAACAATCGTTAGGGAATCTTTCAGCTTTTTTTCAGACGAGTTTTTCATGCTCAAACCAACATAAATCGCTATGTATTTGCAACGAACGGTTGTTTCGTGCGCATAAGAATCAGCAGATGCATGTGTGTATCGATCACAATCGTAATTATCGGGAAAATGAAGAAAATTCAAACGAACCGCGAGTGGGTTCGCCATTGCGGGATGCACTAACGATCGTTAGTGCATCCAGTCTCACCACAGTGATAATGGCTGTGCAGACTAAACTCAAAGAACACTTCAAAATAGAGCCTAAGTATTGGCAAATTCAAATGGGAAATCAAATATTGTAGTTAGAGTGGTGACCTTGAATTTGACCTTGAATGCCTTGGAAGGTCAAATCGACTTTTTTGTCAAAAAAAGGATGACTTTTGTCTTTGGCAGCCATTTTCTCAAAATCTATTCAAACAATTTTTTCCCAAACCCTGCACTCATGTACCTTAACCTTCTTTCACCTTTCTGTGATTTTCGTATTATAGTCAAAACGGAAAACGTGTGTTCGGCAACATTTAGGAACATGTTTCGACAAAAGAGTTGAAAATCAGTGTAACAATTTATATTTTGGAAAATCAATAATCTGTAGAATTCTCATTATCTGCCGGTAAGCTACAACACCCTTGGTGCTATGTTCAATTTATTATACAATGTTATATTTTATTTGCCATCATTGGTCTCCGAATGGTAATTTCATTTGTTGTACTTTGTCTCATACATCTGAGATTTTTTTATGTTTTTCTTGGCTATGTTTTGTGGAAATGACTCACAGTATTGCAGTTCAATTTTATCACAAAATGCACGGCAAATTTTGGTTATGATAATCATTTCGCTTGGTTGTGGTAGTCAAAGACAATGAAGCATCTACGGACATACAGAGGCAAGACAATCGTAAATCACACATATATGACAGATACAATGTTCGAGTAATACAAAATATTTAATGAAAGGTAAGACCTGTGAGATCCAGGGCTCGAAATTAAGGACCGACGTCCCGGGGCATGTAGATAATTGGTGGGGGCAAGTAAAATATGCCAAGCTCATTCCCGCACGGGCAAGTAGGTTTTTTTTCCCGGAAATCCCAGATTTCCCATGAAATGTCGGATTTTACGTAATTTCCTTCCGCCAACCTCGTACATCGATTGCCACGTGTGACCATATTGCCCACGGCCGATGATTCACGAAGCGTAGCGAGTCATTATTGATTTTTCCGAGCGCTATTTTTCATTGGCCAACGACAAATAATTGGGTATACAATTATGCAAGCATGGTTGATCGGCCAATGGCGTTGTAGAAATGTGTCACGTGATTGCACTCCCCTCAGGCCTCAGCGGCGCTTGCATGACAACATCGTAATGATCGTTGGACATGGTATGTTGAAACACTTTAAGGGTGCGGAAAGACCCGCAAAGGAACCTAACGAGGAAGATATTTCGCTGAAGAAATCTGCACCTCGTGAATCAGATGTCACGACGTCTTCTAATTCGAATGATGGGGGGTCGAGTTGAACAAGAAGCTGCGCAGACAGCCGCTACAGCATTGACCTGCTACGTCATGATCACCCCTGCCCAGAAATTGATGGTGCAATATATATGTACAATATGATAAAATTAAACAACAAATATCAGTAGTTTTGACACTATTTTAACATAATGATGATACATGTATGTGCGTAAAATCAACACCAGGCTTGTTTTAAAATAGCGCTTATTATGAATTCGCATGACATGGAGGGCAAGTACAATATTTCTGCGGGCAAAAAAAATTTTCAAGCCACTTTCCCTCAGAGCAAGTGGCCCAAAAAGTTAATTTCGAGCCCTGAGATCACTCGTGAAATGGAAACATGACTAGGAAAACACAAGGTGACTAGATTGTCAGCACAAAGTTTCAAGAAATAAAAGTATTCTAGGGAAAAACGAGTGACTAGATTGAGACAACAAATTAAAGTCTCCAGGAATGAAAATATGCTACAAGAGAGAGTAAGATATGCTGTATAGCGTAGCGTGGAATGCGTTACGTAAGACGCCTGTATGGCGTAGTGACCTTAACTCTGGGGTCATGACATAAAAATCCAGGCCATGACCTTAACCTGAGACCATTGTTGAATAGATAATGAGACTGTTTTGAATAACTAGACGTCAAGGCCTAAAGATGCCTTGGAGGCATTTCGGTGTGATGATTAATTTATAATATATACTAGATATCGACGAAAAAGAAAAATGCCGACTCGGCAAAAAAATTTCAAAGTTCAAGGTCAAAGTTCATCCATAATACCCCTCAGACATGTTAGTCTAGGGCGACGAGTCCGAAAATAACGTCCGTTTCGCTCTACGACACACCGTTTCCGAGATATCGACGAAAACGAAAAATGCCGACTCGGCAAAAAATTTTCGGGTCAAGGTCAAAGTTCATCCATAATACCCCTTAGACATGTTAGTCTAGGGCGACGAGTCTGAAAATAACGTCCGTTTCGCTCTACGACGCACCGTTTCCGAGATATCGACGAAAACGAAAAATGCCGACTCGGCAAAAAAAAATTGGGTCAAGGTCAATCTTCATCCATAATACCCCTTAGACATGTTTGTCTAGGGCGACGATTCCGAAAATAACGTCCGTTTCGCTCTACGAAGCACCGTTTCCGAGATATCGACGAAAACGAAAAATGCCGACTCGGCAAAAAAATTTCGGGTCAAGGTCAAAGTTCATCCATAATACCATCTAGACATGTTAGTCTAGGGCGACGAGTCCGAAAATAACGTCCGTTTCGCTCTACGACGCACCGTTTCCGAGATATCGACGAAAACGAAAAATGCCGACTCGGCAAAAAAATTCAAGGTCAAGGTCAAAGTTCATCCATAATACCCTTTAGACATGTTTGTCTAGGGGCGACGAGTCCGAAAATAACGTCCGTTTCGCTCTACGACGCACCGTTTCCGAGATATCGAGGAAAACGAAAAATGCCGACTCGGCAAAAAAATTCAAGGTCAAGGTCAAAGTTCATCCATAATACCCCTTAGACATGTTTGTCTAGGGCGACGAGTCCGAAAATAACGTCCGTTTCGCTCTACGACGCACCGTTTCCGAGATATGCAGGATGCCTCATGGATGACTCAGCAAAAAATTATTTTGACCTCTAGGTCAAAGGTCGTTTGACGTATCGATCCCAAAATCAATAGGGTTCTTCCCTGTTGATATATAAACCTCCGTGCAAAATTCTGCAACTATTGCCTGAATATTTTTCGAGTTATCGTCCGGAAACCAAGTTTCAAGATCAGCCTCGATTTCATCCTCAAGGACGTCACGGACCTCGGAGCCGGATCAAAAAAAAATAATACACCCTAGAGATGTTTGTCTAGGGCGACGAGTCCGAAAATAACGTCCGTTTCGCTCTACGATGCACGGTTTCTGAGATATGCAGGAAGCCTCAAGGATGAATCAGCAAAAAATTATTTCGACCTCTAGGTCAAAGGTCGTTCGACGGATCGATCCCAAAATCAATAGGGTTCTTCCCTGGTGGCATATGAACCTCCATGCAGAGTTCTGCAACTATTGCGTGAATATTTTTCCAGTTATCGTCCAGAAACCAAGTCTCAAAATTAGCCTTGATTTCATCCGGATCCGGCTCAAAAAGAATAGGGTTCTTCCACATATCATTTCTGACTTGTGGTGAAAATTTGACGAGGATCCGTCAAGGCAATCTAAAGTTATCGTCCGGAAACCAAAAGTGGCGGAAGAAGAAAAAGAAGAAAAAGAAAAAAAAAAAAAAATTCTGCTAAAACCATAAAGGCATTTCTGCCGAAATGCCTTAATAATATCGCAGTCACAACGTGAAATACCTTGGGTACATATCACAGGTAGCAAACTGTACAGTGCCACAAAAGCACAAACGCATCACACACAAAAAATTCCATGGATATTTATATCGCAGTCACACATCTTCTACAAAAATCCTCGGCTGTACGTCAGTATCTGCTCCCTACACCACCTAACCTCTACTGAAATAGAAATAAAAAATATATCATTATCCTTATTATTTCAGACCATCAAGCTCAGCGACAGAATCACGTGTCGCCTCAAGACGTCGACCAACAAACAACCTGACGTTTGCTTTGACGTTATCACAGAGAAAGGGTGTACTATGAAGGCAGTTCTATTCAAAGAACTCATGCGAGAAATCCCGAAAGAGGACAGAATTGAAGAATTGAACGAAGCCGTCGCCAGCTCGACGGCGTGGGAGTGCGACGTCCACCGCAGGGCGAAATTAATCGTCTACCCGAAGGAGGGACAAGGCTCAGGGATGCACGTCAAGTGGATGCTCCTGGAGAGGAGCATCTACATAAATATGACAACCCGAGTGGATGCGCCTCTATCTGAGCAGAGGAACTATAGAACAACTTTCATTTTTAATCATCAATTGTGTCTTTTAGAATATCCATGACGACTTGTGAAAGCATAGACATGTTTTCCATGAGTTTGTGGAAGGGCTCGGATGCACAATCAGCTGACGTAGGATTGGTCCTTTACATCTGTGTTGTAGATCGTTCGGTCCCCAGCAATCTAGCGGATAGTTCCTGACAAAGTATGCCAGATTGGCGGCTTTCATATTTGTTTGCCACAATAAGTCACTGCCTTTAAGGGTGGATATAAACGAGTCCGCCTCCGCAAATGCTAGTACGAATTGTACGTTGTTGTCTCGCACGAAGAGAAATTCCCGTCTCCGATACACCACACGCGTGTCCGGATAGATGGGTTCGAATGTCGCTTTCTGAATACAATTTCTGCTAAAACCATTAATAATATCGCAGTCACAACGTGAAATACCTTGGGTACATATCACAGGTAGCAAACTGTACAGTGCCACAAAAGCACAAACGCATCACACACAAAAAATTCCATGGATATTTATATCGCAGTCACACATCTTCTACAAAAATCCTCGGCTGTACGTCAGTCTCTGCTCCCTACACCACCTAACCTCTACTGAAATAGAAATAAAAAATATATCATTATCCTTATTATTTCAGACCATCAAGCTCAGCGACAGAATCACGTGTCGCCTCAAGACGTCGACCAACAAACAACCTGACGTTTGCTTTGACGTTATCACAGAGAAAGGGTGTACTATGAAGGCAGTTCTATTCAAAGAACTCATGCGAGAAATCCCGAAAGAGGACAGAATTGAAGAATTGAACGACGCCGTCGCCAGCTCGACGGCGTGGGAGTGCGACGTCCACCGCAGGGCGAAATTAATGGTCTACCCGAAGGAGGGACAAGGCTCAGGGATGCGCGTCAAGTGGATGCTCCTGGAGAGGAGCATCTACATAAATGACGACCCGAGTGGATGCGCCTCTATCTGAGCAGAGGAACTATAGAACAACTTTCATTTTTAATCATCAATTGTGTCTTTTAGAATATCCATGACGACTTGTGAAAGCATAGACATGTTTTCCATGAGTTTGTGGAAGGGCTCGGATGCACAATCAGCTGACGTAGGATTGGTCCTTTACATCTGTGTTGTAGATCGTTCGATCCCAGCAATCTAGCGGATAGTTCCTGACAAAGTATGCCAGATTGGCGGCTTTCATATTTGTTTGCCACAATAAGTCACTGCCTTTAAGGGTGGATATAAACGAGTCCGCCTCCGCAAATGCTAGTACGAATTGTACGTTGTTGTCTCGCACGAAGAGAAATTCCCGTCTCCGATACACCACACGCGTGTCCGGATAGATGGGTTCGAATGTCGCTTTCTGAATACAAGCATTCGTTGCGATGACAAGGTTCATAGATTTCAAAAGAACTCCAAACTGTTCATATTTAAATGTTATAGATCCTTCTGATTCGTCGTCACCGCGCTTTAGCACAACAAATCGTTCTCGAATCTCGCAATTATTGTCCATGATGCTGCGGATTTCCAGCCCAATTGTTGCCGGTACTTGGTACCTAAACAACAACATCGTGATGCTCAGATAGCCACCGAAAAAAAACTGTCCATCGTGTCCAAAATTACACGCTTATATCGGTTATATTTTCCTACACAAAACACGATAGTGAGCTGTGTGAATTTGTCTCTTAGTCCGAATAAACTTTGTACATAATACACAAATATGTCCCCGGACAGTTCTACAGAATTAGGGTTTCGACCAAACGATAACTCAATCACAACAGAAATGAAAATTTCGTCATATTCGCGGCTAAAATTCCGAGCGTGTTCGATATCCGGTAATGGCAGCAACTCGAGAAATATGTCTATATACAAGTCGCTGGCTGTGAAAATGTACGTAAATGCGCTATAGATCGCGTCCAAATACATATAAATCTCTTTTTTGTACACGAGTACGTGTCTCAGGTGTTTTTCGGGAAATTGTTTGCGAATTATCAATTTCCACAAGGAAGAAGAAGAAGAAATAAAGCTTAACGGCACTTTGGGCTCAATAAGGCCATTTCAGTGCCAAACGAAGATATAAAAGTAGTATCAAGAATGATAAAACCGCAAATTCTACAATTAAAAATTTGTAGTGAACAGTGAAAGCTTACAAGGTTAGTGGTGAACAATTGATGACTAGATCTAGATTCAAAGGAATTGACTAGATTTGTATGTCTAAAAATAGAAATATACCCCAATTTCCCGAAGGAAATTGAGGATTTTATAAATATTAAAATCATTGAATAAATCATATATTGACTGACACTCGTAGAACATACGACGAGTGTCAGCCAAATCTTGACAATGTACCAGGACATGTTCAACGGTCAGCCACTCTCGACAGGGCACACACACAGGGCCTCCTCCCCACGGAGCAGGTAACCCTGAGTAAGGTATGTATGCCCTATATGAGCCCGTGACATGACCAGTTGATCACGCCTGGACATTTCGTTTATTGGGGTACAACAACCGAGCGTTGGTTTGACTTTGTGTAATTTGTTATCAACCTGCTCATCCCAGAATGACTGCCATTCTGCGTACAAGAACGTGTGGATGAGCAGCTTGAAATCAGAATGTGGCACCCTGGAAAATGTGACATCAAGATCAAGAGCTGCCCTGGCAGCCTTGCCGGCACGCTCATTCCCAGGAATGTCCACATGACTGGGTACCCAACAAAATACTACAACTTTATGCATTTGAAAAATACGTTGATGTTCAGTTAAAATATCCAAAAGTAGAGGATGGTCAATATTACGATTCTCTATAGCTTGCAGGGCTGATAGAGAATCTGAACAAATGACAAAACCCAGTTCTCCGGACCGGCAGATATGGGACAGTGCTAATAGTATTGCTTTCAGTTCAGCTGTGTACACTGAACACACATCAGGGAGACGTTGTTTGTAGGTTCTCCCTGAGGTGACAGCGGCACAGCCTACTTTACTACCATCCTTGGAACCATCAGTATACATAAACTTAAAATTTGGATAATTCAACTGAACATCACTAAAACTACTGTGAAAATCCAAAGGGTTGATGGTAGACTTCTTCCCAATCCTGAGAGAAAAGTCAGTTATGGGAGTTTTCAATTCCCATGGTGGAACCTTTGAAATTCTTGACTCAGCTATTGTGTTCAAGTCAATGTTTAAATCCGCCAATAGATGTTTCATGCGAATATCAAAGGTTGGTATCGCATTTGGCCTGGATTCAAACAGACGAACACATTCAGGTTTGAAAACAACATTATGGGCTGGTTTGTTCGGTAAAGACTTCAGCTTGATAGTATACTGAAGAGAAAGTTTTTCCCGCCTACGATAAAGGGAGGGTTCGTTGGCCTCAACATAAGGCTCTCCATGGGAGAGGTTCTGAATGCACCGAGACACAAACGCAACCCCTGATTATGGATAGTATCCAAAGCCTTTATGTAGGAGGGTCTGGCTGAGCCATAAACTATCGAACCATAATCGAGCTTTGACCGGACGAGTGCTCTGTATAAACGGAGCAGCACGTCACGATCAGCTCCCCAATCCATATGTGATACTACCTTGAGAAGATTCAGAGCCTTGTGACACTTTGTTTTAATGTACTTGATGTGGGGTATGAATGATAGTTTCCTATCAAAGAATACCCCCCCAAAAAACTTGAATTGTTCCACCAAGGGAATAACTGTATCATATAACTTTAATTCTGGTTCAGGGTGCAACTTGCGCAAATTGCAGAAATGCATGCAGACAGTTTTCGTTTTGAAGAAGCGAAAACCGTTCCGGTCTGCCCATTTCTCAATTCGCGCAAGGCACTGCTGGCGTTCTATCGTATGCATTTGTTTTGATGAATAGCACACGAGGAAGTCATCCACATAGAGTGAAGCATTGACTCCAGGGGACAAAATCTTTACTATGCTATTGATTTTGATACTGAACAGGGTTACAGACAAAATGCTGCCTTGCGGGACACCCTCCTCCTGATCAAACATATCGGAGAATGAAGTGCCCGCCCTGACAGTAAATTTACGATTGGATAAAAACTGTGAAATGAAAGAAGGCATACGACCACGAAGTCATGCCTCATGGAGGTCCTTCAGGATACCGTGTTTCCACGTCGTGTCATATGCCTTCTCCAAATCGAAAAATATTGCCACCATATGCTGGCGATTAATAAACGACTCCCGTACAGCAGTTTCCAGTCGAATAATCTGATCAGTAGTTGATCTATTCTTCCGGAAACCGCTCTGGAATGGAGTGATAACTTTATTAGATTCTAGATAAAATACTAATCTAGTATTGACCATTCTTTCCATTGTTTTGCAAACACAGCTGGTCAAAGCAATAGGACGAAAATTCGTTGGGTTGGTAGGATCCATCCCAGGCTGAGCAACTGGAATGATTGTAGCCTGTCTCCAACAAGCAGGGAAGGCTCCACCAACCCAAATTTTATTGAATATATTTAAAAGATTCTGAAGTGCAGGCTCTGGTAAGTGTTTCAGAATCTGAGAGTGAATCTCATCGGGCCCAGTCACAGTGTCATGCGCCCGTTTGAGAGACTCCATCAGTTCTGACATTTTAAAAGGACAATTATAGTACTCAGTATTGTTGGATCTGAAATTGAGAGGTTTCTGTTCCTCAATCACCTCATAGGACTGGAAACAATCTGTATAATGAGAACTGGATGAATTATGGGATACGGTTGAACACAGAACATCAGCAATATCCTTGTTATCGATGATGTCCCGGTCCACAAGGAAGAGTTGGACAACTGAGGGAACTTAGAACACGTACCCGTCAGTCTGATGATGTCCTCCGATCCTAAAAAATTTAGGATGTGAAATATAATTTCTTCTGGCAGATCCATAAAACATGGGTTTGAAATCGATCAACATGATAGCGTCATCGCCGTTGGAATTTTGTTGTCGAATTCTCAGCGAGAAGTATCATTGTCATCGAATGCAGTCAAGATTGTCTCTCCGCTATACAGGGACCGTATTTATAGTTTTATGCATGGACATCTGGATTACACAATAAAGTCCCCCAGCCCCCGACTATTTTGGAAGGTCAGCGATTTTCGAAGTTTAGAGTTGATGTAAAAAGTATCGGATGACTAAAGGTTAATTTGGGATCTATTGAAGCGTATAAGGAAAACCGTTTGAAGTTACGCAAATTGCATAACTGCCAGATTGAAAACAATTAAGGGCTCTTATTGTTTACTGAAGACCGGTGGGATCAATTATCATACTGATTACATATGCACCAATCGACACCCCCGAGAGGCTCGAGTTAGTTAACACCCCATTTATTATTAAAAACAGTCTCATTATCTATTTAACAATGGTCTCAGGTTAAGGTCATGGCCTGAATTTTTATGTCATGACCCCAGAGTTAAGGTCACTACGCCATACAGGAGTCTTACGTAACGCATTCCACGCTACGCTATACAGCATATCTTACTCTCACATGTACCCTAACGATATTAAGAACTTGATGAATATCAATACTGTTAAAAACATCATATGACGAGTGTCAGCAAAATCTGGACAATGAACTTGGACTCGAGAAGAACCTTCCTACCGTGATGTTTTCCATCATCATTGATATTATGTATCAAACAATGGCCATCCTATAACTATTTCATTCACTTATACATGTACTCACTGTGATACGCAGTGGTCCCCGTGAGATAAGACCCTTATGCCAAGAAACTAAGGTCTAAGGTAAAGAAGAAGAAGGAATAAAGTTTAACAGCACTTTGGGCTCAAGAAGGCCATTTCAGTGCCAATCGATGATATAAAAGTAGGGTCTAAGGTCAAGGGGATTCTTACTAGTGGGGGAAAACTGACTCCAAAGACACATAAAAGACTTTATATCGAAGTATTTATTGGCGGGACAGAGTCTTATCTGAGGGGGACCATTGCATTTCATTTGTTCATAGTTATTCTCAGTTAAGTTGTCGAAACAATATTCTGTTGAGAAATTGCAGTCTAAAAATGTTTTTTAAAAAATCTGATACATAAAATCCATTTAATGAACATCATAGTACAAAATATTCAATATGTACGGAAGTCCAGATAGGACATTTGCCCCATAAGTTAAGTTCGCCTCGGCAAACTACTAACTCGCCTCGGCGAAATACTAAATGGTCTCTTATCAACCAACTGTTATCTCGCCTCGGCCAATTGTTTTCTTGTCTCAGCGAACTTTCATCTCGCCTCAGCCAATTACTTTCTCACCTCGGTGAACTGTTATCTCGCCTCGGCGAACTGTTATCTCACCTCGGCGAACTGCTAACTCGCCTCGGCGAAATACTAACTCACCTCGGCGAAATACTAAATGGTCTCTTATCAACCAACTGTTATCTCGCCTCGGCCAATTGTTTTCTCGCCTCAGCGAACTTTCATCTCGCCTCGGCCAATTGTTTTCTCGCCTCAGCGAACTTTCATCTGTTATCTCGCCTCGGTGAACTGTTATCTCGCCTCGACCAATTGTTATCTCACCTCGGCGAACTGTTAACTCGCCTCGGCCAACTAATAAAATGTCAGTTATGTAGCACATCTAAATGGCAACCACAGTTCGCCGAGGCGAGTTAGCAGTGTCGCCGAGGCGATATAACAATTGGCCGAGGCGAATTTACAGTTCGCCGAGGCGAGTTAACAGATCGCCGAGGCCAACTACTAAGTTGCCAGTTATGTAATCCATACAAACGGCAGCCACAGTTCGCGGAGGCGAGATAACAGTTCGCCGAGGCGAGATAACAGTTCGCCGAAACGAGATAACAGTTCGCCGAGGCGAGATAAACTATCAGGGCAAATGTCCTATCTGGTCTTCCATAAATATGTATAATAGTTATGTTATTTTGGTGCAGTTTGTAGTTGGTAACCGTCCAAGTCGACTTCAATCTGTCAGACAAGATTTCTCTGGCTTTGAGCACATCGCTACGACACATGATGCAGCTAATATATCTATATAGCCACTCAGGCCATGGCTCATATTCTGACATCGAAGATTGGCTAAAAGCAGGCAGGAGATGCCCTGTCAAAAGAATCTGATACTATATCACATGTTAGACTCAATTCATGCCTGATTTCAACCTGAAGAAGAAGAAATAAAAAACCCAGCTACAACTGTCTGTTTATGATCGGTCCATCTCAAACAGCCTTGTGGAATGTGGATATATACTACCGCCACTCGAAACGACAACTCACGAAGTGTCACTCATTGTATTAAGATGACTGGCAGTATTGTTCCGTACTGTTCTGCATGTGAAACTTCACAATGTCGAGAGACAGAATTGGGGGAGAAATATAGAAGTGAAAGAAGCGAAAAATGTTATTGCCAGTGTGGTACCTCGTGTGTTATCACAGCTCAATCACCCGTCTTGGAGCCTGAGATCACCTGACCTCACATCTGATTTGACATACTGAAGAATGAAGGAATGAATCAAGTTTAATGGCACTTTGGGCTCAAAAAGGCCATTTCAGTGCCAAGACATAATATAAAAATATAATGAAGAATGGTAAGACCTTATGTTCGAGTATTAAGAGTCAGGAGTGACAGGTAAAACATATATGAGATAACTCGTGAAATTATTGAATGACTAGCAACACATTTAGTGACTAGAATAATAGACCACACGTCTAGAAGTAAGAATATACTCCAATTTCCCGACGGAAGTTGAAGACTTCATAATTATCATTGAAAACATCATATATTGACTGACACTCGTAAAATATACGAGTGGCAGCAAAATCTTGACAATGTATCAGGAAATGTTCAACAGTCAGACACTCTCGTCGCACAGGGTCCTCCTCCCCACGGAGCAGGTAACCCTGAGTAAGCCCGTGACATGACCAGCTGATCACGCCTGGACATACTCTGAAATCATTGACATTTATCATTCTTTCCATACTGATGCTATTATACATTATGAAATACATTTTCAATATTGTTTATTGCGTCCTTTCATCTATCATTTCGTGCTACATGCATAATGCTGATCGTAAACAAATTATACTACACGGAAATCATGCCACATATCACCGCATCATGTAAATGCAGTTCTACATTGGTACTGATTCATTCTCTACCCGATGACATGAAGTATTACATGGTAACTTGCATTATGCTATTCAACATTTGTCAACGCATAATGATACTAGAGGTGCTGCAATCGCCCATGGCCAAAGTAAATATATTTTGTTAGCGGTGAGAAGTAACGCAACAAAATAATGTATGACCGGTAGATTCGTGTTTGCCCGGAGAGTGGGCCGCTGCGTGGCAGAGAGAAGGGGCGTGGCGTATGTGCGTCAGTTCAGGATATAATGGGAGGTTTTCTTCTAGAGCGGACATCTAGCCTTTCAAACAGTGTCAGACCTACATGTACCGCGTCCTCATTCGGCTAAGTTGACCTTGAACTTGTTTTGCGCTGACTCGACAGAAAGAAACTGAGGCTGAATTCATTAGCTGTTCAGGTCCGGGAGAAAAACTCATTTTACCTGTTCCAAAAGTCTAAAGCCATTAAGAGCTCCCTATAATTTACCGACTTGGCAGCTCTGCTACTGATTAACTGAGACAAGTCTAAAGCTGTTAAAAAGACCTCCCGACTCCCTACAATATTAACTGAGACGCTAAGACTCAAAGAGTAACACAGCAAGATTAAGATCTAGATCTACTTGATCTGTTGTACATGGCTACAGTGTAGTGCACCCTTGCTCAGCCAGTCCACTGCCGACCCCCCCCCCCCCCCCCCCCTTTCAGCATCATGGCCTCATCCGGAGATCGCCAGGGTCAAAGGGAAGGGCACGAACTGTGCTTCGTCCTCTTTGTTTGATAACCTATACTGTGGACGTATCGTTTTCCTCATCTTCACACTACCAGCAGCTGGGAGCCAGTCCACATGGACCAACATATATAGATAGGATCGGTAAAATTTTGGCCAATAAAAGTGATAGCACATAAGTCCAGTGTCACTTCTTAAAATCCTGCAGTTACAAGAAATGGTGTCAGAAGCGGGATCTTCAAACGACTCGAAATACACCGCCTGGAGTGACACCATCTTCAATATTAACACAAAATCAAGCTTGATCTCAAACTTGAACAGAAAACTCTTATAGATCTAAAATCCGGACTTTTCGACAACTGGGGAGAATACAAGGATACGCCTATCTCGGTGGAAAAAAGAAATAACCAACTAAACAGCATATAAAAATTTATTGACTCCTTTCGAATACTTCTGATTTTCGGACCATGCTCCGTCTCTTATTTTAAGTAGTGCGGGCTGTGCCTCACAATCAAATAAATCAAATTCATTTTAACCGCCCACAAAAACACAAAACAAACTCTATTGCACAGAAACTTCACTGTCATGTGCCCAGTGTTTGCACTATGCCGGCTTCTCACTGGCGCTCATAGACAAACTGTTAATGCAAATTACTTCGCATCTGGCAGGGGAGGGCAGCCGGCCAGTAGCGAAGGCTATAGCCATAGATAATCTTAAATCTCAGTGACCTTCTCCTTTGAGAGAGCAAACTAGCAAGGTCATTGTAACGACTTGGTCATTTGTAACGACTTTTCAGTATACGGATTTCTGATCTAGGATTTTTTTTATATGAGCTATAAAGAGGCATACATTGCGAATAACGTGGAAAAATACTGACTACATTGTTCATACGATCATATAGTCTCGGTGGGGCAGATCTTGAAGAGAAATTGGCATCGGTCGTTAATACTAGCCTTCGAGTTCAGGTGCCTGAACAGAAATAACTGAAACCTGCCAGGCTGTCCACAGGCCTAAAAACTGCACTGGACTAGCCACGCCAAAGGTCAATCTAGAAATCTGGTCAAAGATACAGCGACAAACTCGCAAAAAAGATCTGGGCATGCAGAAAATGCAGAACTTTCAGGGCAAGGCAATGAAGCATGTGCTACTTTTTGATTCATGTTTTTTATTCAAAACTTGCGTGAAGTGGTCAAAACGAAGAATCCAACCGATGCAGTGTCAGTGCGAGGCTGGCTCAAATTGGCGTCAGATGCTTTCCGCATTACGACCTTTGCTTTTGTGAAAAAAAAGAGCCAGAGGAAGGAACAAATCAAGCCAGATCTCAATGCTACCTATCACCAAATCTGCTCCGACCAGCAGGAAGTCAGGACTGATTGTTCGGTGTTGAGCTGCCACAAAAAAACAAGGATATCAATGTTGTTCAACACCTCAGGTGGCATGTTCAAGGGAACGCTCGCGAAAAGTATGGCTATCAGCGCCACCAACAACGTTGGAGACCTTTCCAACAGAGAGGCAACAGTCGATACACTGGGGAAAAAAGGATTTTTTGGCATACCCCCATTCAAAAATTCTATCCCGCCAAGGACAAGAAATACATCCTGGCTCGGATGATTTGATTGTGTATTTTGTACAGACAACAGGAATACAGTTTCATGTATTTCTATATTTTGAATACAATATTTTGTATTTCTGCAGGACTACGAAAAATGGTATTTCTGCAGAAATACGCTTTTGCTATATTGTGCAGACTGATTATTCTACAAATTGCATTTCGTATTTTATGATGGCATATGGAATGACAGAGTGCACTTTGCAATGACACAATGTTATTTGTAGTTTAGGCCCCAATACTCTTCCATATAATGTCATGTCTGTATGAATCATCCGTCTGAAATTGGCACCATTCCCAAATTCACCAACGGTGTTTTCAAGGCTTCTAACGCAAATGACACCAACCAATCAATTGATACTATGATATCCAATGAATTACCTTTGTACCACCAGTTTTTCCACAAAATGAGCTCCTGAACTCTGATAATGATTGAGTTGGTGAATTTTGGGATGCGGCGAAATCAGGACGGACAACTCAGGCATTCTCGTGAAATATAGGTCCCACTACATCGAGGTTCATTCAGTGAAATATAAAGTTAGTAACACCATTTTAATGTTTTCAGTCAACTTCTATATCTTGGAAAATCATGGAGGGTGGTGGTGGAGGATGGGGAAGGGGCACACTAAATCATAACATCAGAAATAAGTGGGACCTATATAACGATATCACGGTTTGTAGACTGTTTACTAGTAATGCTGCCTTCAAACCAAGTTGTGAAATGGTGCACACTGCCGGTAACATTGACTATCACAATGGCGAGTGTTGGCTTCAAACGCAGCATCAGTAACTACCGCGTCACCTATTATTTTTACACAGGCGGTGAAAATGGAGGCGTTAAAAAAATCTCCACTGCCGCTGAACACCGGGATCATGTCAGTCTGAAGGCGCACAACTAGTTTACACGTTCTAATAGAGGATAAATATCAACTTCTCTCATCAAATAATTGTTCAAGCATCAACAGTATAGTTCGTAGGTGATGCCTGAACAAATATTTAATAAAAGAACTTCTTTTATTAAATGTTTGTTCAAACATCAACAGTATAGTTCGCAGGATGCTTGAACAAATATTTAATGTAAGAAGTTGATATTGATCCTTTATTCAAGCGTGTAACTGGCAGTGAAACACCGCCTTCACAATTTGGTTCGAACGCATCCTTGGTGAACTGGAAAACACCGTCTTCACAATTTGGTTTGAACGCAGCCTTAGGCATGTGTGTTGCTGAAATTCTTCTATTATCGCTCAGAGACATTAAATAAGCTACAATTTTATCCACTCAATGGCATTTCCAACAAATGGTTTATATAATCAATGCTAAGGTTCTTACCTGACAAGAGCAACAACTTTCATGGCGATAGTAGCATCAATATTCTTAAACGCATAAGTGTTCCGCAGAGAAAAAAAACTCCACCTCCACAAAATTAGCTACCGTATTGACGCGCATATATGACAGTGGCATATGTGTGGATCGTTCAACTTTTCCCGGAATGTGAAAAAAAATCCATTTACGAGATACGAATATCAGGCCAGCCTCAATATCACAAATAAAGCTATAAGCTAGCCTAAGGCCACGTATTTTTTAATATCTAATTATAGGTCTACTTTATGAAACCATATTAAGTTGTTGTGCAACGCATTTTATATTGTATGAATACATCTCATCGTGACATAAGTGTTGGCCCACGGAACCAAAACAACAAAATTAAAATCTGACAGTTGTCTTTTACTTTCAGATTTTAATTTTGTTGTTTTGGTACGTAATCTCACAAAATAAACCATTAAAAATCATGTGTTTGCATCCCACAATGGCGGTGTACATGACTCGCACGTTCAACAGTTCACTTATGCCTGGAACTATAGAGTGATTCGTGTGTAGGTATGCAAATTAAAGACATGACATCGATTTATTATAGAGAAGTAAATTAGTTACAGAGGTAGGTGCACTGTCTGTGCATTGTGATAATTTCTTTCCTCTAAAATTATACATGGATGTGATTTTCCGTATTTTTCTTTACATCTATGGGCCTTATTAAGGACCTAAATCTGCCGTTGCCTGATTTGTTTGGAGTTAAGTACGAAATACCCCTGTGTGAATTTATGACGACACTTATAGTATTTTGAGTGAGTGCAAACATATTATGATTCTGGCTTAATTAATCAAACTGCACATAATGTATGTTGATGGGTCCTATCTCTGGTCTAGCCTACGCGTGCATGGCCAAATTCAAAACTGACAAAGATTCACAGATCAAAAGCATTTAATTTATGGCCATGAGCATGAGATAGGCCTATGCGAGTCATTGCTTTGGTGCAATTGGCGGAGATAGGCTATAATAGCATATATATAATATTTTGCGCGAATAATACCATATGGCCTTATCCGACCGAATACAAAGTATCCACAGAGGCAGACCGCTTGCAAATAGAGTTTAAGTTTAGGTTTGTATTGATTGATTGAATTTGATTGAATTTATTCAGGAACTATACACATCCATACAAAATATACAGGCATGCATTGAATGATTAACTTGTATAGCCCTGAGCTGCGGGAATTGGAGTTTTTAGACTGTAAACCTCAGTGCTAGAAAATTATATACAATGATAGGTAGTAATGAATATTAACAGGTGAGGCACCCCACAGCTCATAAATAATAAATTATAGGTAATATGTCGTTTATATACATTCCAGATAGGTAATTTAGAAGAAAAAAAATAGCCCAAAGGCTAACAAAGGTTACCGGAGAAATGTCCAGTTTTAAGCTCTCAAAGTCTGAAATAATGAGGGAGATATTACTAGTAGCCATTTTGTGCTCTGACTATAAAGTTGATAATTAAGCGGGATATTAGCCACTTTGTTCTCAGACCTTGAAAATAAGATCAAAGGTCATATTCAGGGTCATAAGAAACTTTCAGCATTTATCATATCCACAATTGATTCACAATTGATTCCCAAGCTGTGACGTCGATAATGAGCGAGATATTGGCCATTTTGTACTCTGACCTTGAAAAATGAGGTCCAGGTCAAATTCAAGGTCATCAGATTATTCGACGTATAGTATCCACAATTGGTTCCCAAGCTATAAAGTCGATAAGAAGCGAGATATTAGCCAATATTAAGGACGAATTGCACGTAAAATCCCGAATCTGGAACGCGCCAGTTCTCCATTCACTTATAATGTAAATATAAAGGTAACAAAATCGTGAACTTGCAAACATCCATTTGGCACCAGAATTTACTGAGACTTGGTTTTTGACTAAATATGATTAATTGTCTGATGATTGTCATTTTCAAATGTCATTTTGTGACTTATTTCTCAAAAGACAAGGTACACTCAAAACATGCCCAACGGCAGGATTATTTTTACTGTGGACAACTAGTAATTCTAGTAAAGCTCACTGCTGAGTTGCGCTCGGGTGCACCAAATCCGCCTATTGTATTCCTCTCGCAGAAATTTAAGTCGTATATGCATCTATTATTAAATGGTCACACAACAAAGCGTACATAGCAACAACAGCTTGTTTGTAACGCGTGTAAAAGTGATATCTATAATCATCAATTTGTACAATCGCTGTGATACTTTTTATAGAACCATGTCTCGGTTCATCATCCATGACTATACATATATCTGTTAATGAAGTTTCAAGAAGGGTTGGGTAGTCTTGCTGATTTTGTTATCTTCATGTTTACATTACAAATGAATGGGAGAGCGGCTCACCACAGTGTTTGGTCTGTTACCCGCAGTCAATCATTAAGTGATATATCAGTAATAGTTTGTCCCATTATATAGAATTTAACATGAGAAAGTCCCATTTGGGCCCAGTTTGGGCCACAAAGGGCAACGAAATTTATACACGTCACAAGGTACATAAGAGGAATCTTTTTAAACAAAAATCTTAAAACTGATCGGACATTTTTTGAGAGAATGGTCGAAGTTCAAAATTGAGCGTTTTTCGACAAAAACGGCCGCCATTTTGAGAAAAAGTGAAAAATAAAAATTAGCCCAAAGGCTAAGACAGGTTACCGGACAATTTTGGTTTGGCCATGGCAGCATTGGCAGGTAACAGACTTCGAGATTTACCAATCAAGTTTCGCAGTGTGAACAAATGACCTTGAGATTTACCAATCAAGGTCATCCGTGTTAACTTCGATGTCACCATTACATGTATGTGTGTGGCATTTGATATTCTATATGTTCATAATACAAAGATATATCTGGGTGGAATCGTTTAGGCCGCTCAGGTCAATTTACACATTACGAGTCAGACATTTGGCACTCAAGGTCATCTGACGTCAAGTTCAAGGTCATCATTAGTTGTGCCATATATGTCTTGCTATATGTTCATAATGCAAACATGAGCTCTACCATGTCTATCTGCAAGCATTTCATCTATAGAGGCAAATCTGGGCATTTTTTGAACCCAAAATGGCTGTTTTGACCTTTCAAGGTCATTCAAGGTCAAATTCAAGGTCACCACACAAGTCGCCATATATGACTTCCCATTTGAAAGTGCCAATTTCTAAGCTGTATCTTCAAGTGTTCTATGAGTACAGTCCTGACAGCTCCCATTATGGAGGAAAAAAGTGTCGAAAATTTTCCAAGTCCAAAATTTTTTTCAAAGGGTGAAAAAAATTGTTTGCCTAGAAATGGCCCAAAATGGATAGTAATGCGATTTGGGGCGAAAAATTTATACACAATAAGTCGTTCGAGAAGTGGTCGTGGCGCAACGCACTAAGTCGTTCGCCCACTGCTGAAGGGAATTCAATGTTCGTCGTCGGCGGGTTCGAACCCCGCATTCGGCGATCAAAATTCACTCAGCGGATCAAGGGTTACCCTCACTTCTCAGTCCGTCGGCATGGAGCGGACACTAATATGGTGACCAGGTGATACATTGTAGACTGCTTAACTCGGTGTATCGGCGGTGGTGAAGGGGCAGAAACCTAGTTCACTAGGCGTACCCGGATCTGTCATGGGCCGCGCTACAAATACCCATCAATGCAGTACACCAGAAAATCCCATCCAAACACTACATACATACACGGGAACCAAAAATATGCCAGGCGCTGCACTGCGGCGACGCGCCACCAAATATCGTGGACCAAAGTTGGTCGGATGGTGGTAAAGGCAAGTTCCCTTACAGGGTTACGTCAGTATAATCAATCAATCAATCAATCAAAAAAAAATTTTTTACCGACTCGTCAAAATTTCAAAATGGCCGCCACACGGAGATCGGCGATTCAAGGGCAACAAAAGTTATACACATCATAAAGGTACATAAGGGGAATCTTTTGAAACAAAAATCTCAAAACTGATCATACAGTTTTCGAGATAAGACGGACAAGGTGCAAATTTGGGCATTTTTTTACCCCAAAATGGCTGTTTTGACCTTTCAAGGTCATCAAAGGTCAAATTCAAGGTCACCACACAAGTTGCCATATATGACTTCCCATTTGAAAGTGCCAATTTCTAAGCTCTATCTTCAAGCGTTCTATGAGTACAGTCCGGACAGCTCCCATTATGAAGGAAAAAAGTACCGAAAATTTTATAAGTCCAAAATTTTTTTCAAAGGGTGAAAATTTTGTTTGCCCTAGAAATGGCCCAAAATGGATAGTAATGCGATTTGGGGCGAAAAAAAAATTTTTCGCCGACCCGCCAAAAATTCAAAATGGCCGCCACACAAAAACCGGCAGATTTAGGGCAACCAAACTTATACATATCACAGAGGTATATGAGGGGAATCTTTTGAAACCAAAAACTCAAAACTGATTAGACAGTTTTTGAGAAAATGGCCGTCAAAGTCCAAAATTGAGCGTTTTTCGACAAAAACGGCCGCCATTTTGAAAAAAATGCGAAAATCAAAAAACAAAAAAATACCTCCTTCTCAAAATATTTTTAGGCATTTTTGTGCAAAATTTCAGAAAGATTCGATCATTAACTTTAAAGATAATAAAAATGTTAACGCCGGACGGACGGACGGACGGACGGACGACGGACGCAACGCCATGCCAATAGGTTATCGGACCAAAGGTCCGGTAACCTAAAAAGGCCGACTCAGCGAAAAAAATTGAAGGTCAAAGGTCATCCATAATACCCTATATACATGTTTGTCTGGGGCGACGAGTCCAAAAATAACATCCGTTTCGCTGTACGACGTACCATTTCCGAGATATCGACGAAAACGAAAAATGCCGACTCAGGGAAAACATTTAAGGTCAACGTCAAAGGTCATCCATAATACCCTTAAGACATGTTTGTCTAGGGCGACGAGTCCGAAAATAACGTCCGTTTCGCTCTATGACGCACCGTTTCCGAGATATCGACGAAAACGAAAAATGCCGACTCAGCGAAAAAATTTAAGGTCAAGGTCAATGGTCATCAATAATACCCTTAAGACATCTTTGTCTAGGGCGACGAGTCTGAAAATAACGTCCGTTTCGCTCTATGACGCACCGTTTCCGAGATATCGACGAAAACGAAAAATGCCGACTCAGCGAAAAAATTTAAGGTCAAGGTCAAAGGTCATCCATAATACCCTTAAGACATGTTTGTCTAGGGCGACGAGTCCGAAAATAACGTCCGTTTCGCTCTACGACGCACCGTTTCCGAGATATCGACGAATACGAAAAATGCCGATTCAGCAAAAAAAATTAAGGTCAAGGTCAAATGTCATCCATAATACCCCTAAGACATGTTTGTCTAGGGCGACAAGTCCGAAAATAATGTCCGTTTCGCTCTACGACGCACCGTTTCCTAGATATCGACATAAACGAAAAATGCCGACTCAGCGAAAAAATTTAAGGTCAAGGTCAAAGGTCATCCATAATACCCCTTAGACATGTTTGTCTAGGATGACGAGTCTGAAAATAATGTCTGTTTCGCTCTACGACGCACCGTTTCCGAGATATGCAGGAGAGCCTCAAGGATGACTCAGCTAAAATTACTTCGAGCCCTAGGTCAAAGGTCGTTTGACGAATCGGCCTCAAAATCAATAGGCTTCTTCCCTGGTGATATATGAACCTCCATGCAAAGTTCCACAGTCATTGCCATAACACTTTTTGAGTTATCGTGCGGAAACCAGAAACATTGATTTCATCCTCACGGACCTCACGGACCCCGGAGCCGGCTCAAAAACAATAGGCTTCTTCCACACAACATTTCTGACCAGCAGTGAAAATTTGGCGAAGATACATCGAGGCAAACTGAAGTTATCGTGCGGAAACCAAAAAGTGAAAAAAAAAAGAAAAAAAAGAAAAAAAAAAAAATTAGCTTAAAGGCTAAGATAGGTTACCAGACAATTTTGGTTTGGCCATGGCAGCATTGGCAGGTAACAGACCTTGAGATTTACCAATCAAGGTTCGCAGTGTAAACATATGACCTTGGGATTTACCAATCAAGGTCATCCGTATGAACTTCGATGTAACCATTACATGTATGTGTGCGGCATTTGATATTCTATATGTTGGGTGGAATCGTTTAGGCCGCTCAGGTCAATTTACACATTCCAAGTCAGACATTTGGCACTCAAGGTCATCTGACGTCAAGTTCAAGGTCATCATTAGTTGTGCCATATATGTCTTCCTATATGTTCATAATGCAAACAGGAGCTCTATCTGCAAGCATTTCATCTACAAAGGCAAATCTGGGCATTTTTTGACCCCAAAATGGCTGTTTTGACCTTTCAAGGTCATCCAAGGTCAAATTCAAGGTCACCACACAAGTCGCCATATATGACTTCCGATTTGAAAGTGCCAATTTCTAAGCTCTATCTTCAAGCGTTCTATGAGTACAGTCCTGACAGCTCCCATTATGAAGGAAAAAAGTGCCGAAAATTTTCCAAGTCCAAAATTTTTTTCAAAGGGTGAAAATTTTTTTTTGCTCTAGAAATGGCCCAAAATGGATAGTAATGCGATCTGGGGCGAAAATTTTTTTTTTCGCCGACTCGTCAAAAATTCAAAATGGCCGCCACACTGAGATCGGCGATTCAAGGGCAACAAAACTTATACACGTCGCAGAGGTATATAAGAGGAATCTTTTTAAGCAAAAATCTCAAAACTGATCAGAGAGTTTTTGAGAAAATACAGACCAGGTGCAAATTTGAGCGTTTTTCGACCCAAAAATGGCTGTTTTGACCTTTCAAGGTCATCCAAGGTCAAATTCAAGGTCACCACACAAGTCGCCATATATGACTTCCCATTTGAAAGTGCCAATTTCTAAGCTCTATCTTCAAGCGTTCTATGAGTACAGTCCGGACAGCTCCCATTATGAAGGGAAAAAGTGCCGAAAATTTTATAAGTCCAAAATTTTTTTCAAAGGGTGAAAATTTTTTTTTGCTCTAGAAATGGCCCAAAATGGATAGTAATGCGATCTGGGGCGAAAAAAAATTTTTTCGCCGACCCGCCAAAAATTCAAAATGGCCGCCACACGAAAACCGGCAGATTTAGGGCAACCAAACTTATACATATCACAGAGGTATATGAGGGGAATCTTTTGAAACCAAAAACTCAAAACTGATCAGACAGTTTTTGAGAAAATGGCCGTCAAAGTCCAAAATTGAGCGTTTTTCGACAAAAACGGCCGCCATTTTGAAAGAAATGCGAAAATCAAAAAAATACCTCCTTCTCAAAATATTTTTAGGCATTTTTGTGCTAAATTTCAGAAAGATTCGATCGTTAACTTTAAAGATAAAAATGTTAACGCCGGACGGACGGACGGACGGACGACGGACGCAACGCCATGCCAATAGGTTATCGGACCAAAGGTCCGGTAACCTAAAAAGAAAACCATAAAGGCATTTCTGCTGAAATGCCTTAATTAATTAAATATAATCCAGCCAGCCAGCAATTTCCAATACAACTGAAGAATTTGCTCACAATAACAATACCAGATGAGATAAGATAACATACCAAACAACAGATAGGTTACTACAGCCGAGTGAAATACTAATACAGTAAACCAAGACAAGACCGAAAATTGTATTATGTACATGTTTATTCTTCTTCAAAATTTGAGCAAAATGCTTTATTTGATTTCAAGTATTTTTATCTTATTTAAACCGGATATCAAGTGAAGACACTGCATCCAAACAAACCAGGGTAATTTATGACTGCAGGCTGAATTTTCCAGTCGAGATATCTCGCAGACAACTAAGAAGTACTGTGAACAAAAAACCTTTCAGCAACATAAAATGGAAGTGGTAGATCATTTGTGTGACACTATTGATCCTCTGTTGAGAAACAATCATACTACAGTGGTTTTCTGTTTATATTTTTAATATGTAATATTCAAAATGCTGCCCCAGGTACATTCAACATTATATTGCGTGTTACAATCTTCAAACGAAATGAGATTATCATACATACAGCCAAAATATTTCACAAAATCATCATCTGTCATGTTAGCAAAAATTCATCCTTGCATGAAAATTTTCACCAGGATTTCATTGACAAAATACAAATACAATAAATGCATTCAAAAGATATCATATCTCTCAAATTTCCGTTAGGACGTTATTTATCGTTGAGTATTACCACTCTAAACATAAATCTGACAAACCCTGTTCCTCTACATTCACTGCCTCCATTCACAAATATATGTATAAAACAAACTCAGTTTACACTGGACTACGATGATATTGTACTAGCGACACCATTTTGTTGATGCCCATTTGAGATCCCATTCGTCTGAGCTGTGGACTTTGCCGGCTCCGTGGAATTGGCTGGCTTCCCTTTTGGTACGATTTTTTTTGAGAGAATTTCATAGGTGTAACCATCTTCGTCGTAGAGCGCTTCCTCCATCGATTCAGATGGACTCGTTTCGTCAACTTCGAATCTGAGTGTAACAAGAACAAGGAAGATAGTCACCACAATTATATCATTCGCTGACTTCTCCGCCAAATGTTTTTACCCCTTCACTTCTGATCAAGACAACAATACCAAGGCAGACAAACATTAATTTTAAGCCATAAACTCCCAGAAATGGAGCTCGAACTGTGAATGGAGAACAGATAAATACTAGCATATAATTGTCACTATTCACTGGTGCAGAAGTGAACTCACTTTAACTTGTTGACGAAGAAGGCCTTTGAGACATCGTTGTTGTTGAATACTGTACACATGACTTTCTTCATCTGTGCTCTACGAAATCAGCAACAAAGTAAGAGACCATTCCATGTGTTACACTGACACTACTTGCTGTATACATTGTACATTTATTGATAATTTTGTGTCATGTTTCGTTGTCAAACAACAAATTCAACTTACTTGTGGGCAAGCAATTCCAAAATCTGCATCATGAATTTCCCGAGCCCCTTTCGTCGCACCTGCTGCGACAACTGAATCTCGTAGCTGTAAAACCATCCAACACACAATTTTAAACATCTCTGAATGAAACATATCAATTCCTTCATCTTGAAATTTTTGGGGAGCTTTTTTGTAGTAGAGGCGATTGCCGTAAGATGTCTTAGTCGCTCTTTCGAAATACAATTCAACAATACATTAATTTTTCCAGCATAACATCTAGCCCAAACCCACCAGTAGAGGACCTCAATATCGTTGTCCAAATCGTAGCGGAAGTGCACGAGAGCGACGGGGATTTGGTTCTCGTCACGGGCGATCAAGTATCGAGCTTTGTCCTCCGTCATCTCCTCACGCTTCTTGGCGTCATTCCAGCCCCAGTCACTCGTCTCATAACTGCCGGGAAAACATAGTGCAATGTTATTGTGTTGGAAGAAAATACTGGGGACACAGGAACATGGAATGGTATGTTAATTTATCCGGGAAGGAGACCTGGGGGTTCAGTAAGTCTGCGAAAATTTGTGTCTTTCAAATATATTTAACTGAATCTTGAAAGCTCAAATTTTCCTTGTTAATTACAGTTGGTATTGTAGCAGAGTATTTGAAGTTGATAATACACTATTGTTTTATATTTGTTTCTCGTTGTAATGTTGTGCTGGGTATTAAAATTTTTATTTTACTGATAGAATTTTTTTTTTTTTAAAATGCTGTTCATTTTTTTTTCTGTATTGCTCAGATTTTTTGAAATTGTCAGCTCATTTTTCAATAGATTATACTTACAGGGTTTTCATGTTGGCTTCAGTCAGTTCATACGCCCATTCTACTGTGGCTTGGTCCAAGTCCTCCACTCTATGACAGCCGATCGTCAAGTCCAGCCTGAGTGGACAATGTCAAAAAGAATACTGTTATTTCGCTGTATTTTGCCCAACATTAAAGATCAATCAAACCATCCATGGACAGGCAGGGTGTGGATGAAACAGAACAAGATACATATATTATATAATTATGTGAATATATGCAGTTTGAAAATTCAAAATAAGACAGAATCAGTTTATGTACTGGAAACTTGTAGCTGACTTGTGACTACTAGTAATATAAAGTGCGAAAAAGATACATGTATGATACGATAAACTCACCCATTTCTGTTGTATTTCTTGAATGGTCCAAGAGCTGCCATAGGATCCACCACCTTGGAAAATAAAATTTTGGATATGGAAACTCAACACGTAATGACTGATGAATAAGCATGAAAAGGAATGTTAAGCATAAACACACACAGTTTATAATACCAGACATGAATATGCAGGAACTACTGGAAAATATGGGAAATGTTACCATGTTTTTCATCTGAAAGGTAGATTCTTTTCTAGTTTCTTACCGCGTCAGCAGCATCAACCACGGCCTGCTTAGCTCCAATGCGAGCGCTTTCCTACAGGTGGGCACAAAAACAATTTGAGAATGTAAATATTCCTAACCACATGAAAATAGTCTACATTCTAGGCATGTAACGATAAATCGATGATATCGATGATCGATCGATTGTACTGGGCCGAGCGATGATCGATGTGAAATAATTGGAATCGTTTTTTTTCATATCGTAAATTGTTTCGGATATTTTCTTGAGTGGGCAGTTTTGGCCGTGCGCCTTTTTTAAAAAAGCTAGTTCTTGTTTTGTAGCCGCGTATGAATACATCGAGAGAATTCCTACAGCACGTCTATGCAGCCTGTGACAGACCGGTGGGTGCCGACCGTAATGCAAATTGTTCTTCTGGTCCATTGTAGAAGTGCCTTTATTTGGTCTGATATTAAATGAGGTGGTATCCAACGTGAATACATGTGTAGTATTGTGTACTGTTACTGTACAAGTATTCCGTTCGTTTTTCTATGAGCTGTTGATGATCCATTGTTATGCCTGATCGGGCTACGTAACGGTCTCATGCGGTATTTGGATGAACTTCAAAAGCAGTGGCGCCATCTTATGGTCTAAAAGTACAAAGTAGGCAAGAGACTTGAATGATATATACAATGTACTCAGTACTTACGTAGTAGTATACGTACATTAATTTTCCTCACAAATACTAAATTAGTTACCTTGTAAACTATAAGATAAGATTACGTAACCGAATTTATGCAGATTTTTCAAAAGGATTAGGCGAAGTATATTGCTTAAATTATGATCTAATCTTGGGGATTGTTGAGGACTATTTTTGCCGCGTATGTGCACCGTGTAGTGTGGATACACATGAGGTGTGAAATGGCTCCACATTTGATGATTCGAATGAAACTTCTTCAAACGTTGCTATTTTTGACTCGGATCATCAATTACCAAACAACTTTTTTGGACTATTATTAAAACCTTGTGGTTGATTCATTTATTTCTTCCTGTGCCCTATAATACATGCTAACCCCACCATCGTATCATGGCACTAGCGCCTCAGTGACCGCGGCGGTTCCAGCCAATATTGCCCATCAACAAGCCAAGTCAAGGGTCAGATTCGATGATCGATGAACGCTCGGTGGAAGGCAACGATCATCGATATCAAAATCTCCCACCGATTTACATGCCTACTACATTCTCATCCGAACTTGCAATACTGACCTCAGTCACATGATAAAAGCAGTCCGCAGGTTCACCGGTAACACAACACACACTTCACACAAGTGAAATGATTACATTTAACAAAAAATTTTAACTATTTTAAACGAATATACTGGCAATACAACAGATTTCTATTGAAAAGTGTATTATTAAAATTGAATTCAACGAATGTCCATGGTTATGAATAATACAGACCTCTTTCCATTTCATCCGTCTTTCTTTTGCTTTATTGTTCTTGCGCTGCAATAACAAGTGTGTATAATATAACACAGCTTTACATCCAATTAATCTCGTAAACTTACTACATGGTTTGCTCTCACACCAGATACCAGACTGCCATTTCAGCTACATGCATCCGATATTCATTGCGTCCCTACACATTCATGAACAGAGTAGAACAAAGATTCCTAAAGAATGGACGCTATAATATAAGGTTTCAAGGAGTACGAAATTTTGAATTTTTGTCGTTACCTTGTAACTGGTTACTCGTCTAAAATGCCTAAATATTGTCAAAAGAGCTAAAAACTGTCCAAAGTAACACCAATTTTTTTTCAGTTTACATTTTATGGAATCTCCATGTCAAAAAGCCGCCTAAAACTCGACATTAGATGTCATTTTCACGTGAAAATATGCCATAGTATGATGATTATACCATTTGGATTGGAGTGTGATGAATCACTTCAATTCTGCGCGTTTGGGCGGAAATTTGACCGATATGAAGTGTTTTAGGCTGAATTACAAAGTTGCAAAATACATTCACGATTAACCGGTCACAAAATCTGTAACTGGTTACATACACTCTGTAACCAAACCGTGACCGGTTAACTGAGTACTCGTTGAAGCCCTACTCGAAACATACAGAATTTTCGCGCCAAATGTCATGACTCATGTGCAAGGTACAGAACAAACGATATTCCTCACTGATTTGTCCCGAAAATTACCTCTATTACAATGCTGTCACCCATTGAATGAGCTTTGTAGGTCACAACGGGTTATGGCCGACAACGGGCTGTGGCCGCATACAAAAATCAGAAATAGCATGCAGCATGACGCTCTTGAGTATCCGTGATATGATAACTGAGTGGGATGATTGTTTAATTTGATTATCTGATTATTGTTGGTGAACAAAAACATGACAAACAGAAATTGTACTTTGTGCATATCTTCATAAAACTTAAACTGTATGAATCCATATTTATTATGTATAAACCGGTGAAAACTGTGATGCATATTTATATATCGACATTGACCTGAAATTCTACTTCGTATATATTTTGTTGCGTATTAGCGCCTATGTGACGGAATTAAACTTTGCATATATTTTGTACGAGTGCATTTTTTTTTTCTTGTCAAAGTTTGTATTTGTAATAGATAATTTTGCTCCGGTAATTTACTTTATTTCAATCATTCCGAATGTTATGTCCATTAGCAGATTAGTTGGTTCGGTGATCACATTGATGACTTCCTTTCCTATTGTCTGGTGTCCATTGATCTGTAGCCTAGGAACAACAACAAAGTGAACAAATATTGAAATCACAGCTACATGTGGTCACAGACCCATGAACGGGTCCATATCATTTCCGATAAATATGCGGCAAAAGCCTGGCGGCGGCCATAACCTGTATACCCAGCTTTGTACACGCCCAGGCCACTGCGAGTCACAAATACAAAAATTGATGCAGCCATTCAACTTCAAAATCAGTGACAAGGCAATGGAGGAGCATAGAGCCTCCCCATGGTGGAGATTACTATCAAAGTAACTGTTCCGACTTCATATGTCATCGTTTTAAGACCTTAGTGTGACACTATCGATGCCTAACACTACTAAAGCATTTCCTTCATAAAGATTATTGAATTATTCATCTATTATCGCTCATAACATTCGTATGTAAAACCACGAAATATCATAGACATAAACTATTTCAAAGCCGATAAATTCAGCGATGGGACACTTACACCCATTTTGTCAACAATGCTTGCAAAAGCACCGGATAATTTTGATGAAATACAAAATAATTTCCTTGGTGTTTATTGTCCTGTTTACAAAATTTACCCGCCAAATTTACATCCCTCTGGCGAATGGATGGTGAACTAAACAGTCTAGAAAGGATAAATGACAAAACGTATCAAAACGGACCGTAATGGCTTAACGGAGGCTCATTAGCGCCATTGATTAATCTTTCTCAACTGCCTTTAAAATATTTCTACTATTTTTCAACGTTTTCTCTGCACGGAAAATTCTAAAATTAAAATTATAAATTAAAGGTGTCTTAATTGGGGTATCAAACCGCAATTTTTCGCCAAACTTCAGAATTCTATCTGCAAAAATTGGAAAAGTTAGCAATCTATCATAATGATAAATTTCAGCCCCAACGTGTAAAATAAGTCTGCAGTACTCTCCACACATACAAAAAAAAAATCGATATTTGACGTATATTGCTTCAAACATAAACATGTAGGTCTACTTAATACAAATTAGGCCACGCTGATATATAGAGTTGGTCGATGGAGTCGCAGACAATTTTTGCATTCTCAAAATATCTGGTAAAAATTGTCGCACCTATTTTGAACTACCGGTAATAAAATCCATTGACAATTTAGTTTTTGTCCCAAGTCGAAAGAACTGAACTGCATTTAAAGCATAACGGCATCTCAAGAACTGCATTTAAAGAGCCATTATTGATATTTGCCGCGGAAACGTTCGAATCATGTGCCAACACCACACAGGATCAACCGTGAGCGAAAATCAGCATTTTGGGCTTTTGGCACAGCTCCATTCAGGTCTCCCTGGCGTGAAATGTTGAAATACCTATTTTGATAGAATATATCTCAAAACCAAACCTTTTGCATAGCTAAACCATTAGTATCATGTGATAGGTTCTGCAACGTATATTTATTGAATTTTTCATTTCAGACACCCTACAGGCAAGATATAGAAAACAGGCATTCAATGGTCCTGGAAAGGTCTCCAGGAAGTTCCCCCAAGTGCTCTCAGAAGACACTAAAATGCAAAATTTTCTCGGGGTTATGGCACCCTCCGAACCCTCGACCACATTTACGCTGTTGACTTTGCTGCATTGTGAGCAAGAGAAGAATCCTGTACTGGTCAAGCAGAAGTTTGAGTTGCAGCTCAACAAAACCTTCACCAAAACAAGTTGTGTTGTGTCAGGTTGGTTGGTGCTCGTTTGTTGGTGCAACGAGTTTTCGGTTTTGGAGGTCAATTACCTTACTAGACTCTTTGGATACTCATTCCATGGTAACGACCATATAGTTCGAGTTTTTTTTTAAAACTCATTTGTCATTCATCCCAGTATACCCAATTATGGATCTGTTGACTGTGAATGATCCCATGCATGATCATTTGACTTACCCAGGTTTTGTGGATTTGGAGTTATTGGGTCTTGTTGGTGGTGACAAGTGTAATGTTGGTGTATATCCAGTGTTAGTGTTACCTGGGCTGATACAGCTTACAAGTCAAAGAGTCCTCAGTTAGTTGGCACAAATGTGTGGAATTCTTGTCTCAACACATCTGATATAGTCTTTGTATGGGGGTTCTTAAAATACCATTTTCACATCTAAGAGTATTCGGGTTGCCCGTTAGAGATTTTTTGTGTGAAGCCGACTCTTGGAAGAGTGGTGGTGTCTATATGGTTTTGTTCGGATAAATATTCTTTGCATATGAGCAAGGACAGTGTCTTCTGTTTACGCATCACTCCAACATGATTGTCCCATCTCACCTGGTGTTGCTGTGGTTCAGTCCTATTCTGCTACGAAGCTTTCTGGAACATTGGTGAAACCTGGTCTGGTCAATTTGGACATGTCTACATCTGTAGCTAATCGTCCATTCGTCTTGATCAGAATGCTGTTATTGTAGACGATATGTGCCAAGTGTCCGGTGAGGATCCAGGTTCTTTGAAGCATTTACTATTAGATTCTTCAGGTTAGGACCTAGGTGAACAGTTTCAATGTGTCCTAACAAGTTGTCATTTGCTCAGGACAATCTAGACCGTGGTAGGACTTCCATGATCACACATTCCATCAATTTTTTTTTTAAAAGTCAGTCACATTCCTCCAGGTTTGCTTGAAGAAGTCAGAACTCATATGAAGGACAGTATCATTCGTATCATTCGGGAAACTAACCGTCCCTAGTTATTTAATGTTTCTCTTCTCATGACGTAAGATGAAAAGCTTTGATTCCGCCGTCACAATCCTCGAATGGTCAAGGATGCTCTTTTCCTTCAATGGATCAAGAAATCTCTTGATGCAATAAATATTGTCTGTTGGTTTGGACTTGTGAAGTGTATATATATTGGAGGGTGTAATTGGAGGTGTCTGATGAGTGAAAAACAACTTTCTCTGCCAGATCTTTAGGCTCCATTGAATGGAATTGACTCCCTCTTGGCCTGACCAATGGTCCAGCTAATTTACAATGAATCACGCATAGGGCTATGGGTGATCTCCATCCACTTGTTTGTTTGGTCTATTTTGATGATGTGGTGGTGTTTTTCAGTACGGTGGGAGAACATCTTGAATAGCTGGAACAGGTTATTTTTAGTTTTTGCTCTGCTGGTCTCAAACTAAAGCTCCCGAGGTACAGCTTCTTCCGAAGAGAGGTGAAGTATCTTGGGCAGGTTGTTTCTAATGATGGTATTGATTGCATGTGATCCTGGTAATATTGAGCAACTGCTTGATTTGGAAATCCTGAAGAACATCAGGTCTCTCCCGTATTTTGTAAAGGATTTGACCATAATCACTAAGCGCTTGCACATTTTGAGTGGTACTGTGAAGGTCAAGCAAGGCTAGAAGCCTGTGTAAGTATGCGAGCAAAAATTGCCACATTACACATTTCTTATAATGTTGGTTCTGAGCTGAATGCAAATTATTCAGAGCCATCTCATGATGGAACCAGAAAGAAGCAAGATGGGATGTACCCAAAACCAAGTTGCAAAAGATCGGACCATAAAGGTCTGCTCAAATGGCTGAATGAGGGCTCATAGACTCACACAGGGGGTATACACATAAACCCTTGTATGCATGTATGGGTAGAAAAGCATACGGGACATGACCAGAACTGAAAATTATCCTTAACTTTGGCTCCTTTTGCTCAGAAACACTTCCCATCTACAATTTATTGCAAAGTAGGAGTGGCTGACGATGTGGCAGCATTGAGTAGAAGCGGACCCTCGTATCTCTCCAGATTATCAGCAATGGGTAATCAGAAGCCTGAACCCGGTTGTGATCGGAATCATGAAGGATGCTTGGTCATCTTAACTGTTCAGGAAAGCCATTGACATATTGGTTGAATCATTTAACATGTCTGTCAGATTGGAGTCTGTTTTACTTTATTAGCACTTACTGCCCAGCATTTTTAGCAAGTCTAAGAGCAGGCCACTCTTGAGTTGATCCTGATCGAGTTGATCCTGATCAGAGTTGTGCCCTGATGTGAGTGTTCTTGATTTATAATGTCGTGACACACCATGCATCTACTCCCCAATCGCCCCCACCACCTCGTCTATGTTTTGGCATTGCAGCACTAAGGCTTCAATGACAATCAGTGTATTGGGCGAAGTAACCTATCGGAGTCCAGTATGTCTAAAGCGATCCAGTCAATTGGTGCTGAGGCCGGAACCATGGTAAAAGGGTTGTAGCCAGGAGCTGGAACTCCTTTACATGCTTGGCACTAAGGATATGTCACACACCAGCGTCACACATTCAAGTTGTAACCCGGCCAGCGAAACTGTTTTTACGAGAGGGTGATGGTATTCTGGATGCCCAAATGATTTGTCACCTGAAGGTCATAGAACTAATGGAACATGTCCTTTCTAATGTAGCAGGTAACACTAGTAAACCGCTCCTCACATTCAGGTTTATTCCCTGCCTCTAGAGCTTGGATGTAGCTGCCCGAGTGCGACAGCCCATCGACTTGCTTTTTCAGCTACAGTTCAGTGGCCATTACCCTCGTAGGAAGTGGCCAGTCGATCTTAGGGTCTGAACTTGACACAGGATTACTCCACGAGTGCGTCTGCGTCTGCAGGAACCATTCTGGCATTCCCATTTATCGAAGGAGGATCAATTGAGCCCGAACTTCCACGTCCTCAACAAGCGGTGGGGACCAAGTTGCCAGGGTGTTACAATTGTATTAGCTGCTGCAGCCTGTGGTTTCCCTGGCGTGTCCAGCTCTGAGGAAGAATCCTATGCACACAAGGATTGGCAGGCCGCAACACGGTTTGTAATCTTGCACTCACGACAGCACAACAGGCCATCGGCATTGCCATGCTCCTTTCCAGCATGGTGATCTATCTGCATTTCATATTCTTGGAGTTTGACTAGCCACCATGCAAGTCGTCAGCTTCGCTTAAGTTCAGCCACCACCAGAGCGAACTGTGATCAGTCTGCAATAAACCACCAAGAGCAAAGCTTCTTGTGTCAGTGTCCAAGATAATCTCACAATTGGGCCGGAGCATGACTGCAGACATTGGAACCTGTCGGAGGTCAACAAAGGCCCACTCATGGGGCTAATCCCAAACGAAAACTGCAGACCATGTAGAACATGCACTAATTTCAAAGGTACCCGTCCAGGGCCATCTCCAATTCTCCATAAAGTGCTCAAAAGTAGCAGGTGTGACCGACTGTAGCAAAATAGTGTGATCCGGCCAGGCTTTCAAACGTGTCTTCGATGTAAGTGAGAGGGTATGAGTCCTTCCACGTGTCATCGTTGAGCTTATGATGATTCACTCAGAACCTGCACGACCCGTCTCCCTTCCTCATCATCACCACAGGACTCACTGGGTTCGATGATGTCTGGCATGAGCATCTCGAGTGTCATCAGGCTTGGAGCACAGGAGCCCCCAAATAAAGTCTAAGGGTCTGAGAGTAGACAGCGTACTCCATAGTGTGAGCACTGAGTAGTGGGCAGCTGGCTGTATCCCGAAGTGCTGGTGGCAGTGTGCAAGCCTGGATGACTGTCTGCAGTGGCTGCCACCTAATTGGTCGACATCGTGGTCAACATGGTCGTCATAGTGCTCAACGCATGCGAAGTGACCAAAATGGCTAGTGACCTGCAAGGCCGGAGCCAATGAAACTGGAGCCTAAGATGGCAAGCTGGCTAAGGACGCACCCTCTGTTGTAGAGAAAGAGTCTGCAGTGTTCACTGTCAAGATCTGACCATGTACATAGTCAGCTATACTTACTGTAAAAAACAGTCCCGGTACATCCAGGGGCCGCCCCGGCGCCCCGACGATGCTCCCAGCCTCACTACGGTGCTGACGGCGTCACCACGACACAATAATTACAGTGCCGAGCTAGAGCATCACGGTGCAAGAGCATCCTGGCGCATACCGGCAGTTTTAGGCCTGTTTGAAAATTATTTTTTTTCCTCCTGGGGTGCCACGGTCCATCACAGTCTGCCACGGTTCATCATGGTTTGCCAAGGCGTTAAGGCGGCGTGGGCCCGGTAGGCCACGGTTCGCCCACGGCTTGTCCCGGTTCTGGCGCCAGGAATCGCCGGGAGTCCTATGTGACCTAGGCTTCAGTGAATCACGCGCTGCTCGAAGACGGAGAAACCACGTGTGCACAAGGCTTTTACAGTGTAACTGGGTAATGGGAGTTCCAAAGGGAAAGCAAGCTCGGAACGTCGAGCAACCAAGGTATGGAGCGGTCTCAATATGAGGACAAAAATCGCTGCTATTATATTGAAAGCTAGAGTTAAGACCCAAATTCCTGCCTGCTCATTGAATCTTGTTATGGAAAATGAAAAACTGATTGAACGAAAAGCAGATGATGAGGATACAAATCCGCCTCAGGTTCTTCAACTGTATGTGTTTGTTAATTTGTTTGTTTTAATTCGTGTATTAGGATATATTGTCTACATTTCAAAACACGCACAATTATTCGGGCATAAAAAATATGAAGTGAGAAACTAGAAAATATGGATAATATTTGTAACAAATATGTACAGACCTAGTTAAATCGAGAATTGAGAAACATGTACTAAACGAGCCTCTTATCGGGAGAGAATACAGGCTTTGATATAGGAGCGTATGTATGTATACCAGATAAACTTATGGACAATTAACTTGCATGAAATCTGGATCTCTGGCAGATCATAATTATAACGAGTATATTGGGTGTGATAACACTCTACATGTATGGCGCAATACCTCTGATGCAATTAACATCGCCTATCGCTTTAGGCGTCTGCTACCATGGCTACTGGGGCGGATGCTGTAGTTACAGTGAACATTACCGACCCCCCACCCTCTCCCCTCCAGACCCCTCGTTTTGTGTAGAAGGGTGTGGTTCGACTTATACCATTGATTTTTCAGCAGCCTGCAAATTATTGTGTCACGTCCATTACGATAATACACATATGACATAGTGTGACAACCGCCCACAACTTAAATGTACGAGTTAAATGTACGAGTCCATGAATATCTACATAGTTAATTTTATGACACCAAATTATTATAGCTTAGGTTGGTTTACGGTTCTATCAATATTATGAATATTGAATAGGTAAATTACACCTATGTGTGTTTTAATTTAGGCCTACCTTTAATTTTATATGAAAAGTGATTTTTAAATGTGAAAATATAAATAAATATATAGTACGCTGCTATCAATTCCTATCAGATTGCGGTTTATTTTTCAAGAATTGTATATTTGGAAAAAATCCATCATAACAAAGCATTTTGAACCGCACCTGCTATGTGCATAACATATTACAAATAAAATATGCCACAAAAAGAGGGAAATAAACAGTGGCATATCGAATCGATCAAAACAATCTATTGCAACTTGGTCGCATCAACTAAAGAAAATACGCACAGGTGTCTGAACAATTGATTCATAAACAATGTGTTCATTGGAGTAGACTTTTCGAACTGGCAACACCTGCAAATGTCAGTTGTTTAAGGTGTATAATGGTCCCATAAAAGTAGGCTAGACAGGACCGGGTGTTCGTTTGTTGTTATGTCACCATTTGTTACAGTGCATTAAATAATGCCCACAGAGTATGCCTAAGTTTATTCAGTTTGCTTTTGTATCTAGATCGACGTGACCCAAATATAATATTGGCTAATGAATTATTGTGTAACCCATGGCCAATGCTTGGTTAGACAGAAAAACTTTAAAAACAAATGCTTGGGCCCACTATCGAATTAGATGAAATCAGCCAACCCCTCTCGAGGTAATCAAATGTCAAATCCGAGGTCAGCAAGCACACAAATCCTCATATATGACTTTCCATGCATTTGAAAGCGCCAACATCTAAGCTACATGTTCGAGCATTCTATACATGTATGAGTACAGTTGTGGGGAAAAAGTGCCCAATTGTTTTTTTTTTTTTCAATGGAGGAAATTTTAAAATTTGTTTGGGGTACGTACAAGGGTACATAAGAGAAGCTGAGGAAATGGCCACCTGAGTAAAAAAAAAAAAAAAAATACCGCCATTTTGGAATATTTTGAGGTATTTTTGTTCAAAATTTCAGAAAGATTCGACCGTAAACTTCAAAGATAAAAATGTAGAGGGCCGACACCGACGACGGACGCAATGCCACGCCAATAGGTTGTTCAAGAAAGGTTCGGTAACCTATTTTTTTCTGATTTGACATGGTGTGTTAATGTTACAAATTTATGATGCAACACGGATCTATAAGGGATAAGCAAAGTTACCGACAACTGTTTTTTTCCCACCAAAATTGCCGTTTTGGCTTTTTAGCCTGATTGAAGGTCAAGGTCACCACTGAAATCGTCACACATTGATTCCCATTTTAATGTGATTAATATCCATCCTGAAGAATTCTATCAAATTACTCGATCCATCATGAAGGAAAAAGTAAGTGTAATTCATCGCAGAAAACGACAATCTAACTCCAAAATTTATCATTTTTCATCGTAGCCTAGCCTACATCCTGGCCTACATGATCTGATGATGATGCCATGGAGCTCACGTGACGCGTCTTTCCCGCGCGCGGGAAAAAGTAGACCGCCAAATCATTCGCGCACGCTCTGCGGTCCAACACGGTGGCGTGATGATGCCATGCGCTGGGAGAAGAGCCGTGCATTTACTGGCTGATCGACCGTCCCGTCCGACGGAGCACCCGCAATAAAACCCCAGCAACGGCCAACGGCGGCAGCTAGGGAATCACGGAAGCTGAGGGTATACTGCAGCGCCAACGAGCCGATCGTTGACTTCGACTCGTGGTTTTCAGTGGCGGCTTAGGCTGGGATCTATATCTATGGAGTTGGAGCGGAGGGGGCTTTGCTTGCACGCGATCGCATTCAGCTGCAGTTGCCGTGGCTGAGCCGAACGTAACAGCGGGGTTGTTTTGTGATGTGTGAGCATTATGCCTGAGCGGGGCACGGTATTATAGAATCTGACACACGCGCGCGCCTTTGCCACCGCCACCGTTCGACCAACCATCACATTGAACTGGCCCCGTCGGCTTTGGGAAGGAACGAACGGCAGCATACTAGAACAAGGGCGGACTGCATTTGTATACTCGTGAACCAAGCCTAAATCGATATATTGTGTGTAGTCTGTTGGATGCTGGAAGTGGGGGGAGAAGTGTAGGCTACGCTGCTTTTTCTGCACGGAAACACAGCGCAAGGCGGGCAGGCTTCACTTGCACACGATATATCCGTGCACAGTATATCGGCCGTATGTTTGCAACACCGGATTAAACAATCACATTGCATGACTTGTGTGGCACGGCATAGGACGACCATGACGTGAAAACAACGGAAAACCCTCTCTCTCTCTTTTGGATTAACTCCCTCCATCCACGGTTTGGAAGTAAAACACTTCTGGGATTTTCCTGCAAAACCACAGCACGGTGAGTACACAAATCGGTTACATGTTCTCTCCAGAATCAAGAGATTTGTACACGGCAAACCCATAGCTTACATTCCTCGTTCTTTTTGCTCGGCATCGATGCCATACGTGAATCCAATAATATCACCGCCCTCATTTGTAACCAACGCTCATTCACTGCAGCAATTTACTACGCCAAGGAAAAGGCAATGATATCACAATCTATAGCCTACATGCACGATATTATCCGCAATTACGAGTCTCGTCTCAATTGCTTTTAGCCATATTTCACCCCCATTACCCTTGAGGCAATTCCTCTCCTCTTCGCTACAATGTTTTACTATCATCTCCTGTCTATCCCAATTGCCCAATCCCGTTCGCACATATGACTGCGCTGTATCAATATTTTGCAATTGAGTTACCATAACTGTATTAGCACTGTTGTCACTATGTGTATTGGGTAATGTATTGGACTTGTCCAGTGCTATCACAGGCCACTACCTATTTGCAAATGCTCATGGTCATTTCACCAACGTCCAATCGTCCAATGCTTGATATGTATACGACTATTGACCCAATGCTATATTGGAGTGGGCATGTACATAGTACAAATTGAATTTCTCCTCAGTGACAGATGGAATTTCTACTAGTTTAGCATGTGTAGAGCGGGCAGCATATCAGTGTCAATGTACATAATCATGATAATGTGTTGAGTGTTATTTTTGCTTGATCAAATTACCATCTCTAAACATATCCTGGCTCCTTGGCGGCTGTGTTTAGCTGTTCAGTTCTGTTGATATCATGCTATTTTTATTGTCTTGTACCCAAACATTGTCTCTTGCTTATTGTTATGGATAGAAAATTATCAAGGAACGTTATTACATTTGTAATTATTTCATCTTGAAAAAAAAAAAAAAAAATTTGGATCAACAGTATTACAATATTATCTGCATCACACTGTATACCCCTCACTGACTTATTTGAAGCTTAGTTACGAAGTCCAGCCCAAACACACCACGCCCACACCAAGGTACATTTGTACATGATGTATTTATCCAAAGCGAACTACTAAGGCTGCGATCTTTCAATGTTTGATTACTCATGGCATTTTGAGACGGTCCCCAGACTCCCCTGCGGGAAAACCTCTGACCGTGGACATGGTCCCTGATGTCCCAAGTCCAGTCTTGGAGAGCCGCGGAGGCTCGTGACGATAATATGTTGTGATCTTTTGGAGAGCCACGCTGCTGGGTACAATACAGATCATGTTACCGGTAGTTCATGACGGACATCTGCGGCTGGGGGCTTTAATTGAGCTTCGTTGACTTCCAGTTGATCATCACTATTGGGTCATTGATAGAGCTGTGACTAGCGTTATTTTTTTTTTTCAGAAAAAAATAAATAAACGAAAAATAATTCCCCACTCGGAAATCATCGCCCCCTTTGAGTGCAATGTCTTGTTGCATTACCGGCTGCATGGCTGTTGGCGATCGCTGGCTGGAATGTCGTTAGCAATCGTTCTATAGGGGTTAGAGCAGTGAGCCCACATGCTGCTATCGTTGTAATTGTTCTGTTGGATTGTAATTGTTCAATAGCATTGTGGCCCCACATGTATGCCAAGCTGGTATCATACATACATGAACGCGGAATAGTTGATTTGACCAGTGTGTGACCTTTATCGTTATTGATAAATTATTCTGTGTGTTATGTTGGTCGTGCCCCCTCAGAATAGAAGCATAATTATGACATATGATGTATATATGTATTTGTGTGTCGATCTATAAGCACAATCATGTAAGTATTCAGCACATTTGGTAAAAATGATTGTATATGTACAGACTACTGCCTCAGACTCCGATGTATGCATTTATATATGAAATACCTCAACATTTTGTTGGTGTTTTTATGATGTATACATAATTTTATTGAAATGCCAACAACGTAGAAAGGCCAAAAGTTCAATTCTCATAACATGATAGATTGTTGTATGCGACCCAATATTATATGGGTTCTGTGTTTATCCCACATGTATAACATTTCTGTGATCAGTCTGCCGTATTGAAGCAAATAACAGGACTGGAAGACAATGTGATTACCCATCAATCACACTATATATCTATGATAGATGACAGCATGATATGCTGGTCAACGAATATGATAAATATCTAGTATTCCCACACATTGTTTCGCCATTGTGTTGAAACAAATTGAAAATTGAATTTAAAATCGTTCCAGCACAATGCTTCCATCCCCAATATGACGCCATATTTTTATGCTCTACGTTCCAACTACAGTTACCACATATTTTGCCATGCTGATATGTCCCATATTAAGCACTTATTCACAATATATGAAAGGTTATGCTTTCCCCTGCGTGAATGCGCCCATTGTATTGTGCGCCCATGAGGCTTTCGATTGTGGTAGAGATCGGGCTGATCTAGAACACATGCGGGCACTGTAATGTAGCGTCAAATTCTCGATCGTAGATCACAGAGATGTGGTACTTGACCTATACCGATAAAATAATGCCAGTGGCCGTGTACGATTATTAGTACCAGTAAAAACTGCACAATACCTAAAGCTGTGGTTAACAATGGTGTGGCTATCTTATACCATGGTTGATCAATTTCATTATTCGCTATGCTGTACTGGTTGACACCAGGATTTGAAATGTTTACTGTTGCTCATGAATATTGTTGCTTTGACATTTAGGGACCTTTTCCAATGGTTGCAATCGATTCCCCCCTCCCGTCAACGGAATGGATCGATGTGTCTCGAAATATGCACTGTAATTATTAGGATTTCATGTGTAAAATTATCGTGCTTAGCCATATATATCCATTATTATGTAATGATGTTGGGTTTGTTTCTTATTGTTAAAACTTTTGCAAAACTCATGGATCAACTTGTTATCAGAAACGCCTGATTTTTGCCTCGAAGAATACAAACACCCCAAAATAGAAAACAAAGGATTAATTTGCAGAATACAAAATTAGTTCAGAAGTTCAGAAATTGTGCCGCTCTGCCTGACGAAGAATGCAGTACATGTACTTATCTATTCGCGGCCGAGAAGATGATGGTACATTGGAGGGAGATTGTTCAAGTGTTGCTGAAAGCAAAGTCTCGGCCATCAATCTCCCAGAAACCTCTGCAGAATAATCCTGGTAGATTGATGCTTCGCTGATTTGCATTCTGTCTCCCCGATTCAGCGATAGCCATAGTCGCAGATGAAAGTTAATTCAGCGGAAGCTTATAATGCAGGTTCACAGTTTACCGCTGTAAATAGCGCAGATTGAGAGAGAAATAGAGACGGGGCGAAAAAGCGGGTTCCTTGCATTGTGCATACCTTTACATGATTTCGGAATTTGTGGTGGAAATTTGTCGGCGCGTTGAGAAACACGAGACTCAGAGCCAAATTTCCAAGGCGCAATTTAACTGGTAACAACAATAGGCCAATGAACGAAGTTATTAAAGTTTAAAATCAATTAAAGTTTAGAATCAATTTTAAAATCAGCCAAAATTAGCATTCTTGTTTGTCACGCAAACTTAAAAACTACTTCTCGAGAGAGTCAGGAATATATAGAAAACATGCACAGTTCGACAACAGATACTCAGAAAATTGCCGTTAATCGTGCATGAAAACAGTGGATAGATAATGACCGGCCTGCCTACATTGCCGGTTGCCACAGTATCTACACAAATACCAATGACGTCACGAGACTGTGTAGATATCGCTCGCAAGGCGGGCCGCTTTGAGGAAAAAAATGATTTGAATCTTGATTTGGCAACTCTATTTTGTACGATATCTCATTCTATAGACAAAATACAGCTACCGCAGAATGAATAAATTTTGTCAATTCTAAAAGTGATTATAGCTTTAATATCCGAGATAAAAGTCGTGGCTCACTGTACGGTTCTTTCACTAGCCTACCAATAAATCGCGGAAAAGACGTCTGAAACACAATAAGGCAATTTCTGGGTTTATTGCTGAGATTTTATAATATGCCGGCTGCCCGTCTGTCTGTTCATCCACCCGCCCACCGGATGGAAATTGGAAATTATTAGATATGATCAGAGAAAAGTAATAATGTTTTCTGAAAGAATGCGCAGTAGATGGCGACAGGCTCCATGTCTGAATTAGTAGAGCAAGTGTTGAGAACCGCTGGCGGGTCAAGGTCGGAAGATAATTACAGCCGCTAGACAATAAGCCTCGGTGCTGGTTCAAGCTGATAGATGGCGTATTATACGGAAATTCGAAATGAATACGATGTGAACACTAGCAGTAATGAAATCTGTTAGAACAATTTTTCATTACATTGTTTGTGCCTAATAACGGGGAAAGTCAGCTTGTGAGACAATCAGATCTCATAAATGTACATAGTATAGAACATCCTGTGTTGACCACTTGGCACTGTACTATTCTGTTCTATATAACCATGTGTCGTAGGTGGTCTCATGCAGAATCCATGTTAAAGCAATGCAACAATCATGAATCCATGATTATGTAGAACACGTACAGGCATTGCAAACGACAGTTCAGTCACTTCGTTCAGAGGTACATGTAGAAAAGCATAGGAAGACTGTGGATACTTCTGTGGTCGACGGACATTTTATGTACAGTAAACGATCACCTACGTCAACAGGTCCGATGCTTGTTCAGCTCACTCCAGACGCGACCAGCCGACCAACTCAGCGTTGTAATCAGAACCGCCTCGAGTGGCGATCCCTGTGCTAATTTTACCCTGAAGTTGGTCCTCTGGACGGTTCGTCTGTACTTGCTACCTAGATGATGGCTCAAGCCGTCCATTGCCCTACCATTGCTAGCATGGTTTGTTCTGTTCGTCCAGCAGACGAGGAGCTAGGCAGGGCCGAGGACTGATCCTAGTGCATGGTTTCCACAGCCTTCTCGGGGTTGAGTACAGTGGAGGTGGTTGTATCCAACATGTAGCCAGTACCGTTAAGTCCCTCTGGGTCTAGGTCAGGATCTCTTTCCTCCAGCAGCTCTGATTGTTCCTCTCTCATTCCCTCCATCTCTCTATCCACCTGGCCGGGCTTGGCCAGCAGCAGTTGCCATGCTGGATTGGCATCCGAGTATAGCTTCTAAGGTGTTCCCCCTATAGCTACTGTGGTAGCGTACAGCCGCATGGATTATACAACTCACAGTTACCACTGGTTACATGAGCTTATCTGACCCACAGTATATAAGCGCTGCCACTGATTATCATGTTTATAAAGTTGTTGCATGTAATTAATGATTCCCCGTATTTGCCCGTGCTGTTTCAGATTGAAGGATGCCCGGGTAGCATGATGTTTGCTCAGCAGTGTCGATGACTAACCTCGCGGTTCTGGCGGCTGGCAGCTAAGACGGCAGGCGAACGAAGACTGTGATATTTCTCTGGCGTCTCATTCACACACCAGACACGTTATTGGATAGTATGAGACTTGATTCCTCGGAGTATATCGGCCTCCGGATTTTTTAGTCCATTTCCCCACCTTGGATTATAACAATTAGGACCAGAACTACAGCAGCAGTGAGTGATTTATCACCAAATAGGAGACACAAAAATATCATTCGGTGAGGTCATCGTACAGTGATCACGATGGCGCCACCTATAGTTAAATTCCTTCAAGGACGGCTCAGTCTGTTATGTGTAGCCATCTTAATGTTGACGTTTGTGCCGTCTAATGCGGAGACGGATAACAGCACGATAGACGATGATAAGTGTGAACCAGTAGGAAAATGCAAGGCTGGTTTGATGTTCCCCCTCTGGGAGCCGGTGGACAACCTAAGCGCCGGGGACAAGGCCGCACGTGCAACTGTCTACTTCGCCTCGCTCTGCTTCATGTTCTTAGGCGTGTCGATCATTGCCGACCGCTTCATGGCAGCCATTGAAGTCATCACTTCAAAGGAGCGAGAGATCACAATCAAGAAGCCCAATGGCGAGACGACGGTGATGAACGTGCGCATCTGGAACGAGACCGTCTCCAACTTGACGCTGATGGCTCTCGGGTCCTCCGCGCCGGAGATCCTCCTATCCATCATTGAGGTCTGTGGTAACAACTTCAACGCAGGAGACCTCGGTCCTGGCACCATCGTCGGTTCAGCCGCCTTCAACCTCTTCGTCATCATCGGCATCTGCGTTTACGTGATCCCAGATGATGAGGTCCGCAGAATCAAGCATCTGCGTGTGTTCTTCATCACGGCAGCATGGAGCGTCTTCGCCTACCTGTGGCTGTACATCATCATTGCCGTCATAACTCCCAGACGAGTCGACTGGTGGGAGGGTATCATCACGCTTATTTATTTCCCGATCACCGTACTCACAGCTTATGTCGCAGACAAGCAGATTTTCTTCAGCCGATTCCTCTCCAAGCGCTACCGAGCTGGAAAGAAGACCATCGTTCTCTCCGAAGGCACTGAGTTGGAGATGGGTGACAAGAGCAACCACCTTGGCGATGATATCCTCTTCAAAGGCCTCGACCATGAAGATGCAGAAATCCGAGAGTTTGAAAAGCATCGTAGAGAATACATCGAGATCATTCGAGAACTCAGAAAGAAGCATCCGAACGTGGACATGAAGACCCTGGAAGAGATGGCTGAATACGAAGTCATGAACCGTGGACCCAAAAGTCGAGCCTTCTACAGGATTCAAGCCACTAGGAAGCTCACAGGAGGTGGCAATGTCATCAAGAAAACAAAAGTGGACCGAAAATCAAGTATCCATGATGTCAAGGTTGACATGGCTGATGATGATGTCACTCGCGTTTTCTTTGAGCCTGGACACTACACTGTAATGGAGAATGTTGGAAGCTTCCAGCTCACCGTTGCCCGCCAGGGTGGCAGTCTTGACAATACTGTCTACGTTGACTACCGCACAGAAGATGGAACGGCCAATGCTGGATCCGACTATGAACATGCAGAGGGCACCGTTGTATTCCATCCGGGCGAGACCCATAAGACCTTCACTGTCACGATCATCGACGATGACGTCTTTGAAGAGGATGAACACTTCTACGTGCAGCTGAGCAACCTCCGCACAGAGGAGGAGAAAGGCTCGTCGTCGTCCGTCCAGCTCGCGAACCCGTGCATGGCCACCATCATGATCCTCGACGACGACCACGCCGGAATTTTCCAGTTCGAGCAGAATGACACTTCATTCCCGGAGTCAATCGGCGAGGCCTCGATCAAGGTCTCCAGATCGTCTGGAGCCCGTGGCAAGGTCAAGATTCCATACCGCACAATCGAGGGCACCGCCAAGGGTGGCGGAAAGGATTACGAAGACAGCATCGGCGAGCTGACCTTCCACAATGATGAGACTGAGTGAGTACTTGATTTTTAACCAGTTATGTGTGTGGAGTGTAACAGTGTGGGCTGATTTCGTAAGTTCTTGAATGTGAGATTGAATGTGTGTGTTCAATCCATCAATATTATTGGTTTTTGCAATAACTCAGTTTTAATCATCTGATATCCTATAGAAATAGGCGCTCCAGTCTGAGAATGTCCAGAGTCAATGAGTACATGACTTGTGTGTGCTTGGGAAAGTGACGGAGGCTGCAAGGCATTTGAATATTTTATTCGAATTCCACAGTACCTGTGCTTTATATTCTATATGTACATGCTCAAAATGGTATCATTCATTTGTCATGGCACAAGTGCCACCACGAACATAACACTGTACCTAATACAATACTTAGTTGTAGAACATGTACATCATTGGAATATACAGTTGTATCAACTTGTATGTCATAGCCGTCTCGCATAAACTCTGCATATTGTCGCAGTAGTGGTAGGACAACATTAGTACTAGGGAAAAAATCCATACTATGTCCTACTTTGCGTAATTCCCTCGAGTTTCTGTGTTGGTGCAACAAGAGAACACATCTGTGGCCGCGATTATCGTTTTAATAAATGATGGAACCCAAGTATCTGAGTCACTGGGTCATCGCGAGCAACTGTCTCATTGTCGTCGTTGTTTATTTAGAGCCTGCCCGGCTGTTTCAAAAGGAGAGATGCGTACATATTTAGAGGAAATTTACAAGTCGCTACGAGTGCAAGACGATAGCGAATGTTTAAATGGTGTGCACACAAGATTCAGAGGATGCATGCATGTTAGTAATAGTATGCAGTCTGTCTTTGTATGCACTATGATCAATAATACTTTCCTTTTGGGTGGCTTTTATCAAGGGATTAGGAATACACTTGTACATGGTGTATAGGCCCCATGTGACAATAGAGTATGGACATGTATGGTATGATTGATTTCTCGCTCATGAATATGCATATATATATATATATAGCATGACCAATAAATAGATCAACCATACTGCTTGGGGTGTTGGGTGGAGGAAGATGTTTAAGACCTTCCTTACTTCCTACATGTAGGTATACATACATGTGTGTAAGTATAGAAATATACAAAGGCTAAATGGATGAAGTACAAGAAACTCCCGAGGGGAACAGGTGGTGTGGAGTCCGGAAAATCAAGCATTATTATTAGACTCACGGCTTGCCATAGATGATGTGTACTTAGGTAACACTCGACGTGGTAATTAACAGACATATAGTATCCATTATCATGCTATGATTGTCCAAAAATAACCACCAAAGTTACATAATTATACTTCCCATATAATATGTGTGCACCTTTATTGGTGTAATATGAGGTAACATACTTAGCACCTAGATGCTACACAGCATGGGAGACTTGGCGAGAAATGTAATTTTTACGACGTTAATCTTCGGTTTTTGGAGAGCGAGTAAGGTACAAAGATGTCGATGCCCATGGTGGTATATGTATTTTTTTCCCGTACATAAGATATGTAAGTCTAAAAGTATGGCCAGTGTTATATGGAGCTGTATTGTGTACAAAGTTTCTCTCCCATCGGTATGATCGCTGGGTCTTTCATCTTCTCGTCGTTATGTGTTTGTTGGCGAGCAGTCGTTTGTTTCACTGGGTTCCCCAGGTATGTTACGCATTGTGTGCGGATCGCCAGTACCCGTACTCCCCCTCCAAACTGCCCAGGTATAGAACTGTTCTACTCGGTCCCAGGTGTATGTATATTTAGAATCTATGGCAAATCTATAGCTTGTATCTGGAGCTAGGCGCAGAAATAATAATGGCATGGTATGGTGGAACCCTGGTGTTTTATTGTTCAGTGTAATGCCTTGCAACTTGCAAAGATATGGGTTGGGACTTTGGAAGGGAAAAGGGTGGGTAGGGGTGCTGCAGGGATGGGGGTGGTAGTAGGTCAGCGAATATTGCAAGTTATTGAATATTGTTGGGAGGGGGGAGAGTTGGGCAGAGTGGGTTCGTCTGTGAGCGGTGCATTTATTACATAGCGATATATGAATAGGTATATGCAAGGGGCATACAGTGAGGGTGATCTTCGATGGAAGCGAAGTGATATTTTGCTGATATTTCCGCGCGAGTTCAAGTTATTATCCGCTTTTCACTTCCGATCAGCCCCAGTGAAGGGACGGTAGTGTGAAAGGTCACTGATTGCTGCATCTGCTCAGGAATTCAATGCCGCAACGGCAAAAATCATACAGCTCCTGCTTCTTTCCATATCTCTCTAGCCATGGTCTGTTTCCGTGTTTCTCGAGATGATTCACGGGCGGGTCTAAACTCGTGCATGATACAAGCACCAATCAGAATCGATCCCATCAATGTTATTTAATAAAACGCCGGGGCATCTAAACACCGCGAAGGAAAAAAACGAAAAAGACGTGCGTGTGCATTGTCGCTGCGACTCGCGTTTTCAATAACGCAACCCAACTTTTCACGCCCGTGAACACGATGAATGACCCAATGTTTTTCTCCCCCACCCTTAGAACTTCGATCTCGCGTTCGTTCTTTTATTCTTACATCACCTCTTTATTTTCTTCTGATGCTCGCCATTGAATGGAAATTGTCGGGTCTTGACGACGAAGCAGTCGCGGCGAATTTGAGACCTCATCGCGCGCTTGATAATGACTTATTGATCCACCCATGCACGGTGGACTCGATAGATCGACCACGAGTTTCGGCCCTATCACGGGAACGTTCCATTGGATGAGCTGGTTTCAGTGCAGCCAAAGTGATACCAACACAGGCTGAGTGGAAGGGGTGTCATTTGGGACTTTTTGGCTCCCATAAAACACTCGCAAAGGAAGGGGGGTGGTAAAAGGAGGGGAATGGTTGGGAGGTGTGTGCATGAATTGTACGGTTGGAGACACCCAAGTTCAGAAATGAAGTCAATGGGAATAGATCAATGTCTTTGATCTATTGGAAAATAAATGTGTTCCAGGACCATGCGGTGCTCTAGAGGCATCGATATTGTTGTCAATGCAAATTTCGGCTTTGATTTCGCTCAGGTATTAGCTAACACATAGCATGTCTGAGGTCATAGAAAGTTGAATTTATGACTTTATGAAGTTTGGAATATATTCTGGCATGAATATATTCCTGAAAAACAAAAGTGGTCTTGGTCGTGTGGACTATTTCATATATTTAGTCTGGGATGAAAAGCACAGATGCTTTTGTGACAGAAACACAAAAATTGTGAACAAAAGACAAACAGCCATCGATCCAGATCGCCGTTCCTCAGGGCAGGAATGTCAATTTGCGACTGTCCAGGGAAATTAATTGAATTGTTTTCAGGACCAACACAATGACAAGTTGCTGTGTGTACTGCTGCCAACCTGGGGCTTTGCTAAGGTTCCCGCTATTCCGAAGGGAAGGCATATTTGGTAATGACGCGTCCAAATTGTCTGAACCTGTCTTGTGATATGATTAATGGGGGACAACGAAAACCATCTAGCAAAGGGCTCAAGGTTGAATTTTCAAGGTCGCAGAATAAATAATGGACTTCGATCTCCACTGGACTGAACTTCAGCATGAAGGTTTAAAAATTGAAATTTCCGTAGAGCCACATGAAAATACGTGTGTATACTTGCAGTCGCAACAGTTTTCTACATGTAAATGCGCGCGCATTACGGATTCATATGATAGTTTCTTGGTAAATGTTGCGAATAACAAGCCTGTGTTACATCCAGCATGCTGTACGTGCACGATGTTAACAGCTAATATGATGTTATTGCCGCAAACATCCGATGAGCTTCCTGGAAGTGAGTCATCCGAGGTGGAGTTACATCTGGCAGAGTTTCAGTTGTACGAATGATGCGATATTACAATCGAGGGATGTATCAAAACTTTTCCCCTTTTCATATTACTGGTATGTGTCAGTTATGCTGTTGTTCCTTTTTACAAGGATCGTGATCCACCGATCATGCTATTTATAATAATCATTATTATCTTTCAAGGGGTAGCCTAAGGTTGTGCAAATCCACCTAGCATTTTAGTTTGATTTTTTTCTACAAAATAACTTCTGGATACGTAATCTGATCAAAAATTGTATCATGATCAAGATAAAAATTTTGAGGCCATTCAGTATTTCATTTCTCACATTCCAAATATGATGCTTACAAAGGCATTATCCTGCATGATGACATAAATTACACTCAGTCTTAATAAATAAGATACTTATTTTACGAACCCTCACTGCTAGAGTTTGGCTTACTCTGTTTATTATAATTTTGTGAAAAAAAAAGATATACGGTACTAACAAAAACTAAAACAAATTTTATCACCCCACACAACATGTACAGATTACATGTTGGCAGTTGTTCAAATCCAGTTTATGATCTGTAATCTGATACATGTACATTTACACAATCTGTCCAGTGAAAAAATGCCAACAAAGCATACTTTTGAGCAAGACGAAGAAATATTTTTTACTCGTCCTTCAACTCAACACACTCAAAATAGTACTCTCTCCCTTTCTTCTATATCTACAGGTAATCGTGTTGCAACATCTGAATTTTTCACGAGCAAATTGATCGAGTTCCAACGTGCTTTGAAGTCGCCCACTTATGGCCCCCCCCCCCCCAATATTATATTCCCATGTATTTATAATATCTGGTTCCGTACGCAATTTTGTTTCCAGATATATTGCTTCCAATCCTGAACTTTTCCCCACCTAGGAATCTTTGTTTTGTCTGCGAATTCGCTCCAGATGATCTTGGCGATTCAGGATGTATTCCACGCGAAGATATAATTTCTTTGTTCTTGCTTCTCTCCCGCTACCCTGCTGTCAAGTAGCGCTTTCTCGTGGTTAATATATGCTGTGGACACCTGTTATGAAGTGAAGACATTTTCCTGGAATATAAACAAGGAACATTTATTGCTTTGAAAAGACCATTGTTTCCACAAGCTGTGTCTGAGTTGTACATGATATACCCCGGTACTATTAGTAATATCTTTGCTGGAGTTGAGTTAAAAACTTCCAGTTATTGGAATATCTAGGAAATAGTATTATATGGGAAAACTAATTTATTTCGCAGAGCAATTAAACCTCACTCCAGACCTCAATACAATTTTACATATCATGGGGGATTGTACATAATCTCCATCGGGAATCATGTATGTAATTCTGACATCATATAATGTAGCTGCTTTCCCCTCGAAAGTTGCTAGCCATTATAGCATGGCAATGGACAACTAATCCATCCCTTCTTCTCACTGATGAGACTTAATCTAGCCGACATCAATCACTCATGGTATTTCACTCGTATGTCCGGCAGCTCTGCGAGTGACAGTACAGTATGTGTCACCTGCTCCTGGCAAGATGCCAAGTATCTACTCCCGACACCTCACAAGTTGACAACAAAGACGTTTCCCTCCATCCCCCCTCCGCCCTCCCCTCCCTCTATCGCAGCAGGGAGAAAGTGCGACCTGTCGCCCTTTCATCCTCACCTGTTACAGGTATTCAGCAGTTGCGGACACTTCGCCTCACGTTTTCAATGTCATGCCGGTTATGCGAGTGATAGCATTCATGATGGCACCTTTAATTGCACTGATAAGCCGGGTGGATTGCAGTAAATTTGCCCCTGTGAACTAGTGCGAAATAATCTCGTTTTCGCCCGAAATTGTTGGCGTTTATTACAGTGGTGATGCTTGAAACTGATGGAAATCACACTAACGGGTCATGACCGTGATTGCATCCTGTATATATATGTATATATATATAAAAGTGGCAGGGTTTGATAATGATGATTACATCTTGAAAGCGCTTCTCTGTTTTTTTTTTTTTTTTTTTTTTTTTTTATGGTTTGCTGCAAGTGTATCGAAAACGTGACATGTTTCAGCAATGGCGTCAGTTTGCGTTATGCCAGTCTCCATACTATATATTGCACATCATTTTGTATCAGGTATTATCGTGTGATGTCATTCAGATACTGTAAACCCATTGATGTTGGCACCTTTTAATTTCACGATGCGAACAAAATTACGAACATAAACGGATGCAAACTTTAGAAAATGCATTTAAATTGACTTAAACCAAATAAACACAGACTTAAATGGTTAGCAAACATTCAATGTTTCAAAAATGCAAACATTAGTCGAAGCAAACTTAAATGGGTCTCCGTAGATATTTGGTTCCAGTTTCATCACACTTTGTACAGATCTGTGAGCAGTTCTTATGAGTATATGCACTCAGCAGGATTAAGTCTTGGCAGAATGGGATTTATGATACATAAAATAAACATATCATGAATACCTGGTTTACATCATAAATTATGTATTGATGCAATCTCCAAACATTATTGAAGGTATTTATTGATACAAACACCTTCAAAAATACATACCGGTAATACAGGCTCATATCAGTATACATGTATACATGACCATGCATAATGGTTCATACTGCATGATCTTGAATGATTGTAACTGGGCACTGGCAAGTAGCTATAATACATGCATCGAGAGAATACAGTGTCGGTGTAGCGTTGTGATCTAAACAATATAATGGCGTCATCGTACATGTATTGGCACCTGACCTACGGAGATTATTTTTGCCAAATCACGATCCGCTTCCTTATTTCCGCGCTTCCGCTGAAAGACCTCGACTTCCGCGATGCTCATTATCGCCATGAATATTTTATTGCGTAATGAATCATTTGTTCTAATTAATGACTCGCCTTTATGGCAGTGTTATTATGGATCGAAGCACACGTGTGATATTGTAGGTTGACTGCCCATCTGTGGATTTGTTTTGGCTGAAAGTTCTCCTGTTTTATATCATTCGCAAAAAAAATGGAATAATAAAACAAATATAAAATAAAGTAGGGGGTAAAATATTCCTGGCGAAAATCAGTAAGTCCAGATTTCAGAGCACGTGTCCAGAGTTCAAAAAAGTTTTTTTTTAATCCCTTCTTCAACGTGTTTAACTCGGCTACAAGTCAGGGTTATTTTTCCGCATTTAGCTACATCGTCTCAGTGTTGTGCTTTGTTGTAATCGTCACTAAGTGGGAGCAAACTTGTGCATATTTGATGCACTTAAAAGCCTCGAATGGACGGGCAGTTGTCGCACGCACCCCTCTACCATGCTCTACTGTTTTGTCGGTCGTAGTGCGTTTGCCGATCGTCAATGCTAGGGCTTGCAAGAATGGAAGCAAACAAGCTGCATTCATGGCGATGATGTTTTTTCATCGTGTTTAGCTCATCTGTGCATGCATAATTGCAGATCGATAGTATTCTTTTGTCCTTCGTGCGTATTGTACTCATGTTTTTGTAATCAAACCAAGCACGAACAGGTGGCACTGCGACAATAATTGTTTTGCGTCATTCTTGTTGTCCGCTATGGTTTGTCGAGGGTGGTGCCTAGCCATTGCATTTGAATATACCAGGTAAAATATTGCGATAATTTTTTGCGGACATTAATATTTATTATATGTAGCCGTGTTTCAATGTAAGTATGTTGGAAACGTACTCTACACAATTTTACAAAATGGACAGGTGTGCTGCATGCAATAAATAATATCGTATCCATAGCATGGCATTCCTCAATGCCAATTGCTCGTCTTTGATTATAAGATAACAAGACCATGGCATACCTTGATGTAGGTGTCGTACCTTGAGGGGATTCATGGCCGCCAGTGATAATTAACAACTTTTATCTGCCATGAATGCGAAGAGGTAATTGAATTGGAAAGTATAGGAGTAATTCTGGGAGAGAGAGCTGGATGAGGGGGGGGGGGGGGGGTAGATTCGGGCCAGTGTACATGAGTTATATACATGATATAGTTATGAATAATTACTGGGACCTCTCATAAGCAGCTTACTCGTTAATTAACATCGGATGCTATAATAATCCCATGGTATTTAAACTCGGCCCAGATATCAAGTCCAAAACTGCAGGGGATTTATTAGACAACGAATTCTACTTGACTATATTATGATTACTGCCCTAGATAGTAGATGCCTTCGATTGCTGTTATGAAATAAAATGAAATAATAAACTTATGAATAAGCTCATCTTATTCGAAGAGATTGACAAAAATTGTGTGGAAGATTGAAACTTGCAGTTAACATGATTAATCGGTTTGTGTTAGGATCTGGGTGTGGCTTGGCACCCAATACGAACCACTGCATGTTTTTGTGATCACGAGCTATTTTCGTCCGTCTTACACAACTCCAATGTTTTCGCTTCCAGTAATTTACTGTACAAGCGAAACATGTAAAACCTCCACACGTTTCATTGGAATGATTCTCGCACATTCGCTCATCATTTGCAAACATGTATGGCAGCATGCTTCAAAACATCAAGGGTGGGCGGGGTAGGGGCCTTCACCCATTTCAATAAGAGCATGTCATAGGGTGTGGCCTTGTACAGTAAGTGACAGTGTGTGATTATCACATGCTCCTGTACATGTTGGTGTGGACGATTATACTCAGTGATTACGCGCGACGTTCAGCGTCTGATCGTATTTGTTGCCCTCAGATGTGAGCAATTAATCCCCTTGTCAAGCTCTGAAAAAAATATTTTTGGTTACGAATGCTTCAGACACGAGGCATTGGAGTTCTTTGATGACTTTTACAGATTACAGAATGATATTCGTACTGTAAAAATTTGTGTTCAAAATAACCATGGTATTTGCATGACACCCTTCACCATCCTTTCGCCCCACCAACGCCATCGATATTTGAAAATCTGTAGTTGTCGCTCCCATTCCGAGATTCCGACGATCCCGTTGAGTGACTGCGTGTTGAGACAACTACGTCCAAGTTTGTCATCGGTCTATACCGTGCGTCTCACGTTCGCATATACCGGTCGAAGCATAGCACGACCATATCTGCACTGATTCAATATAACGACCTTTTTTCTCCCGTCCGCTGTGATGTGATACGTTTACGTCTACCCGTGCATGTGTTTTACCATGGCCGCCCATGACGACAGCCACGTAAGGTACGCAGTACACACCTTTGATTCCTCGTGGAGGACGGGTGTCTCCATGGGCTCTAGGCAAGTCACACCTATGCTAACACTTGGATGTGCGAATGCACACACACCCAAACCAAACCAAACTCAAGGGCACAATCAATACCTTGAGGTCCCAACCTTTCCCCCCCCCCCCTCCACGCCCCTCTTTCTTTGAGAGAAGGGGGATAACGGCAATCAATCGTCATCCGATGTGGAGCACTTTTCCCCCCACCTACATATTATAACCATTGATATATAACGAGATGTTTCGTGAAGACGGTCAGGTAAAATATGTCGTACTAATTGTTTTGCTGCTGGGCGGAAGATGTCACATTGCTTGTTATGACATCCCAACAATGCAATATAATTCTGCCATTCTTACGCCACGTATAAAGGACGGGAAATGAAGTCAGTCGTCCCACCCTTACTCCGACAATGGGATTATCCTCAACACACAATTACAATTATATCGGTGTCATTATACATGTACCAGAGGTGGATTTATGTATACATACAAGGACATTGCTGACTGTGACAATAGTATTTGGTACATGACACTGATCACGTATTGAAAAATTAGTTGACAAAGTCAGAACAATATTATGACAAAACTGTAGTACTCATGAAAACATATATATATGGGACCACTATGCGGAGCAAGCCAGCTGATGACATACACATCTTTTGGATATTTGCGAGACATTTTGTCACTAATTAATTAAATCAAAACGACACTTCATTGCGAAATTCGCCTGATTTGGCGTCTCTTCGCTGTCATAATTCACGACTAATTTCTTCAACTTCAACTGAGCTGCCAGGAAATTCCATGTCGATTGTCAAAGAAGCATCAGATATATCTAGTTTTGCCTGTTGCTGTCTTGCAAAAATGACAGAATGTGACATCAAAGCAATTTGCTGTTTCTTTTTGGGAAATTAACAAATTTTTCTGGAAGCAATGGCCTAGGCACTGTTTTGAAGTCATAGTTTTATATACAAATATATCGGGAATTTCTTGCTCTAGCACTCGAAGTAATCCATAGTTTTTGCTGGGTCCTGGTACTCCTTAGCATTTCAAAGCATCTTGCGAATAGTTGGGGGAAAAGTTTTGCATATACTCTTGATAACAATAATATATATTCTAGGACTCTTCATTTCCGAGAAATTGTTCCGAGTTTGTATTTCGATATTTTTCTGTATTACTAGACCTTACAGTTTTCACCTTAAACCATTGATTACATGTAATACATCTTGTATTATCAAAGGAATTTGTTGAAATATTGCGCATCTGACCTCTCTTAAAATGCGCTTCGATGTGATATGCAAATTAACTGAGATCCATTTTGCAATTGTGTTGCCTGGAGGATTTACCATGTTTGCCAAGGGATCATCTCACAAAGAATGGGGATATGTTTTGGGGACTTTCTCAAAAACACTGAATACCAAAAAGTTGCTTTGGGGACCGTCTCAAAAAATGCAACAATTTGTACTCTTCCCTTTTGTTGTTTTCAACACTAAGCATAATTGCTGAAATTGTTGCAAAGCATCCCCCAAGACAGTCACTGTTGATTAAACGACCCTAAACCTACTGACAAGGATGATAACATAATTCAATATAGAGCTATGGGTCAGCTTTCAGGGAAGAGGCATTCGTTGCCGGATGTGCACTTTCTCTCTGCAGTTGTTTCAGGGCTGTAGCCACATAAATAAAGCCTAGTTCCAGGTTAATTGTGTAGCACTAGATAGACACGAAGTGACAGATGGGTGGTCAGTTTTCAAAACAAAAAAAAATCCAACGAATGCCATAAGTAAAATTCCAATTTACTCGTAGGGATGCAGATATCTTGTATATCTAGTGGAGATTCTCAGATATAATTTCAGATATAGTGGTATGATAAGTAAGGAAGAGTTCTCCCAGGTGTCGTAGAAAGAATGTAAAACCCTGCAGGAAATTTAAGAATACCACAGGCTTATTCCTCTAGGAATACCAGAGACACAGTCACATGAAAAAAAAGCCGCAAGGCAGTCAGGGATTTTCTAGATTTGACCACGGGCACCGGTGTCATGTTCGATGGTTTATTGGCGACCGTGGAATCGGACACCCTACATTCAGTGGACGATCTGAACGGTGGAGAGGGAACATCCACCGCGGATGATCTTCCGTGTCTCCTAGTAGATATGACACAAATCATGCTACTTGGGGGAGGTCGGCTTCCTTCCTACACATGCTATAAGCCCCGGAATTATGCTGTAAGGAGATGACGTGGCTGGGGTTTGGGGCGTGTGCATTTCGCGGCGACGACTTGGAAGTTGCCTGTATACTGCATGTGGAGCAAAAGTCGATGGCTATCCCTTGGCATAATCGATCTTTGCTCTCTGAGGTTTTTCACTTGCCGATGGTCCGTCCAGAATTTTTTTCCTTGCGTTCTTCCTACGTCTGGACATGTACTTTTTCTGGGGCTGTCCACGAGGGAGGGTGGTTCACGATGTGGCACGCTATCTCCTAATGGGCAGACTGACGGGCAGGCGATGTTATTGACTGGTGACAAACCCTTGATCAATGTACCGAAGATGTTCCTCCCTAATATGCTCAGTGTTTTTCGCCACTTCGCCCAATGTCTCCCCCCCCCCCCCTCCCTTAAATCATCACCAAACCCTGAAGAAAAAAACTCCCATGGACTCTATTATGCTGATGTGTCTGGGATTCTGTGGGATCATCCGACTATCAGATGATATCGAGGTCAAGGACAGGATTTGTCTAAATCGGTCAAGGTCACAAAAGTGTATTTGAATATTTTCCGCAGACACACCATGAATTATCATTGCCCTATGTACTGTGGGTGTGGGTGGGTTTTTTCTGTGTGACTGCATGAGAAGTGATTTTATTGAGTGTCGAGTCAAAGATTGAAGCACGAATACGGAAGTCCAAAATTATTTCTGCCCTCGGCCCCTGAGGCTCCCTGCTTCGGCCGGTGATCCCCAGCTCAGAACTGTGGTGTCTCTCTGCGAGCTCCTTGACCTCTGTCATCACGTGCTTGAGCGGTCGGACCAGCGAAAAACTCCACGGTCGTGGTTAAGAGTGAGCATGGGGGAAAAGAACGATGTATCGGGAACACCACTTTCCGGTGGCCTTTCTACGAAATAACAAAAGGCATCCCAGTGAAAGGAGAAAAAACCCGAAGATTATTATGTCCTGTCTGGGCTCAGAAGTCAGGACAGAGCAGGGAATCTCATGATGGCTCTGTACTGTACATGTATATACCTAATCATAGCGTGGAGGGTAGAGTACTGTAAAAGATCAGGATGATGATCAGTGGTGCCTTGACCGACCATGCATGGGTACACCTAGGAATATCATACCGCTTGCTAGCTTCCCTCTATATCTCTGTTCTCGGCGGCGGCGTGCTATACTTGCTAACGGGACGCCACTGAGAGAGACTCCAGAGAGGGGACTCCAGAGATTAATGGCCCGATATATCAGGGGGAAAGAGTGTCAGGTCAGCGGGCGAAGATTCGTTTGCCGGACCTCCGTATCTCCGCATGGATTGGTAGCCTTCCTGGCGGAAAAGGTGCAACACTCCAAAAATATGTATATATGTTTTTTTTTCCTTGGATTTTTTGTTCTGCTCAAGGTGCATGGGGAGCAAGCTGACATTCGCCAGTCTGTTCTCCAGCGATGGATATTTGCTGGTTCGCTTCCTGATCCTGTGCAGTCGCTCATTGGTAGCATCTAAACTTTACCAGTGCCGATATGTTGATTTCAATATATGCTACCTTGCCCCTCCATTCGGTATATATATATATCGAGAAGCTAAGCAGGGGACCATGGTGTGAGGACCATACGTCCTTCACACCTACTCGCCCCGCGAATATATCGAGGAACCAGTGCAACACTTGAAAGGCAGATTAGCGAAGCAAGGAAAAACAACAACTGTGCATTATCCCAGAGCTGTGCAGCATAATAATGTAAACACCATGTATATATCGCATACAACGATGGACTGTATTATGTACAGTATATTGCATAGGTCGCTCATGGAATTTTAGCAATGTTGCTAATGTGCCATAATATCTATGAGAGTGCGATTCAATCTGTATTATCATGATTATAGGCATCAGCTTCAGTTTGTTGGAGTTTTTGACTCATTTCGTGTCTTGATAAATAACAAGAAAAAAGCCATTTGATTGTGTTAGGCGATGTTGTTGTAATATTATCAGTGAAGAAGTATACACATATATGCACAGGGAACCAACAAGCAAAAGTTTCCGGAGTTAGTGTCCCTCCCTCGCGATTACATCACTGGAGTCGTGGGTTTGCTGATGATCTCGGGTGAATAACCGAGAGAAATTGATGCCCCAGTTCCAGCATCCCTGTCAATATTTAATGTGGACACTGCACCAAATTACATGGCATAAGACGTTATGTAATCACATATGGTCTGCCGTTTGTTTGTACCATGTGTTCCGCCCACGTTGTGTGCGCCATCTTAATGTCTGCCGACTTTTCCGCAGATCAATTTGTTACATTTCTATCAGTCGAGAGGCTGTGAAATTTTTTGTCACGTTGAAGAAAGTAGGCAACCTTCTTAGTTGGGCATGTGAGATGTAAGTGAATAAAGCGCAAAATAAAAGGCCAGTCTGAGTTCCAGTAGGGATGAATTTTAACGTCTTTGAAGGGCATTGACTCAAAAGAAATAAAATAGCCTGTAACAAATTTTACTGGCCTGCTTGGGGATGTACATCTTGCGGAAACGTGTCCTAAACTCGTCAACAAAATGCTTCTCGTAGACCCAGAATATGGATCCTCGGAAGAGTTCCTGATTCGATTTCAGAGTCGCAACCCGTCTTGCGAAACCCGTGGATGGCCGGGCCGTCCATGCCAAATGAATTGCTCCGTGGAAGGTGTACTGTGCTTCTCGGGAAGAATTGCATTAGCCGAAGTGGATCACCCCGTTTCCCGGACGAGCGATGACCATGAAAGATTTGAACGAAGGTCAAGAAGACACAGATGAACGACTCGTGAGTCGTGATTAGAAGAGGAGAAAATGCCGGGCACGTTGACTTCGGCGTTTGTTTCCCGCCGCGGTAATTGCTTCTAAACACCCCGGTAACCACTGTAGATCTTGAATTAAACAGTATATTGGATGGCCCCCGAAACTTGGGCAGTCTAGGGAAGGTAGGGACACCATACATATTCCCACATAATAGGGTTGTCGTAAAGAGCGGGTATTGTAGACAACGACACCCGATCTGATGGCCTTGTTTCCTGTGAGTGATGATGACACAGCCCTCCCTTCTTCAGGGAATGCATCACCATCATGCAGACAGAATTCTATTGACCATAGCTTGGGGTGGCTTGGTAGCCAAGGAGGAACCCGAATTGCTCTGGGCCCCTATCTGTTATCTGGGGGAAGCCCCTTTCTACCTGATTAGTCAGCGAAGCTAATACAATAGGGGTTGGTGTCAGTGCACTTGCGTTTGGAGAGGGGGTAGCGATTGAGGTGGGGTCATCCATTGTCGTCCTTTGCCGCGCCAAAGATAAAAGAGCATGTCTTTGCTGGAGGTACCCTGGTTTGTTTCATGATGGGGAGATTGATCTAAATTGCTTCATGAACGGTGACACTCCGTGACGAATATCGAGTGGAAGGGAAGGATATTTTCTTTGCCGATATAATGTTCAAAGTGGACTTGCAAGCGTGTCTTTAGTATTCAATGCCACGATTTCCATTAGTCCCACTACGGTTAGAAACAATAGGCGTGTTTCACTATCTCACGCCTATGTTTTGGGTGGGACCAATGGCATGTTGTTGGGGACTTCGCTATTGTCATAAATGCACCCGTTAGAGTCTGTTCCGCTGTTGCGATTACTGTCACCCATCATGCGCGCCCGAAAGCCCGTGCTAAATCGGCAATGTTTCTGCTTCATTTAATTTGCGGATGTGTTGCGTTTTGTGTAGAACACCCATTTCTCTGCCAATATATCGCAGGCACAAAACCGACCGGCACTTGGCAAAGGTTGGGTAATGCTAAACTCGCGCCAAGCGAAAACGTGAAAAAAAAAGAACCCTCCAAAATCAATAAGCCCCCATAGTGCGGATGTATTACCAGGGTGACTATTAAAAGTGACGTGATGAAGGTATTTTTAGCGCGACTCGAACACGGTGCCTGATTAATTGCACTGCCTTATTGATTAATCGAGCACTGTTGTTTGCAATTGCTTGTGTCTCCCCCCATAACTTCGCCCGCCTCTCCTCCCTTACGTTTGCATACCCCCCCCCCTCCCCCCACGCTCCCCTTCCATCCAACAGCCGTGAAACGACGCCCATCTCCGTTTGTCCAAACCCTCATGACAAGTCCCAATATAGGCCAGGAATCTCTGATATTCCTTTTCAGATTTTCCCATGTTTGTCCACTGACGATGGCCCCAGCTTGTGGTCGGGACAGTCTCCGTCCGGCCTTGGGGGCCTGTCTGGTGGTCTGCTAGTTTGTCTGTATTGATCAGTTTATCTGTGCGAGTGTCCTCCTATTTTTCCTCTGATTTTTTTTTCTCCGTCCCAATTTCTGGGATCCCAGATGGATATATCATGGAACTCCCACAAGAGTTGATCTTGGGATGGGGCAGACTATTCTCTCTCTCGGCATGGACCAGCACTCGAGCGATTGGCTGTGGAAGGGGGGGGGGGGGGAGTTATAAGAGAGAGTTGGTTGTAAAAAGCCCAGGGAAGTTCTTTCCATATATATATCTGTCGTCCTGTTCCCAGAAAAAGAATTAACTGTCCCGAGTGGTGGCTAAGTGTTTGTCACTTTTGGCGCTGCGTGAAATGGGTTTTACGTGACCAATCCTCCACCCGTGTCGGAATTGAATATATTCATTGTCAATCAGCTCGCGTCGTTAATGCTTGCGAGCGGAGATTATCCGTCAGAACGTCTTGTGCCAGAGGCAACTGTATCGTAATTACGTGACGTGGCCTGCCCCGTCTTCGTCCTGACAGTTTCATCAAGTTTTTGATCGGGCTCTTGTGAAGGGATGTGTTGCTTGAAGAAATTGAAGCACCACATCATATATCAGGGTTGAGTGTTGTGATAGTTCCACTGCGTCAGAGACGTTTTGCATTGTTAAACTCTCGTCCCGTTCCTGGACATTCAATGAACTAACTCCTTGTTGTTGTTTTGCCGCGAGCATATAAGTTTACTCTTGGAAAATTGTGCAGTGGAGTGACCACGATCTTCACAATGCATGACACCAAAATAAACGTCATCGCAAAAAATTCCTCCTTCTCGCAAGTTTTTTTCCGTGCTAGGGCAGCCTGCAATTGCGCACTTGCAGCTTGCAGTTGCGCGCACACGATCATGATGAAGAGTTGAGGGGGAAATCGACAGAATTTTTTCCCCCTGAATTGTTGCTCGGCTGAGATTTGCATCAGGAAATAGTGAGCCTCCCTCATCGATATTCATGCATGGCTGAATTTTGACAAAAAGTCGATTCCTACCCTTCAAAACTTGATAGAGGACGAATCCCCCCCCCCCCCCCCCATCTCACCACAAACTGGCTAGGATGTGCTTTGCTTGGGATTTTGCGCCGCTGAAGTCATTGATTGCGTGAGACTGATACGAAATACACACCGCACGATTCATGGATTGTTTGCAAAGTTTTCATTTTTTCTCTGGAATCAAAAGTGAAGCAAAGTATCAGCCATTAAATACATCAATATTCCTAGTGCGAAGTGGTTCTTGACTTCGGCGGGGATTTTGAATTCGCATATTACGTGATGTGACATTACGCCGAATACTTTTCAAACGTTGAAAATTATAAGTTTGCTGGGGTCACATGGTTTACCAGCATCTATTCCAAGTGATGCATTCGCTTATAAACAAAACGCATGCTGTATGCAATAAATTCGTTGACAGTGCTTAGCCACGACTACTCTGATATCATTGTTTATGCCTGCATGTACTTGCTATTCAGATTTATGACCCTTAGAAAACAATAGCAAAATGCTACATCCATTTCGAACATTAAGTAATGGGCAGGCCTTGGATAATACACCCATATTGCAATAGTCACTCACCATATATCGTAAAAAAACGATAGAAATCATGCTGCGATAAACAAACCCAAACCTAAATTACACATCAACTCAGCTCTCCCCCACCCTCTCCCCCCCACTCAGACACAATTAATCAGTATGCAACTTCCATTGTATCCGAGCATGTATTTGTACACAAGCATGATCAGGTGTTACTCTCTGCAATGATAGTCAGGGCCAAACCTCGGTCAAGCTATTGTGTCCAGGCATCAACAATTGATAGTGCCAGATGGGTCTGACCTTATACCATGTCCATATACCAGCAGTGCTCCATATTGTATATGCCAGGCATTTGCACCTACTTATTTCAGCGCTCGGTTTATTGGGAGTTGTCATATTCAGATGGTAGTGGGAAGGTAATGATTCCGAGTGCTGCTCAAGCCGATTGCACATCATGTGAAAATGACTCGTAGTGCCTGATTAGTGATTATTGCGGAATTTTCACTTTGGGGTAAACGTAATGGTCACAGTATGGTACCGTCTGGTTTGCGGATATATTCTGTACTGCGGAATCATTCATCCGCAAGGAGGCAATATTATCCCCAGGGTGGATGATATTGTGGGTTTATCTCGATTTCCGTTTGATTACCTATCAAAATCCTGGATATGTCATGCCGCGATGCTATAATACGCTGTTATTACTGCGTCAGTGTGTTACTGGCATCGAATCCATAACGTAAACGAAGCTGTTGGTCGTGTATGATTTTTTTCTGTTTTGGAACCGCGGAGATTTTTCATCCATTGACCGCTGATTTACCTCCTGATTAAAGTCCATCGAAGCAGGATGTTTATTTAGACGCTATTTCCGACCACCCCATCCCCCGCAGCCACCCCCACTTCGTGGATCGGAGCGGCAATGGCATCAGCTATGTTTGAGTAGAAATCTGCTCAAATTCTTGTCTTGATTCTGAGCCCAAACCCAGTCGAAGAATACCCAGTTGGGACGACTGTCAACTATAGACCTCCATTGTGCCAGTGAATTGCCTCGCAGCGGAGGCACGATCCGTATTCTATAGATGCCATATGAGCACCCATAAACTCAAGAGCGGTAATACGCCTCGGTAACATTGTCCAATGCGTTTGATTTTTTCTGCTGGTTTTGGCTGGGCAATTGGCTAGTTTATTGGAGGACATCGATGCTGCCCCCAACACTGCATGGATACGACTGACTTTGATATCTCCCACGGGTCATTGTTTATTGCCTCGTACTGTTTCCATGGCAACTGCTGACCCTTTGTGGGTGGGTAGGGTGCAGGCACAGATTATCGTCCGGGTCGATATAAATGTCCTCCCACTCACCACCACCCTGAAAAAAACTGGGAAAATGTGTTTCCTGGGACGTCATTGCGCCACTTCCCATTTGCATGATGGTTACCCATAAGGCAATGGGGCCTATGCGCGACCGTGTTCCCCTGAAGTTGAACCCCATGCAATGAAAGAAAAAGCAGTGGAAGAGTCGCAGCCATGGTACAAGATCAAAAAGTCCATCTATCCACTGTCATGGCCCCCGTGGGACACCGCGTGCCTCACGATATTAATTCCCATCCCGTCACGGCCCCTAACAATATGCAATATGCGTTTCCGTCTGCTTCAGGCCCCTACGGTGACTGCCTCCGTTTATGGTCATGCATTGCGTGTGAAACGATGCAGGCCATCGCTGGTAGTTGGGGGTGACATGCAAATCCGAGGAAGTCGGTGACTCCAGATAGAGCTGGTTGGACTCTCCAGGGAACGCAAAAATTATGGAAAGGGAGTAAGAGGAACGGAATTCTTTATTTCCTCCATCGACCTCCTAGTTAGAGACCCGCTAACTGAATGAAATAACTCGGGAGCCGCCACGACCGATTAGTCTGAAAAAGTCGCGGCAAAGAGACGGCAGTGGTTAACATTGATTTGCCGCTCGGTTGTGAATTCGTTAGGCATTTTATAAATAGCTGATCAGGGTTTACAAATAGGTGTATATATTCTGTTACTCGGGTGAAATTCGCATACGGATCGGGGGCAGCCTTGAAATTCTTTCATGGTGATTTTTTCCCCCCGTCTCTGTTCGTTTTACTTACAGTGTGCAAAAAGAAGGATGGTATACCCACATATGAGATGAGATGCAGAAATGAAAACATGAAAAAAAGGCAATGGCTTTTTTAATCAGGCAACAAAATGGTAACATCAAAGTGGTTTCACTGCAGGGCAATGGGAACTGACATTATGAAATTATTTCGCAGCGAATCATGTCAGTTATGAGGCAAGGAATTGGCATGTAGACAGAACGAAAAAGATATTAGATAGAAAAAAAACAAATTGAAATTATAAAAATAACCTTGGCGCCACTGGCGAACTGCACTTTGCATTAGTTGAATGCTGATTGTGTAGTGCAGACTGCAGAGCTATAATTCATATTTTGCATTTCTAAGTTTTATTCAATCATGTTAATTGGCATGAAATACAATCACGATTGCGAAAGTTTAGTTTCTGGATGAAATTTCACTCTACTGTGTGTGTGCTTCGATCAACATGATATGATATTTGTGTAACACTATCGAGTGCTATATATAATATCATTGGTGAATACATTTCCATTCAACATTGGTTTTGAGGTACTAATTACTACATGTATGTCCCGTAATCAATCATGATAATGAATCACAACTTTCGGGGAAACCTTATCAGCAGACGTAATAATATAATAATTGCAACTGGGACCTGAGCATTATTAGTGTCGTAACTCCGGGTGTGGTCATTTCGTGTTGGTCTCTGATTTCAAGACGCCATGACGTGTTGCCATGGACTCCCCCCTCCCCCCACGCCAGGGCCATGGAACAGGGAAGTCATGATGTGGGTTGGTTATCGATGTTGGCATCAGATGGCCGTCAGGCATAAAAGAGCTTTGTATATTCGTGTCAGTCACGATTTTCGCAAAGGTCAAAATCATGGGGATACAAAGTCATAGTCAACCTAACCCCCCTTCAGTATTCGCTTCTCCCTTGTCCACTTCTCTGCAGTTTCATGCCAGTTGGGCATTCAGTGTGGCCCATTCATGGGTTTTCATTTGAAAGGCATATGATATGATTGGTGGATGCAGTTAAAGACTTTTGGGAGATGGGGGGGTGGGGCGGGGTTGTGTGTCGCATGACGTGCGTGTTAGGGGATTTGCTGGATGAAAGTTGATATTACTCTTTACTTGGCCGATCAATTCTGTCAAGTGCCAGTGAATCAGATTATGAATGATCACTATTGATATACGAGTCGCCCGTGAAAAGCAAGTTCTTGTAGGCTTTGATTCCCGAATGTAAGGGTCCGTCCTTGAGTGAGAACCCTCTCCCTCCCCCCAAAGGGCGATCCACGTGTCCCCTCATATGTGTAACGACCTTGTGAACCTCCATGTGGACATTATTCGGACGTATGAAAACTACGGCTTACGTCGCCGGAGTGGCACAGTTGTTCCCGGTTGTGCCACCATTTCGCTCCTGCGGGGTGCCAATACCTCGCCAAAAAAACAATCATAAACTTAATTATTTGGGCAAATATTTGCTCCAAATTTCGGTTTACACACAGCATATAACCATAACGGGATGCATGTGTTCGCTCTCGGGAGGGGAGCCAAATATGAAAAGTGGCATCTGCAAATGGAGTGGAGCCGCACTGGGACAAACCCCCAATAAACAATGCCCTTCGATAATAATGGCCGAGGCAAATAAATAGCCGGCAAGCTTTGATTTGAGTCGCGTACGCAGTCACTTGCCTGCTGCCGAGTGCGTCACCGATCAACTTGGAGTTAATCAAGTGCTTTCCGACGCTGTCGCTGAGTAAGTAACAACGTGAACCAGGTCGGGGATCGGATCGGATCAGATCGGTTCGGGGTGGTCTGGGGCGTGCCATGCAAACCACTGGGAGCGCCGGTGTTTTAATCGCATTTCTTCGCCTGGCTAATGTTTACTAATGGACGGTTGAGTTTGCCGTCTCGTGTTGTCGCACCTGCTCATTCTAAGTACAATAAAATAAAGAAACAAAAGTTGGATTGCCCCACCTCCTCCACCCAAACTGAAGAAATACACAAACCAAGAGTTAAAAACATTAATAAAACCACAGAAATACTGAGCTGTTGGTCGCTGGAATCAGTGCATCTCGGGTATATACGTACGACATGATCATAGCAGCGATCTACAGCTCTCCGGCATGAAGAAAGAGCGTAAAAACCCGCAGGGATCGATATGTGTAGCCCATGTGGCTGCGGATTGCCAGCCTTGAGGGATCGGCAATCCGCTGGGATCAAGTGATTGGGTATTGTCATCTGGCAGCCGTCACTTCGTGGGATTTCCGACCGGGCGAAGGACGGACCGACTGAATGGTGGAATCGTTCCGAGTATGACATGGTCAAGATTGCCGCTAAATTCATCACAGCTGAACCGAGCGAGATCGACTTGATTTATATTCATTGCAGCTTTGTAGTTGCTGCTTAATAATTTGGGCAGCTTTGTCATTCCCATGTAGCTCAGTTAAGCACACACAAATTATTGTGTAATATTGTGTGTATGTTCCCCTGCAACAGTTTCATGATAGTTCCAGATTTTTGGGGGGTACCAATCTGTGATCTCTTGGGTACAACTGTACCAGTTGTGGGGGTGGAACAACCATTGGAATTGATACGTCCCTGTCCAGTTCTGTGGTCATAAACCGTGATGTCCGTCAAGGTCAGTGAGCTGATGGATGGTGGGCTGTTTTTCCTCCACTTTTCACTGGTTGTATTTATGTCTCCGCGTTCTGTTGGACAGGTGTGTTCTGGATGTATTGATGCGTTCACTCTCTCCCGTTCTTCTTTATTTTTAGGACAGGTAGTTTCGGGAGGAGATTTTGCCAGGTTCGGGTTGTAACATGCAACATTGACTTCGACGCTGTATAGAAAACAGAAATGTACAACCGTTGGTTGGAAGGTAGTTGAACCATAGCTATTCTTCATGCAGAGAGACAGCAAAGCAACGGCCAAAGGAACTTTGCTAAGGATCGAGAAGAAGAGAATCCAGGTTTTGGATGATTTCCTAACAGACCATTACTACCAACACAACCATAAATCATCGCCACTGCCCCAAACGTCGTCATTTTTTCCCCACTGAGGAGCATCCGTTGCCAAGCAGTGCAAAGATATCCCACAGGGCACAAGTCTTGTTAGTTTACGCTCACGCGGGGAACAAAATCCCAGGCACTCGACCACTGGGGAGTTTCCGATGGGTACTGGCCCCTGTACTAGATACCAGATAAGTTCTACTGTGGTAGTAGTCCTAGGGATAGGATGCCAAATTGGCACTGGCGTCCATTCAGGTGGCAAAGTCGAGATCTTCAAATCTGAAGTTACCGGTACCTGTCCGGATTTCAGAAGTCTGCCCGTAGCTCCTCAGGTGTTGGAATACCATTGACCAGTCAGTATTTACCTTGGTTGGGGTTTGGGAAGGAGGTGGGGAGGGGAGAGTCTTTGGGCTCTGTGGGGGCCAGGGAATGGGTGGAATTTCCATCAAGTAGGTCAAGTGAATGTGCGTGATGATGCAGACTGGAACACTGGATGTTTGTGTGTCTGCACCCCTGGTTTGATGAGGTGAGCATGCTAGATTTCCTACAGCTCTCAAATCTGAAGTTACCGGTACCTGTCCGGATTTCAGAAGTCTGCCCGTAGCTCCTCAGGTGTTGGAATACCATTGACCAGTCAGTATTTACCTTGGTTGGGGTTTGGGAAGGAGGTGGGGAGGGGAGAGTCTTTGGGCTCTGTGGGGGCCAGGGAATGGGTGGAATTTCCATCAAGTAGGTCAAGTGAATGTGCGTGATGATGCAGACTGGAACACTGGATGTTTGTGTGTCTGCACCCCTGGTTTGATGAGGTGAGCATGCTAGATTTCCTGAAACGTTCAACGCACTGCCCATTTAAAGTGGAAGGGCAATTCCTCGTGCTATTGTCCATTCGTTGGAAATGACGGTCAACAGGTCAGAGTATTAGCCGTGTTTATAGTCTCATGAAGGCTGCTAGCAAACACGGGTCAAACCCATTACAGGTGGGAAAAAGTTGAAAATGGTCACTTTCTCGACTGATAGAGTGCTAGAGAACAAGAAAATACCAGGCGATCCAGAAGCAGTTACCTGGTCCAGGGAAAATGTCAAGGTTATTTCAGATCCCCACAGTGCATAGTCAAAATACCTAGAGCTTATGCAGTACCTACATAATAAATAAAGCATATACAAGTTGGATGGATGAGGTACATGTATGTCTCAACTGGGCCAAACTGTGGTCTATAATGTCAAAATATCACCTGTTGAGCTTCGCCTGATATTTCTCGCTCGAGTTTCGCTGCAAATATCATAATTTTCGCGGGTTTATCCTATCCATGCAGTTTGACAGTTTTATTTATAAAAACGACCTTAAAGAACTGGCATGACTTGCCTATCTGTATCACAAGTGCTGACAAGTTGGGAATCTGTTGCCTTGGCCTGGTATCACTGTTGCCATGGCTACAAGACAATGTCCGCGAGGCGCACGTCTTTCATGGTGATATGGTCATGACAAATCACAGATTTATTACTTGTGATGTCACAAATCCACTGGGACATTGCACTGATCAGTGGGACATTGACTGGAGAGGGAAAGAATGATAATAAATGCTTGCAGAGCTTTGGATATTTCATCTTCTATCCGTCTTTGTGGTTGGGGAAAATGCAGGGAGATCTACGGCTAAATCGGCTTTCAAAGGTGTGACGGTATGAACAGTTGGAAAGCGGTCAAGGTTGACATGGGCTTTTGCATTGTTTGTGTGGATGGCACAGTTTCCCCCTGATTAATACAGAATTAAGCAACATGTATGTGGGATTAAGGGTAAACTTATCCCTTTTGTACTGTGACCAAATTCTCTTGATTGAAGGAGTGGGCATATTTTCTTTTGATGACAATAGATCTCCTGGATGTTGGTAGTAGTCATTTCACCCTGTCTTAATTGGTTTTCATTCGAAGGCTATGAAGTTGGTATGCATCTGGGATCGCTATTAGCCATGCAGTGACAATATCCATTGATATCAGGTTGACCCGATTGCTTTCACAGGTTATAATTTCAGTATGATACCCAGAGGAGATGCCATAAGACTACAGGTCATTAATTTCGCCGTGCAAAACAAACCCCCTTCTTCCATTGGTGAAACGTTGTCAAGCTGCCAAGGCGTTCACCGCGCGTGGTCATGCGATCTATCCCGGAAAACCCGACGGCGAAAGCCCACGGAATTACTGAAAGCCTCAGAAGTGACTGGGAGTTGCGTGCGTTGCCCGCCTTGTAGCTGATTAGGCGGCTGTCATGCTTGACCGATCGTTTGCGAAGTAGCGCCCCTAAAAATTGCCCCGTCCTTTTCGCTTTGTTGTGCGGAGAAAGCCCGTGGAAGCCCTAGGGAACACTTCGCATGAAAAGTGCCGTAAATACCCTAACGAAACGGTCATGGACACCACACAGTGGTAAATCGTGGTAGCTGATGGGTTTTTTTCTTCCGTTGAAGTTTTGACGTTTTCAGGGATTTAAAAGATGGGCCATCATGTTTGATTCCACTGGGATCTGATCATCATCATTCATTTTGCATATACCGGTATATTGATCAGTGTGAGAATATTTATTAATATTAATGCTAATGAGATTTCTCGAGTTTACCAGGCATCTCAGATTGTCATGTTCCATTTTCTTTAATCAGGCATGATGTATTCAATCCATATATCTTGGTATAATCATATTCTACAGTAAACTGCATAAATTTGCAAACTAGAAAGGGCAAAATTAATATTTATAGCACCATGGAAAATTTTTCTATCCTTGATGACACATGATTTTCCTCAAAAGCATTTGATCAGTCCTGTCAAGGAACTTACGTCATACCACGCGAATGTTGTCGAGGTACGAGACTTAGTCAGAGGGTGAAGATATGAAGGATTGATTAAACTAATCATTGGATGCATGCTCAGTGCCTACCATCGATTGATCCAGAGCATCGCTGCGACAGCAAAACAGTGGAATTCATTTACGAGCATTGGCATGAACGCGGCCAATATGCAAGATACATGCGGCAAAAACCAGTTCACTTGAAAGTTCGTTCGTAGGGGGTATGCATGGTACGATTCAATCGGATGTATCGATCCACACCACTGCACTAATGTAGATGGCATTACGCAAAAGCACACGAAGGAGAAAAAAACACACTAGGTCTTGATCTATGGGCCTTTGCCCATTCGCATTCAAAGTTTTGACAGAAATAATTAATCGGCATAATTCTATCCATCCTATTTCCATGATTCCCATTCGAGAAACTTTGATATTTAGACTAAGCTCTCGGGAATTTGTTCAAGTATGTTTTCAAATGGGTTAATGTATCTGGAACAAAACAGGTTGGTATTTAAAATTCCTGTGCCTCGATCTCTGTTCCTTCTTCCTCTCCTGGTTTCTGATGTTTCCGCACACACCATTCCAAACATCTCCCGCAAGACAGTGTTCCAATTTCTCAACCATCCTTCGCACTTCGCCCAGTTGTCTGTCATCCGATAGAGTTTTTTTCATCGCCTTCTACGTAATGATGTCTATGTCACACGGAATCGGGGCAATAAGCCAGCCCCAATAATGTATAGCTGCCGTTTATTTAATGACAGAACTAGATATGGCTTGCGTAGATCTTTCTGATTGGTCTGGAACGGTATCGTAGATCTATGTGTGCCTCTGAATTGTGTCCCGCACGCGAGAACATCGTAATACCATGGAATTGTCACAGATGATTATCCTCGATATGTTTCCTGTGAGTAATCTTTCTTGTTTGCCCCCACAATTCTAGAGATAATTTTCTGTTAACTTATTCTTTTTGCAGTGGTTGTTTCCATTGCATTTGTCTTGGTATAACTTTCATACTATAATCACTGAATTTTCTCATTGCCCTGGAGGCGGTATGTCAAATTGTCAACAACAATGACTATAGAGTTATGCAACTGGATGATTCAACATGTTCAAGCTTTCATGATTTTAACCTATTGCGACATACAGTATACAGTATGCATTATATGCAAATTGAATAATGCTATTGAGCAATGATCCAAATGGTTGTTGAACTGTGATCTTTAAAATGCTTTGACAGTGGAAATCGTGGGCGAGTTGTAAGCGAAACATCTCGCAAAGGTTAATCAGACTGGTCGTCCGTCGTAAGCCGACGTACTGAATGAAATCTTGATGCCTCGATGTGCTATGCAGAACGGAAATGTGTTCACTTTGCACGCGATACGACTCGTTCAAATGTCAATTTCCCGGTCGGAATTAAGATGCAAATTCTCGGCTTCTCGCCGCTAAATAAGGTCTAGGAGGCGCGAGCTTCGACACACCAGTGGCGTCGCAAAAAGTTACATAAAACCTGATTTGTAGGTTACGAACAAGGTTTTTCTTTCCCTATTTTTTTGCTGTTTATGTATACTTTTTTCTCCTCATTTCTGACACTTAGTAAGTCTGATGTGGCATCAATGTATCGAGTGGGCTCTGGAAATAGGATATTCCTGACATGCGCGATATATGTTTTTCGGCGGCAAAGTTCCTGACATTTGCTGTATTTACCAGAGGTTTATATAGATTTATTCTGTGGGGGGGTCGATGTATGGAATATGTGGTGTGTTTTGGAATAGGATGAGGGTAGGCACAAGGGAGGGGGTGTTAAAATACAAGGTTGATGATCTAATTTCGATATGGAGGACTCTGGTGAGTATTTATACGCAGCGGTTTGACATTTACACCCACACAGTGTTCCTGGATTGCGATGACAAAAATATACAATTTGTCAATCTAAATTGAGGCTGTTAGGTCACCCGCCGAAAGATAACCCCATTTATAAATAATTTGTCCTTGCAAGGTGTTATATCTGCCAAAGAACACAACGAAATCATGTCAAGTTTTGAACCATCAAAAAGAAGTGATAATCTAATTGTATCCCCCGAACGAAGTTCGGCGGATACTATGGATTTGTCTTCGTCGCGCCGCGTCCGCGTCCGCGCCCGCGTCCGCGTCCGCAGACACTTTCTTGTGAACGTGCTACAGGTTGCAAATCTTAACCGATTCTAATAATTTTTTATACAGACACATCTTATGGTAAGATCCCGACACCAATCGATTTTGGTTGCCATAGCAACCAAATTGGCCGATTGGCGACACATTTTGTACTCAAATTAGCCTGTTTAACACACATGGCTTGTGAACACTGTACGAGTGGGAGTTTTCAATGAATGATGATGAAATCGCACAGACTCGGAGAGAAAGAGCCTCACACGAAACCTATCGTTTTTTAGAATGATCGAATAAATATTAATTAGTTAACAGACTAACTTATTACGACCGTTAAAATACCGACTTGAACATCTGTGATCAATCCAATACCCTGTACTATGAAAACAAATAGCACTGGATTCTTGTTCAGAATAGAGGACTGATGTTTTTAGTGAAAACAGATCGATATTATCGAATAAGTTAACCTTAATTTTACTAGTTAAGTCTATTATTGACCACAATTAAAATAGTTAAGATGAGAAACATTTATTATTGAGCTCAACAAGGTGAAGGTTTTGTCCAGTACAGATTTCATGAGTGTAACCGAATAAGTTAACCTTATTATTACTAGTTAAGTCTATTATTGACCACAATAAAAATAGTTAAGACAAGAAATATTTGTTATTGGGCTCAACAAGGTCAAGGTTCTGTCCAGTAGAGATTTTATGGCTGTAACCAAATAAGATAACATTATTTTTGCTAGTTGAATCTATCATTGACCTAAATAATAATAGTTAAGACGAGAAACATTTATTATTGAGCTCAACAAGGTAAAGGTTTTGTCCAGTAGAGATATCTGGGTGTAACTGGATAAGTTAACATTATTTTTACTAAAACATTGATCTGGCTCGAATTTCATCATCTTGAAATGCAGTTTTGGTCAACTTTTACTTTGAATTTCAACTTGAAACCAAGTTTGGCACATATTATTATGAGTTAAAATATAACTTATGGCGAATAGTTCGATCTGTCTCCAATTTTGTCATCTTGAAATGCAGTTTTGGTCAACTTTTACTTTGAATTTCAACTTGGAAACAAGTTTGTCACATATTATGAGTTGATATATAACTTATGGTGAAAAGTTCGATCTGGCTCCAATTTCGTGATCTTGAAATGCAGTTTTGGTAAATTTTTACTTTGAATTTCAACTTGGAACCAAGTTTGTCAAAAATCCTGAGTTGAAATATAACTTTAGGTGAAAAGTTTGATCTGGCTGTGATTTCGTTTTTGTTATCAAACATGTCGAAATGGACATTCATATGCAGTGGTTTCAATGGTGATCTTGAATTCGCCCATCAATAACCTTGAAAGATTAATTTAGCAATTTTGGTGGGAAAAAAAAACAGTTGTGGCCTAAGATTTTACATTTCTCTGGTAATCTTCTTTATCCCTTGTTCTAGTTTTTCACACTTATTAGTAATATATTTGGGGCATGAGGAATGATAGTGCTACGGGGGATACACCCAAGCGGTCGTAGGCAACCGGAAGCGTCTAGTTACTTTTAGACTTACGTTGAAATCTAATGAAAAAAAATACCCAAAGCTGCAGGTCAATTTTCCATTGGTATTGGGATTTTACGCTTTCATTCCAAAGAGACAATGGCATCTACATTGTGTGCTGACAGTTATTGGCTTATTGGCTTAGCTTTTTGTGTCGCATTTTATAAGTCATAAAATGTGGCGGAGATTTTTTTTTCTCGTGCATGGATGACTGCGATGACATCATGTTGGGCCATAAGATGACACTCAGGATGGGACGTCACGTTCGGAGGCCGATTGCTTCTTTTGTGTCTTTGTGTCGACCGTCGTAAAAGTTGTTCCCACCTGTAACCTTGAGTCGAGAACCTGCGGACATGCGACGATTTTTATTACGGACATGTACGTCGCCCATTCGTGGAGATTTCGCTGTGCCTTGAATCCCGATTATTGTATTTCCTGTGACATGAATAAGCTCTTATCACATCCCCATGGAAACGATCAAGGTTTCTTTTCCCCACTGTGTGGACACTGTCCATCCCCCACTCATTGCATATTGAGAGCACTTAAATGTATACCATGAGCATTGCGCATTTTGATTACAATAGTTCTCTGCTTTTCATATCCACCAATTTGATTTTAAATGCTGGCTGGATACAGTAGATTGATCAACCTCACGAATGTTTTGTTCTAACAAGTTGTAAATTTTTTATTTTTGAACCTCTGTATAACAACTATAATTGTATGCGATTAGAAATGTGGTCATTTGATTCATATTTACAGTTATACTGGTAACCATAGTCTAGGCATTTCATCGAATGCTGAGTTGTTACTTCCGTCCAAGATAAAATCTTAAACTAAATCAACTCTTTAACAGGAAGTAGGTATCTAGTCTCTTGAACATGTTAAAAGCGACACAATTACCATGATTACCAGCAAAATCCTCTGCAGAGATAAACAAAAACTATGGGGGGACTTGATGAAATCACGGAGGAGGGTGTGAAGTGCTCACGCGATGCCCTAATGAGACTTTCGTTGATTCACAGGGAACTATCTGACGGTGTCCAGGCCGGTCCGAAAATGCAGGTCTACCGTAAACATAGTAAACTGAGGCACTGCCGACATGAATTCAGATTGATTTTGGTCGTTTTCGCGCGCGATTTCCTCGCCAGTTCTCGAGTTGTTTGTCCAGCATAGTGTCTTTCACGTCAGATAAGCCTTTGAGAAAAACAATGCCGCGCTTTTCTTGCACCGAGAGTTTCTGGCGTTATTTACAAAATTCGCTGAAGTGAACTGCGCTCACTCGGCAAGCACGGGGGAAAAACGGCGAAAGAGGTGCTTCTCCAGCGGGGTTTTTTTAGGGGGTTTGTTCAATGTTTACTACAGCGCTCTTTACGTTAAAACCAAAAAAAAAACTTGCAACGAGTTTTATTTATGTACTGTGATGACCCAGGTGCCAAATCTGTCCTGGGTTTTTTTTTCCTGTGTGTTCCTGATACCCATTTTTTTCTTCCGTGTTTCGGCCCACGCGTGCTTCCTTGAATCCATCTCATGCCCACCGTGTAGTGTTTTCTTGGCCGGAGCAAGCAAATCAATTGAAACTTCTTGGTGTTTCGATTTCATGCCCGCCATCAACTTGCCTAATGTTTGAATTGAGCAGACCATTGTTTGAATTGGGCCTAGGAATTTTTTTCATTTTGTAATTCAGTATGTTTCAAGACTCTGCTTCCAAGGCACTATATAATTCATAGAAAAGATCAAGTCACATAAAGTCACATGGATATGAACATCAGCTTTTCACGGAACAAAAACTCACCCAATATTTGAAAAGCTCAACTTTTGGAAATAATGACGGAGAAAGACTGATTGCGCAACAATACGTTAGGCAATGATTCATGATCTTTCACATAGATACCCCTAATGGCATGGCGGCAATAGATGCTCATCGAAGATCCCATCCCGTTCCTCCAACAGTGCTGAAATGGCGTCCCCGTGCCCATACAAGCCTGGAGATCTTAATCTGTCATCATTCTTCATATAAAAGACCGCGAGCCTGGAAGCGACGGATGGATTGCATTAATAATGATTAGATAATCTTCGCCCATCTCCCACCGTGAGTTGACGAAGAAATGGCTTCGTGACTATGAATGGCTGGTTATTGGCGGAGTACTGGAATTTTCTGAGCTCATTGAGATTTAGTACGTCTTGTCAGATCCACGTTGAATGCTTGTTTTTACTGGTGGAATTTTTGTCTTCATAGAAATTGAAAGTTATACTCATGCACTTGAACATGCATGTTTTGTACCTAGAGAAGTTTGTGGGGGTGATTTAGTGTGTGGGAATGGTTGCCATGGTTACCCAATAATAATGATGGTTGGCAATATTCTGAACCACACACATTTCATTACATTATAATCCATAAATTCAATGATCGGGACGCATACATTTATCATGTTTATAAACATTTCAACTGCTACTTCCCTGCAGAAATAATGTGTTCAAAATGAAACATCAGAATGTACCAATCTTGATAATTTTCATGTGTATTGAGTTCTTATGAGTTAAATTGAAACAGTGAAGACCATGTCCACCATGATTGCATGTGATTAAAACAAAAATTACTTTCCGCGTAACCCCCCGTGCAAGTGCACGGTGGTATAGCCACTGGTAGCTTTTTGTCTTTCGTAATGACGGTAATATTGATAAATTTACGACGGCGAGATTGTTTCGTACCCGGGTACGCTGAACTCAAGTAGTAATCTTCGAGAGGGGCACAAGAAGTTCATCGAAGTTGGAAGGAGGGAATGCTGAGGGTTGTTCCCTTTGCTGGTCATTTGATTAATCTCACATTTGTTGATTTATTGCAGTTTCCATAGTTACCGCTAAACGCACAACTTGTTTAGAATTTGGTGGTGGGAAATTTTTAAAAATTTTCTTGTCCAAAATTTCATTGGAATTTCATAAAAATTATTTGTGTTTATGATGTGAATTTGGAATTACCATAAATCACAGACGTTTTCATCTGAGCTTATGTGCCAATAGTTCCTTCGTGGTAAAATTTACACAATTACCCTGATCCAATACTTTCCCATACCCAATTGCATAATGGCTGAACACTATTAAGCCAAGCTTTGAGCATTTTGAGGGGGAGTAATAGCGCAATAAAATTAAACTTTGCAGTCATCATGGTGAGTAGACAAATGGCCATTGCCCACTACTCGGTATGCCTGTAGTGCTTGCAGCGTGGGGACACACTTACGGGGCGATTGTGAGGGATATTCCATGGGAAAACACCGAGGATGATCCAATTTCGTTTGGAGGTCAAACCGTTGCCATGCTGCATAAAACCGTATGTGTTGGGGAGGGGGGGGGGGGGGTGACATTTGCTGAACCAGTGACGACGACGCACGACAAGATAGATTGGTGCTTGCGGTGTGAAAATACGGTAACAATGCTTTTGTTACTGTTACCGCGGGATTCCACGAGTTGCCAACGTGACAGCCCTTATCTTACTCACACCAGGCAACGGGATTTAGATTGCGGGTTTTGGGTATAAGCAGTTGCTTTTGGGAGGGGGTTGCGGGTAGGGCTTAAACGAAAGCGACGATGGGACATTGCCGAAGAAGGATTTACATTACATTGATGTCCCGTGCTATGAAGAACGACAGGTCGCGTCTCACTCGGGTCACAATTGTACGACCTACCGCCATCTGTAACGCTGGCTTCGCGCAACGATAACAGGACAATGACTGGAACTGTCCACACTATTCGCGTGGATAAAAGTCCGCGCAAAGGTATTTGTCAAGTAACGATTGAGACATTGGCGAAGATTGAGCAACGTTTTCCCTGCCTTGAGCGTCCCACAGGTTGGGCTGCTCATGAATACTAAATGTGTTGTGTCATTTGCAAAATGTGATGTATTTCATGAGAGTAAAGACTGTTATATTTTTGTTGAAAGTTTTTGAAACTTGAGATATTTATAATCATGATAATACACATGTAATAAATATTCATGATAGAATTATATACAATTATACAGGGTAAGCACAACTCTATTTATTAAGGTATTAGTCATGGTGATTGTAACTATGATAATAATGATGATGGATATTTCATAACCGGCTGATAAATATTTGCCATCAATGCAACAAAATGTCAGATCTTATCAGGTGATATTTTCATAGGCTATCGCTGAAAGGATCTCGTGAATTCAGCTGCATCTGATATGAAAAGGCTGAGGTATAGGCTTTGCATTGCATATATTATCACTTTAATCTGTCGGGAAATAAATTTTCATTGACTGTAATTGAAGGTGCATGTGTTCATTCGAAACACATGCTCTACAGCTAGATATGAATTCGCATATTATTAAAGCCTATATAATAATTATGTACATATAAACGTGGTAATGCTTTGCATTTGAGCCAGATTATTTAGTATCGAAGTATACACGGCTAACTAGACCTTGTGGACAAAAGACTTGTCTTTGATTACAGCGAAATTTATGCAGGGGGAAACATCGATGAAACACGTTCATGGTGTTGATAAATTTATCAGATGATGCACATTTGCTTTGTAATAGACCCCACGCCTGTCCCGATTAATATCCATAAAACTGCTAATGTGGCAATAAAATATAAAAACAGCCGGACCAGTGCCTCATATTATGTTCACGGAATAGCATGAGCGTTTTCAGTTTTAATTGCAGCCATCACAAAATATCGTACACCTGTTCAAGCCTAGTGCATGGCACCTTTTAGTGCACTGAAAAAAAAAGAAAAGAGAAAAACAAAAATGAACTTGAGGAAGTGCTGGTTCAAAATCTGTGGTAGTTTTCTTCTCGATTCAGCCTCACATTGCATCATGGTTGAGGTTCGAGAGGATTTCAGGCAGTTTTGAGTAGTATTGCTGCATGAATATAAGCGATGAAAGCCAGCCACAGATATTGGCCGACTTTTTCGAAAGCAGGCCGCCATTAATTTGACAAATGTAAGAGACAACTTTATAGCCCCACTTTTAGCTGTTTATATAGTGGGCGGGAGGGCCGAAAAAATATTCCCGCCCCGAGAACGACCGATCGACACACCAGACCAAACCGCGGGCCGTCAAAGTAATATCCACCTGGAAAACTCGGGGCCCAGTATGTTGTGGACTGTGTGTGAGACATGGAAATAACAGAGATACTTCTTACATCTGCCGCTGTTGTGGAAACAGTACCCCCCCCCCCCCCCCCCCACTGTAAAAAGCTGGAGTTATGGGGGATTGCATATGTCATTATCCCAGTCTACCACCATTGTTGAAACATTCATCGGGCGATGGTTTCCATGTTTCTGAGTTCTCCCACTGGTTGCTTCAGATATACCCATGGATGCAGACTTTCAAGTATCGCTTTTTTTTCTCTGACGTTTTCAACAGGAATATTTTCGTGACGGCAAAGTCACGGTTTATGTTCATGGGAAATCGCTGCCATACTTTGGCCCTCTGAGCAATGGAATGATAGGGATGCGCATGTTGAAATTGCATGCGTGTAAACACTGTAATCTAGTGAAACCATAAACCGACTTCTGGCACTCTGGCGAAATGTGAAATGCAAGTGCAGAAATGTGCCTGCTTACTAGTATACCTTTCACTGTGTCTGACTTTTTCTTGAGTTTCTATCCTGTGTTTTTTTCTCCAGTTTGATGTTCTAGTGGGTGTGTCAGAAATAATCTGCATTAGATTTTTGCAAAACGAGAAATATTTTTCATGTAGGTAGAAAACTCTCTTGACAGACTTTTATTGGTTTGATGTTTGCAAAATCAGTGCAGGTCGTAAAAGAGTCCTGATTTGTCAATTACTTCCCATATCAGAGTAATACTCTTGGAGTCTCTTTGCAATTTCCTTATCGGGACGCTTGACGGAACTTGATAAATTACTTATTCAGCACCATGTATTCCGTCAGGTTCTAGGTTGCTGCCTTCCTTGGCACCCTGTCATAGGATTTGTGTTAATTGCGTAACGATGGCTGGCCTACTTCAAGATAGTTACTGTTGTTTCCATGTCACCATTCTCGAAGGGAAAAATATTCTACTCGCATCTGGACGTAAGGTCGTTTTGATTGAGCGGAGGGACTGTTCGGAACTTGGTAATTGGGATTTCAAAACTAGACACTGGCGAGACAATGCGGCGTTCCGCACATCTTTCCTTGGTGATTCAGACAAGTCCCCACTCCCTGCGGTGGCATGTGTTGTGTTGTCATCCGCGAGACGGCTTTCGTCTAAGATTTTTCCTCTTCCATCCCGTTGAGGACAAATACCACAGAAGTGAAGTAAAATGGCAAAAAGTTGCACGTTCATTACGTCTTGATTTAGAGACAGCTCCGAGCAGTGGACAATGAAGAAAGAAAAAGCAGCAAGCGGAGGAGATTTACAATCGGTCGAGCGGCGTGAAGAAGACGGATGACCCGGGCGTTTAGTTAACCGTCGTCTAGGTCGCGTCGTCTGGAGCCCCTACACATGCCCTTGGTGACCACGACGACAGCTCAGGTCTAAAATGATTTATGTCACTCGGGGGTAGCACATGGCGCCGAACGAGATGTCCGAGTTTTTGGATTCTTAAAATTAGTATTCACTCGGGACGACGATGGATAGTGTATTCATTCCAAATATATATAACGTTGGTGAGTTGGGGTTGAAATATCATTGCTAAAGTTTTGTCGTTGATGTCGGTAGTAATTCAATGTAATATTTGATAGGTGCCCATCCTGATGAACCTGCTGTTGTGTGCCAATCAAGGACATCTGAGCAGTGCACTTAAATTATGGGTATTAGGGTTCAACATCTTTAACTCGGGTTCTTAACTGGTGGGGAAAAAGCTACTACGCGATGGGAAATCGTGGGCTTCCATTTCGAATAATTGATTTTCTCTCAATGTCGTGCGTAAACCGAAGCATAAACATTGTGGGGTTTTCGTAAGCACTTATAAATATAGAGTACACAAAGGGAGATTTGCTTGCAATGTACGATGTGATCAATTCATTCTGGGAGGCGAAGCACGTCAGGGGTAGGGATTTAATATCTATATGGGTGGTGATGGGGTCTTGAGAGAGGTGAGGGTGGGGGGGGGGTGGTTTATGGGGCACAGACCTCACTGGTAGATGAAGTTACACTTTGCATCATGTTGGGAAGGAGATGTTTTGTCAATCGATATGATTTTATATTATGAAGCGTAATACTAGACCTCGAGTCGTATACATTACATCAATTGGCGTTTTTCATGTTTTTAGGATGGGTATTTTAAGCAGCAGAGCAAATGGTAAAAAACATTTTTTTTTCATCCTGGCACCAATCTATATAGCTAGAAATGTAAAACTTTAATGCTAAATCTGCTCAAATTGCGATTCCAGTAATCAGAGATAAATTACTATGACTGCTTCCAGAATGATAAGGGTTGGCTTTCCGTCTACCTAGGCTCAATATATCAAGGGCAATACAGTTGGTACATTTCTGACGTCGTTCTTTTGTGTAGGTTTAGATATATTTTCAAGGAAACAAGAAAAGAACTGTCCCACCTTGACACATTGAGTGGTGTGCTACTTTGTTCAGGCCAGGCCCAAAAAAATTGTTTTGGCGGAATTTCTCTGGCCTTTTCATTCTACAGTGTACTAGTTTTGCCAGCTGTATAAGTTGCGTGCTATGATCCAACTTGGATCTCCGAAGTGGAAATTGATCATGCAACTGTCCTTTGTTTTGGGCTGCCCTGCACTGACATAAACTTGCAAATTAACTAAATAATAATTCTTTGATTCGCGAGCAAACTGGTTGATATTGGTAGGGAGGACGAATGGAGGGGGACGAGTTGCCCATGATCGAGGGCATAGATGTAAATAGAAGACGAAAAAAACATTAGCGGAAAAAAAGAAGTTGAACTCCAAAACAAATATCAAGGATATTAGTACTAATTATACTGTTCAGTGCATTCTGTACACACACAACCTCATGGGCCTACGCAGGCATCAATTTGCTCATACCTGTTGACCTCCAAGGCTAACCAACCACCCACTACTCATGCACTATTCCCCTCCAATATTCATATGTAGCTCACTGTGTCGCGGAGAAGATGGCACAGTTTTGCCACCAAATATTCCTCAATTACTTGCAGTGAAAAGAAAAGGAAAGCTTTGATTCCACAATGACAAAGGGACGTTGAATTAATATGATTCTAACACGATGTCGGGTACGTTTGTGTCGGCAAAATAATTGCTGATTACTTTCTGTCCTGACATTTATTTCAATTCAATTGTGTGGCTGTCTGGTTTGTAAAGATAATTGCGGCAAAAATGATTAGTTTGTAAACCACATTCTTGAAGGTCAAGGAGTTTGCCTCACTTTCTTTGACGTCTTTTTAGGTTACCGGACCTTTGGTCCGATAACCTATTGCCGTGGCGTTGCGTCCGTCGTCGTCGTCCGTCGTCGTCCGTCGTCGTCGTCCGTCTACATTTTTATCTTTAAAGTTTACGATCGAATCTTTCTGAAATTTTGCACAAAAATGCCTAAAAATATTTCGAGAGGGAGGTATTTTTTAGTTTTTTGATTTTCGCAATTATTTCAAAATAGCGGCTGTTTTCGTCGAAAAATGGCCAATTTTGGACTTTGGCTGTCGTTTTCTCAAAATCTGTTCAGTAACTTTTTTTCTTATTCATGCATAACACTCCTCATATGTACCTCTGTGACATGTATAAATTTCGTTGCCCTTGAATCGCTCGAAGTGGGCCATTTTGGGCCCAAACTCGGCCCAAATGGGACTTTCCCATGTTAAATTCTCCTATGCTTTATAATGGGACACATTAAGCCTAATATCTCACTTAATATTGAGATTAGAGACTAGGAATCAATTGTGGACATATAGGAAATGATGAATATTCTCATGACCTTGAATTTGACCTTTGACCTCATTTTCAAGGTCACAGGACAAAATGGCTAATATCTCGCTTATTATCGACTTTACAGCTTAGGATACAATTGTGAACATATAGGAAATGATATATGCTGAATATTCTCATGACCTTGAATTTGACCTTTGACCTCATTTTCAAGGTCAAAATGGCTAATATCTCGCTTATTATCGACTTTACAGCTTAGGAATACATTGTGAACATATAGGAAATGATATATGCTGAATTTTCTCGTGACCTCGAATTTGACCTTGACCTCATTTCCAAGGTCACAGGACAAAATTGCTAATATCTCGCTTATTATCGACTTTACAGCTTAGGAATCAATTGTGAACATATAGGAAATGATATATTCTGAATATTCTCATGACCTTGAATTTGACCTTTGACCTAAATTTCAAGGCGAGTAATTTTATTTTCAAGGTCAGAATATAAAATGGTTTATATCTCTCTTTTTATCAAATTCACAGCTTAGGGGTCCATAGTGAACATATAGGAAATGATGTATGCTGAATATTTTGGTGATCTAGAATTTGACCTTTGATCCAATTTTCAAGGTCAGAGAACAAAATGGCTAATATGTCGCTTATTATCATCTTTACAGCTTAGGAATCAATTGCGAATATAGGGGAATGATATATACTGAATCTTTTCATGAACTTGAACTTTGACCTCATTTTCTAGGTCACATCACCGATCACAGAATGGCTAATATCTCACTTATTATCGACTTTACAGCTTAGGAATTTATTGTGGACATACTAGAAGTGATATATTTGTTGAAAAATTATTTTCAAGGTCACTGGACAAAAGGCTAATATCTAAAATGAATATTGTCCGGTAACCTTTCTTAGCCCTTGGGCTAATTTTTTTTTTTATTGAACGTCATCTGATTTTGATCTCAACTTGAGTCACAAAATGCTTCGTTGTAGTCAGGAAATAATGGCTATAACTTTACAGTAATTCATTCCAGAAAGACCTGGAGCACTGCAGTTTTAAGACTTGCCAAAACATTTCAGTACAACCAGAAAAAATCAGAACGGAATGGAATGGCTAGGAGGAAGGGGTAACATTCTGAAAGAAAACGTTGAATGAAATGAATAAAAGGTGTCCAACTTGAGTGCAAAGATACAGATGCGCCAATCTGGCAGGCGTTTATCTACACCTATCTATCCAGCGAGCGTTGTGAACACGATAAGATTTTAGTGTCTCGGCACATGTTCCAGGAGGTGAAATGCCCCCAAAACAGTTGCGGTTGGGGATGTTATTCTGCAGGTCATGTGTATTGCCGTACAGTGGATTTTTCCCATAAAAAAAAAAACGCCCATTGACTGCATTCCCTTTCATTCAAGTGCTCGTCGCTTCCAGAACAGGCGAATTGTAATATAGTGCAAATCAGTTAAAATACATGTATGATGTTAAAATATCCTTTCTTCTAGGCTTCCCATACAGTTCTCAGCTGTGATATGGTAAATATTTTAGGAGTTAATGGTGGAATCATTATGCAATGCAACAATTCCCCATTAGTGCAGATAACTTCCTTGTTTGAAATATCCATGATAATCACAGTTGAGTGTGATATACTGGGAGGAGTTTTTCATGCACAGACTCACTATGGATATTTGATTTTTTATTCTATGAAAAACAATGGGGTACTTGACACTTGTGCTTAAATGAGTTGTAAATCTATTGAAGTCAGTGCTGCTGACATTTTTTGGACATGGATTGCTCGTGAGTGACGATTGATGAATACATGTGTCTATTTTTTCGTCATGCCTGATTAACTTATGAATGTATGAATGTTACAAAAACCCATAATACGGCAACTCAGGTCTGGCTAAGGAGAGTAGGAGAGATGAAAAAAATAATAATAATGTCAACCAGAAATCATTTTCAGTCATCAACATGTACATATATCTGTATCAGATGCCAGTCATCCAGTATCTTGATCTTGTCCCAGTATTTATCATAGTTACAGTGAAGCATATTGATATAGTAAGCAAAGGAAAGGCCCTGTGGTCAAAACCATTAGCCATGAGTCCAGCTGTAGGTGTACAGGACACACGTATGAAGTGTCTTCATCAGGCTCATTAGTGACGGGCTGGAGAGGCTGTCTGAGGGAGCGGTGGACACCTGGGTAGTTTTGCTTTTATAACAGACGGATGTCTTTAGCGACTTTGTAATGTTGTCTGGTCGCACAGCGGGTATGTTCGTGTTTTTCTAATGGAATTGTGTAGGTAGGTAATAAATCAAATGGGTATGCATGGGGATGTATTTTTTTTCGTTTCCGTAAAAACAGCTTTGCCGTACGTGTTCTGTAAAACCATCAGGGGTAAAATCAATGCCGGGATGATGTAAAATTTGCTTTACGTCATACACACGTGTTCATTCATTCTTTCCGCTGTACCAATGTATGCGTGGGGGGGGGGGGGGGGGGGCAGGAGGTACGGAAAGAACATTGATCTCTGATTAGTGTTTGCGTAGGTTGATCGTATGAGGCAATCCTCGATTTATCACGATACTTCTACATTACATCTCATCCTGCCACGGATTTTAAATCTCTAATTTACCAATAAATATTACTCTTTTCACCCCCCACCCAGTACACACCTGTACAAACAGATCTATTGCTGTGGAGTTTAGAATGATGTAATTCTGGAAGTGGGGATACCACAGTGTTTCAGTGTTTCCGAAAACAAGCCCCAGAAAAATCGCCGTAATCACGTAATGAAGCATGACAAGTCTCGATTGGATCTATTTATGTACCAGTACGTCTGGCAAAGGCGATACGTTACCTGTACCCATCCAGAGATTGCAATGTTCTTCATGTCGTTTTCGCTTCTCCCAACATACGCATATGCAACGTCCAGCGAAGCATCCCAAACAATCACATCTCGCTCAAATCTGGGCGTGGCCCCGGAGGATTACCTAAGTAAATTGTTCTGCGCCTCGATCGTGCCTAATGAGGCAAAAAACCCACCCGAGCAGCTGAAGCGAGCCCCTGAAGAACTGCTAATTTTGATACTTCTATTCGCGGAATGTTCAGTTGCAGGTGGATTTCACCGAGGCGTGAACAGCAATTAGGGTGCTATGTTTTAGTTTTGTTGCCATGGTGACGTATAGTCGAAAGATTCATTTCCCTGGCATCGTTTTGGGACAGTGTAATTAGCTAATTATTAAATTGAACATAGCGAAAAGCATGTGAATTTGAATTCCGATCCAGTTTTGTGATGACTCCAAAGTGGAAATTGCTCTTCAAGTCAGCATTCTATTTTCATCCTTAATCAAGGCATTAGAATCACATCAACGCACCAAACTTTATATAACTAGAAGTTATGATAACCCATTAGCTGAAAACGTGACTTGGATATTTATCATCACAAATCGTGTGATGCAAATGTCACGTAAAAATGTGCAATGGGTTTTTCCGAGATAAATGGAATAAAGCGGCTTGCGTGGGACGTTAATAAAGTCCGTTAGAATCATTTTGTGCATGTTGTATCTGCATGCGAATGTTTCCATGGAATAGTTTATCTCATCATAGCTGGTCGTCAAAATGTACAAGCCCCCTGATTCTAATGCCTTGTCTCAGATAACCCAACTAGCCAATATGTTTTGTGTCTGAGATACTCTATTCTACCGAATTTTGTCTTTGATGCGCCCAACTCTGCACTCGATTGACGCTACTCGCGATGGGTTTTTGCGCACTCCCCCGACAAGAACAGATTGCAGAACCGGCCGACAACGAGCGAAGATGCAGCAGCAACAAAACAGGCACTATATCTTACACCAGTGTGGAATCCAACAGTTTTCCTTCAGTAGATTCCTCAAGTACGCCCTAGATTGTGTAAGATCAATTATTCCAAACGCTTCCTGCGCTTTACTTCAGCGCCTCGACTGGGAACCATCGCTCAATGCCCCAGCCAAAACATGGTTTTTTTTCCAGGTTGAAAAACAGTGGTTGCATTATCCTTGAGGTGTTGAGTTTGTTGTTTTTTCACTTAAAACTGAAACCGGTAGTCAATAACTTATTAAACCTTGTGCTGCCGTTCAATCAATGATTGACACATTGTTCGGGGACAGTGTTGGTTGTTTATGTTCACATGGCTTGAAAAACAATTGAGTAATCGGTGAGTTCTGCCTAGTTCCTAAATGTATTATTCTTATTTGTACAGATCTATATTTATTTCATAGCTCAAAAGGATCGTTTCGGATATAAAAACATTACAGGAAAGTTCAGTTACGATGCAGATGATTAGGAAGTAAAAAATATCTATGGGAATGTAGAAATTCTATTACCCAGAACATGTACATATGGTAAAATGAAACATGTTGCGCTTACAAACAGTAACTTCAGAAATCATTCATTGATCTTGCCAGAACCAATACAAACGACTTTGCCATTGGCCGTCTTAAATTGTGAACCAGTGTCGGAATTTATCAAAGCGTCTTGATGCTAGTGTTTGGCAAGGCAAGGCCAGATATGAAGCTACTAGGGGCCCGCTGTGCAGCAATATCACCTTCAAATATTTGCACGAGATGGGGGGAAAGGAAAAAACCGTCCAACATGACTGAGGAAATAAAATTTACCATGGAGATCGGCGTGAGTCAACGAATGCCGATCCAAGCAATCGGCCACCGATTCCCCTTCTTACCGGGTTATGTTTTGTTGTGGATTCTTGATTTCTTTTTTTAGACGGCTTATTTTTTCTCCGTTCTTTTCGATCTTCCAGCCATAGTTTTTTTTTTATTGGGGCGGTGTGGATGTCTATCTGGCAATTCGCTGGCAGGTCAGCAAACATCGCCTCGTAACTATTGCGTCCAATTGCGGCCGAGACGGCACATGTTCTGTAAATATTAGGTGCACAGGGACTGCCGTAAAAGCCGCCATAGCTCTGCCACTCTTGAAAGTGGGCGAAGATGTGACGGCTACTTGTTCTCCTATGCGAGCAATGTGTCGTAAAGTCGATAAATTTTCTGTAAATTGTGTTATAATATCCAATGGAAAAGCAATGTGAAAGTTTTCCCGAAAAAACGGACGGTAATATCTTAATTTTTGCTGTAAACCGCTGTTACAGTGAAAGTTTTATGAAGGCTGGCCAGCCATATAAGATACACAACACAAGTATATCGGTATGGGCTGCGTCCATTCAATCCACTTGAGCACACCAAAGGCTCTCGATCGCCCGTGAGGGTTGTTAACATTCTCCTGGGCTGGCCACGATCGCTTTTCTCCCATACGCATTGTCTTTTCGAGTAAATCTCCCCCATTGCAACGACAATATCCCACGCGGAAAATTGAATCCCTGGCGTTTTCTGCATTGCATAAAGGGCTTCTGGGTTTTGTCAGACTTTTGAGGGTTTTTTTTCTCTGTTTTGTTCATAGTGGTGATGCTATGCAAGTTCCAAGTGAATAGGACCTGTTGTTTGAGTATTTCTTTTCTAGCTCCCAACACTGGTTTTAAGATGTGTGTGGGAGTTTCTCGGAACGGGTTTCAGGCCAACCGCTACATTTTATTAGGGTCATTACTAAAACTCAATTGCTGCCCAGGGGAACGTTTGTCAGTGAATCTTTTACTCCTAGTGAGCGTGGTTAAGTTTATATGACGGTATATATTCTGTAGAAGTACCTGTTAAACCTTTGACAGACTTATGAAACTAATTTGGAACTGTTCCTCAGTTGCATCTTGAATAAGCAGTTTTGTTGATACTATATACATGATAATACTTCTTGTGTGTGGCTGAGTGAGTGCTGTTGGTTTGAATGCGAGTGAATCTTGGTGTACTCAAAATGACTGTTGCTCTCATGTACATGTATAATTACAATATTTATGAAATATGGGCCCAAGTATCATACACTGCGCCTTCTTCTATATTCAATAAGGATTAAAAAGGTGACAGACGGATTAAATGGCATGCATTTAGTGGACGAGTAGTATTAAGGCGCAGTGTGTGATACTTGGGCCGAAATATGTTACAAAATAACTGAGCTGTCATACAATTATATTATAAACCTAGCAACAGGTTGAATAATGACATTATCTAATCAAAATTTTTAATATTTCATGAAATTTTGCTCTTTGCAGGGCGTACATCAAGGTCCATATTGTCGACGATGAAGAGTACGAGAAAAATGAAGAGTTCTTCATTGAGCTGGGGGAGCCGATTCTCATCAAGACGGCATCGGGTGAGTTCATAGAAATCAAATATATATATATATATTTAGTAGTTCTTCGCTAGAAACAATTCAAAATGAAAGGTGTTGATAATCAGGAAGGTGCAGGGAACTATGCATGAAAAAATTGTTGAAAATTAAATGATTGTTATGCTACTAGTATATTTGGCGCGCCTTCAGTTCGATAATTTACCTGATAAATATATGATGTACATTGTATCATGTGTATGAAAATGTCTGCTAAACTTGTCTTCGTACATTTTTGTCCTTGAATTTGTGTTGTCGAGTGGCAACTTTGTAGTCAGTCACTGTTGTGACCGATTGAAACTGTTCGATCAATCAGTAGTAGATGAACTAACAGATTCCACGTGTAAATATCTGTTGTCATACTTAAGGGCTATCGCTAATATAGATATGTAGACAAACTGTTTTGTCTAGCCTTTAAATACTATGCTCTCTATGAACATATCGGAGGGCATGGTTGGTGAAAAAAGCCTCCAGCTTGCAGTGTCAGGTTTTGTTGTGCGAAAAAAGATGAAAAAAGTTTTGACATGTTTAGCAGTATATACTATAAGGTTTAAGTTACAGTGTTTCATTTGAAGTAATAAAAAAGGTCTGGGAAAAAAGTTTCACAGGCATATAGCAATGTAATAAAATATTCAATGAAGGAAGAAAAAGCAACATTATTAGGTTGCTCCGTGCAATCATGATTACCCAGTAAGGTGTTCGGGTGATTCCCCTTGAACAAATTTTATTCATTAGAATGCTCAAATGTAGATGCAATCTTCCATCATTACAAATATAACAAGCTGTGCAGGATGTATCTGATGCTTGGATGTTGTACAAATATGACACATGAAATAATACTTTAATATATAGTGTAGATGTATTGTATTGACATGAAATTGTGCATACATGTATTACCTACAGTATATCATTGATTACCGGTATGCCACATCGTTCGGTCAGTTCTGAGTCGGTTGGTGGTCGAATCATTCCGTTGGAATTCGCCAGACCATTAGCATTAAACTGTTAAATGTCAAACACAAAAAGTATCATAGGCCAAGCACATTTATATATTGTATTGTAAACTGACACCTGAGTTTCCCTACCTGGCGTTTTGACATTCAGAAATTCAAAGATGAATTGTCCCATATAAATTCATCACATCTGAAGCTTATTGCACATACATATACACAACTGAATTTAGCTTTTTTTTCTCAATGATCAGTATAGAAACAGGGTTCATCTGTTGAATCATCTCTGAACATTTCTTTTTCACCATGCCTGGAAATAATCCAAATGCTTCCTATTTCACCCACGTGATTCACCCACCTGATCTGCCACCTACCACCTACTTTCATATCTTCATTCAAATCACCTATATATATATCACTACTGTCCATTGCCATGGTCACTATAACGCACGTTAGTGAGTGAACACACGTAGCATGCACTGAATTGAGATTTGCAGCAAACTTTGAAATGTACATATCACTCGTATATTTCCCAACTTGTATTTTTCACTTTTCCGCAACTACTTCCGCACCTTTCACTGTCTGATATTAACCAATCAGATGATGGATCCAATAGTGAGGAAGATAAGTATTTCCTTCACTTTCTCGTGAGAATGATTTTTTATTGAAGATTCTTTTATGATGTGAGATCCATCTATAGTATTCCCCTCTCCCCCTTTTTATCATTGTTTATTATATCATTGAGTCATTTCATCTTAAGATCCCATTTGCATCAGTTGTTTTCATCATTTTCGTGACTTACATATTTTGATCTTTAATTTTATTCCAATAATTGTTAACTTTTGGCATGGAACTTTTTTTCTTCCCTGTTTGAAAAGTACTTCTCCACATTTGAATGAATATTTTCCCATATTGTATTTAAAAATACATTAGTTTTTTTCATCATCATTTTAACCGTTGTGAGTTATTTTGAAAATAGAATACAAATTCTTTTGAAGTGATCACTGTTGAGCAGTAGGGCTTAGGTTAGGAGTCTGTTTATTATCGTCAAAATATCCACTGGTTTTAGCCAATTAAAACACCACAGATTTCTCCACACACAGTGAATGACACGTATTTTCAATCCGATGCGGAAAAATCATGACCTTCGGGAGATATATAGGGTGTTGATAATCAATCATTCTATACAATGTGTCATGATGTAGGTGTTGACCATCATATCTACATGATCAGTCTGTTATGTGGATTGTACGCAACATGAGAAACTCCAAAGTGAGAATTCCTGGAATGTACCATATAAATACATACATGATTTTGTCTACTGCACGAATGGTCAGATGCATCGCCCTGTAGCTCAGATATCCCGCACACCTCACAGACGCTGTTAGTGGCAAGGTCACATTCGGTTCTCGGGTTTCGCGCGACGTTCGTGACTCGTCTCGCCGATGATGTGAAAGTTTGACATTATCGTTGCCATGGTAACCGTCGTTCAGTGCATGACTAACGCTCTCTTTATTTCTTGACGCAGATGAAGGTGGCGGCTTTGCTGATTTCATCAAATCTCATCTGCCCGGCCAAGGTAGGGTCACATGACCTCTTCACCATGACAACCAACAACCACTCTGTCCCCTAATTAGTGTATTTATAACGTCATTCGGATCATGTTTCCAAAAAAAATTTTTTTACACATACGTGTATGACAGTTATATCATTCCTGAAAGCAAATATTACCATAAAATATAATTATGCAAAGGAAATTTGTTCAATGTGGGGCAGAGAGTTGAGAAGTGTGCACTCAGGAAAATGCTCTTCGAGTGTCGACTTGTCATGAAATTCACGTGCGAGAGGGTCATGTTTGATTTATGCAGATACCTATGTAATCTGCATCATACGTACTATTCATGTGTATTAAACTATTAATCTTCTCTATCTTACATGTTTACAACAAGCTATATAATTCTAATCGTGCTTCTTTCAACTAATAATCTATGCTTTTCCCCAGCAACAATAATTAACAAAGAAGACTGATTGATCGTGTACACCGTGCATGCAGAACTCAGTATTTTCTTCCATCTCTCTAGATGTTCTCTACAACTATATATGTATACTATTAATGTTCTACCGAAATACTTACAAATCTTGGTATGTTTGAATGACCTGCCGGGTATGATTGTTAATATGTTAATATGAGCATCGTACTGGTCTCCTATCAGCATTTGATTTCGTACCATATGCTATAAACAGGATTGCATTTTGTTTTACGGATTCAACTTTGTAACTGCCATAGCAAAATTTTCTATTTTTCACAGTAATTATCGTACATCCTCAATTACCGTACATTATATTGGAATCTGTAAAATAAAATGTTGCAAATACTGTTTGATACGTTTATGGTACGTAATATATATTATATATCCTATTATCATCAGCATGAAGAAGGAAACCGTGATAAATACAACCAGTTATTTGTTCAAGTATATGATCTGCTGTATCTGGTTTTCTGGCATCTTTATATATATTATATCATGTTATATCGATGTTGATTTTTGAATGATTGCATGTAGCTGTAGCTGTTCAGTGCATTCAGTTTTTGCAAACTCATTGGTTGAAAACACACTTTCGTAATTGCCAAACAATGTAGATATTGGTCAAATATCATTCTAGTCTTCATTACCGAAAAAAAATTTAAGTAAATGGTACTGAATGCTATGAACTTTATTTATCGCAATTATTCAGTTTGCTTACACCAAATAATTATTAATATTTCATTTCTTTCTAAACAGGTCTCTTCAAACTTGGATCCAACTAATGATATTAATTACTCCATTAATACTGTGTCTATTATTTCTGTTTTGAACCAATGCATCTAATGTTAATGCTTCAATTACCAGCAATTTTGAGAAATCTATCATATTTATGTCATGCATATTGTATGTATTCTTATTGCATGGCAGTTATAATATACATGTACATCACTTCTATTATATAATGGAATTATATGTATATGAAATTGAGGCTACAATATCCCAGATATCATTTCACATATATTTGAGATTTCAACATATATGGCATATACATACATTGTCAGGAGTTTTGTAAACTGCATTTTATTTTCAAAAATATTATTATTAATATAAATATTAACTTTTATATATACCTATATATTAAATTTACCATATGTGTATGCAGTACCTATATGATAACTGATATGGGTGATTTATTCTATAATAAACAGAATGAGAAAGGAACTAGTAAATACAGCTTGGACTAGGCTATCAATGACAGAGATTAAAATTATCCCTAATAAATGTAAAACATGTTTTAATCATATCCATGATTTGCAAGCCACAAAAAGTAAGGTTTATCCACGGTCGTCAAACGTTATTACCGCTTGTAAAATGGAAAAACATTATGGCAAGAGATTATTGCATTCTATGCGATTTCCCTGGGGCGATAGTTTATGTTCGGAAATCAGGAGTCGTTAAAATATGTGAACTGAGATTGAATTGGCCTAGCTGTAAGTACAGACTTTTTCAGTGGGATGTATCCAACTGAACTTTGGGGTGTTGCGAACATTTGTGAAATGAGTAAGACGCCTAGGGAAGGCAATCGTAAAAAAACTATATGTTGTATATTATGCATTGGCCGTTGTAGAAAAGCATGTAGACTGCCTTTCACCAACAGATTCCAGTTATTTTTAACGGCAACACTACATAACATTGCATAGCCAGCTGTTCTAGACTCGTAACTCCTGCGGGAAAATGTATATAAACCCATGCAGCCGTGTATACAGTTTCCCCGTTGCCATGACAACATAAATATCTTGGCCCTTGGGGGCCAGGTAATTTCAGGAAACAAGCCACTTGGCAAATCCCTGTAATACAACATGGCTACAACTTGAATTACCATGGGTACTAAGGCACAAGTGTTAATTTATGAAACATAAAACCCAATAACTCTTTGTACTACATTAAACATCTTACAGATATAAGCCATAAACGTGAAAAGTACAGACGTTATATGCCGTAATGTATGCTTTATTCGACACATAATGTTGAGCACTTAGGTAATTGTTGGAGCTCGGAATGCTTCCTTTTTGTTGTTCCAGGCAGTGGAACATACCAATGAGTTCAAATAAACTTCAAAATATTAATTTTAGGGAAGGACAATAATATAACCAAAATAAATAGAAGGAACTTTGCTAAAATTTGAAAACAAACAGATACTAAACCACTGTCTGTTGCAAAATGGATTCGTCTTTCATCCATGTTCAAGTTTGTGCTTGTTACTCTTCGCCCCTCTGCCACTCTTTCCGACCCCATCCCGCCTTCTCTTTCACTCTTTTGCATGTCCAAAACAGCGAGTTACCGATAATTCTCATTTCTCCGCCACTAAAACAATACCGTCTTTTGTTGCTCCAACTCTTTTCAGGTCGAAGTAGCGAAAGCGACGACGACTACGAATATGACGACGAAGGCAAGATAAATTTTTGGTGGAAAAAACATGACAAAAAATATATAGTTGTTGGTTCTGCTGTGTTCTTTATATCTGGCTTTCCACCCCTCGCCGGATGAGCGCGGCAGAAAGCTTGAAAATTTGGCGGCAGAAATTCGCTGGAAAAAGGCTGAATGATGCTGAGTTTTGTTGAGTGTATCCAACAATCTTAGACTAGAATTTTCCTGCTCGATCCTGAATTTTGACATCATGCAGCCATGGCATAATTTTGACCCTAACATGCGAATTCTGTAAATTTTCATATATTTATTGGGGAAAAATAATTACATATTTAATGCGGTATTGGTTTTCATATTGGAAGCTTTTTGCTGTAAAATTTTTGAGTAAAGAAAAAATAGTAGGGATCAGCTTTTTTCTTCAACATCAACATATAATCTCAGGATATGTTATATGTTGATAGTATCTTATATGTTCATTATAATATCTTCCGTACATGAGTTAGGTCTGCACTTGCTGTATAAAATGCACCAAAACTGTACTCATTTATTGTATGATGTACATTTTGCTTCAATAGTAAAGTTGGCTTTATACATAACACACCAACAAACACTTGCACTATGTAGGTGATCCTTTGGAATACTAGTATAAAAGGCATGGGTCTAGTTAAGAAAGTATTTTGGACACACGTAATTCCGTCACATACATTTTAAAATATGCTGAGAAAAGAAATGATACATATTCCATAGTAATATTCCATGCAAAATATCGGAAAGTGTTGTGAGTTCTCTGAAATTTAACGTGATTGGGTGGCTCTTTGATGATTGGTAAACAGTCAGTTTTCAAACATTAATGTTGCATACCAGTAATGTTTGTCTATCGAATGAAAGTACACTAAAGTACAAACAGTGCACTGTGATACATTTGTTATTACTCACATTTCTGTATTGGAAAAAGAATGTTACCTGTATTTTGGTAGGCTGTTAAAAGTTAGATATTTTTACTATTTAGATATTCTTGTGTGAACATACTTGTCTGTGCTGTTGTGTTTTTGTTCCAGTAGATATGTTGCTATATTAGTATGTTATGGTTGTAGTATGTAGAATTGTTCATGTGTGTATTTTTCGCTGAATTTGTTATGTTGAAAATGCTTTCTTTCATCCATTAGTCATTTTCATTGTTTGGTTTTGTTCGTGTGTGCTGAAATTGTGCAGAATTAATTAAGATGCTTTGCATTATATGCGTACGGCTTAAGATAACTATGTATAATTTATCGTATAATGTTGTAAGTCACTATCTGTTAATTGTACTGTTTTTCGAATCAATTAACAATTACTGGAAACACAATGTGCTAATTAGTCTGACTTGTCCGATCAATATGAATTTCCAAAATATGATTCTAGCCACTAGCTATTTGCATAATGGTTCTGCAGCATCTCCTTTCAAACCAGTCGCAATTCAGTCTGGATTCTTTTTATGCTCACTTCAAATCTTTTGCCAAGTCACATCTGTGCAATTTCACACTCCGCGATTGTCGCAAGACTTTCAAGACGACGTTGGGGAAGAGTAAAAAAAAGTATTGTATTCTTGTGCAACCCATAGCTTATTTACTGAAGTAGTGTGCAGCCAAGAGAATGACAATGTTGCTTTTTTTGCACTCTTCCCCAACTCGAAATAAAGAAAAATTGTATGATGTGAAAAAAAACCCCAGATGCCTAATTCGTATCATTTCTTCCCCTTTCTTCTCCCGCATTGCCCCCCTACTCCTCCCCCTGAATTGAAACCAACAAAACAACAACAAAAACAAAACCACTTCCACATGGTGACGAAAAAATTGATCTGGCCACGACGGACCCGCTGCTCTTCCAATCGACGGCATTCCCCACGGACAAACTGTTCCCGCGGTGCGCAGGCAAGAAGGTCGAGACGCCCGCCGAGGTCAAGGACATTGCCTTGATGTCTGAGGAGGAGAGAATCGCGGAGCTAGGCCGGCCGCGTCTCGGAGACGTCTGCAAGGTCACCTGCCACATCCGCGAGAGCATGGAGTTCAAGGTCAGTCAGTCTTGCACAGGGTTCTAGGAGATGAAAGGGTCAAGGTCAAATATGGGGCATGATAAATTTATATTTGAATATGGAATACAGTGGTCCTTCTCTATAAGGACTTTTCCCTTCTGTAATTGACTTTCCTCTGGCGCTAGGGAGACTTTAAGGTGTAAATTAACCTCTCTAATAAGACTCCCTCTAAGATACACATACATGTATTAAAGACTACATTATTGTGGCAGAAGGGAAGGTCTTATCAGAAGGGAACCACTTTACATGTATTTCATGATTTGTATGTTAAAAAAAGCACTTTATTTCGGACATGACTATAATTATGTATTATCTGAATGCTTATCCATTAGAAATGTGTTTGAAATGTTTACATTGAAGAAAATATTTCAAAAATTTCTCATGCAAATGCACAAATCTCAGCATACATTTTGAAGTATTTTGGTTAGATAATCCAAAAACCTGTGGCAGCGATACCTGGATAATAGCTATATGTATGCAATATGGTATACAAATATCTATATTCATAATAATAATTGTACTGTACACATGTATGTAATACTATGTGAGTAACAGTTTACCAGTGGAATACTGCTCAATGTCCTTATAACAAAATATATAAATTTTACTCACCCGTAGAACACTGTTGACAAGTTGCTGAAGAAGGCGAACGTCTCCCTGGCTGTCGGAACCTCGTCCTGGAGGGAGCAGTTCATCGAGGCCGTCACTGTCAGTGCCGGTACGTCTGGAAAATCAGAGATAGTTTTCATTTTTTCAATGGGATTTCACTAGGGGTGTTGAGAAACAACTGTAATATTATTTTTTTTGGACCATTTATTAACAAATTAACTGGCCATATATTCGGTGATAAAAGTTAGCAGGTGTTGAAAAAATTCCCAATTTAAATTGAAGATTATGTAGGTATATGAAACAAAGCACTTGGTTATGGCATTTTCAATGCCTGGAAATCTCGGTCCACAGTTAAATTCTTGAGAACATCGTAGTCATGTAGACTGCTGCTTTCAGATGTGAAGTGATCTATTTGTTTTTCCGTTAAATACTCGTATAACAAATAGCTTGCATGTTGGATTCTTGTAACAAGAGCAGTGTGGGTTTTCTTAGTTCAATTGAGTTCCAGTTTGTGAGTGATGCTATGTTGTGAGATATATATTATCATGCATGCATGCCAAGTTTGTTAAGGATCTGGAGAGAAATGAGGTGAACATTTCTGAACCTCTGGTTATTTTCTTCTCTTTTTCTCGGGAGATTATGGATTCACAAACTCATAAATCATAGCCTGCATAATTATCGTCCTTCGTTAATTTTCCTACGAAGACTCTTATTAATTTTACGCAGAAGATTTATGAATGTAGCTGCTTCGCGAAAATGGTTCAAAACAATTCATAGTCGTAGCAGTCACATCAAATAAATAATATTTGCCGATGTTTTCAGGTCCCGGCAAAGATTTAGGGGAAGGTATTACGAGTCGAATAGTCTTTTTATTTGTGTCTTCCAATATGTGTGTTAATAGCCCACAGCATAAAAAAAAAGCCAGAAACTATAAGAATATATTGTCTATATTAGCCGGTCATGCTTAGATATTTGTCGTTCACATTACTCATTCTTCGTAGAAGGCATATATATATATATATTTATTCATTGTCACATATTTACCTATTTATCCGTCATTATGACCATTGTAGCACATCTTTGGATTTTTTGTTGCATTTCTGTTCATTTAATTAATGACACATGTCATTAACTGACAACAGCATGTCGTGTAGCTCGATCGATCTTGACAGTTTCAAAATATTATTGACACCTATGAGGAAGCGTTGCAAGTACATATTCATTAACATTATTTTCCTTAGAATTTTTTAGATGTTATGATACTTAATAGTCAAACACTTTTGAAAAATTTTCGTACTTTGAAGTGTTTGTACATTGCGCACTAGGCTTAGCTGGATATTATTGATATTGTCATGACATTGAGTCCAATGGAAAAACGACTCTTCAAAAAAAAATGTGTGCCATTGATTTGACTTTGACATAAGTACATAACATATCTACCAGTAAAACATATCTTGCAAGTCTGTCATTTGATGACATGTTGGCTGGAATGATGCCACACTATCTTTCGTTGATGAAGACATGTTTTCTACAAAGCAGGAGTCACGAGATATTACAGAGATTTCATTCTTTCTGTCTGTCGTTTAAATTCGTTGCTTACAGGTAGTTGATGCGTGCCTTTAGCTCATAGCAGAAACATAAATCTCTTCAGACGAGTCGAATTAGTTCTCAGTTCTTACCTGTTAGAAGAGTGGCTTTTATACTGTCATTAGAACAAAGTGTAGGACATGGTACAGCAATCACATTTTATAAATGTGGATTTTTTTTTTGTCTGATAATAAAAGATCAAGTTGCGTTTTTATAAATATTTTACACTATAAACTAGTGTGTGCTAGAAATATATCCTTTCCTGTAGCGAAAACCTGCATGCTTTGTGCAACTTTTTCAGTAGAACTTAATAACCTCTCACCTCCATCCATTTGAAAAATTATACCTGAAAAAACTCGAAACTCAAGGAAAATCAATTTGCCGAAGAATTTGACCAGTCCACCCCTAAACCATTTTCACAGATGATGTACGAAGCTGTGATGTGAAACCATGACAAATTTTGGTGACATTATGATTTTCAAAGCAAACTTGTGCGTCATAATGCAAACACCATGCACTTGGATGCAAGCATGATTTTTGTGAGGTTGATAAATCGCCAACTTTTGGTGCTTTCCTATTGTGAGTTCAATCAATAATCAAGACAATATATATCTTTTGTGAAACATCCAGGCGACGACAAAGACAAGAAGCGTACGTAAAACGAACCTGGCGTATTCTTGTATATTCAAGAGAGCTTTGCAAAATAGTGATGGGGGTAACGTATTCGTAGACAACCTTAGTGAGGTTAATATTACACGATCCTGAATGCTAATCCACTGTCTAACACAGATCCCTAACCCTTACCCACATAACCCTTCCATCCAAAATGTATATTCACATATACATACATGTATATTGTATAATACCCATCCCTTAACCCCATACCAGGGGCGCAATCTGTGTATAAGATTTGTGATTTTGCCGCAGCGGCGGAGTTCCGCCTTGGATTGGAGCGAGCGTGTGTTTGGTTCTGGTGGTGGATCTTGATCACATCATAATATATATATTCAAGAAAATTTCAATGTATATTTACATTTGAAGTGAAAACATTATACAGTTACATGTATAACTTAAGATAACGTGTCGTGGGGTTAAGGTCACATACCTTTATATTCCGGTACCATAATCCACATGCGAATATTCCATAAGCTAATCTAATTACAGTAATAACTTAGATTTTCACAAAAATTGAATTTAGTAAACTGGATTGCACACTATCAAGCCTGTTTTCAGCTCATCCATGTGAACATAGAGATTAGAGTTTTAATAAGTTAATTAATGATAATTAGCTAATAAAGCAAAAGTAAAATCAATTGAATATCCAATAAAAATTTTTGCATGAAAACATGCAAAACAGTAAATCAACATTGGAAACAGTCGATCCAAGAACCAAAACTCGCTCGTGCACAGATCACATCTATATCAAATTGAAAACCTGGTATCCATGGTTCTATCTGTAACTTGTATTGTTCTCTGTCCCCCAGGAGACGACGATGACGAGGATGGCGAGGAACGTCTGCCGTCCTGTATGGATTACGTCATGCACTTCCTAACCATCTTCTGGAAAGTGATCTTCGCTTTCGTGCCACCAACCGGTATGTGCCTTTGGCCTCTCCATATATATACATATATATATGCAATGTATCATTTTCCTAAATACCAAGGCTTTTCTTGAAATTATTATATTCCTATATATGTATTTGCAACTGTACTTATGATGTAGGCCTAGATATATTAAAAATTTACCAAAGAAAGGCCATGCATAAAAGTAATGTATGGTAATGACTATTTTGCAAACACAATTTTTGATTTGTTAGATTTCACAAGTATACAAAGAAGTATATGAAATAATGAAGTTAACTGTTGGGTTTTAGTATAGGAAATTCAATAAATTAATGTTTTTTCCCATGCATTTTGATTATGCTATTTGATACAGGTGCTTACGTATTGTGCCAACAGCAGTTGAAGATATTGCCTCGATCGTGTCATGTTCTTTCTCTCACCAGAAGTTTCAGTTCATTACCTATCTCAAACAGAGAAAAAAAAATTAATTATAATATTTCTGCAGAGCAAGGAAGCTTCGAACCAAGGAAATGATGACTAGAAGATTTATATCAATATTTCAATGTTATGGACTTCTCTCGATGACAGATTACTTGGATGGTTGGGCAGCGTTCTGGACGTCACTGTTTTGTATCGGTATTTTAACCGTAATGATCGGTGACGTTGCATCAGGCTTCGGCTGCACGATAGGCCTTAAAGACAGCGTCACGGCCATTTCTTTCGTGGCGTTAGGAACAAGTCTACCAGGTTTGTTCATTGGTGGCAGCGGATCAAATCAACGAAACATGATTCTCTCTTCTTCTCGCTTGATCTATTTCTTCTGCACCCCTTCTCTATATGTATTCATATTTGTATATGATTTTTTCGTTGATGATAATTGATCATATATATGTACTACTGGGTATATATATTTAGGTGTGTGGCTTTTATGCTGATGTAATTAAGGACCATTTTGTATATACATACATATTATGTATGTAATATTGGTGCCACATTTTAGCAGTGTCATGCATAGAATGCATGTGTGCAAAAAAGTGATTCAATTTCAAATAGGATGTTTCGAAATGAAAATGACCATGCTTTAAATCATTTGTGGATCAAAATTTGAATGTTTGATTTAAATTTCAAAAAGATCTCATGATGACATGATTTGAATTGTAACAAAAAAATTACAGTACATATTATATGTTGAAATTTATTCATGATCAAAAGTCTGTTTTTGAAATGTGTATTCTGTAGTTGGAACAGTATTTAAAATGAATATACAGAATATCTCAAGCATTGCAAAATATGAACATCAAGTTTTTGAGCCTCAGCCCTAAAAAATGAATGAATATAGGTTGACGTAAACACAACACATCAGGTATGTCCAAGAGCTTCAATGTATCGAAATCATTTATATTTACAAATTGAAAACTGGCGCAGAGTACAAACTAATGTATGATTTGAGAAAACGCAATTAAACCTCACACTCACATGTCCAGGTAGCAAGTCTAAGCCCAAATTGTTTGCCAATGTCCCAGAACTGTTACTGGGAATACTTCGAAATGTAGTTGCCATGGTTACCGTTAGAGAAGTGGTTGGATAGGGAGAAATGATCTCTTTCATCGATACATAGTATGGAGTTTACTATAGGGTATGGAGTTTACTTCAGTTGGTATCTCTTTCACTTACTATGAATTTTACCATGTTATGCTTGCATGAATTCTTCTAATTCTCAATAATTCAGTTTCAAATCTCACAGGATCGCCAAGAACTTCATGACAACAAAGCCCCATGGAACGAGAATTGAACAAGCACTTTGACAGTCGGTTGTTCGAAATATGACAATACAATGTATAACAAACACAAAAACACCATGAAAAATATTCTCATGAAGTTTTTTTTTTTTTTCGGACGAAATACTTGCAGACTACTGGGGCGGTTGGGCATGTTTCACCATGTCCATCCTACTGATTGGATTGCTCACAGGCATGATCGCTGACCTGGCCAGTGCGTTCGGCTGCATAGTCGGTCTCAAAGACTCGGTGAACGCCATCACGTTTGTGGCGCTGGGCACGAGTCTGCCAGGTATCGGTCGATCACAATCGGTCAACAACAATTTGCATGTGCTTGCTCACTAGCTCGTTGAATCCGTTCATCCTGAGTTTTTAGTGAGACTTTTTAGTGAGTTGCATGTGTGCGACGGGCTTGTGTGAAGCGTCTATAGATAACAGTTCGAGAATTTGGAATTAACAATGTCAACTTCAATGTCTATGAGTAGAAATTCAGCTTGGTTGTATTTGTGGATATTGTATAGACACTCGTTATCTCAGTTGCTTTCAAGTGTGTACGATGCAGCAGTCTGTTATCGTATGTGCAATTTTCATGATGTTGTTCATTTAGTCCCTCATTTCCAGGATTATCAAAACTATATTTATATATACGCATATACTAGTAAGTAACATTAGTTTGTGAGATTACGAAGCAGAGTTGTTGTCACGTTGTTGTGAGTAGCCGATTCAGCTGTCAAAACGGTAATTTTCTTGACGTTATGTGTTCGTCGCTGTCCTTTCTGAATCGGCATTGCGTTGTATTGCTGCGATGTGTTCCAGTTTTGTGCTTTTCGAGCACTTTGTCTGTGCTTGGCACGTCATCTGCTAGAACTGAAACTCGCGTGTAGTTTGTCTGTTGCTTAGGTAATGGAGCTGATTTCAAATTCAGTTGCAGAAAAGTCCTTCAGAATATTTTCTGTGCAACATACTAGTAGTAGAGATTAATGTTTAGAAGTTTTGGGTAGATGCTGCATAATCCCATTGGAACTACTTAGGTTTATTTTCTGACCAAAAGCTTTCTAATCTAGAAACTGTAAGTATATAGGTCAGGCAAATAGTGCACACTTTGTACATTAGTGCATGCCATAGACGGAATCTGAGGAATTCTGTTACGGATATATCACTAATGTAATACATACATGTACTGTAACCTTGAAGCATGCACATGAGTTAAACACGAAATATCCAATTTGGTGAATAATTAACTTCATCTGAATATCCCCACGTGTGTTTACAAAATACAAGAACAATCTTTTGAACCAGAATGCAAATTCTCACATGTCAGCATGAAATTAACACGCCATTCCCCCACCAATATGTCATGGTGGAAATAATCACCCAGAACAACTCGAATGCCCCGCAAATAACTCTAACTGTTTGAAAATTAAAGGACAGAAATGCTTTTATTATAATTGTTCCTGATACATGCTACTACCGTAGTCATGATATATTACTGTTCTCCTCCAACTGAATTATTTTATTTTTGAATTTGTAAGTTTATTGCATGAGTGTGAAATTTTGTTTGTCTGCATTTTGAATTTCTCTCTTTCTCACTCATTGCTCAATATATATAAATATATGTATTAATATTTATTATGTATTTGTAATATTCCTGAATAATTTAGTCTCATATGGACTGCACAAATTTCAATTGTTGAAAAAAAGTAAAAGAATGACAACATCTTACACACCTGTTTATTTTTGACATCAATGCAATGTGACTAGATTGATCCACATCCAGTTGATGTTCAAACCGATTTTATTTGCTTCCCATTCCAGACACGTTTGCGAGTAAAGTCGCTGCGATAGGTGACCAGTATGCCGACTCGTCGATAGGTAACGTCACCGGTAGCAATGCTGTCAATGTGTTCCTGGGCATCGGCGTCGCCTGGTCGATAGCAGCCATCTACCACGCCATAAACGACTCTGTGTTCACAGTCAAGCCCGGCTCGCTCGGCTTCTCTGTGACCGTCTTCTGCGTCTGTGCTGTGCTAGCGATATGTGTTATGCTTTTGAGGAGAACGAAGGCCGTCGGCGGAGAGCTAGGCGGTCCGAGGAAGTACAAGATACCGACGACCTGTTTCTTCTTCCTCCTTTGGATTGTTTACGTGTTGTTTTCGTCACTAGAAAGTTACTGTCATATTGAAGGCTTTTAGGTCGAGCGGGCGGCGTACGTACGAGAAATACTAGCCAGAGTGCCTGACTACTACCTTACCCATGCTCAGAGTTAGAACCTGTTTACGTCGTCGTCGTCGAGAGAGAGAGAGAAATTTGTTATGATACCAAGTACATGTAGAGGACGCAGCTGCAATGCTGAATTTTGTGGAGGGGACGGGCCTTCACTCAACAGGTGGCGCCTCTCGTCACTAGAATCGGGGCGCGTGTGGCAAAGCGTATGTCGTCAAGCTGGACGCTATATTAGCAGGGAGATGAGAGACATTTTTGTTGGGAGGATTGTGAGTTTGACATGCCAGCTTGTTGCGGCTTGTGGGTAATATCCTCACTAGAGACACGCTTTTACTGCCCAGCGACTTGAGTGTTGAGCACCGTGACGCAACGTACCACATCGCCAGTGGCTGTTTAGGACGTTCACAATGTTTTGTAGATAGGAACCTATTTAACGTACATGTGTACATTCAAATATGGGTGTCTTTTTAAAAACCATTCACGATTTCTTCATTATGTCATCGGCCGGCAGTTTGTTGATGTAAAAACGGAACGGCTGGATTTTAACCATTTAGGAGTTTTACCCTGCCATGAATCCTGTAGAATCGTTTTCATTGTCCTCGATGTGTGAATGTCACCGATGCTTCGTATCACCAAATGTCTGTCTCATTTTAGGATAGCTTTAGAGATCTAGCCACCGTAGCTCACTCTCAGTAATGAGAGTGTTCAGTGTGTGTCGTATTTACTATTTTCAAGAGTGTCTCAAACCGAAGATGTTTAGTTTGACATCACGTGATCTCCGTATAACTGCAAAATTGATAATATAAATTGACGATGTATCACTGTGTTAAATTATAATCCACTTGTGTATATATTCGGTTGTGTTTGTACATTTCAATTGTAAACTTATGCAAGGTTGTTTTCTTGAGTGTGCACGAACACTTGGACTAAATGTTAGCAGGCGTTGTCGCTTTTTTTTTAGTACTCGAGCCTTTTGCTGGGTAAAAAGGCTGTATTTTGATCTTTCATTTGATTCGTGAAAAGGAGAAATATATGCATAAGATCATCCCCCGAGTGTCTACTATACCATGAATTGGTTCATATGCGTGTAGGTGCATGCATTGTATTGTACATAATTTGACTGGACACTTTTGAGTTGGGCTAGTGAAGCATTGTGAAGTACCTGATGATGTGATCCATTCGAGATACTTTTTGCCAGTGAAGTCGTGCAATGTGTATTATAGTCACTCGATTTGTTACGTATTTAACTAAATTAAAACATGTAGCTAGATGATGAATGTGTGCGGTTTGTATGTTTGGAGTATTAAATGCCTGTTCTCGATGTGATGTGGTGTGATGAAGAAATGATCAATGAGTGATGTCTGGCTGGGGTTGTGTTTTGAACTTGGCTGTTTTCAGCCGCACGCACTTGTACAAGAGAGCACCTGTTATTACGTAATACGAGAAATCAGGTTTGTTGAGATTAATAGGCTTTCTCTACATGCATTCGATCTTATGCATCTCGCTTGGGTATGGTTTTTGGCCTTCTTTCTCTCAATCCTGCCCTAGCGGTCGGGATTCCCCATCAGCCAAACGTGCTGCCAAAATTGTCACTAGGGGGTGGGGTTTTCACGATGTTGCCAGGCGAGCACGAAAAATCCATCCACACTGAAAAATATTGCAATTGAGTGCACGGTCCCTCAAGGTGATGTGTGAGGAAAACCGAGTGTCTTTAGTAGTTTAGGAACTTTTTCTGGTTGTTATATGCTTGCTGTGTACTTGCAGCTATTGTTGTTGTTGTTGTATGTTAAATTACATCATGTTCAGTTTTGCCTTCAATTTTTTTCAAGGGTTTTTTTTTTTTTTTTTTGAGACAAAGTTGCAAATTGGTTTCACCTGTAAATATACCTAAAACAACTAATAACATTTTGAATACAACTTACTGAATAGTTTTTTTTTCTCATGTACTAAAACTGATGTGTAGCAATGAAATTGAAGAATACCGAGGTTCGCATGGTATAGCTGATTACTGTGTTGAAATGTCTCATAGGCTTCATTTAAGCAACTGAACATGTCCAAATGTCCATTTAGTCGGCTTTGTTGCACACCTTCCTACCCAAAAAGCAGTGGTGGTTTTTTTTCCCCTTCAAAACGCAGTGTAACAGTGCATATCATCACCATTAATTGCTATGTCTATGAAATCACACACACACACACACCTACACAAAACAAACATACACAATGTATAATACCTACGTATCTATGCCCCTTCATCCTGCACATCACACAATCCATCCATTTGCCCCCTGGATCATGACCTTTGCACCTGAAGACCAATTCCTCCACACATCATATAGCACTATCCATTCGTATTTCACTCCATCACAGTCCACATGTCACTCTTCCTGAAAGCAAAGAAAAAAAAAATCCATATTTAATCATGTTTGTCAGTAATCACCGAAAGAATTGTTTGTGTACGATATGTTAAGAATAAAATGTGTGATTTTTTTCCCGTTGTTGTTACTATGTATTTTATTTGCTTGTAGTTCCAACGTAGTTTATTTTTTTGGAGACATACAAGAACAGGTGTACGTGAATTTATCTAATATTTGAAATCACTAACTTGTAAATACTTTCCTCCACTCGACTCATTTTCCCATCATCAAAATTATCATCATTTTGGCCACGTCTGGAGATTGTGCCTCCGTCAAGGGCATTATCTGTCCGTTCTCAACTAGTGCTCACTCGAGATGGGGAGGGGTCAGGTTTGGAAATTTGTGTTAAACCTTCAAAGACGCACAAACTAGGAAATGTTTTTTACCTATTTTATTAATAACCATCTATTTTGAGCCAAAGATTCATAAAAATACAAAACCTCGATACTTTTCAGCCTCTTATAGCATCATTCCATTCTGGGGAAAATAACTTGATTCTCTTTTGACTTTGACGCGTGAATGATTTTACCAACTGTTCCTTTCAAGTATATATCCAACGGAATCGTTCACATTTCTCGATGAATCATCATGAATTTTTAACCGCCATAAAATTGAATGGGTTGGGGGAAACCATGGACGTACTAGTTGGAAAGGTTTTGTGGCATTTTGCTCAGTGTCATCATTGTCATCCAAAGACTCCATCGGCTCACTTGCTCATGAAATCTTTGTTTCATCACCACCCACCATTTTGTAAATAATGACCATATCTCCCTCATTGAAATGGATTGTTCAATCTCCAGTAGGCTGGTGTTTTCTTTTGTTGATGTTAATAAGGTAACCAAAAACAATTCTGGGTTTTATCCGTTTGATTTGAATTTTTTTACTTGAAATTTTTTGTCGAGAGTACTCAAACGACAATAACCTATGTAGGCTGATCATTTATGTATTAATATAAAAACCAATTTTTTTCACATAAGTTTCTTTGGAAATTACCACATTGCACATATAGGGAAAAATGTAATTTCACATGCAAAATATTGGCGATGTTGATGAAAAGGCATCGTTTTATTGAAAATGTGCAATAATACTGACAGGCCTTGCATGCTAAATGGCATCGGTTGTAAGGATCTTTGTGACGTTCTGGTCATAGTTGGGGCAAATGTTGACGCTTGCTATGCATGAACTGTACACTAACTGGCCCATACAAAAATCCCAATAAAGAGACTCAATTGTGAAATATGCTTTGTTATTTGTGTTTTCACACACAGAGGAAGAGTGAAAAAGTGCCAATATATTTACCAGTAGTGGGAATGAAGTGAGTAAAACGAAATACTGAGACGTGTATTATATGAGAATTTCCATTTATATAAAATTCCATTTATATAAAATTTCTTTTACAAACTTGGTTTTAATCACTTGACCATCGACGTTTCAACACACCTGAATAGTTTCATTTGGTGAGAATGGTATATCATTACTGTATACTGCAAAATTAACAACGACACCATTGCTTGCGTGAAATCTATAAAAAAATCCTGATCCAGGGTTTGTTCTTAGAAGTACATGGTGTTCCCGAAGAACTTGTAGTTAGCATAAAATTTGAAGGTCAATATTAACAACATATGATATTATAAATATGAAATATTAAAGTTAAATGAGTTTCAATTACATACATTCAAATATTACCTGCATGAACAAATCAGATACCTCTAACTTAGAGCAGGAATATTCTAGGAAGATTATCCGCAATGAATCAAATGCTGGATTGAGAAACAGACATACAAGTAGTATTGTAACACAGGGTGGTAAAATACTGGTATTTTGTTATTTTTTGTTCCAAATTTGACTTTTAATTTTCTCCACAACTAATAGCAGGAATATTCAATCAAGTGATCCAGAGGGTTTTTTAAATTAAAAAAAAATATCTCCAAACACTGTACTTGACCGATGACAAAATAATACGTAATAGACCCATAGTGTTACATCAAAATGATGAAAATAGGCCTTAAGTAGTTATTGCATTGATTGGGACTAATTCTTTTGAAACATCCCGCATGTATGCAAAACAATAACCGCCCGGAGAACGATTTGGAGCCGAATAAAATGTAAACATGCAAGCGAGGTGAGGTTCATGATATCCGTAAAATATAAACCAGAAACCAGTGTCAACAGAATAGCAGAGCTTGGACGTTACAAATATATATAACAAAGAGCTGTCTGGAAATATGAAAAAATGAGTCATTTACCATGAACAAATATGAAGAAGTCAGATTTACTGCAGTAAAACATCAAATCGCATGTAAAATGATGAGAGATAACGAAAACAAGTTTTTGCTTTCAGCTTACCGGCCCTTTGGGGATTTGTCAGAACATACTTTGGGCCAGTATCTAAAGACGTTTTTTAAATGTTTTTGATTGAATCGTTTTTGCCGATTTGGCGGCCATTTTTGACGAAAAATTGCCAATTTTGGACTTTGGTGGCCATTATCTCAAAAACGGACTACCCGGGCTCCGGCCGCTGCCGGGCTGCGGCCGCTATACAAACATATAGACATAGCGCAGCCGAGGTGTGACCGCCGGTGCGGCCGCCTATACAAGTCAATACAAGATACCGGCGCCCATCGTGGTGAACGGTTGATTGATTAGACCTTAATTGTTTGTTTTAACACCGCCTGTTGATCCTCATGATTTTGACACGCCAGTAAGCGTGACATGAAGATATTGATAACTGATAATTGATAGCACAATGCTATCGATTAACAAATATACGACAACTGCATATACAAAATCCTCAGACAATATCAAGCTGTAGCCTACAGAATTCATAGAATACTAATACCACTAGAACTACAAGTTATACAAGGGTCTTTCACTACTTGGAATCCCACTCGGTTGAGTCTCCTCAACCGGCATTTGTTGATAATTAATCCGCTCAGATCTATTTAATTGATTACTTTAATAATGGCTTACAGTTTCACAGCTTCGGGTTATTCTACATCACCGTACATGGTGGCTTCTCAATTTATGCATGGTTAACCATTTGCGCGGGTGGCTTCCTGACAGTTGATGGATATAATGCTTTGATTGGGTGGCTTCTTCGCAGTTGATGGCAATTACCGTGTATTTCAATCGTGTACCTTCAACCATAATATATTTGTTGTCCAATGTTTAAAAATCAAATTTTCATCAACATCTAATTTAAATATTCTAATGTTCCATACGTATACGTGGTTAATATGGCAGGTCTTGAAATTGACCGTATGTATTTGATTATGAAGTTTTTTCTATGATCTTCTATGATCTTAGTTTCGTTTTAAATATGTGGTTGAAGTCTCTTCCATTTTTCTTTAATCTATCGTAATGTTTCTTATTTTTGTTTCTTATACATCGTTTAATATATTTCCTATGGTTTCCGTTGACGTCGTTAAAATCTCATCTACGCCTAATTGTATAGCATCCACAAAATACCACATAAAGTATAAACACCTAGACTGACAAAAACACGACAAGTTGAATAATTCAAATAGTTTTTTATTTCAATTTATGGCTACACAGTACTATGTTCATGTAATCAGCTTTATTTGATACAGTTAATTTGAATGGTGGGTCGACGACATCGATACTAGCAACGATGTCGTTCATGGTTTTCTGCATTGTCCATCTGGTTAGATCCTAGTATTCGCCGTTCACGCTCCGACATCAGCCAGGACAAGGCAATGAGGTTTCAATACGCAAGCGATTATTTAGTCTGGCTGCGTGTTCGTTCCGTCTTTTATCTATCTCACAGGCGGCCGCACCCCGGCTCCAACAGGCGGCCGCACCCCGGCTATAACACGGGGGCCGCAGCCCGGCGGCGGCCGGAGCCCGTATACCCCTCAAAAACTGTCTGATAAGTTTTGAGATGTTTGTTTCAAAACATTCCTCTCATATACCTCTTATGTAATGTACCGTATTTATTCAATTAGTTCGAACACTCTGATAATTCGAACACCAAAAATTATTGAAGACAATAATTTTCAAATTGACTCGTTTAGTTCGAACAGGCAAATTTACGATCAAAATTTCGATTGAAAAACGAACGAAATCAACTTGTCGGATGCCAAAACTGACAACTCACCAGGCGGCAGCACTACGAAATGAGTAATCAGTGATATATTCGCCAGGTGGCAGTGTTTGCAATTACCAATATGAGATATAGAGGTACATTATGACGGGCTCATGATGTACCTCTATGATATGAGCAGAAATATTGAAAGCGCGGACCTCAGAGTGCCAGGCGGTTTGCGAAGTTTTTGCACAAGACTCGATTGCACATGCAATATGACTAGAATTTAGTATCAATGTGAGATTATAAACAACAGTTACCGGGCGATTTAGCAGCCAGTTATTCAAGTTTTCTAAAAATGCTAGTTGTCCGCGGTTAACCTATCAATCGTACAGTACAAACCCTAGTTCCAACCACCATGATGAACGGTATCTGTCAACTCGCGTATGATAAATCTGGGTTTGCGTTTTTTTTCCGTTTTGACGGACGATTTTATCGTGAATCTAATAATTCGAACATTGCAAAATTTAATTATTTTTGGCTGTTCGAACTAATTGAATAAATACGGTATATTAAAGTTTCGTTGCCCTTGAATCGCCGGTCTGCGTGTGGTGGCCATTTTGATTTTTTGACAGGTCTACGAAAAAAAAATTTTTTGTCCCAAATCGAGTCACTATTTGTTTTGAGCCAATTCCAGCAAAAACAAATTTGGCCATTGAAATTTTTTTTGGACTTTAATGGGAGCTGTGCGGAGTGAACTCATAGAACACTTCAAGATAGAGCTAAGTATTGGCACATTCAAATAGGAAGTCATATACTAGTATTGTGGTTTGAGTGGTGACCTTGAATTTGACCTTCGTAACCTTGAAAGGTCAAAACGACCTTTTTTGTCAAAAAAACGATGAATTTTGTTTTGATGGTCATTTTCTCAAAATCTATCCAGACAGTTTTCCTCAAAATCATGTATAAGATTCTCTTTATGTACCTTTGTGATGTGTATAAGATTTGTTGCCTTTGAATTGACGGTCTGCATGTGGCGGCCATTTGGATTTTTTGACAGGTCGGCGAAAAACAAATTTTTTGTCCCAAATCGAGTCACTATTCGTTTTGAGCCATTTCCAGCAAAAAAAAAAAGATTTTGGCCATTGAAAATTTTTTTGGACTGAGTTTTGTCAGAGGAAACAATGATTTTTGTCTTTGGCGGCCATTTTCTCAAAATCTATTCAGACAATTTTCCTCAAAATGCACAAGATTCTCCCTATGTACCTTTGTGATGTTATAAGTTTTGTTGCCTTTGAATCGACAGTCTGTGAAAATATGTCATTAACGAAAAAAATCTTTCAAGATGTAACTTGATTTCGTATTATAGTCCCTACATTTTTAGCAACATTCACAAACATGTTTTTACAATAGATTTTAACATTAGTGTAACAATTTATATGTTGAAAAATCAGTATTCTATGCTATTCTCATGATTGCCTGTAAGCTACAGCACCCTTGGTGCTATGTTTAAAAAAGCGTTTAAAAACTTACAAAGTGTCACAACTTTTACATCAAGACACCACATCAACTGTAATTGAAAAATTACAATTTGTCTATGCAGCCTACATACATGTGCATTTTCGGTAGTAAAAAGCTTGTTTAGGCGCTAATAATAACAATAAAATGACATTGAACATTTTTGTGTTAGTTTCCATGTATAGTGATTCAAATAATTGTGACTGTTTTGGCAGGGCGCATATCTTTGTATTTGTACAATTGTTGTGTACGGAAGTGACCGTTTACTTTAGCGTTTTTATCTTGCCATCGTATGTTGTGTGTAACACATTAATATATTAGCGTCCATTAATATTAGCGTTTCAAACAAAAGGCCGAAAAAGCTAAATAAACGGCGGGTTTAGAGTAATAACTTAGATATAATATTCTAAAGGAAGTCGAGATAATAAAATAACGCAAAACTTCGAGATTGTATCTCAAAATTTCGACATACAATCTCTAAAACATAGCACCAAGGGTGCTGTAGCTTACCGCCAGATCATAAAAATTGCACAGAGTATTGATCTTCCAAAATATAAATTGTTACACTGATATTCAACTCTATTGTCAAAACATGTTCGTAAATGTTATCGAACACACATTTTCTGTATGGACTATAATAAGAAATCAAGCTACATTTTGGAAGTTATTTTTTCGTTAATGACCTATATTACCAGGGGAAATTTTCGTTTTTCCTGAAAATGACTAAAAACGAATAGTGACTTGATTTGAGACGAAAAAAATTTAGAAAAATCGCCGACCCGTCAAAAAATCCAAATGACCGCCCCACGCAGACCGTTGATTCAAAGGCAACAAAACTTATACACGTCACAAAGGTACATACGAAGAATCTTATGCATGATTTTGAGGAAAATTGTCTGAATAGACTTTGAGGAAATGGCCGCCAAAAGTCGGGGTTTTTCCGACAAAAAAGGTTTTGACCTTCCATGGTCATTAAATTCAAATTCAAGGTCACCATTCAAACCGTAATACATGTACATGATTTACCATTTAAATGTGCCAATACCTAGCCTCTATCTTGAAGTGTTCTAGGAGCAAAACTCCCATTATGAAGAAAAAAAAATGGGTGAAATTTTGAAAAAAATTCAATACGAGCTTCATTTTTTCCTCGTTTTATCGCAGTGTTGTGTGTTCCTAGTCGCATAGGGCCTATTCTTGAAACATACATTAATTAATCACCACCGTTCTGAACAGTACCATCCTCAGTGATAAAATGAAATATTAACGAAAAACACATGCATCGGGGGACAAAGCAATCAAGGATTGCAGATTTAGTCACTGTACAGCTTACAACAAAAACGGTACCCCATTAGTAGGTCTGCAAGTTTTTCAGCAGTCGTGAAACTGTTAAATTATCAGTCAGTGAACAGTGAACACAACAGTCTAGAACCATGTGACGGCTTCGAGTGTGGTGTTGGTTGGCTGCATCGACGGATCCTGGAAGTGTGACGGATTTGATGACTACGATGACGGTATAAGGGGCAATTCAGTGGGTCGATTTTTAATGCACATGGGTGACCAGGCCTGATAGCAGCACCAAAGAGTGATTTTTAGCTTACCGGCCCGTATGGGCCGATTGTTGTCGTCGTCGTCGTCCGCCACATTATCTGTTAACATTTTTTATCTTTTTTTTCGGGCTGATGAATTTGCCCATAATTTGTGTGAATATGTGTTGGGTCAATACCCCCAGACGTTTTTTTTTCTCATTTTTTTTTTTATTGAATCGTTTCTGCAGTTTTGGCGACCATTTTTATGCCGAAAATAACTGTTTTTGCATGTTTTCAATTTCAAAAATTATTTTCTCAAAAACTGTCTGATCAATTTTGAGATTTTATTTTCAAAATGTTCCTCTCATATATCAATATAATGTGTATAAGTTTTGATGCTCTTGAATCGCCGGTCTGCGTGTGGCGGCCATTTTGATGTTTTCTACGGGGCCCAAATGGGACTTTCCCATGTTAAATTCTCCTATGCTTTATAATGGGCCACAATGTTCCTGATATCTCACTTAATATTGAGATTAGAGACTTGGGATCAATTGTGGACATATAGGAAATGATATATGCTGAATATCCTGGTGACCTTGAGTTTGACCTTTGACCTAATTTTCAAGGTCAAAGCACAAAATGGCTAATATCTCGCTCATTAACGTTACAGCTTAGAAATCAATTGTGGACATACAGGAAATGATATATGCCGAATATTCTGATGACCTTGAATATGACCTTTGATCTCATTTTCAATGTCAGAGCACAAAATGGCGCATGGCTCTCGTTCTTGTAAACCTGGTGGTTATTGCTGATGCTTGCCAATTTTGCAAACCATTTCCTGGTCTCTCATGATGCTCGCATGTTTATGACGGTGCATGAATCATAACGGGGCTTATCGATAAGTGTCGCGTCTAATTTTCCAGGAACGTCACACGATCATTGCATTCATAAAAGGTATGCTACAATCCACTCTAGCCTCTACGTGGGTAGATGAGTGTTTGGAATAGTAAAGCACATAGAATAAATTGTTCACCAAATGATTCTGTTTAAATACCAGAAAGCCAAAAAAATCAAGATGCTGGCCTTTGGTGTGCTCTGGGATTTTGAAATGCAACACGCTATTTTTGCTTGATTTCCAAATTGAAAATATAACTGAAACGATATTGGTATCTATTGGAAAAATATGGGTGAAGATCAACTTCGCCACTAGTATTAAAAAACTACGGAAGCCCATAGGTGACATGCGCGTGAAAATTTTCTATGTCTTTTTCAGCAAAAAGCTAGCACGTTCGAACGTGGAAGCATTTAACACTATCACGTTGAATCACGTTGATGCACGTGGAAACAGTTTGGGCTGTATTACACTGGCAGTATCACATATTCATTAATGCGTCATTTACGCAGAAATACCCCCTGGATATCTAGCAAATGGTGATTATGTCGTTGACGTACACGTTCCCGTACACCAACGGATTGCTAGGGGTCCCTACTATCACGTTCGCACGTGGAAACAGTTAAGGCTATTGCGTTCACACGTGGAAAGTCCGAGGTTACCACGTTCACACGTGCAAAGATTTGGGTGTGGTAGCATCAAATGCTTTCACGTGTGAACGTGGTAGCTTTGAATCTTTCAACGTGTGAACGTAGAAACCTAAATTGTTCTACGTGCGAACGTGAAAGCATATGATGTTTCCACGTGTGAACGTGGTAGCTTTGAAACTTTCTACGTGTGAACGTGGAAACCTATATCTTTCTACGTTCGAACGTGATAAGTTTTAAAGTTTCTACGTGCGAACGTGAAAGCATATGATGTTTCCACGTGTGAACGTGGTAGCTTTGAAACTTTCTACGTGCGAACGTGAAAGCATATAATGTTTCCAAGTGTGAACGTGGTAGCTTTGGACTTTCTACGTTCGAACGTGCAAGGTTTTTAATAGAAAAAAAAACAACAAATTTTTTTTCCCGCACCTGTCACCTACACTGCGAAAAAATACTTATTTATTTTTCGGAGTAATCTTGACCTGTTCATAGTTGACATAATTTCCGCGTAAATAATGTTATTTACGCATAAATAATGTTATTTCCGCGTAAATAAAGTTATTTACGCGTAAATAAAGTTATTTACGCGTAAGTAGCGTTTTTTCTGCGTAAATAGAGTCTTTTACGCGGAAAAAACGTTATTTACGCGGAAATAACGTTATTTACCCCATCGACCAAGGGGAAGATAAATGCACGTGCAGGCAGTATTTGGTTAGTATATCACACACGGCAGAAGTAAATAATGTATTTTTCCGCATAAATAACGTTATTTCCGCGTAAATAACGTTATTTCCACGTAAAAAACTTTTTTATGCAGAAAAATTGTTACTTACGCGTAAATAACTTTATTTACGCGTAAACAACTTTATTTACGCGTAAAAAACATTATTTATGCGTAAATAACATTATTTACCCCATCGACCAAGAGAAAGGTAAAAGCACGTGTAGGCAGTATTTGTTTAGTATCTCACACACGGCAGAAGTAAATAATGTTTTTTCCGCGTAAATAACGTTATTTCCGCGTAAATAACGTTATTTCCGCATAAAAAGCTTTATTTACGCGGAAAAAACGTTACTTACGCGTACATAACTTTATTTACGCGTAAATAACTTAATTAACGCAGAAATAACATTATTTACACGTAGATTATGTTGATTATGTATCAGTTAGGATTACTTCGAGAAATAAATAACTTTTTTTCACAGTGTCACTTATCAGCCACTGTACCTATGGGCTTCCATAAAAAACCACAACTTCACGATATTTAAAAATCACAAGATAGGTAGCGATGCTTCGAAAGCTATATGGTAGATTTTGTATATCAAATACCTGGGAGCACTTGTTCAGCAAACGAATATCCAGAATGACACGCATTTAAACATATATATATATATGTGTACTATGCAATCCAGATAGTATGGCAATTAGTGGGGGGGGGGGGGGGGGGGGAGGGACGGGGCTGGGGAATAAAATCAGAAGTTTCTACACCTATATTTTCGTTCGTGTAATGTTGAGACCGAATTTTGTATAGCCTATACATATGATTATATAACATTATTAAACATAATATACTGCAATATGACTTGTTTGACACAAAATATCGTTATAAGCATCCATACATCATTATAAGATATACGTATAAGCACACGTTCAGGAAGGATCCATTTCACCCTCAAATATGCTAACTAGCAAGAGTTAACTCAGTTGCCCTATATGGATTTAGATGGATTCTCCACCAATTCCTAACTATAAGCACCATATGCAAAAACGCAATAATTCTTCACCATCTGAATGTACGCATAAACAATTCTTAATGGAGCTGCAAGGCTATTTACCGCATTGCCATGGTGACCAGTGTCCCTAGCTACCACTAATGCATGCCTCCCGCTCCCCCCCCCCCCCCCTCCTTCCACCAACGGCGTCATATCTCGTGACAGACTCCACCGATCAATAAGAATTGGCCCCGTGGACGGGGGAAAACCGGGAGACGCGCCCGTCATTGACAAACAGACGACTGGGGAAAAAGCCGTGGGATCGACGCATGCGCATCGCATCTGTCGTTTGTTTTCCCTGATTCCCGTTTTCCCTACCATATATTGTTTACATATCGCAAGGTGGATGCTTTGAACAAGGGAATTCGCATTTAAGGTAAGCTGACATATTTTCCACGATAGCATTACGATATGCTACCATGTTCTCCAGCAATTGTCCGGTTATAGCATGGTATCTCAACGATATCAGTCTTTCCAGGCGATCCATATTGCTATGGAGATATAATGGGTTGATATTACACGTTAGGCGTCCATGATTAGCCATGTGATAATATTTATTGCCTCAGACATGCAGTATCCCGAGAGTAACATCGACACAAATGATTTATTAGTAGAGCGAGATAGGCCTGTTGTAGGATCGTTTTGCAATCTTTATGGAGCTTGTTTGATTTGAACAAAATTAAACAGATCTATCGCTTGCAATACTATCACTTTCCATCATTTCAAAAGCTACTTCATATATTTTGCAGTATGTTAACTATTCAATAAGTGATGGCATATTGATATTCAATTGGTAGGCCTAGGGTATAATGGTAACTGTTCTTTTCGATTACTCTATAAATGGAAATGATTATTTTGGTATCGTATTTGTTACGAATGTCTAAAGATAACAGTGATTGTGTTGCAATGTTTTCTATATGATATTAACAATATATTTGCTAACTTAGTTGCATTTAGTTCAGATCTATGCTCAATAAGACATCAATTATTATCGATTCACGACTCGAGCATTTTGTTATTGTCGTTATATTGACAGGTGAACCTAATTATGGCTTCGTTAAAATCAACGACGTCAACACAAAGGATTCTAGACGTTCTACTAGTTGTGCTACTGTCCATCTTCACCTGTGACGTCATCTCCGGTCACGGCACACACTACCAGCACCAAAACCCGGGGGAGAAGCCGACCGGTTTCCATGACGACAAGGTCGTGCAAGACAAAGAGTAAGTTGATACCTCTGTATGTGTTAAATTCACACCAGCATCCTGCCCCCCCCCCCCTTCCTATCGGCAGGGTTTCTGCTATCGGGGTATCGTATTTTTGGACTTCAATAATATCGCGAGATGCGTTATTCGTGAATAATAAATCTCCCAATCACAAATGGATTAATTAACAAATGAAAATTACCACATACAATTGAAATAATGGTAACTAAATGCATGTAGTCATCACTGCAACTTGTATATATTTTCAATAATTATTTCAGACACATCGGAGAACATTTGGAAGGAATTGCTAACCTTAACGTCAGTGACATGACGCCCGGTGAACTGGAATTTCATTACTTCAAGTGAGTGTGAGATTCTATCTGGTTTTGAAGACTCCACATTGCTCAAATATTTGAAGAATGTAATATAGATGGATGACCAGGGTATGGGGAAAATTAGAGAAATAGCGAATATCGTGAATTGCAGTGCTCATGTGATAACTTGTAATGATGTCTGACTTTGAAGAAAATTGTTGAACACAAATCTATTGTTCATAATAGCTAATAACTAGTCTCCATCTCGAAAATTGACATCAACAAACAATATTAAACTCACCTGAACAGCCTAAAAAGCTTCACGTTCTGGTAGGAAAAAACTCACTTTCTCCTACGTTTATCAACATATACTTTCGCAATATCATAATAAATCTAATCAAATCAACAACGTTGCAGACTGCACGACTTTGACAATAACTCGATGTTGGACGGGCTAGAGATCTACAAGGCGCTGACCCATCTCCTGCCCTATGACGAGCTTGACCTGCCCAAGGTTGACCCCCAGGGCAAGACTCAGGAACAGGTTCAGAACGAACAGCGAGATGAGGAAAGCAAATACTATACTGGTAGGGTGAAACAGTTCATTGTTGTACATGTATACAGTAACTGATGAGTGGTTTATAGATTGTTTTACTATATCATAGGTGTATAGAGTAATTCCAGACTTTTGTCATAAAGTGTTCCTTATCACATAATATACATGTATACTATTGAAACGTGCACCTAATGTTATGCAATTTTATTGCCCTACTGGTGGTTTAGGATATATTTATAATTACAAAAGTAACAATAATATCTACCAATTATCATTATTCGTCGTCTATGAAACCAAGATGGTACGTAGTGTGAAACAAGAACTCAGTCACAATACAACTTCGATTTTTTTTGTTCATTCAGAAATCGTGGACACAGTGTTGGAGGAGGACGATTTGAACAATGACGGGCTTCTGACGTATACCGAGTACCTGATCGCCAGACACCGGGAGGAGTATAACCGCAAGAAGGCCGAGATCATCAACAGACACTAGACAAAGACAAACGCTAGACGTGAACAGACACTTAGAGACCAATAGACATCAACACATGCTAGACACAAACGGGAATTAACATACACTCGACATAACTTCGTATCAGTAAATTTAAAGTTGGCCGTCCCCACGATAAAGAGGTATACCTCATCACTGGAGTGTCACCGAATGTCTTATAAACCTGCCCACACTGCAGCATCGTAACCGTGGTGTTACTACCCGTGCAGCCCACCATGTCATAATGCTACATAAACATCAACATATACTAGCTATGGAAAACAGGCAATAGACACCAACATACACACACGACAGTACACATCAACAGACACAAAACATCATTGACAAAAACAGACATTTTATATTCACGGACATCGCTGTCATTATAAGGATCTACTTGATCTACTTTGTGCTTCACCTGGGTCTGACAGAAATCAAAACATTCCCTCTAAACATTTTGAAGCGGACACAAATGGAACGTGTCAAATGTAACGCTGTGGATCTGAATTGTGCGCTATGGTGCATTGTCTTGTGTGGTCTTGTGATAAACGTAATATAAATTATAATAATATATATTCATCAAAGAATAGAAAAACAGAGTGAAAAATTACTGTATCAATTTTATCAATTAATTTTACTTTATGGTGCATAATGATTGCCAGGGTTTATCGTGCAATATAGATGTATGTATGAGAAATATGGAGTATGAATGCTCAAGTAAATGTGCGCTTTGGATATGTGAGGAATTTCATTGTTGATATTGTTGGTATTAAATAAGAAATCGTGTCATGAATGTATAACAAGTGAATAAAAGTTTGTTGAAATGGAAACTATTTTTATGGGCACATAAAACATCTAATTCACACATTTCAGGTCATATGTGACCTATGGATTTGCCACTCAAGGTCAACTTCAAAGATCAAAGTCACCAAATGATTCATGTACAATGTACGACTTCCTATTTGCTGACAATTCAAATCTAACTTCATTTATAGCCATTTTGCATGCACTGTCCAATTTACACAATTCAGGTCAGAAGTGACCTTCAGGTATACCACTCAACGTCATAATAGGTCAACTTCAAGAACACAAAAAGATCCACCATTTACGGCTTCCTATGTGCATAATAAAAACCTTAGCTCTATCTACCGGTACAATAGTTTCTTGTAAAGTACAATTTACACATTTGAGGTCAGATGTCGCCTTCGGATTTACCACTGCAGGTCATCTTCAAGACTATCAGAAGATCCACAATATATGACCTTCTATATGTCAATAGTACAAACATATTCTCTATCTACAGCCGTTTTATATGCAGAGTCCAATTTACATATTTAAAATCAAATGTGGCCTTTGGATTTACCACTCAACGCTCTCTGAGACCAAGTTCAAGACTACCAAGTATCCGCAATACAACCTAAGCACTATCCGCAGCCGTCTAGTATGTAGAGGTCAAATTACACATTGCAGTTTGACGCGATCTTAAGATTTGGCATTCAAAGCCATGCTAGGCCAACTTCGAGGTCATCAAAAGATCAACTATATATGACTTCTAAGATGTCCATAATACGTGCGAAAGCTTTATCTATTTGGGCCTAAATTCTTGGCGATTGAAGTCATTTCATCTCTATACACGAGACAGAAAATATATATATAACATAAATATGTGAAAGTAGAGAGAAACTAACTCAATAGTTTTTGAGCAAGTGACAAAAGGTGTAATTTCGACCTCTTTTTTCTTGGCCCTTTAAGCCCAAACAGTCCTATGTGTGAAATTAGTAGAATTTGTGAAATTAGAAGAATGTTATTGCATAGATTTCGAGCAAGGTGCCGAAGGGTGGTGGATATAATTATTTTAGAGGCATTTTTGTTTTTTAAAATAATTACCGGACCATAGGGACGGTAACCGAAATATGTGCACCATAACCGTGGTGTTAATACTCTTGTAGCCCCATCAGTCATAATGCCACATACATATAGATAGCCTTTGAAGACAGAACATCTAGAGGTGGAAGTATGTTATTGTCAACATGCAGATAATTTCGATATACAGAAATAAACTCACAGGGCTTCGAAGCTCGAAGTCCCTTGGCCTATTTTTGTTACATTATGATTATGTTGCATCATAACGCGTTCTTAGAATGACAACTTTCATTTGAATAATGGTGTCTTACCATAACGTCCTACACTTTGAGTCCATGACAATCGACCAGAATGACTGGTCAGCATGGTACCTGACTGACCGTGACTGTTACTGAAATTGCTTTCAATAAAAATTCAAGAATTGTGAAAATGCAACTAGAAAAATATATCGTATTTCGGATCATACAGGGAGCGTAAGTTTTAGTACATTAGTTTACAGGTGATTTTCTGTACACTGTATCTAAAAGTATTATCTCCTGAACCAGTCTCATCACCAGTCATTATGGCAAGTATTTTCCACATAAAATCCGGAGCAAGCCAAGCAGATTATGCAAAATAATGGCAAAATTTTATATTTAGTACGTAGGTTATGAAATATAATTGGCAATTTGTATGCTACAAGAATAGACCAATGCTGATACACGCCGTGGTGTAAATTCATATGGATCACCATTAGAAGTGATCCAGAAACTTCAATTTAAAAAAATATGATATTTATGTAATAATTGTTATGATATCTATAATCTATATGATGAAAATATGATATCTACTAATTGTAATAACCTAATGAGCTTGAATTTGTCAATTTATATAGTGTTCGAAATTTGCACATAATCAATTATATTATATTTCATTAATTATAATTCTAATAACCTTATATAAGTTAATAAAACGAATATATCAAAAATTTGTTCAGGGATTTTCTCTGGCACAACCCGAGTAAAACCCGATTAAATTTTGAGTTTATTTTCTCTTCAATCAGTTATGCATTCGATAGTTTGTTGGGTGTTTGGAAATCGTGCTCAGTAGAATAATATAGTAAATTATAATACACATAATTTATTTGGTTTTGGTTTATCAAAATAAAATATCTTGACTAAATATCTTGATTTTCATAAATGTTCCCCAAACTTTTGGGCGGATCGGACTGTGACGGCTTTACAAGAATGATCAAGAAGAGAAATAACACGAAATATGTGAAAACACATATAGCAAATTGATTCTACAAATTGCCATGTATTTTAAGGATTTGAAACATTGGTTCACATCAGCCCCATTCAGAATGTTCTTTAACCTTGAAAAGTTTGCCCAAGTTCGTTCTCGATTTTCGGACAAACGTTTCGATGCCCGGTGTAGCGATTTCAAATTTCCCCCTACAGATCCTATCCCCCCCCCCCCCGGTAATCTGAAAACGTTTTCATGCAACCGGGGGGAGGATGAAATCATTTACGGCTTCCTATGTGCATAATAAAAACCTTAGCTCTATCTACCGGTACAATAGTTTCTTGTAAAGTACAATTTACACATTTGAGGTCAGATGTCGCCTTCGGATTTACCACTGCAGGTCATCTTCAAGACTATCAGAAGATCCACAATATATGACCTTCTATATGTCAATAGTACAAACATATTCTCTATCTACAGCCGTTTTATATGCAGAGTCCAATTTACATATTTAAAATCAAATGTGGCCTTTGGATTTACCACTCAACGCTCTCTGAGACCAAGTTCAAGACTACCAAGTATCCGCAATACAACCTAAGCACTATCCGCAGCCGTCTAGTATGTAGAGGTCAAATTACACATTGCAGTTTGACGCGATCTTAAGATTTGGCATTCAAAGCCATGCTAGGCCAACTTCGAGGTCATCAAAAGATCAACTATATATGACTTCTAATATGTCCATAATACATGCGAAAGCTTTATCTATTTGGGCCTAAATTCTTGGCGATTGAAGTCATTTCATCTCTATACACGAGACAGAAAATATATATATAACATAAATATGTGAAAGTAGAGAGAAACTAACTCAATAGTTTTTGAGCAAGTGACAAAAGGTGTAATTTCGACCTCTTTTTTCTTGGCCCTTTAAGCCCAAACAGTCCTATGTGTGAAATTAGTAGAATTTGTGAAATTAGAAGAATGTTATTGCATAGATTTCGAGCAAGGTGCCGAAGGGTGGTGGATATAATTATTTTAGAGGCATTTTTGTTTTTTAAAATAATTACCGGACCATAGGGACGGTAACCGAAATATGTGCACCATAACCGTGGTGTTAATACTCTTGTAGCCCCATCAGTCATAATGCCACATACATATAGATAGCCTTTGAAGACAGAACATCTAGAGGTGGAAGTATGTTATTGTCAACATGCAGATAATTTCGATATACAGAAATAAACTCACAGGGCTTCGAAGCTCGAAGTCCCTTGGCCTATTTTTGTTACATTATGATTATGTTGCATCATAACGCGTTCTTAGAATGACAACTTTCATTTGAATAATGGTGTCTTACCATAACGTCCTACACTTTGAGTCCATGACAATCGACCAGAATGACTGGTCAGCATGGTACCTGACTGACCGTGACTGTTACTGAAATTGCTTTCAATAAAAATTCAAGAATTGTGAAAATGCAACTAGAAAAATATATCGTATTTCGGATCATACAGGGAGCGTAAGTTTTAGTACATTAGTTTACAGGTGATTTTCTGTACACTGTATCTGAAAGTATTATCTCCTGAACCAGTCTCATCACCAGTCATTATGGCAAGTATTTTCCACATAAAATCCGGAGCAAGCCAAGCAGATTATGCAAAATAATGGCAAAATTTTATATTTAGTACGTAGGTTATGAAATATAATTGGCAATTTGTATGCTACAAGAATAGACCAATGCTGATACACGCCGTGGTGTAAATTCGTATGGATCACCATTAGAAGTGATCCAGAAACTTCAATTTAAAAAAATATGATATTTATGTAATAATTGTTATGATATCTATAATCTATATGATGAAAATATGATATCTACTAATTGTAATAACCTAATGAGCTTGAATTTGTCAATTTATATAGTGTTCGAAATTTGCACATAATCAATTATATTTCATTAATATTATATTTCATTAATTATAATTCTAATAACCTTATATAAGTTAATAAAACGAATATATCAAAAATTTGTTCAGGGATTTTCTCTGGCACAACCCGAGTAAAACCCGATTAAATTTTGAGTTTATTTTCTCTTCAATCAGTTATGCATTCGATAGTTTGTTGGGTGTTTGGAAATCGTGCTCAGTAGAATAATATAGTAAATTATAATACACATAATTTATTTGGTTTTGGTTTATCAAAATAAAATATCTTGACTAAATATCTTGATTTTCATAAATGTTCCCCAAACTTTTGGGCGGATCGGACTGTGACGGCTTTACAAGAATGATCAAGAAGAGAAATAACACGAAATATGTGAAAACACATATAGCAAATTGATTCTACAAATTGCATGTATTTTAAGGATTTGAAACATTGGTTCACATCAGCCCCATTCAGAATGTTCTTTAACCTTGAAAAGTTCGCCCAAGTTCGTTCTCGATTTTCGGACAAACGTTTCGATGCCCGGTGTAGCGATTTCAAATTTCCCCCTACAGATCCTATCCCCCCCCCGGTAATCTGAAAACGTTTTCATGCAACCGGGGGGAGGATGAAATCGTTTTCAAGCTACCCCTCGGGGTACTAGTAGCCTGAAAACGTTTTCAAACTACCCCACTTGTTTTGAAATTACCCCCTCAAGTGCGGTATCGTTTGCGTATATGTTGGACATATATAACAACTAACCCACAATATATCTTGAATTTGTTGAATATACATTGATTATATTGTGTATGAATATTGAGTCTAACATTATCTTCGGCCATGCACTGTATTAATCACATAAGCAGTGTTATATGTATTTAATTTCGGGAAAATGTCACAATATTGTCATGTACATGTATAAAGATATTCTTGTTCCCTTGGTTAAATAAAACAGAAAATGCATGCACGTTTTCACAAGGTCAAACTTGAAACCAAATTTGAAGAAAAATCACTGAATAAATTATATATAGCCTTTATTCTGTGTTGATGGTAGAAATAAGACAAATATGACTCTAATGCTTTGTGTATATATGTGAACTGAAATACAATGAAGGTAACAAGAAGAGAAAATCTTTCGCAAATGGGGACTTGTGCAAGGCACGTACGTCATATCAAAATGTGATATTCTTGTTGATGTACTAATATTATATCGAAAAAATTACCAGGTATCAGGAAATAATGAACTAAAGATACGATGATGCATACATCTCAACACCACCGCCACAATCTCTGACCCAGATGTTTTTTTTCTGGCGGTAAATATATTATTGTATCGGTGAATAGATGAATTAACTACTACATGTATCACTTATGTATCTGATTTCTTATGTAACGGAAGTCATATACCCTTCTGTTCTTATATAGTCGGGAGGGGTACTTTGAAAACAGAAGGGGTAGCTTGAAAACACCCGCTATGAAGGTGACACAGGGGGAGGAATTTGAAAACAAAGGGGTAGTTTGAAAACGTTATGGATAACAATGACAGCCAATTTATAATTTTTATCTCCCGATTTGTATTTATTAGAATGCAAGTCTTTTTTCATTAGGCTTCTCGATTGAAAATCCGGAGGCCTTATGTTTTTGTCTGCTTTTTCTGTTTTTTTTTCTTCCGCCGTTTGGTTTCCGGATCATGACGATATGTTATACGGTATGTGGTTTCTGATTTTGTTCACACAGTTGTCATGTAAACCAACAAATATTCCTCGAAAACATGTAATGAGAGGATCATAAGAGTATGCGACATGAAGCCAATCGGGCCAAAGAAAGAGGTTTCCCATGCAAAACAGATCAGAAATACACCTTTTGAATTTCCATTTGACCAAATAAAAACCGGCTGGTAACACAACATGAGAGCGAGGCAAGCAGCCCATTTTTACCGGGCCTATGGTCCGATAACTTATGCCTAATTATAAACATAATTTTAAAGTGTTTTTTTTTTGGTTCTATAATTTTGCTTGTTTCTTTTTCAAAATGGCTGCCATTTTTGACGAAAAGCGGGCCAACTTTGAACTTTAACGGTATGGTAATTTCTATGGATTCAGTGATCACTTTCTGGGTACGTTTTTTTAGGATTGATTCAGGGGCAGATCCAGGATTTGTGAAAGGGGGGGGGGGGCGCAACCCATACCGATGTGGGACACAGCCATAACGGCACGGGGTCTGGGGCCCGCTCAAGGGCCCAGAAGCTGAATACCACAATAACATGTCACCAACAGTTGATTGTGGTCCTGGATCTTTAACGATATTGTTGATCTAGACATCAATTCCATTCATTTATAGTCGGCGTCATTGGTCTGTGAGCAGTGTTTTTTGGCAATTACTCTGTCATTATTTGGGATGATCCGATAGAATTTTGACAGGTAGTATTTTATCTCATAACCGCCTAACTCGGAATGCATTTCCAAAAAGATGGGATACAATGCAAAAATGTTGGCCTATCTTGTCCATAGTAAAAATCTGGAGAAATCGGACATGGACCGCCCCGAATCGCCGTATCATTCCTATAGATAACGTTTTCCTGCTCCGTTATATATAGACCAAATGGGCTAACTTCTTTGTTCACAAACCATTTTTACTCTGGTAGGCGAACATAAAATAACAACCCTGCCAAAATTTCATCAAAATATGTTAATTATTGACGGAACACTATGCAACACTACATATCATTCGTGATTTGATTACAGGAATATATGTTGAACAACATATCAAAAGTCTAAAGTTCTCAAAATATGGGAAGTTGGACAAAATCACAATTCTTTGGACCCCCCATTTGAGTAATTTTCCGCACCATTTCGCCATGTCAGAATTTAGTCTACTGTCAGGGTTTGGGGTAGAAATTTGGGTGTCAAAGCTGAATTTTTGCACAGTGACTCTAGAGACCATATCGATAACCCACAAAAAGTCCCCATCAATCCCATGGGGGGTTTTCTCAAAAATCCAAGATGGCCGCCATTTATATGCGAAATAGCTTAAAATTGAACTAGCGAGTTATCAACTGCACCTACGTTGGTGATTCAAGTGTCTACCCCCATATTTTCTGACACAAGGAATCAGATGGTGGTATTTCTGTGACTGTTGGTTGTTTCAAAATCTGAAATGGCTGCCATGAAGAACCTGGAAAATTCGAAAAAACACGTTTCTAGCTAGGTTTCAGCTTCTATGTCAGATGAAGGCAAAATATTGGTGTCTACCCCTATAGTATCTGACCCAAGAAATACAGTGGTGATACCGCCGTGTCTTAAAATCTGTGACAATTTTTGACTACATATCAGCTTCTGTTACAGACAGAAGCAAGAAGTTGGTGCCTATATTGATGTTTATACACAGGGAAAGGGATACCAGCACCATTGGACCCATATGCAACTAATCAAGCACATACATGGACCAACACATACATGGACTCCTTACAATTTATTGATAAGACATAATGACAATCACAGTACAGACTTGCCTATTGAATTTGCAGGAAAGTGGATGGACTGCATGTTAGCAGAGCCATATGCTGGAGACAGGCAGTTCAGCTTTGTATAGAGTAGTTCTACCTCTCGAACAATCATCTGTTTGATAGTAGCTTGGAATAAGTCCACCATTTTGATGAATAATGACTCCTCACGATGCAATGATTCTCGATTCACAAAGAGGCTTCGTTCAACCACACCACAACTGTGTGAATGGTGCTTGCTCAGCACAGCAAAGAGCTTTGATAATCCCTTGTCATATTCACAGTTGGGAAGACTAGTTTATCCAGTTATTGTGGCCAGAGAGTTTGATGCTAATTTATGCGCGACAAAGCATGTCAAAAATCTTGATGCAGCATGCTTACATATACTTCTATAGGAGAATATTGCATGACAGGAACTCTGCCACAACGGATCTGAGCTCATCCACATCCACAACTCCCACCCACAATGAAACCATAGGGCCTAAACAAGTGGTTCTGCTGAGATCCCTTCAACAACCTGCATGTTCCTGTAAGTTTAGTTTTGGCATGGCATATATTTTGAGCCTAATAGTTTCAGAGGGGAACTACGAGCTTGAAAGTTCCTAAATGTTGGCTCGGATCGTGCTGCTGTTTCAAAGGAACTGCTCAAATTGATTTACTATGATTGACACCATGACGTGATATTTTCAAAACAACACGTTTTGTTGTAAAAGGTAACATGACAAGACGTTAAGTAGTAGCAGGTTATGTGAATGATATTTGGGTATTGGTTCCATGTTTCCTGAGCACAGGACGCCAGCATGAGGCAGTCGCAACTTTGTCCAGAGGACATCGAGGGCCTTGAAATGGAGCGACTTGTCGCAACTGTGCAATACAAAAAGGTTCCAAAAGAGGCTTGGTGGAAGCATTCCCTGATCATGAAGCCTGGTGGAAGCATTCCCTGATTTGTTAAGCCCACATTCCTCCAAGACCTTACATGAGACAAGCTGGTCGAGCATATATATTGTAACAGCTGCCAGCCAATCCAGGGTAGTGTCTATCAAGGCTACAGACTGTAGGGGTCATTGGACCTCCCCTGGCTGAGACATGGGCACAGACACCGAGTTAGGGGTGGATAAGGGGCGCAACGCCTCCTTGGGAGGGCCAAAACGGCTTGGCAAGAAAGTCCTTCTGGGAAGGTTCAAAGAACTTGGAGAGCTTCGATCGCTTGGTATTTTCTCCCTTGTTCTTAAGAGCTCCCTGCCAACGGCGTTTGAAAGCTTGGCAAACACTCCAGCTCAGAAGCAACTCCTGATGAGCTTCAGCTGGAGGTATGGGAAGGCCGCAGGCCACCTGGTCCACCGAAATGGACGACTTAATTGGGGTTCAGGTGGAAACTGTGACCCAGGCGTGAATGCACGAGAAGGAGCTCCTCCTTGGAGAGTAAGTACTCCCATCCACTTCCTGGGAACGAGCGATGTTGGAACTCATCCACCCCCATGGAGTCTTCTGGTGACGGCATTTCAGTGGGTGCAATACCAACGAGGAAAGCGGATAGGGTGGAGCCAGGATAGTTTTATTGGTCGCTGAGGCTGGCCTGGTGTAACCAAGCACAGAAAAGGCAATTGGGATGTAAAAATACTCTGTACCAGAGTAACCACGAGAAATTGTTCCCTTGGGAATGAGCCCGGGCTGGGGAGCCTGGCAGCGTCGAAGCAGGGATGACAACCACCTGCACATGGCTTCCCGTGTTGAACCTGCGGAAAACAGGAATATACCGGGTGGAGACAGCTCTTGTGCAGGCTGGCATGCAAGAAACGATGGGTCATCTGAGTTTTTAGCTACTGACTCATAGAATTGAACATCGTCTGGGGCTGAAACGTTAGACGAGCGCTGAGGCTCAGCTCCAACTGCCTGAGACCTTTGGGGTAGCTCCTGAAGTTATTGTTGTACCAGACGGAAATCCCACGGAAAGGGCCTTAGTCGGGAGTCCCACTAAGCGTCCCCAAAGCCAAGGAGAGCCTGAAAACAGGGTTCGAGACTGAGCATCGTCTGGAAAAGAGGGGTCCAAGAGGTCCAAGAATGCAGTAAAAGATATGGAGAATCACTGCTGACAGCATCAGCATTGATTGTCCTAATTGAAACCAGGTTCCTATCAGGACCCGACTCCGGGTCCGGACCCAGACAGGGCAAGCCGACCGGCATGAAACCCATTCCGACTTGATGCTCGAGTTCCTATCGGAGGCCAGGCCCCAAGAGGGATAATCCTGGTGATTCCAACAATCCCAGTTGGTAAAAAGCAACGAGAAAGACACGTATTATAAGAGTTGGTTATAAGTAGTGCTGTTCCGATGAGTAGGAGAATGGGAGAATTGGACACTATTCTGCCATTTCATGACTTTGTCGGGGGATTAGAATGTATACCGACAAACAGACAAATTCATAATTCCAAGACCTAATCCATGGATGAATTTTGCCAAATTATTGTACGAGGTCAAATTGAAGTCATACTAAAGTATCAAAGTCAAAGCCATGTGAACATTACAGACACCCATCCAGCTGAGCGTGAGATCAGGTGCTCCTTAAAAGTGAGGTCATTCCTTAATCTTTCGCATAGGGGGTTTCGCTATGTGGGACGCATATTTTAGGTAGGCTGTATGGGTAACCGTCTTATATGTTAGTGTACATGAATAAGAGTTAATGTGCATGTATAGGAGTAGTTTATCGCCGGTCTGAGCGTGACAGCCAATTTAATTTCTCGAGAAAAATGACAAAAAATTAACCCAAGGGCTAAGAAAGGTTGCAGAGAAATGTATTGTTGAGCTTAATAGCTGTTTCTTTTTTTGTTTTCACCAAAATTGGTATTTTGACCTTCCAAAATTACTGAAGGTCAAATTCAAGGTCACCATAGAAGTCTTATATGATATGATGTTTATTGATGTGTTATGGAAATTTACTCCATACAGCTCACATCATGAAAAGAAAAGTGGAAGTAATTTTCGAAGTCCAACAAATTTTTTAATGGCGAAAAGAAAGTTTTTTACTGGAAATTACCCGTAGAAATATCAAAATGACCGCCACGCACAGATCGGCGTTTCAAGGGCAACAAAACTTACACATCAAAAGGGAAATTTTATCCATGACTTTGAAGAAATCAGTCTGAATAAGTTTTAGGTTACCGAACCTATGGTCCGGATAACCCAGCTATTGGCATGGCGTTGCGTCTATCACCCGTTGTCATCGGAGTCTTCTGCGTCGTCGGCGTCCGTCCACATTCTCATCTTTAAAGTTACGGTCGGATCTTTCTGAAATTTCGCACAAAAGTATTTAAAAATATTTCAAGAAGGGGATGGGGTTTTTCTTTTCGCTTTTTTTCGCTTTTTCCTCAAAATGGCAACCATTTTCGACGTAAAACGGTCAATGTTTTACTTTGGCGGCCATTTTCTCAAAAACTGTTCAGATAATTTTGAGATTTTTATTTTAATAGATTCTCCGCATATACCTCTGTGATGTGCATACGTTTCGTTGCCCTAGATTCACCCGTCTGCGTGTGGCGGCCATTTTCATTTTGTCGACAAGTCCCAAATGAGACTTTCCCATGTTAAATTTTCGTAGGCCTATGCTTTATGATGGGACATTATGTCTAATATAATGGGACATGCCTAATATCTGACTAAATATTGAAAACAGAGACTAAGAATCAATTGTGGACACATATGAAATGTTATATGCTGAATATTGTCATAACCTCGAATATGACCTTTGACCTCATTTTCAAGGTCAGAGCACAAAATGCCTAATATCTCGCTTATTATCGACTTTACAGCCTAGGAATCAATTGTGCATATATGACATAGTCAAAATATTCTGATGACCTTGGGTTTGACATTTAAAATCATTTTCAAGGTAAGAGCACAAAATGGGTAATATCTCACTTATTATCGACTTTACAGATCGGGAATCAATTGTGGACATATAGGAAATGATATATGATGAATATTATCATGCTCTTTTCAAGGTCAGAGCATGGTATTGCTAATATCTCGCTTATTATCGACATTACATTTTAGGAATCAATTGTGAGCTCATAGGAAATAATATAATGCTGGATATTGCTATGGCCGTGAATTTGACCTTTGACCTTATTTTGAATGTCACGGGACAAAATGGCTAATATCTCGCTTATTATCGATATTACAGCTTAAGAATCAATTGTTCACATATAGGAAATGATATATTCTGAAAATTCTCATGACCTTGAACTTGAACTTTGACCTTGTTTTCAAGGGCAGAGCACAAGATGGCTAATATCTCACTTATTATCGACTTGTATTTGACCTTCAACCTCATTTTCAAGATCACAGGACAAAATGGCCAATATCTCGCTCGTTATCGATTTTACAGCTCAAATAGGACTTTCTCGTGTTAAATTCTCCTATGCTTTATAATGGGACACATTAAGCCTAATATCTCACTTAATATTGAGATTAGAGATTAGGAATCAATTGTGTACATATAGGATATGATATATTCTGAATATTCCCATGCCTTGAACTTGACCTTCGATTCCATTTACAAGGTCAAAGCTTAAATGGCTAATATCTCGCTTATTATTGACTTTACATTGGCCCAAATGGGACTTTCCCATGTTAAATTTTCCTATGCTTTATAATGGGACACATTATGCCTTATTTCTCACTTAATATTGAGATTAGAGACTAGGAATCAATTGTGGACTTATAGGAAATGATATATGCTGAATATTCTCGGGACCTTGAATTTGACCTCTGATCTCAGTTTCAAGGTCAAAGAACAAAATGGCTAATATCTCGCTTATTATCGACTTTACAGCTTAGAAATCAATTGTGGACATATAGGAAATGATATATACCGAATATTCTGATGACCTTGAATTTGACCTTTGACCTCATTTTCAAGGTCACAGGACAAAATGGCTAATATCTCACTTTTTATCGCCTTTACACCTTAGGAATCAATTATGACCATATAGGAAATGATATATGCAGATTATTGTCATGACCTTGAATTTGACCTTTGACCTCATTTTCAAGGTCACCGGACAAAATGGCTAATATCTCACTTATTATCGATTTTACAGCTTAGGGATCAATTGTGGACATGTAGGAAATGATATATGCTGAATATGCACGTGACCTTGAATTTGACCTTTGACCTCATTTTCAAGGTCACGGGACAAAATGGCTAATATCTCGCTTATTATCGACTTTACAGCTTAGGAATCAAATGTGGACATATAGGAAAGGATATACACTGAATATTTTGATGACCTTAAATTTGACCTTTGACCTTATTTTCAAGGTCATAACACAAAATGGCTAATATCTCGCTATTATCGATTTTACAGCTTAGGAATCAATTGTGGACATATAGGAAATGATATATCCATAATATTTTTGTGACTTTGAATTTGACTTTTGGCCTCATTTTCAAGTTTCTTTTTAATACATAACACTCCTCATATGTACTCCTGTGATGTGTATAAGTTTCGTTGCGCTTTTTGGTCCAAACTCGGCCCAAATGAGACTTTTCCATGTTAAACTCTCCTATGCTTTATAATGGGACACATTATGTCTAATATCTCACTCAATATTGAGATTAGACACTAGAAATCAATTGTGGACATATAGGAAATGATATATGCTGATTATTCTCGTGACCTTGAATTTGACCTCTGACCTCAGTTTCAAGGTCAGACCACAAAATAGCTAATATCTCGCTTATTATCGACTTTACAGATTAGAAATCAATTGTGGACATATAGGAAATAATATATGCCGAATATTCTCATGACCTTGAATTTGACCTTTGACCTCATTTTCAAGGTCACAGGACAAAATGGTTAATATCTCGCTTTTTATCGACTTTACAGCTTAGGAATCAATTATGAACATATAGGAAATGATATATACAGGTTATTGTCATGACCTTGAATTTGACCTTTGACCTTATTTTCAAGGTCACAGGACAAAATGGCTAATATCTCACTTATTATCGATTTTACAGCTTAGGGATCAATTGTGGACATATAGGAAATGATATATGCCGAATATTCCCGTGACCTTGAATTTGACCTCTGACCTAATTTTCAAAGTCAAGAGCACAAAATGGCTAATATCTCGCTTATTATCGACTTCACAGGTTAGAAAATCAGTTGTGGATGTATAGGAAATGATATGTGCTGAATATTCTCGTGACCTTGAATTTGACCTTTGACCTCATTTTCAAGGTCACAGGACAAAATGGCCAATATCTTGCTTATTAGCGACTTTGCAGCTTAGGAATCAATTGTGAACATATAGGAAATGATATATGCTGAATATTCTATTGACCTTGAATTTGACCCTTGACCTAAATTTCAAGGTTAGTCATTTTATTTTCAAGGTCAGAATTCAAAATGGCTTATATCTCGCTTATTATCAAATTTACAGCTTAGGGGTCCATAGTGAACATATAGGAAATGAATTCTAGATTTGGTGATCTAGAATTTGACCTTTGATCTCATTTTCAAGGTCAGAGAACAAAATGGCTAATATGTCGCTTATTATCATCTTTACATCTGCCCCTGATGACGCCAGTGTGTCTTTGGATAAACTATTTGGTCGGGCTTTGTTTCTATTGCAAAATGTTGTATTTTACGTTTCTTATTGGCATCTTCAAAATTTGATTGTATTGGTGGTAATATATTGATACTTACATTTATACCACTGAGTCGGTGTCACTGCTGGCGGACGTTAAATCTGTCCCCGAGGATACCATCAACTCAGTAGCCTTCGGGCTTGTGATTGGGTACTTTTGTACTTGTCATGTATCTATTCCATGGGGTTAGATTCGGATTTCTAAATTATTTTCATAGGTTGTTGGGCAGTTGTATACTAATTCCATTTGGTGTACAGTAGAAACAACTACATTTAACACATTGTCTGCCCCTGAAGACGCCAGTGTGTCTTTGGATAAACTATTTGGTCGGGCTTTGTTTGTTTCTATTGCAAAATGTAGTATTTTACGTTTCTTATTCACAGTGCCGAAACCGACTATGGTAATGCGCATTACCATAATCAAAAATGGCGGCAGGTGTTTGTGGTTCGAATTTGATCGAGCTTAACAACTTGAATGAGAGGCTATTTTGAAGCAATCAGAAGTCTATGATATAAAGTTGATTGTGCTGCACATAATTAGTAAGGCGAGTTACAGAAAAATAGGCTTTTTCTACGAGATATCGGCGAGTGAAAATCGTGGCTGACTATGGTAACGCCCGAGTCCAAGGATACATTGACTATGGTAACGCATAGTGTCGACTATGGTAATGCATTCACTACTTCACTGCAAATAACATATATAACACGAGAATTGAAATGTAATTTATACGATATTCGTATATTTACTACAGAGTAGGTCTATTTCTGGTTACAGTACATTATTTTCTTTAAAACTGCATATACTGGGTGTAGTACAATGCTGAAACCCATGCTGACATCATGAGATGTAGAACCACTGAGTCGATGTAGAACCACTGAGTCGCATGTGATTAGTCCCGGTACAAATGTACCGGGTACATGCTGACACTTGGTAATTTTATGACAACAGGATCGATGGACTGAACACAGTTTGCGGACGATGTTCCAATCACAGTCCATCACTTTCCGACGTCACTGTTCCGAATACAGGAACAAGAACAAGGGTGCGTCGGACCAGTAAATATTGAAATATTTGAATAAAATGGGACACTTCTTACCCCTCAAACATCAGTTGTAAGACAGTAGCCTCGAACTAAGTTCCTTACTCCTCTTACTACTCGATCAGTATATTTATCAGAGATAAAGGTGGCAGACGAATAGAATGACATCCACATTTAGTGGATCATGGAGTAACATAATAGTAGTATAATTGGGGTGCAAATTCTCAAACAGCGTGGTTCCAAAGTCAGTGCCGACATACCAGTATTAATATTTACCCAGACAAACATGGTTTGTTCTCAATAGGAGAAAGGCTTACATAGAAAACAAGATGAACGGTGCCACAGGTATGACCCACAGGCCCAACACACTCCTTTTGTAACCTTTATTTTGCCTTCTCTTTCGTATTTTAGGCATGATTGTTGTCGTGAAAATGTACAGACATAGCCTACATTGATGATGATCCATGTTCACACGACAAAAACACCCGTCTGCCTAGTGCCTACAGATTCTCTACAAATCGCACTCAAAATATATCGTCAATTTACATGCGACTTGAACGCACAGTAGCGATCTTACGTTAATACGGTTACGGATGCGTGAATTCACAACTGAATATATAATCAAGCAATGGGCTATCGAGAAAAGGACGGTCACGGTCTGATGGCGTTCGTCGTGACCGTCATGTCTCTATTTTCAATGACTGATGAGGACTGAATATGTAAATGCCGCAAGACTTTCTTATCACACATGAAAAACTGTTTAATATTTGACTGAACTTACATATGAAAACAACACAAGAGTAGTGAGTAGACGGATACGGACATGTTTATAAGACATAGTTCCCACATATCATTCAACTAAAGTTGAATGTTTGTGAAGGAAAACATACTTTTCTGTCAAATCACTGAAACATATATAATGTCTATAATTATAGACAAGATGTTATACGAAGCATTGCTGATTTATTGTGATTTGCTCGATAACAGAATTAAGTCAGGGAGGTGAGGGATGTCAGCACGTCATTACAGTACTAACTGATTATGGCCACATGGGTTCCCTCAAACTTTAAATGTGCATGTATGTGTCAATGACGAAAACATATCCGTAATTTTAATCGTGGAAATGGACGCATGTAAAGTATAACATTTCTGACGGTGATTTTGGAGTGGCGCAAATATTGGACTTGTAGAAGTACCACTTTTCTGTGATCATGGTCGAAAATGACATGTTTTTATCAATATACAAATATTAGGTTTATAAATGTAACATACTTTCCGTTAGGACCCAGCCCCAAAACCTATCCCCAGTGCATACACCCATGCACATGTACGCGTCGCTTTCCACGCTTTTAGATTGCCCACATTTTCAATGGATATTTAAAAATGTATAGAAAGCTCCCGTTTGGCTCTCTGGTGCAGTATGCCAATGTGCACGATGATCTTTTTATCCGTATCTGAATCGCGGCCAAAAAGGAGTTTATTCAGGGAATTTTTCTCTTTGTACTACGGTATGCATGGCCAGAACGAACATTAGTGTTCTTCAACAGTGCAGTTGTTTATATCGGGTGATCGCTCTCGGGGCTATGCACGAGTTGCGCTCATCTGAAATTGCCTCATGCATATATTCGTCGCATTAGTAGAGTCTCACCATTGAAAATAGAGACAGAACGGTCACGACGAACGCCATTAGACCGTGACCGTCATTTTTACGCTGTCCCATTGGTTGATTATATATTCAGTCGTGAAATCACGCATCCGTAACCGTATTGACGTAAGATCGCTAGTGTGACCAGTGACGGTCGCCGCGACCAGATCGCATGCGATTGGCGTGCAACCGAGTCGCTGCAACTGACTCGCATAGTCTGAGGGCAAGCTTAAGTCAAACCTGCATTGTCTCCCGTTTTTGAAATTCATCAACATTTCTGACGATTTGATGGGGATATGCACAGATTTGTATAAATTCAAATGTGACTTTATGCCAGACCCTGCGTTTAATTGACAACTTGTGTAGTATAGGTCTGAAATAATAACATTGATGGAGTTGCTGACCTGTGTACAGTAATAAAATCGCAAATGTTCTCTTTTTTTTACATGGATTTGTGATAAAATAACAGATGATTCGAGAGTTTTTCAACACATATATTCTACCCCTCAAATCGTTGTTATGTTGACAAAGAATTGTGTTTGTGTACGAAAGCCCTATCGCATTACCATAGTCATTAAATTTCCTACAAATCACATTACCATAGTCTGACATTCGCGTTACCCTAGTCAGGACACAATTGTCCACACTCCGTTTCCACTAATATATCACCAAGTGACTCATTGTACATAATCGGGATTAACCTACATGTATCGATTTCGCAATATTCCGAAGATCCCCTCGATTCATACACGTTATATGCAAATTAATTCACGAGCAAATTCGAACCACAATTGCCTGTCGCCATTTTTGACTATGGTAATGCGCGTTACCATAGTCGGTTTCGGCACTGTGTTATTGGCATCATCAAAATCTGATTGTATCGGTGGTAATAGATTGATACTTACATTTACAGCATAGGAATCAATTGCGAATATAGAGGAATGATTATATACTGAATATTTTCATGAACTTGAACTTTGACCTCATTTTCAAGGTCACATCACAGAATGGCTAATGTCTCCCTTATTATCGACTTTACAGCTTAGGAATTTATTGTGGACATACTAGAAGTGATGTATTTGTTGAAAATTTCATGGCCTTGAATTTATCAGTGACTTTATTTTCAAGGTCACTGGACAAAAGGCTAATATCTAAAATGTATATTGCCCGGTAACCTTTCTTAGCCCTTGGGTTAATTTTAGAAAATTGTTAATAAAAATAAAAAATTGGGTGATTTTTGACAAAAAAAAATGCCGTTTTGACCTTTCAAGGTCGTCAAATGTCAAATCCAAGGTCACCACAGAAACTGCATTTTTTTTTATTTTGGAATGGTTTGGGAATTCTATTGGAATGTGTCAATATTTAAGCTCTATCTTGAAGTATTCTAGAAGTTTGCTCCCACCATGAAGCATAACTTGGATGAAAATTTTCAAGCCTCAAATAATTTTCAATGGCGAAAAAGATAAACATTGTTTTGTTGGCTGGAAATGGTTCAAGACAGCCAGCGACCTGATTTGGGAAAAAACATGTTTGCCGTCCTGTCGAAAAATCAAAGTGGCCGCCACGCTAAGACTGGCGATTCAAGGGCAACAAAACTTACATTGAAAGGTCAAAATGGCATTTTTGGCGAAAAACTTTGGTGATCATTTCTTTAAAAAATGGTCAGTGGCAAATTCTTACAATATTGCATTGGGTTCCTCCTGGATACCCTCACTGACATGTATAATTTTTGTTGTTTTTGATGGTCTGGGTGGAGTACACCCCTAAAATATTCTAATACCCCTAAATATCAGCATATTAGAATGGAGTTTCAGGCTCTGTTTATTTTAGTGATTATACTCTGATTTTTCTAACTTGTTTACACTGGTTTTTGACGATATCTTTGCCGTGCTAAATCGTATCGTTCTATAACTTAGCATACCTCACCTGGGAGTCAAACGGCAATTTTCTACCGAATTTCATACTTCTATCGCAATAACTGAGGAAGAAGTTGGCAATCTACCCCAATGTTAAATTTCAGCCAAAAACGGGATCTCGAGAATCTGAGAATATTCGAGGATTTTATCCTGTTTACATCCATCAGGAATCGATATATTGTTATAATTTTAGACCAGAACACACATTGGGGTGTATTCTACACAAACATCTAGATTTCAAAACATTGCACCACTACAAAACCGAGCAAATGCACAAATATGTGTGCGGACCCAGAAATTAGATGACGGGGCTGAATTTAACATTGGTGTAGATTGCCAACTTTTTCAATTTAGGTGATGGAAGTCTGAAATTCGATAAATAATTGCCGTTTGACTCTCAGGTGAAGTATGCCAAGTTATAGAAAGATAGCATCCGGCATCGCAAAAATATCAGCAAAAAACAGTGTAAACGAGTTAGAAAAATCAGAGTATAGTGATGACCTTGAGTTTGCCCTTCAATGACCTTGAGAGGTCAAAACGGCAATATTAGTGAAGAAAACAAATTTCATGGTTTCATGGTTCATACGATAAATATCTTCGCCAATTTTCTTCACTCTTGGGGGTAAACTTGTTATAGATGTTTGGTAATTGGGTATAAAATTGCCGTTTGAGTCCTATTAAAGTGAAGTTTACCGAGTAACATGATCCTAATTTTCCACCGTCGATGTTTTTCTAGGCCCACTTTGGAAACAAGTGTTTCACGGTGATGCATTCTCCTAATATATGTATTCATATAAAATATATCAAGTTTTAAAGCTATAATCACTTTTAGAATTTACAATTTTTTTTCATTCTGCGGTAGCTTTATATTGTCTATAGAATGAGAAATCGTACAAATTTGGGTCTGAAAATGTGTATTACGTGCCTAAATTGAGTTGCCAAATCAAGATTCAAATTCGGGCCAGTCTATTTCGCATCATTTTTTCCTCAAAGCGGCTCGCCTTGCGGGTGAGTTCTACACACAGTCTCATGACGTCATTGGTATTTGTCTAGATACTGTGGCAACCGGCAATGTAGGCAGGCCGATCATTCTCTATCCACTGTTTTCATGCATGATTAACAGCAATTTTCTGAGTATCTGTTGTCGAACTGTGCATATTTCCTATATATTTCCGAGTATTTTGAGATGTACTTTAAATTTTGCGTGACAAACAAAAATGCTAAATTTGGCTGATTTAAAAATTGATTCCAACTTTAAATCATTTGCATCAGGTATTTATGAACTGTAGAGCTATCCTTCATTGTGACCTAGATATGAAAATGACAATTATTCAAATATTGCCTCTCCATAAACACTATTTTGTAAGACTTTTTAAAGCCCTCCGCTTTAATTTATAACTACGTCGTAACTTATGGAAACAATTTGACTCGAAATATTGCGTTCATTGTTACATCTCTTTCAGTGTATACTCCGTGATAACATATTATGGTTGCAAATTGTTAATGCATATTCCGCCGGTTCGTAAAGTACGTTTTTCGATTAAGCCATCACGTGATCATGGGTGAGTCAATAGGATTGGCCAATTGTCAGCCAGACTCTTCCATTATTTACACGCTGGCAAAATGCATCGATTTTCGTGGGCTGTTATGCGAGAAAATTGCCGCTTATTGTCATACAATTTCAAGTCATTATGAGAAAATGACAAAATCTGTCAATTCTATGATATTTCGGTCGGGGCGCCTTGACGAAGCGACGCAGAAGTGGGACCAAGTTTCCATTGTGCGGGCGTTTCTTATTTTCTGAAGCCTTTCTTTCCCCTGTCGTCATTTCAATGCCCAAGTCTGTGAGGGTACGGGCTTTCTTTCCCATGTCGGGATGAGGGGCCGTTCCCGAACCCCCACTCCGCCTTTTGTTGGCCAATCTGCGTCGGGAAAAAAGACACGCGGCAGAATCGCGACCTCCCGCAATTTCTATGCAAATTTCTTTTCTCAAGCCGGGTTAATGCTTCCCTAATGTAGCGTGAAATATATTGTAATAATGCCCGCAATAATACGCCGCGGTTCGTCTTCATTATCGACTCTTTCTGTCGCCACGTAACGAAGTTTCGCACTCGTAATTGTTCGAGAAAGTCCGCGGGATCCGTGGGCCGATTGTGCTTGGGTACGAAACGAGCGGGCTTCGCGGATTCCTCCACCAAAATGTAATAACTTGCTGTCTGTGAGGGAACTAACGGGGTAGGTAAATTGGGCGTTTTATTCCTTAATTCACGCAAGACGAGGAGCTTGCCGTCTTGTCTCTGCCTCATTGCAAGTCAGGCGGGGGGAGTAACTGTACGACCAAAACTTTGATTTTGGCCTGGGGGTTTTTCTATTACCGAGCGGCGAAGTTTCCTTGGCGAGTCTATTTTCTGGCGTAATTTAAACTATGATTTCCATTAAATAACTTCCCTAACGAGAGGGACAGCAAGCGAGGAAATCCAGTTACCAAGATGTCCAACTTTTCTCGTGTGTGTCTCTCTCCCAGCGATTTTTCGATAGGAATTCTACGTCTGCTTCGTTCAGGAAATCGTTTGGGCGCCCGAATTCGCGGGGAAAAAAGAGCGCGCGCGGGAAAAAGTCTCGTTCGTTTCGTCTGTTCAGAACTTGGATGCCACCGACCGTTCCTCCTCTGATCATGATGATGTTTGCTCTGGATATCTGCCTTTCATCTCCACGCAAACTGTTCATTTTCCCGTGTGCCCCGTCGCCCGGAGCGATGCCCATAAACGCGAGATTCTATTTCGCCGCGATGTGAAGCCCCTTCAAAACAAGCGTCCATCTGATTTATCTATCTCAATTTTATCGGAATATTACATCAATTTCGCGTATTTCCCACTCAGTCACTGCAGCGACCTGAGCGGCCACGGAGTTCTGCGTGAGTTTATGACATTTTCGTTAGCGCTTTTCTCCCGATCAAACTTGTTTTCGCCGCGTAAATATATCGAATCTTTTCGAGCCTCAACGGATTTGCCAGGATTAAATATACACTTGTACCATATGAGAGAAACGGAGCGATTTTTGTCGACATTGACAGTCAATCGATATACACATCAATGTGTTCAACATAAGTATCAGGAATTTCTCATTGATGAAATAAATTTTTATCTTATATTTTGTGGTCTATATTTATTTATCAGAAACCGATGGCAGATATATGTACATGCGCTTGGCACGTGTCACGGATATTTTTTATTGATGAAACTCTGTATGGTATACGTTGTATATTACACTTCGTCTTCATTTAGCAGATGGTATACCCGCACAAATGTGATTACGGTCAACTATGACTTTTAAACCTGAACATAAAGTTAAAACTTCAGTCTTTTTGTTGCGTCCATCTGATTCTTCTCACGATTAGCTAAATATGAAATAAATAGTATGAAATTACATAACATAAATTACACTTTAACCTTGCACTGAAAGTCAGAACAAAAGAAAAGTTTGACACAAAATCTGAAATCGACTTTTGCTCAAAATTCTGTTTGGGATCTTATGACCAAGTTGGAATTTTATAGTTTTTCCATTCGTCATAAAATCCTTTTTTTATCAAATTTCAAATGTCCATCTTCGAAAATAAAAAAATCAAGACAGTTAAGTTAAGTTATCCGACTTTTAATTCCACATTGCTTTGAAAAAAGGATATTTCATACGTTTGTATGTGTCCCCTTCAAAATTTCACAATTGGTGCATTCCTTGAAATGTATTTTTTTTTTAATGTATTCACATTTACATGTAATTTTAAGTGCAATTTCCACCCTTTCACGTGAATTTTGTATGTATAGTTTGAATGTCTGTAGTGACTGATAAGCCTTGTGAGGCTGGTGGTAATTTGTACCATATGTAGGCCTATGTATTTGCCTGCTTTGTTTAATATCTTTGTCATTATAATAAACGATACAAAATCAAATCAAAATCATCATCGGCATTATGATAGGCGTCGTGAACTTTACAAATTCGCTTGAATCAGAGAAATGGAATTTGACCGTCTTTCATTGGGCAGTATAAAATCAATTGCGTCCTTCAATTCATGAAATTCACAGCCAATACGCAGTGAACAACATTCCAAAATAATGTGCGCAGAACTTACTGCAACACAGCAACTACACAGTGCATAGTGGCCACTCTTCGTGTCAATGAAACTAAGTTTGAAACACAATTAGAATGATCCCCCAATCTTTTTGTCTTTCATAGCGAGATTCAATGTGGAAAAGACACCAGTAATAAATTAACGATAATTTGAAAATTGACAACATAAATATCATTTCAGCGAAGCTCTTTAAATAAAACGTTTGAAAACTTATATATATCAGAAATTGTGTTGGCAGAGTCGAATATTCCCAATTTGTTTCACAATCGATCAACAGTCGATGTCTGAACGACATATATAGTGTTGTAAGTCACGTGATATATGAGTAGATGAGTAGAACTCCATTCAAAACTCAATTACTCAGGTAATACAAAAGGTGTATGTTTGTTTGCCACCAGAATCCAGCCAGAATCACGTCGTAATAGAATATAGATAACAAGTTTTAAGATTTTAGATAAACGCGTACGAATTAGGAGATACTGCATCACACAACCGAGTAGTCGAATTTTCTACGCAGCAATTTTGAATATATTTCCCGCACGCATCAACCGATTCAGGTCATGATCAAAGTGATTGACTAACCGTTACAAATAATAAAAAAAATAAGTCTCGTTGCACGATGCTTTGCAACTGACTATACACAGTAAATGTAAGTGTTATGATTTTGGTATCGTCTAAGACACATACCTAATCGTATGGAAGTATTGTATGTAGTGCTTTTATTTACCACGCTGTGTCAATTTGGTGGAGAATCCGAGAATTACATGTATTCACTAAATGACACTTACTTAGTTAATCACGTAAATATTAACATAATAAATTATTCTTATCGTGTAATAATAAGTTATCTATACGATGTAGCCAAATATTGAATTTTCCTTAATTTTATGAAATGTTTAGATTCATATCGTTATGTTTCATTATCATGAAGGATTTGATATGATCATTAAAAATGTGAATTTAAAGGAAAACTCATGCTACGAATGTGCAATCAATGTCACACGGCCCGACTCTTATTTCGGAAATGCATTTACTCGTGTTTAAACAATGTTATGTCCTAGTTTAGTGCCACATAAATAAGAAATTATTTTGCAGATTCACTTGGGTTTAATGTTGTTGAGGTAGTACAAGTTGTCCCGACAGCGATTGTGAACAGCAATGACGATATTATTTGGGACAAGCGCGGGCAACAATGCCAAATTTTGTCCACAAATAGGACGCTAATAAGTGACAAATCAGACTGAAAAATACGACACTAATCAAGATACATCATCTAATATCTTGGAGAGTGTCGGCACTTCCGTGAGTCCATTGCTTGTGGTCTGAGAACCCTGGGACACGGGACGACACGCCACGCCACTTGGGCGAATCCCGACTCTTTGAGGTCCCTTTGTGTTTGCGAGGCGACTCATGTAAAACAATTTCATTTTCCTCCTCGGCGTTGACAAATGCAGGAAAGAAGATTCCAAAGAGCAGAGGTGGGGGGGGGGGGGATTCTTCTATGACCCCCGCGACCGCGTGGATTGGCCCCTTCCAGGTGCGATTTCACACGCGAATACACCCGGAGAATGACCGCGTAATGAGGCGCCTTTGACTGAGCTCGGGAACCCCGAATGGAAGGGGCAACAGTCGGCGAAAATTGAGTTGTTGTCTTCGCAGCGACCCCCGGTTTCTCGTCTACTTTCCCCTCATTTTGAGTTCGTTCTCAAAGCGTGACGCTAGAGGGCGGCCTAATCAGCGAAATCAGTGACTCAAACAAACAGCGACAGCGTGTTTTCGTCGGCGACGACAAATTCGCGTTACTTACGGTCAATTTATCGCGACCTGGGCCCCCGTTTGTTTTCGTCTTTTGAGGGGTGGATACTTTCCTCCCTGCGGGGGCATAGATTCCGTCGGTGAGAAGCGACTGAGAGGGTTTGTTTCGTTATAGACTGATTGACTCTCACTCTTGTGTGTATCCGACAAGCCTCCCGCCTCCCCCATCGTCTTTTTCATCGATGATTAGAGATGATCAATATATATAACAAGGGAGGCTTGTTTGGCCCCCAACTACAGGCCATCTGGTATATGACGAATACCGCCAGAGAATAGCTGGTAAAATACCATATAATGTAAGGAGATGGGAGGTTGCTATAGTAATTGGCTGACACGCGTTGCTAATATGACTAACCACATCATGTGATTGAGTGGTATTGCTCATTGACAACTATTCGCCATTGTTGTAGAATTTCTGTGATGACAGATTCTGTGTCATCGAGCTAAGTGATGAACAACTTCGGACGATTTCATATACTCTGATTTTTATAACTTGTTTATTTTTGCGATGCTAAATTTTATCGTTCTATAACTTGGCATACTTCACATGGGAGTCAAACGGCAATTTTCTACCAAATTTCAACTTTTTCAATTTTCGCGATAGAAGTCTTAAAATCGGTTAGAAAATTGCCGTTTGACTCCCAGGTGAAGCATACCAAATTACGATACGATACCATTTAGCATCGCAAAAATATCAGCAAAAAACAGTGTAAACGAATCAGAGAAAATCATATTATACGTGGTTTTTTAACCGATTTTTCTGATTGTAGCGCCCGCCGAACTTTACAGTCTGTATAAGGTTGAAACCCTTGAGTCCTTGACACACAATACGTATTCTATTGAATTTCCAGCCATTATTTCGTTATGTGGGTAAAAACAGTAAAAATGATTTCCTAAAGTTTTTTCAAATAAATAATACATCGTATAACTTGAAGAATTGGACAATTAAAATAACAATCAGTTGACAGAATAAAAATTATTTATTGTTATTTATTTATTAGAGCAGTGGTGATCACTGTACTGTACAAAGTTTTCTTCCCATGCAATCAATAATTGTCCATGACCATTGTCCATGTACCTCAATCTAATTGATAATCCAGTAATTTAATATACCTGCATAATTCCCCAAGTATACAGTGCACCTTACATCAATACATCCAATAACAGTTGCATTTACCAATACATTTGCTGGTCAACATTACAGGTACAATTTTTGCTTCGTATTACCTGTAATTTATTTCATTATGCGACGTTATCGAAATTATGTTTACTACGTTTAAACACTTGAGTAGGGAAATAGTGTTAACACACTTTGGGAAATCTATAATCGTATTTCCGTTCAATTTATCAAAAACAAGTACTTACATCAGAAATGTCTACCTATATCTAGCTATATGAGTAACTACATAATTCTTGAGATTGAGTGAGATTGTTCATTAAGAATCCTTTGTTGTGGATTTCTCGATGATATATTTTTGTGTCATTGAGCTAAGCGATGATCGAATTTTTACGTATTAGTGTTGTTTTCTTTGTAATGAAATTCTGCTTACTTGTTTTGTGTCCGGTTAAAGTTTTCACACATAATATATTTATCGGATTTCAAACCAGCAATGTGTCTCGTAATCAATTATGGGTATGTGGCAATGTTGATAACGTGAGCCTATATGTGATTACATCTGAAACGTCCATGTACCTAAATCTAATAATTATTGATAATCCAATAATTTGATAGATCTGCAAAATTTCCTGAATATACACTGCTCATTGAATCTTCATGTACTCTCAATGACGACTACCTTTGCTGATACATTTCCAAACCCAACATTGCAGGTCCCGTTTCTGTCTCGTATTATCTGTAATTTATATCATTATGAGGCCATGGTGTTTATTATAAAAGAAGTACTTAAGTGTGGACGGGAAATTATGTTCTCGAAAGACGAACTTGCGGGAGTTCTTACTACAAAATTGTAATTTTATGACGTGTAACTAGCTAAAATACACTTGGAATACTAGTAGATGAAAAAAAGATCAGTGTAATGATCTCGTATGTTTGCTTTAATAAGTTGCCGAGCTTAGTTCTCACTGATTTCATTCAAAATTTACTTCCCTATTTCTTCGGCTATCTAATCAGTCCAAATATGGAAAGGCAGTTCTTCAGTTTATTCAATGGTACAAAACGTGGAAATGACCATCCGAGATTTTCGTTGATCAAGTTCATTACAGTTCTTCGATTACACCAAGTATACATTACTTCCTCAAAAACGAATAAAACATTTAGCTCACAATATTTTAGTAGTTCATGAATTCACCAATATCATTGAATTTCAGTATCTCTTAAGATTCATTTGTTTATGAGGTAGTTGTTTTTACCTTCATGCAAAATTGAGACACGAGTTTTTCCCCACTTTTTGTTATACTCTGCAATCGATTCAACTATGGGTCCCACATACTAAATTCAATTGAATGAAATATTTTTAAGCCTCGGATTATCACTTAATGTATCGTGATGCAACCGACTTGACCTCGAAACCTTTTTTTCATTTTATAAGGAAAAAGTGTCTGATATTACACTGGTATAGAGCGAAAAGGCAGCGAAACATCATTTTATGTCAACTATTCAAGATTTGTAAATTTCTGATTGGTATGACTCTTTTAATCTTGCGACTGAACGCTCAAATATAATGACTAGCTTTGTGTTATAAACACAGGGACCATGTAGAACACCCACAGTGGTCGAAAGCAGCGGTATGTTTCTAAATATCGATTCGATCTAAGGCCTGGTTTACACGATCAAACTACTTCACCCTTTGAAAAAAAAATTGGACTTGGAACAATTTCGCCACTTTTTCCTTCATGATGGGAGCTATCAGAACTGTACTCCTAAAACGCTTGAAGATAGAGCTTAGAAATTGGCACTTTCAAATGGGAAGTCATATATGGCGACTTGTGTGGTGACCTTGAATTTGATCTTCGATGACCTTGAAAGGTAAAAACCATTTTTGAGTAAAAAAAATCCCATATCTGCCTCTATAGGTGAAATGCTTGCAGATGGAGCTTATGTTTGCATTACGAACATATATGAAAACATATATGGCACAACTAATGATGACCTCGACCAGGGATGGGGTCAAATACGTATTTGCATTTGTATTTGTATTTGAAATACACTAAATCTCGTATTTGTATTTGTATTTGTATTTGGCAATTTCAGTACTGGCGTATTTGTATTTGAATTTGTATTTGAGGACTGTATTTGATGTATTTGGAATCAAATACAGTCAAATACTCAAAAGTGATTTTTTTTGTGGCGTAACTTATATTTTCTTGTGTAGATGTAAATTAGATAAACAATGATAATGATCTGAAGGGGAAATCTATGACAGCGACAAAAAAAGCCCACTGAATGCGTCAAAAATACGACTCAAAAACGACGGATGACTAAGAAATAAATATTTGCATTTGTATTTGTATTTGAAGAAATGTATTTGTATTTGTATTCGTATTTGGTCGGCTCTGGGAGTGTGTATTTGTATTTGTATTTGAATTTGGCTTTGAGTATTTGTATTTGTATTTGACAATCTGTATTTGACCCCATCCCTGACCTCGACCTTGACCTCAGATGACCTTGAGTGCCAAATGTTTGACTCGGAATGTTTAAAATGGCCTGAGCGGCCTAAACGCTTGCACCCAGATATATCTTTGTATTATGAACATATAGAAAATCAAATGCCGCATACGTACATGTAATGGTGACATTGAAGTTCACATGGATAACCTTGATTAGTAAATCTCAAGGTCATATGTTCACATTGATAACCTTGATTGGTAGATCTCAAGGTCTGTTACCGGCCATTATCATGATTATCTAAACCAAACTTGTCCGGTATCCTACTTTAGACTTTGGGTTAAATTTTTTTTTCATTTGACAAGAGCACCTGAAAAATATCACGGAACATCCTAATTAAATATACTAGACTACTAGTACTCTGAATAATTTTGGCTGGGTAATTGTCCATTCTTCTTTGGCGGCAAATGTCTGGTGGGCCAAGATGCCAAGATGATAGATGAGCTCTCACTCTTACCCATACACATTGACCATAATTATTTTTTACGTATCCTTTTTTCTCAATCCAGTATGACCATTTGAAATGATAAAAACAAACTGGGGGATGACACAAAGCCTATAGGCTTTTATGTTTATTTGACTTAACTGCTTAACAATCAATTGTGAACATATAGGAAATGATATATGTTGAATGTTCTGGTGATCATGAATTTGACCGTTGACCTCATTTTCAAGGTCAGAGAACAAAATGTATATTGTCTCTCTCATTATCGACTTTACAGTTTAAGAACCCATAGTGGACATATAGGGAATGATATATGCTGAATATTTTTGTGACCTTGAATTTGACCTTGACTTCATTTTCAAGGTCAGGGAACAAAACGTCATTTTCAAGATTAGATCACAAAATGGCTAATATCTCACTTAATTTCGACTTTACAGCTTAGGAATCAATTGTGGACATGCTACAAATAATATGGGCTGAATGTTCTTGTGACCTTGAATTGACCAATGAACTTATTTTCAAGGGGTTCTGGGGCCCGCTGAAGGGCCCAAGATGTCGGAGTTTTTTTTCTATGTTCTGAATTAATTCAGTTGCCCTTCCTGGGTATAAATTGCAGTTTAAAATTCATTGATGACTATATTCTGAATTATTTTTTTTAAATGTGAAAGGGAAGCTGCACATTTGACATGGGTGTCTGGGGCCTGCTGAAAGTCCCAGAAGCCAGAACGTTTTGTATGTTTTGTGGTAGCTTCCTGGTCTCTCATGAGTATACATTCCAACAGACTTACTATGATCAACTTATTCTCAAACATACTTCGACATCATTTTTTCGGGAAGGAGGCTTGAATCTGCCTATGGAAGCTCATATATATATTTTTTCCGAAAAGATCGGGGAGGGGAGGGGTCCTGACCCCAGTAACCTTCTTCCCTCCCCCCCCCCCCCCCTCTAAATCCGCTACCAGGGTGGTTTCCTCAGACCAGATCATCTAGTTATATCAAAATATGTTGTCAAAATATGAGACGTGCCATACCATACAAACAAATATCTGATTAGGTGCATGTTTATCATGGGCATAAGTACGTTTTTGCCCGCAGCACAGCAAAGGTTATGTTATTATAATAGAACTTGACCTATTTCACCTGGCTTTTTCAGTTTCCGGAGCTATATGTTACAAGTTCATAAGATATTGGCATATCGTTATTATCCATATTTTTAGCTCACCGGCTGAAAGCCGTGGAGCTATTGGGATGGATTGACACGGTGTCTGTCGTGTCTGTCCCATGTTTTCCTGACCCAAATCTTTCAGAATCTTCTCCGCCGAAAGTGCTATTGCTATTGTACCCAAACTTGGCATAGGCCTACTGTTCGCTTATTGGGTGCTCTCCAAAGTTAAGTATGCTTAGGTGAAAATTCCAAAAGTTTTCTGGAGAAATTTAACGATTAAACATTAATTTGACTATACATGTGCTCTTGTTTATACATACGGGTTGTGGGTGGAAGGTCAGCGCATGCGCAGAGGAGACATTTCAGTTGCCAAGAAAGGTTCTTTCTTCACCAAGAAACACGATTTATCGGGTCATAACAGTTCTGACAGAAGCGGATACCTGTGTTTTGTGCGAATCAGTTGTTATTACGTTTTAAATTCCACTGTAGTCGTTATGTCAAAGCATAAATATATTTGTTTTGCAGTGTTTAAGGGAAGTACGGCCGGAAAATTTCCGATGTTGGTTAATTTTTATCATTTAAAGTGGTCAAAACTTTTCAAATCTTTTAGACTTTAATAGTTCCATAGTCGATCCCTCCCTCCTCATGGTTTGCACCATAAGTACTTTTTGCACCATCATTCCTTCAATGCTTCCTGAATATAATTGGCGCATTCCAATAAGAAGTAATATATGGCGAGTTCTGTGGTGTCCTTGAAGTTGACCTTCGACGATCTTGCAAGGTCAAGGCGGCCATTTTAGTAGAAATTTTCATGTTCGTGTTCATCTCCGCCGAATATAGCTCTTTCATTGACGCCAGTGACCCTATCCTGAAATAATGCATCATCGATTTTAACCGGAGCTATAATTCTGAGAAATAATGTTAGCACAAAGTTTGCATGGGTACGCATCCAGTCCAACTTACTGTAAAAATATTCATCAATAGTCACCAACTATTTTTACGCGTCATATATATTTGTATTCTGTTATTCATGATGATGGAATTCAATACATGTGACATCCAGGCGCGTATGCCGTGCCAGTGTCTCCTTTTATATTGTAAACAATAATAATTTCAATGAGCACGTGCAATATGCCAGAATATTTGCCACAAGCAGATGTGCGACTCGAATTGTCAGCCAAACAAAGCGACCACCTCTCGCTTATGGTATATCATTATTAATTATTGTCATAATTCAAACGCCTTTGAATAAATACATCAGCATGGCGCGCCTAGAAAATTAGCAATTTGGAAACAAACAAAAATTGCCTACGCAATTGTCTTTGCAATTTCATACGTGCACTTGAAATTTCGTCGAACCGTCACCGTAAAAAAAATTCACGATCATTTCCGTCGCTTGACCGAACTCAAAGTGCTTCCGACTTCTCCCCGGTTGACATTTCCGAATACCACCGAGATATTTCCCCTTTATGCCAACCTCCCACCCCCTCCCTTCTCTTCTCCTTTTCACTCCATCCTCCTTTTATCCCAGAAATGCCTGTTTTCTATAAAGATGACATGACCTTTGTCACTCGCAACCTCTCGCCCCTGCCTTCCCCCACTCCCAACTCAACATGGCAACCGTTGTCTAGTTACGGACCTTACCCCGAGGTCCGTTGCCTTTCTCCGTGTGGGGACCCTGCGGGGCGTCTTCTAGGACCCACCTGGCCAGATATTTTGGTTTTGGACGGGGGGCGGGGGGTAGGTCTTGTATCGAACACGGTTCGTTAGATAAATTCCTCGGTACTCAACTCGAATTAGTTGTCGTGTTATGAAGTGGCTTATGGTTTGTTTGGCGTTGATAATTTGTCCTGATTTAGGCATGAATTTGGTGAATTCGTCTGCGATTCATTCCATAAAAATGGACAAAAAAAAAAAAACGAGGAAAACTGAAAGATTAATTTATTTAATTTAAGGTTGAATGTGGAAATGAATGGAATTGAACTGTTACTTTTGAAAAATTTTTTACACACGAACATATTACACTGAACATAGGCTACCAAAATGTCATAAATTCTAGACTTTCTTGAAATTATAGATTTTCATTATTCCTTTCCGTTGCATTTTCAACAACCTATACTACATACCGGTATTTTATAATCAGGCATGATCTGAATAAACATATTGTTATTATTATCATCAGTATATTATTATTAGATTCTATTATAGTTCAACCAAATGCTATCGTTTTTATATATAAATGGTTATAAGTACAGGTAGATCAGGATTGTAAAATATTCGAAAAGAATAGACACCGGAATAGACACTTCAAAGATTTTTAAATCTTTGACAAGGTGTCATCTCCTCGTAATATATATTCAAAACTTTACAGATCATTGAATGCTAGCACTTAGGGAATTAATTAAGGACCCTAGAGGTACAACTCTGTACTCGGGCAATAGGTATCTGATGACCTGTCGCCTGCCTGTATATTACTATAGTATGTGCAAGAGAGCGTGGGATATTCTGGGTGTCATATTATGATACAATGATTCGCAATGTAACGCGTCCTTAAAGACGATAAGGACAAATTTCACCGTTGAGATTTTTAATTGAGACACGTTGTGCTCGGCAAAGGTGGACTTTCCAAGGGCAAAGTTGGGGGAAATGTCTTGGGAAATGCTTAGAGCTTAGCACCGTGAAATTCGATGTCGGCTGCCAGATTGCCGCCCGAACTGGACAGATGTCGTCTGCGGTGGGTGCGAATTCGTCTGCTCTCACTCGCGTGGTGTTCGCGATGTCTTGACGTAATTTCAATGCGATCGGGGACCGTTCGTTCCGTAGCTCGCAGCTCGAATGCGGTCGCACTTCGAGCAAAAAAGAGAGCCAAAGGAGTCAAGGTTCAAAGGCTCGGAAGTGTTAATTAAGGATTAATTTTGGTCTTACGAGTTGATGTTGCCCGCGAGGCACCATGCGATAAGTCACAATTATGAACTGTTAGTTTCTTGATGAAATGGTAGCATGACAACCAGATTTATCAAGTCACTCCAGGAAAAAAACAAAGCCAAAGCTAGCAAAATGAATTTGTAATAAAAGGAAAATGGAATTTCCAGTGTGGTAAAATTTGTGGGATTATAGGTGCGGTTATGTGAACAAAATCAGAGTGTTGAAAATTTTAGTCCTCATCTGATATTACATAAAATATCATCAAAATTTGGCTGTATCGGTGGTAATAGATTGATACTTACACACACAAATTAACCAGCATCTATGAATCGAAATGATATATTTTCTCGTTTTAATTTATGCAAATAAATATTTTTAATTGAAATATATAATTTCCAATTTTCCATTTAATGTTCTTCTCGTTTTCGTATATGACATAAGCATAATCATCTTTATCGATACATTTTATATCTAAATAAGTTTGCATATTATTATTTATAATGGAATCTAATAAAATACATAAAATAATATTACTAAATATTGTAAACCATATTGTATGGTTGAGTTACTTTCGAAACTAAAACTGGAAGCGACTGTTGGAAGTACAGTTCTCATAACTTACAATACAGATAAGTGGCATCGGTTTCTGAACGTTCGATGTGATATCCTGCAAAGTACTCAATAGTGAGTCAAGAAAGCACACGAAAAACTCGATAAAGGCGATAATCCACAACATTATCATGAGCAAAAGGCTTTAGAACTGAGAAAGTTTTGCTTGATATCAGTGCCATAAAGTAGAATAATTTCAGAAAATATGATTGATAAACCTCACATATTCACTTTAAAAATGGAGAACGCCGTTGGAAGCGTAAACTGATTTGAGTGTACAATAAACAACAAACCACTTGTATTTTTTCGTTCGATGGAACGAATTGGAATAAATTGGAGGTAAGAAAAACAATCAATATAGCACCCAGGATACTGAATCACCCCTGAAAAAAATAGGACAATAATATGACAATATTATAGCTACTAGATCTTGGGAATTCCATAGATCTAGGGTTTTTAGTTTCGATTTCACTGTTGTGGCAGAATATATATAAACATAGGCACCTCCAACGCCCATTGCATGCGCATAACGACGTTGTTTTATTCCATGTAATCAAAGAATTGCTACGGACACGACACGCGTCTTCATTTGGGCGAGCTGCGGTCACCAGCAAAGAGGATATTGCCAATGAATACAGGTGTAAACAGTCCATTGAAAGAGAGAGGGGGCGGTGAAACGTAATCGGCACCCAATCACGAGCAATCACCTAATCCTTGAGCTTGTAAAAGATGAAAGTGCTTGGCCCATTGCGTCAATCAATCACGGCAGGTGCCCATTTACCGTGTTTCTTTTCTGAAGTCTCTTCGCCCGCTCGCGCGAGCGCTCAATGGAGTCAACTGATTTATAAAGCGCTCGCGACACCTGTGCCTTCCAAAATGTTGTCCGATCTCACGAACAATATCACACCCTGGAACAATACCTGTTTCTCTGAGAGTCCGCGAGTTGATAAATAAAAGCAAAAGACACAGGACTAATGATCATCTCTCTTGCTGTGCACGCGAGGAAAAACTGCCAAGCAAGCGCTGCGAGCCGTTTTTCCAGGCGCGTTTGATATTGTTGCATGCGGTAAGAGCGATGTTTGATATTTCGCTGGCGTTTGCCTTCAGCGCTTAGGCCTTGCATCGGGGGATTCGTTAGTGGCTGGCCCTCGCCGCCAGCGAATGGACCGAGTCCCACACTTCATAGGAGTGGACGTTCTGGTGGCTAGAGATGAAAGGATTCCGGGAACAATCGCTAGAAGTAACGCCAAATGTCGCGTTTTTAATACTCCGGTCCGATTATCAAAACCGATGATTGGGAAGTCACAAATCGCTAATGGGTCAGCGCAAGATGTCATCCAGTATCGTGTTCATCCTGGAATTGTCCAATTTTCATAGAACATAAACATTACATCACGTGAGACATGTAAAAATAACTCACAGTTTTATGAACAAACTACAATATTTTTTTTAGCATTTAACCGCTGTTTTTTGTTCACTTGGGTTGACTTCACTTGGGCTGTTCATCGTGTATATTTATTGCGAATTTGTTGAACAATCGCCATTTTTCAAAGATCTAAATAAATTTTGTTTCCTGCAAATACCATGCTACGTCGTTCACAAGGACAATCACAGGCCTATAAAACATATTTGATATAGTTCGATAGGTATAAATAGGTGTTATTACGTGAAAACATGCACAACTCATTTCTATTAGCTCGGTGATATGTGGTGGACAATCATGCATGCAATATGCCCGTGAGGCTTGGAACAGACTTCTGTTTTCTGTTGTTTCTATATTCATTTCTCGTCAATGTAAATGGTTAAAATTGAAAAATGATCACATACGTCGGATAAATAACTTAATATGATTCAGTATATTGAGTAAATTCTGCACAACAAATTTCTTTTTGAAGCAAATTATTTTATATGTGTTTTTTCACTAAGAATTTCATGTGATATCCTTGGTGACTTTTTATACATGTGATTATACTTGTATAATTTTTACCCAAATAAAACAAATCAATTATATAGGCCTAAAGACATTTATTATGAATTAGGCATACAGTCCTGCACCTACATGGCTAGAGATAAAGAAATATTTTTGCACAATACACATTACAATACCCATAAATCGTTCAAATATTTGGTGTGTTATATATTCAGGGTATGTCCGTGAAATGCGTCAATGATTGGTTAATGGCCAGCCGTCCCTAACGAAAACTGGATTACAGGAATGGCCGACAGAGCAAAAGTCGTATGTTCCTTGCAGAGTGAATGAACCCAATAAATCTAATCCAGACGAACAGGTTAAAGACGTATGGAAGAAAGCTACCTAGCCAATAAACGAAACCACTTCCATCACAACCAACTCCAGATTAAGGCCATCGAAATCATTTGCTCGGGCTGGAAAATAAAACTAATTTTCTCCCCTCGCTAGGTGACAGTTTTCTTCGGCTGGATGCAAGGTTCTAAATTGGACGTAAATTGTTGGGCTAAATATTTGCGTTGATCAGATATCCCTTCCCTAATTGTAGTGTTTAATTTAGGGGTGCTAAAAGTGTGGTAGCAAATGCCCCCTGTTGGATCTACACTGATAAATCATGTTAACAAGCGGTCCAGCGGTCGGGAAACTGTTGCCAAGACAGCACGCGTCGCCACGTTCCGTTGTCCAGGTGCCGCGTGACCGTCATCCGCCCGTAGACAAAACAAACATGTAATAGGCGGAGCCTCGAGGAGCGAGTAGCCAATCAGCGGGCGAGTTTCGCGGTCGGTGTCCCAAATAAGGGGTGGTTTGTTGTCAGTCGCTGCTGTAATTGGCTGCACGCTCCAAACCGGTGCCATGTCGACATTTATAAAAATCTGCATCTCGTTCGAAATTGTATTAGTCTTACCAATTTGTTCCACAAATTCGCACTAAAAAGTACCTGAGTCCGGCACATAAGATTCGCGGGAATCAGTCCGTTTAAAGAGACACGATTAAACTCGAGACGAGTCTTTTGGAAAACGATATTCAACACTGAGGAGAAACTGGTTGCTGGCGATTTTCAAAATAATACCTATTCATATATTCTACAAATTCTAGACCGTTTGCCGTATACGGTCAAAGGAAAAACCAAAACACCCTTCTCCGCCGAAAAATCCGGATATTTATTTTATTTATTTTTTGAATACCGAAAAAAAAACGTGCATGGACGCGAATCGTTTCGACGGAAAACCTGTGCATGTTATGGCAGACGAGCAAAGGGTTCCCGGAGCTGACGATATAACCAGGAAAAAATTCGACGAGCTTATGCCGCTGTACACCGCCATGGAGACCGCCACCAACCAGCACAGGGCCCTCAGCGACCATACAGGTTAGTGAGAAAGTATATTTTGAAAAAGAAACCATGAGAAATATGCCATTTTTTGGTGATTCTGTGTGAGAATTTTTTTTTTAAATATCCAAATTTATATCGGCGTTAAATCGTCATTCCGAATTGTTATTCAGTGAAATATTGTATAGTTGACTCGAGTTTATTTTAATTGTATTGTATTTTTATTTTATTTCCTGCATTCGCATACTGTGTCATTGCTACAATATAAATATCACAGTAAATGCCACATTTTCATGCGGTGTAATTCTTTCAAAAAGTCTATAATAGTAGGAAATAATAAAGTCTGAATTTCACGAGAAGCGCATGAGTTACGCCTCGTTAACTTTCAAAAATAGGGAGCAATGGGTGTCTTTATATCGCTCAACAATACCCGCACGTTGACAATAACTCCCGCTGCGCGCTCGCGTGCCGTGTTATAATTGGTGAAGTGTGTAATAACACTACAATAAAACCCGATGATTACCTGTAGTAAATTGTGATTACACATGTAATGCACGCAATAAAAATACCGCAAAATTAGTCGTGATTTTCTCACGATTATATACTCAAATTATAACATTTAGACGACATTTATATATTTATTTCCATCAAATTCCAACAACACAATGCAATACGAAATGTATTTTTTTTTTTAAAATATTTTAGGGGTAGGTGCCTAAGCTTTTTTATGATACAAAAATTGTGTTCCTTTAAACGATGCAAACAAAATAATTTGTTTGCATCGTGAACAACTAATATAAATTATCCCACACACAACACGCAGAGCGCAGTTTCAATGAATGTATATTTTCGTGAGTTTGAATGTGTTTGTAGTAAAAAAAAAAATCAAATCACAAAACAATATTTACTTCCTCCTCAACTATGCGGGCTATAATATGCAAAATGACTGCATTCGATTGAACTAAATCTGAAGAGAATAATATCAGATTCTTTGTCAGATATGTCGTTGTTTACATTATTTACAAGAGCACACCAAAGGCACATATCTCGGTCGCGCTGCAAAAGCAACAGACAACGTATTAAGCACGGGTGGCAGCGGAAACCGGTTACATTCGAACGCCGCTTGAATATTTCATCAGGCTTGTGCAGCCCCATGACCCCAATTCCCCCGCGAATTAATATGCAGGGGTCCAGCAGAAGTATGGCCAGTGATTCACAAACTGTGAATAAGCCTGTAGCCCTGGGGTCCGATCTACCAGAGCGGATTATTAATGACCTCGTCTTGATATGTGGCTACCGAACTATTTCTTTTTTGTCCACGCGCACGAATTCTCGCGGGGACGAACGGCCCGCAGTAAATTAAACACATGTTGGGATTTGTCAATTTTCGCTCCTTCTTTTGACAAATCCGCTATTTAGCACGGCCTAATGACAAACTATGCGTTGGAAAACACGACAGGGAATCGGAACTTCAAAACCAACAAAAAGGGGAGATGAAATGAAAAGCAAAATTTCAGAGGGCGTCTAAACCATGTCTTTTTGATCAATCAATTGCCCATGAAGATCAATGTTGGGATAAAGTCACTTCGCGAATCAAGAGAGCAAAGGGGTCAATCAATTAGGTGAATTTGTGAAGTGTGGTAAATAAAAGCGTTAAATCTCTTGTTTCGATGTGGGAGGCGGGTTTAAACGTGTGAGGATTCCAGCAGAGATGAAAGTGGGATTTCCCAGCAAAACACGGTGCCTTGGTGACACCTATTCCGCCCCTCGGAGGCGAAATCAAAGGCCAAAAAGCACAGCGGTGTCAACATCCCATGGTTTCCTGCATGATATTTGCTTTTCGACCAGAATTATTATTATTTACAAAGAACGCGTTGACAGAAATCAGCGCGGTTTGGACCAATTGCACGCATGCAAATGTATTTGTTCGGAATATAGCGTTCGGCGTAAAACTGTTTGGGGATATTTTAATAATAATTTGATGGTACATCATGGCATAGGCCTACTAGTACACGGATATTAAGCTACATATATACTTTATTCAATAAATTTTGAAATTACTTTTTTTTCAAAATCGTCACTCACGACTTAAATTCTGAACATGTCAATTTCCATTTCCAACTCAGGTACCGAGGGCGCTTTCAAGAAACTCATCAAATCCGAAGTGGGGACTTCCGGTCCTTCGACTAACGCCCACGCCCCTGGCGCCCACGGTTCGATGGGCACCGGAGCTACGGGATCCGCCCAGAGTCACCCCGCGTCTTGCCCGACCCCCGCCAGACGGCGGCACCGCACGACCTTCACACAGGAACAGCTCCAGGAGCTCGAGGCGGCCTTCGCGAAGAGCCACTACCCGGATATATACGTGAGGGAAGAGCTGGCCCGCATCACGAAGCTCAACGAGGCTAGGATACAGGTCCGTGTCCATTATATGAATGTTATAATGTAATATTTGTGTGGGATTATTTCTCGGATTAGGTTATTTGTTTTGAGGATGTACCTATGTATTCAACTGTTTTTGGAATATATTTACTCAACAACAAGAACGAAGGCAAAAACAACAACAACACAAACAACAGAAACAACAGGAATCATTTGCATGCAGTAGACTTATATATTGATCGATACCCTATATATGCCATGTGACAATATTTTTGCTTATGCGACAAGAAATCACTAATTATGTGTCGGATATTGTCGGGCTTTTTATAGCGCAAACGATCTTCCGGAACGCTTTTCCCGTGCGTCACTCGGACAGCCAAATCAAGGCAATTATAATTTCCCGATCATACGGGAAATGAGGAAGCACTTTTAGCAAGTACAAAACAGAACAAAAAATCGACGGGCGATAAAAATGGGCACGCGTCTCGACAGAAGTGGCGAATTAGGCGCCGTGTGTCGAGGCGTTTCCGGTGACGCCGACCCGGAAGTGCTTGGGCCCCCGTGGTTTCCGGTTGACCGGTGAAATCGCTGTCGTGCGCCGATGTCGCTATACTTGTACGTGTTGGCTACGACACGGCGCAACTGGTGGTCGCAAAGGCAACGCACCACTCCATCTTAAACATGTCATCCCGTCTTGGAAAAATTGTGGACAGATGCCCTACCCATTACCACCCGCGGCGCGCCCATCCAACAATCACCCTCGCTCCCCCGGACACCCTCCCCCCCCTACCCTCGGGGGTCACCTCACCCAAGCCTAGACCTGTCATCGTCTCTCGCGGGTCGCACAACCGTGTACATGTCGCCCCGTCATCATTACCCATCCAGCCGTACTCGCTCGGTCGCCGAGCGTGGCACGGGCAATAAGGAATCTCGCGTTACGTTTAATCAAGCGAGAGCCGAACAAAATCCCGTTACGGGTCGTGGGGCTTTTAATTTTCACCGCGATTTGATACAAGTGCAAGGCGGGTGGCCATTTTTTTTTCGATCGAGTTTGGGGAGGTTTGCAATGACTTTCGTCACTTTTTCTTTTCATTTTTTCCCCTTATTTTTTCACCGTATCGTGACTGGGTCATGGACTATTATTATTATTATTATTATTATTATTATTATTATTATCTCTCTCCCCCTTCCCCCCCCCCCGTCTTTGCTGCCTACATGATATATACACGTACCTCGCAAAGAACAAAGGCGATTTAGCGAGCATTTTGTCGGCTCACTATATATAGTATAACAAAACACCCTCGGTGATGACATTATGAAATCCTCATTAGACGCCAGCCGTCTGGCCTGGTCACCTCTCAGCTTATAGAACGGCGGTCTTGGTGGGCAACACGTTACCGCAAAAGAGCGGAGAAAAAAGCTTTATAAGAAAAAGCTGTGCTTTTTTAGAATAATTCGATCTACGTTAAGGGGTATAAAAATGGGAGGCATATTCGCGACGGGACGAACAATATTCGTTACTCGTTCGCACCTCGCAGGCTCATTAAATTAGTCGGAGCGCAAGCTTCCGGTGTTGGCAGTTTCCGGTTACATATGACATATACATCATGGCGTTTACCTGATGCAGTGCTTATGTTGCTATGTGCACGATGTCTTGCATCAATTGGGGTCAGCAAATAGGCCTACTGTATTTTCAAAGATATATTATCGCAAACATTTTCAAACAATTTTCAAACTTCGATATTATATCAAATACTTATCAAACTTCGATAATTTCGATACTTTGATAACGGCATTTTCCTATAAATCTAAGCTATCAGTTCATATATCGATACGAAAACGAGTCTAGTCGGCTCGAATGGACATTGTTTTACAACGCGTTAAGTATCTTCATGAACATTATAAAACCAAAGTTGCTTTCCATTAAAATTCGATATAGGCGTCCGAATGTCGCTTTCACGTTTTTTTTTCTTCACTTGTTTCTTTTGTAACTCAAGAATAATTCATTGTAAAACCGCCCACGGGTTATTCGAGAAGCTTTCAATACTGAAAACGGCGAAGTGAATCATTTGTTGCGGAATCCGGTACCGACCACGTCACGTGATCAACACATATCCCATCAACCAACGCGGCAAAGCAGTCCAGGACGCGTAGCAATCTTCGTTCGTCTAGATACGCCGATGGAAAAAAAAAATAGTGCCTCTTCTATGAGATTCCGCATAGACTTTGCAATGTCAGATTCTGTCAGAGAAATGTCTGTAGTCTGTTACAACACTACTGTGATCAGGCCGGGTGAACTGGCTGGGTACCAGCTGCATTCCTGAGCTGTGAACAGCATTCGCTATAATGGAAAAGCTTCGCAAGAGACTGTCGCGATGGCTGCCATGGAAGGCAGTTGAAGCGTCCGAAGACTTTCAAATCGGGGCGACGTTTTATTGTTCAAACCCACGCCGACAAAGACCCATGCGCATGGAAGTGGGATAGTAGTTCCCATGCATCGTGCGTAAAAGCAAGAAGACGTTCGCCTCTAGACGATGTTCGTTGTTGCCCCGCTTACGTATTCTCCCCATGCCTTTAGACAATCAGCGCCCGTACCGAGAGAACCAGCGCAGCCACTCGCCGAGCCGCCGAAGACCGCTGCAAATGTTAACTTCGTTGTCATCCATTACTAATATCATCAACAAATAACAGCCGACTAAATCTTATTTATCCCGTGAATTTGCTCGGGCACAGCGGCCGCCATTCTTCCAACGACTTTAGCTCAATTTGTCCCATTGGGCGTAGTTTTCATTTACTAATAAAGTACTTAATTCGCAGGCAATGGCAGCAAATCTAATATACGTAAAGCGGTAAAGTGGCGACCGACAGATTCCTGACGATTGGTTGGTGATGGAACGATATCGCCGGCCATTATTACTCAAGGAATAGGCCGTGATATAAGATTTCTGGGAACTGGGTGAACTGCATGGTCTACATGATGGGATTTAGGCCTATAATTTCAAGCAAAGTCAATATTTAATATTTCTGGAAGTCATTTTCTAGGGGGTTTCCATGGCTTTGAAGCTGCAAGATAATCTATAGAAACCTGTTGTGCACTTCTTGATGTCATTATAAAACTTAAAATTAGAAATATAACGAGAAAGAAATGAGAGCGTTGACTTCCCGAAAGGGATGAGAAGAAATGTATTTTTCAATTTGAAAGAAAACGTGCACCTAAAACTTTCACCTGGAATAAAAATGAAAAAAAAAACGTTCATCGTGGAGCGAGTTTCGCTGACAAGCGGAGAGAAGAAACTCTGACATCAAGTGACTTTGGCGAGGAGGACCTCGGCACGGACGGCAACTGGAGCTCACGAGGGAGATTTGAGACGTGGTCGCTTCGCTGACAAGTCCTGACCCCATTCCCTGAAATACTGGGGACCCCAATCCGTGCCTTTGGAGTACGTAGACTGCATGGTTGCCATGGATGGAGATGGGGGGAGGCGGTGTAGCGAGGTCCCCCCGTCTCCAAAGGGACGAGGAAAGGGCGCTCGGGTTGCAGCAGTACATCTGCGGCCCTCCGCGGCTGCCTCTAGATTGAATGTCTCCTTTAATTTCTGTCCATATTAAGCCGGGGCGATTGTTTTGCTACATGGAAGCTGGCGGGCGAGCTGATGTCTCTCCCTCTCTCTGTCGGTCGTTCGCTGAGCGACTCGCCCCTTGGATGCAGACATCGAGGCCCCTCCGGGACGGACGGTCTTTCAGTCGAATCTGGGACCTGGTGGCGGGGTCTCGCCGCTTGGAATATACAGAGAGCTTCCCTGGCAGTTTGGTTCACCTCGGTTCAAAGCCCGTCCATCGGCGTGCCAGCTAGCGATGCCTCTTTCACTCCCATCTCTGGCCTCAAAGGGGGTCTCGGGAAAACAGCGGAAGTCTTCTTCTAAGGAGCGACGACGACATCTTTACAACGTTCTCCTTAAAAGAAAGAAAACGAAGGAGGATTTGGGAGTTGGCGATGGAACTCCAATGGACTGGCAACCTGAGTCACTCTCTCCGCGGGCCACAAACGTCAATATTTCGACGGTGAGCCCGACAGGGAGGCGACGGCTTTGAGGGACCGTATTGCCATCGCCATTTGCCGAAATGAAAGGGGACCTGCCTCCTGAAGTCTTGAAGTCCTGACCTATTTCAACATGCGTGCTCTGGAGGATCGAGGAAAAGTGCAAAACCGACAACGCGGGAGCGACGTCGCCAAATTGATTCCCATCCAGTCCAGGGGCAGATCGATTCCCGGGGTCTGGGGGACTTCGGGGCTTTGACCGTACCTCTCTCGGGCCCACGGCGTTCCCGTACACGTCGTGAAGGCTTCTGCATGGCTACACAGATGTTTGGGCCCCCAAGTTATCACCATATACTTGTATCCTCTCGGCTGCCCAAGGACCGTCCCCTCCCCCGCAGGGGAAAAGGCGCCTATAGGAAAGCCGCCGTGCGCCCAACTCATTCAAAATGCAATCTAATTATGAGCATTTGTCGTGGCGGATCGTATTTTATTTGCATGTCATGTAAATCAATCTGCTATATCATAATTACCAATTACCGGTTAGATTATATCGGCGTTGTCCGGTTGCTCCCGTCGCTTGCGTCCGTGCGTAATGGAAAAGTTGCCTCGACTGAGAATGCGACTTTTCTCCATCACGATCTATGCACACAATCTCGAAGACTATACTCGACTCCACACGCAAACCAAAAGTGATTTTTTCTTTTTGTTATTTTTGACGTGCCTATGCGCTCTGAACTGCCTCTCTCTCTCTCTCTCTCTCTATTCTCTCTCTCTCTGCAGAAGATAATTTAATTCCGACGCGTGTTAACGCACAAAGCATAATTGCTCGATTATTGGTTGTCGCCCGACGAGGAATTGTCAAGTATTTGTCATATTTCCAGAAATCATATACCCCTTTGCGGCGCAACAAAATGCAACATCTATATTGGGAAGATACGTAAATTGTTTGATGAGGCGATAATTGTAGTATCTTTATATAACATATATAATGGGATGGTAATTTCGTCTGTTGGGAGCATTTTAGATGCTAATGACGTAACATGAGTTTTGGCGAGTTCCAAACGAAATGCAGTTCATTTGGTACATTTCATTACAAACCTGACTTGTGAAAAGCTACAGTTGTCAAAATTTCCACATCTGCCTGGTAGACGTCTGAGTTGATATTTTTGTCAACAATTAAAACATCCCGATATCGCAAACAACATAGGTTTATCTATCTATTTCTAGGTATCGTGACATTCGTTTTTAGACATGGCGACTTTTAAAAAAATCAGTTGGTCTTATGTGCTAACTAAATGGGGAGGATAACTACCCGTGATCGAATTCTGCAACAAACACCTTTCTATTTGTGCTGTAGCTGTTTGAACTATCGAATCAATCTAGGTTCCTCTGTAATGGGCATCCAATGTGTATCGTCGCCTCGTTAGCGAATCCCAAATCAGGATCCTTTGTTATCGTGGCCCGATAATCCAGTCCGACTCAAAGCGATTGCCTGAACAACAAACCCCCTCTTAGACTTTGATGATTGATTCTCTCCCTTTGATAAGCAGCCAAATCAGCGAAAATAACATTTGTCGGGGGTTTCGCTTGTGATCCGCTGGCTAGAAGTGCGACACCCCTCATATGTAAGCGTGGCAAGGCGCCGCGACCAAGGCACTACTACTATACCAGGCAGCCGCCGCCGACGACGAAGACGATAGCAATCTAATTCCGCTTGATTTCAAGCGTGTCATGAGAGACTAAAACAATTTGCCCCCCGTGTCCTGATTCTCGGCACCCACACGACAGTAACATTAATGTTATAACGCGGCTGTAAGCAGTCAAAGAGGAGGAGAGGATAGACCCCATGATGCCTCTTCCGCGACCCACCACATATGTAAAAGGGCTGGCTGCATCTATCCATCCATCCATGGGAGAAAGCGAGCTTTGAGGGTGTTCTCCTGGAGGTGTGGGGGGACTTGGGATTGCTCAGTTTCGTAACGAGTTTCCCGTTGCACTGTAAGTGTGAACGCATTTACACGTTTTCTAAGTGCTTTGGGAACGAGGAGCGAACAGAAGCGACGAAATCAAATTTCGTCTTTGCGGGAAGTTGGTGTTGTCATGTACCAACGAAGACGACGATCAGGAGGCGTTGATCATGGTTTTGCGTTGGACCCACGTTATTCCTCAGCCAGCCGACTGCAAACCACAAAGGGAATGACCTAAAACAACGCCTACCGGTACTAACTATTAAGATACCAAATCGAAACTTGCATGCATATATGCAACCAAGGTGCAGTACTTACGATACAACCTTGGCCCCATGTCTGACGCCTTAACGGCGCCGGACGGAATCCAAAACCCTTCCCTAGTTCAGCTCCCACCTTACGGGCAACCTGTCCAATCCCATTTCGGTTGAAGAATCTCTATTCATCGAGCCGCGGGGAGCCTCAACATCGGTCCCCTGCATTAAACGCTCTTATGGGAAACAACGTTGCGAGAGGGGTAGAGAATTCACGACGGGTGGCGGTGTAAAAGAAGAAAGTGGTGCAAATTGGAACTGGCACGTAAAGAGGCTGCAAAGGGGGTATTTTGACAACGAATGGGGTTCTTAGTTGATGTGGTGGTATCATCAGGATTGGGGGAAATGAGTTAGGTTCTGAGTGGTGCGATAATAGGGCGACATCTTTGAACGCGTGTTTCGTTGTACCAAAATATTTAGCTCCAAGTGTTACGCAATTCAGTTACAATTTGACATGGTAAACGACATGATATAGTTAATAATATTTCTCAAATCTCGAGCGATTACAACGATGCGCATTTCTTCTTCCTAGACGTCTTCCTTGTCTAGAGCATTGGTCTTCAGAATCAAGTCCGGAAACAAAGTTTGACAAAACGAAGTTTGCGTTGGCGGCCCCATATATTCAACCTAACACATATCACTTGTTTGTCCCTCGAAATCACCCTTCTGTTTCCATTTCATTTTTTTCTGCCACTACATGCACTCCCGTTGAAATTCCACTAAGTAAACGTGGACGAAACACCAGAGCAGGTGTCCTGACCCTTGTTAGCACGGTGCTGAAGCGAACAGCCACAAGAGGCCGCTAATTGGCGTGTTGAATAGACACCGTAATGACCAGGGCGGCCAGAGAAAGGCCAGCCAAATAGAATTAATGCGTCACTTCCGTCATCGGCGCGAGCTCAACTGCTGCACGAGGCAAAAGACCAAAAGGGTCGGTTGCGAATTCGTTGCGTGTCGCGGAGTGTTTTGTAGACGGTGTTGACCGAACAATGCATTTACTCATACTTTTCTTTTCATTCTCCTCCGTGAACTAGATGCTGATTCTATATGCTTGACTTCTTTTCAACTTGATAAAATCGTGTTTAGCTGTTGATTACCGGAAACTTCATGTCAAGTCAACGGAACTTACTTAGATATGTAGAAATCTTCAAATTTTACATTCGAGCTTGTTCTCTCGATCCCACAAACAACAAGTTGGCATTTCGTGAAAAAAAAAATACCCACGATCCTTGACTTGGCCTGATCGACCCTATGCCAACGCGTTGCCCTGGGGCGAATAACTTTCAGTACAGGACCCGCTCCCAGTTTTAGAGTGGGGGCAAAACCCCCGCTTTTATTTCCCAATTGTCTGTTTACAATTTCACGACTAATTACAGGATTCAGGACGGGGCAAGAGGAGTGGCGTGTCTGTCTCTTGTCCGGTGTCTCCCTCCCGTTCCCCAGTGTCGTGAGCGGGTTGACTAGCTACTTCGCAAGGTCCTGCCCCTTGCGACCCGCGGACCTCAGGACTTCGCTGGGCCCAGGATTCTCCCACCAAATATTACTGCGTTGTGTTGGTTGTACAGGGACGGGGGCGATCCTAGCTGCTAGGTACAATCCCTATTTTGGAGAATTGTTTCTTTTTGTGCTGGATTTTCGTCGTTTGATTCCTGTCTCTTGTCCTACGTTGAGAAGGTCAAAATCTGATGTCGAATTGCGCGCGGTGGCGAGGTCTGTGGCATGCCACCTCGCTCATCAATTAAGCAACAGTCACGAGTATCTCATGACAGACTCCCGGTGACTCCGCAGACTGCAGTCAATAGACCAACTAGAGTCCCATTCCAACCATACCGACCCGATTTTTCCTCGTCCTTCTTTTTTCCCCGTTCGCGTGGCGGAAAAAGGCCAGCCCATTGAATGTCGCAGAATTTTAAAGAGCGTGTCCCTGTGTCGTCCCAGGGTAAACCTAATTAGGGTCCATTGGGGAAGGTTGCTAGGGCAAACGCAATGGTAGCGAGAGCAATGCAGGGAGGCCATCATATAGACCAATCAAAGTACACAATAAATTCGACCACGGTGAACGCCCAACACGCTGATCAGCAACATATTTCGGTCTGAAGGTGGTCCTTTTTGCGGGAGAGTAAAATATGGATCATTCACATGACTGACCAGGATTTTTTCTGCGTACACGCGTGTCTCGGACCAGGAAATATTATCAGTATTCGAAATGTGACATTTCGTAAATTCCTCAACAGTTGATTACTATTTATGCCTTTTACCAGGTGATTATTTTTGGGAAATGCATTCAAACGTGAATAACTTTCACTTGAAACTGACACGGACAATGCCATAACTGCTGTATAATATCGCTTACTGTCCATTGCAAGGCAGTAACCGATTCGCCTTATGCCAGCCGTCCACATAGGCCTTGACACTGAGACTTATCCCTTGCGGGAGACAGGCAAAATCCACCCCAGCGAAATAAGTAACGTCATCATAACCACATCATAAATTGGATTTCAACCAGATAATTTCATCCCTGATTAGGCGGACAACATTAGAACAATGCTGGGAACAAGCTAGACGATAAAGCTACAGTAGGCCTGTTAGGGGGACGACATCTGTGCCTTTTTCCTCCCCCACTGGTCAAAAGTATAGTGCCCAGTAGAGACAAAAGCGTCTTAGGTTTATCATCGAATCGGTTCCGTTCTCCCATAGATGGAAGAGTGGACGCGGGGAAATTGGATAATGTCTGGTGAACTTTCCCTCATGAAAGCCTGAGACGTCTCATTCTGATCGTTTCCATTGTAACTTTACTTTGTGTCTTTGGCGGACCAGCCAGTGCTTTCTTTGCTTTTTTTTGCGGCAAAAAAAATTGCGATAAAATATTGTGCAATGCTCAATGTAAATTGAGAAATCAAAGTGGAAATTTTCGATTCTTGTGATTCACTTTTTTTTCAAGAACAATTTTCTCTCACTTATTTATGATAAGTGAAGGTATTGTTATTTATGCTAACAAAAAAAATAAACAAAACTCTCTAGTTGATAAAATAAATGTCTTGCAAAAATTGTTGAATAACGGAATCACATCTTCAAACACTAGACCTACTTCACCCCACCCATGAAAAAAAATCGGAAAATAGCTAATTTTTCTTGAAGTGGCCATATCTTCACTATCCATCAAAAAACAACGGCGCTCGATGTGAAGAGCCACACGTGCCGCAAATTCACCCCAGTGATACGTCACTATGGCAACACGCGCCCCGGCGGCCACTCACGTTTCCACTGTACGCCTAGAGGGGTCACTTTGCGAGCGCGCGCCCAGCAGGGGGCCATCTGAAAAGGTGCCAGCGGGGTTATTGTAATGATGGGCCCTTGGACAAGGTTGTTGACAGCACTCGTATGGCGCCTGATTCTACCGATCATCTGGCCACTTATTTCGGATGGGTTGCTCCGGGGTGTGTAGTTCGTGATGGGCTTTCTTGACAATGTCTTTCCATTTCTTTTCGACGTCTCCGACAGATATTTCTCTTGTTTTTAGTTTTTTTTCCTAACATATATTTGCACCGGAAACCAACTAAGTTCACGAAATTCAATGATAAATATAATTTTGAAAATCAAAACACAAGAGAAAATACCCACACACAAAATAAATCCAAACACATGTTGTACATTAAACTTCCATGGAGATACAATCTCGCTTCATAATGTTTCCAAAAGCTAAAATAAATTTCTAAAATTCTATCATCACGTGTTTATAATAGGCCTTGTTAATCATGTATTACTTTTTTACCCCACAGGTCTGGTTCCAAAACCGTCGCGCCAAGTACCGCAAGCAGGAGAAACAACTGGCCAAGTCGCTCTCACCAGCCGTGCTCCCGTCCGCCTGTAACGGCATGATGCGCAACATCTACCCGTCCTCGACCCGCGCGTACGCCTACCCGAGCCACAACACCGTCAACTCCATGTCGCGCTATCCGCAGATGAACTCCGGATACCCCTCGATGGCGCAGTTCTCGGGAATGCCGGGATCGATGAGTTCGATGTCCAGTTCTAATATCCCGAACATGGGCGGCATGACGAACCAGATGCAGAGACTGCCTATGACGTCAGACTACAACGTCAACCTGGTACGTATTAGCTTTTGAATAATCGTCTTGTGTCATAGGAATTTTAAATTTTACTCGCGAGGTAATTTTCCGGGTATTATTATGAAAACTATGTTTTTCCATTCATAAAAGCATTTGGAACTGATTTAGGTCATATAAATTTCGATAAGAGTGCGGAAAAAAGTTTAAGCTCACGATACTTTGTTATTGTTTCACTTATGTTATTGTGTCGTTCAAGAAATATACGTACATAAATTTCAAAATAAATATTTTTTTTTCGTTTTCTTCTTTTCTAGGACACACACGAAGACGACTGGTACAACAAAAGTTTAACAGCCTTACGTATGAACAACACACATCCCGGACTGTCAAACTCCGTGCTACAGTACCAAGCATAAACACGTGCTCGACGCCGAGTACATGTGCACTAAACGCGAGTACGCGTGCACTGGACATTTAGGTGCGCGTGCACTGAGCACAAACTTCAGTACATGTACCGGGAATACTGCGGTGCATGTTGGGCAGACCGAGTGTATTTCTTGAAGGAAAAAACGATCACTGGTTTATAGTGGTGTTGCCTCGTACCTCAAAAATAGACATTAAACAGCGAACAATGAAGAAAGCAACGGGAGTAGGCTTCTGGTGTATTTATTCCCCGCAAATTCCCGTGCGACATTCGTATGAACTTTGTGTACGCTTGGAAAAAACAGAAGAGGGGGGAACAAAGGTAGAATTTCAGAGATGGGAAATTCTGATTTTCTGAGTTCTGAATTCTTGGGTTAAAAAAATAGACTATATGTACTTACCGTTGTATATTTTGTATATATACATGGAACGTCGTTCAACTTTTATGATGTGTACAAATAGTGGTGCGTTTGTACGCAACTACAAATATATTGTGGAGAAAGATTGAGAATGATGCATTTGTAGAAAGTCGGGTGACTGTCGGTGTATGTAGAGATGATTACTGAGTGTTGTCCCAGTATATTGTCCGTTATAATTTATTTTCCAATTTTTACCGTATTTATTTAATTTAAACTGCTGCAAAGTGGGGGAAAATAAACTAGTCCAACAGGGTATGAAGTGATATATGTCGATCACTTCTATATGTCGATCATTTATTGAAAACAAATGTATTTTTAATTACATGTATATGTGAATTCTAGTCAGAACGAAACTCACATTCCATTCTGTGGTGAAAAAATCTCCATAATTTATAACGTTCAAAATGTAACATACTTAATATGATAAATGGCTTAAAGTATTATTATTAGAATGGCAAATTACTGAATGTCTTGATGAAAAATTGCAAATCAAAATAATACATGAATTATTGTTGAAGGTAGCTCTTTATACACTTTATTTTGTTGTTGATGTATAAAGGTGCTGTTTCGTTCGTTGTGTATCTGTATTTATTATAAAGTGGAATGTCCGTCTTCAGTCAAAGAAATAAAATGAAAATAACTTTCGAAACGTCGTATTTTGTGTTTATTCCAGCATTGTAAATGTCATATTTTGAGTGATGCTCACAGAATCAATTGGCTGGCATATGCCTCATGATAAAGTACCGATACGACATCATAAATACGTCCCGTTGATTTGCAGTGACGTACCAAAAGGAATGGCCCAAGGTGTACAAAACAATGGGCTGAATTGTCATAAACCCGACTAACATATTTCAGAATATGGAAACGATTTTATCAGAAAATTTGCGCAAAATTGGAATAGTACGGTATATACATAATCACATTTTGGTCAAATATCAAAATTTGTGTATTTTATTGAATTTACTACCTGGTACATGTAGATACTAAAAAAAATCACATAAAAAGCCAATGATTCGATATTCAGATATATTCGGGGTTCTTTTCTTTTCATGAAGCTTTTTCAATACCATTATGAGATATTGTGCAAATCTATAATATTTGTATTGTTTTGACATGTGACATTTGTTTTTCTTGGCATATATCTTCCAGACCTTATCCGAAAATGTTTGTCCTTGATGTAAAGTTCTGAGCCTGGACTATCATTATGATGTAGTGTAAAAGCTAACATTCTATATGTCGGACAGGAGAAAAATACATAGTGAAAAGTTGTTATTCATGCAGATATAGCTCGAGAACAGGGGAAAAAATACAACATAAAGTTTGAAAGTTAACGAGCAAGATTGTTTTGACTTGATGATTTTTTTAAATGAAAATTTATTTTATGCCAAAAAATACTTATTATAGTTATTTTCTTTTAAATGCTCCCACAAGAATCAGCCTCGTACGATGAACTTCACCGAGTCAGACGGTCTTCAGGGGCCATCAGAGGCAACGATGGAGTTGACTAATTATATGGCCATATGAATTCGTGTCCCTGCCAGTTGAAGTGACATTCTCCCAGTAGCCTGTCATCTTTTCGGCGGAGAAGAAGAGCGAACCGTTGTCCACATGAGGCTTGCGCGGTCACTAATGAGATTAGCGTATAAAGAGTCCAGAAGCTTTCAAGTCCCTCCCGACTGAACCACTGATCCAGAAAGCCCCGGGAAACAACCAACCTTCCCTCACTCCCCACTCCGTCGGCAAAGTCCCCCCCCCCCCCCTCCCCCTGCTATTTCGAAGAGTACTGCGCGCCATCAACATCGTCGTCTGCCTTTCCCGCCCAAAAAGAACCGCGGTAATTCAATTATGCATCGCCGCAATGGAAGGGGGAATTATCAAAGAAAAACGTCACCACGTTACTTTGTAGCACCGTGGTGATATGCAAATGTTAATGGCGACTTGTGGGCAAAACGGCTGCGGGTATATACGCAACGGGGGACAGCAGCACACGTTTGGGAGCGACTGAGAAAAGACAACAACGGCAGACGAACTATGTCTCATTTCAGTGTAGCACTAGCTATTATAGTATGGGGTGCAGGGGGGGGGGGGGGGGGTATAATTTTAGAGAAAAAAAAATGGTTGTAAGGAGCGGCCAAAAAGGGAAACATGGGTCGAATTTATGACGGTTTGTTGTGTTTGCCTTTTTTTTGCCCTCAACATCCTTTATATTCTTGCCTTTTATCATCCTCAACTTTTAATTGGAAAAACAGCTTGGGGACACTCCATGGCACAAACACCTCGCGATATATGTCGTCTGCATAACAAAAATACCTACACTGTATAACAAGTAAAGGGGTTAATTCGTTTAACGTGAATAACGTCCCCAGACGTCCCCCAGCGAAGTGTCCAAAGTTTAGTCGCACTTCGTTGGAAAAGTTTGGGTAACTTGTCACGGAGATTAATATGTTTTATAAACAGATAAAGTGCCCAACAAATTTCTTCTGGGTAATCTTATACAGAATATTGTGATATTGATACTTCCAAAATCATCACGAATGTCACAAATATTTTCAAATTCTGTTACATTTTTTGTAATGTTGGAAGAAATACATTTCAAACACGTTTTTATATCAACACTATTAACACTTTCAGAATTATCATAGATGTCATACATTCTCAAATTCTGTTATAATTTTTGTAATGTTGAAAGAAATATTTTTCAAAAACGTTTCTCTCACTTTTGAATACCGGGATATATATATTAATCATATTTACATAGATCCTAAAAGTGACGTGAAATTATGTTGTATCTTGATGATGAATTTGATTTCTATAAAAAATGCGTTATTGTTCCTGGTAGAAGTTCTAACGATATATAAAATCAGTTCCCCGATAGAACGAGGTGTCAGATATACAGCACGCGACATGATGTTGGTTATACGCTCGTGGCGATTCATGTATTAAATAGCCTTATAATTTCAGTTATCTGCTTCATCTTACGTCCCTTTCACTTTTTATAACTCAAAGCAAGTGTCAATATTACCACCTACCGTTTAACCGTATGCCACTTCGATGCGCACAAGGGATAGTGCCCTCTTCCCCCGAATTGCCGCCCACCCGTTCAACCCGACCCCGGACATCATAACTGATTGAGGATGACACTCCCCCATCGTTTGCCGTGACGTAACCATAGTGACACGAAACGCAGACGACATGCTTCTCGGCAGACGACACAACGAACCGTCGCACTCACATATCATTGCGCTTACAAAAAGAGTATCCAGTGAAAATTATCGTGAAAGGTGCTCGACTTGAATGAAGTATTGTGTGGAAATATTGAGATGACATGCAATTCGACACAAAAGATTGCAAGTTTGGTCTATGATGGAAAGAGCGATTTTTCCTGCATCTAAAAAGTAATTCGTAAAAGTGAGAATAAAAATTTATTGCAATTTACCAATAATATATATATTTGGATATGGTGTTAGTAAAATGTAGAAATATACGTTTTCATTTAATTTTTTTGTATTTGACAAATGGATAAGTACGGAGCCCCTGAGGTTACATACCAGATATATTTATTAATCCGTGCGCACGAATTAGTAAACCGTGCGCACGAATTAGTAAACCGTGGCCACGAATTGGTAAACCGTGCGCACGAATTAATGAATATTTTCGGTATGTCACCTCAGGGGCTCCGTAGTAAAGACACGTAAGTTATAAAATATTATATTATTGGAGGTAAAATATTGAATAATGAGATATTATATTGATTTGATGATGATACCTCTATCACTCGTTGTAATGGTAATAACTATGTCCATAAATATAACATAATGTATATATAAACATGGATACATATGAATATTTTGAGAACGATACTTTGGACATTTTATCACGGATTTTCGTGAACGAGCAATGCCAAGGACATGGCAACAAGACGATAATAATCATTTGAGATGATACCATCTGTTATTAATGCATTTACAGGCGATAACAAGGCATAGTTACCCCCATAGCTATTTTTGTCTTCTAGGCCTGTATCGTATTGCATTATAGCATATTTATACCGGATTATCTCACAAGTTATCGCTCAATGGCATACAGCGTTCTTCCAATTTGTTGCGAAGATAACTCCGTTTTGCACTAAGCAATGTAACTCATATAACCTGGAAAGTCATATCAAGTTACAATACGGATTGTTTTGATGTTCGATGAAAAAAATAACAAAATACGACAAAAGAATACACGTGTTGAATAAAACGTCCATATGAATCGATAAAACTATCTAGACTTATACCAGGAGTACACTACTAAGCTATACATAGGAAATTTTGTATTATAAAAAAAAACTAAAAAATAAATATGCCGATGTCATGGAAACAGTACAAGGATACGTTGCGTACAGAGTGGCGTACCGCAGCGTTCTACAGGGACTGTCTGGCAGAGTTCACGGCTATGTTCATCCTCATGTCCGTGCAGAGTGCCCTGCCCGCACCCTGGGGCCGTGACGACATGGGTGGTGTCGTACAGGTAACCATAGCAACTATACTGATGTAGGTACAGAGCGCCCTGCCCGCACCCTGGGGCCGTGACGACATGGGTGGGGTCGTACAGGTAACCATAGCAACTATACTGATGTAGGTACAGGGCGCCCTGCCCACACCCTGGGGCCGTGACGACATGGGTGGGGTCGTACAGGTAACCATAGCAACTATACTGATATAGGTACAGGGCGCCTTGCCCGCACCCTGGGGCCGTGACGACATGGGTGGGGTCGTACAGGTAACAATAGCAACTATACTGATGTTTGTATAGAGCACCCTGCCCGCACCCTGTGGTCGTGATGAAACGGGTGGGGTCGTACAGGTAACCATAGCAACTATACTGATGTAGGTACAGAGCGCCCTGCCCGCACACTGGGGCCTTGACGACATGGGTGGGGTCGTACAGGTAACAATAGCAACTATAATGATGTTTGTATAGAGCACCCTGCCCGCACCCTGGGGTCGTGATGAAACGGGTGGGGTCGTACAGGTAACCATAGCAACTATACTGAGGTGGGTACAGAGCGCACTGCCCGCACACTGGGGCCGTGACGACATGGGTGGGGTCATACAGGTAACCATAGCAACTATACTGATGTCCGTACAGAGCGCCCTGCCAGCACACTGAGGTCATGATGAAACGGGTGGGGCCGTACAGGTAACCATAGCAACTATACTGATGTAGGTACAGAGCGCCCTGCCCGCACACTGGGGCCGTGACGACATGGGTGGGGTCGTACAGGTAACCATAGCAACTATACTGATGTCCGTACAGAGCGCCCTGCCAGCACACTGAGGTCATGATGAAACGGGTGGGGTCGTACAGGTAACAATAGCAACTATACTGATGTCCGTACAGAGCACCCTGCCCGCACCCTGGGGTAGTGATGAAACGGGTGGGGTCGTACAGGTAACCATAGCAACTATACTGATGTCCGTACAGAGCACCCTGCCCGCACCCTGGGGTCTTGATGAAACGGGTGGGGTCGTACAGGTAACAATAGCAACTATACTGATGTCCGTACAGAGCACCCTGCCCGCACCCTGGGGTCGTGATGAAACGGGTGGGGTCGTACAGGTAACCATAGCAACTATACTGATGTAGGTACAGAGCGCCCTGCCCGCACACTGGGGCCGTGACGACATGGGTGGGATCATACAGGTAACCATAGCAACTATACTGATGTCCGTACAGAGCGCCCTGCCCGCACACTGGGGCCGTGACGACATGGGTGGGGTCGTACAGGTAACCATAGCAACTATACTGATGTTTGTATAGAGCACCCTGCCCGCACCCTGGGGTCATGATGAAACGGGTGGGGTCGTACAGGTAACCATAGCAACTATACTGGTGTAAGTACAGGACGCCCTGCCAGCACCCTGGGGTAATGATGAAACGGGTGGGGTCGTACAGGTAACCATAGCAACTATACTGATGTAGGTACAGGACGCCCCGCCAGCACCCTGGGGTCGAGAGGACATGGATGGGGTTGTACAGGTAACCATAGCAGCTATACTGATATCCGTACAGAGCGTCCTGCCCGCACCCTGGGGTCGAGAGGACATGGATGAGGTTGTACAGGTAACCATAGCAACTATACTGATGTAGGTACAGAGCGCCCTGCCAGCACCCCGAGGTCGAGAGGACATGGATGGGGTCGTACAGGTAACCATAGCAACTATACTGATGTAGGTACAGGGCGCCCTGCCAGCACCCTGGGGTCGAGAGGACATGGATGGGGTTGTACAGGTAACCATAGCAACTATACTGATGTAGGTACAGGGCGCCCTGCCCGCACCCTGAGGTCGAGAGGACATGGATGGGGTCGTACAGGTAACCATAGCAACTATACTGATGTAGGTACAGAGCGCCCTGCCAGCACCCTGAGGTCGTGACGACATGGGTGGGGTCATACTGGTAACCTGTATGGTTGTACAGGTAACCATAGCAACTATACTGATGTAGGTACAGGACGCCCTGCCAGCACCCAGAGGTCGAGAGGACATGGATGGGGTCGTACATTTCGTGGACTAACCATAGCAACTATAACTGATATCCGTACAGAGCGTCCTGCCCGCAACCTGGGGCAGTGACGATATTGGTGGGGTTGTACATACATGTAAAAATGCCGGGCAACTATACTGAGGTCCGTACAGATCGTCCTGCCCGCACTCTGCGGCCGTGGCGTCTAATTGGCCGAAAATCTTCCTTGCACTGTGCTCTATTGTTAGGAAACTATTTTTGTAAAAATAATTTTAATACTATAATAATTTTAATAAACCGTTATTTGAGTAATTACCTCACGTACACAAGTTAGAAAATTATTATGGGTGTACATTCTGATTTTGAAAAATTTTCTCGTCGTTTTGTTTTTGTTGTTGCTATTTTTATACATTACAAATTCACTTTATTCCCTCCAGGTAGCCCTGGGCATGATGTCTGTGGTGGGAGCCACGGCTTGGACTCTAGGTGACTTCGGCGGCGCTCACATGAACCCAGCGGTCAGTTTCTCGATGATGCTCCTGGGGAACATCACGGTACTGCGTGCCGTCGTGTACACGGGCATACAGTGTGCCGCGGGCGTAGCCGGTGCCGCTTTCGTGGACTACGTCACGCCTCGGAACCTGTCGGGCACTCTCGCCGCGACGGTCCTGCACCCAGACGTCGAGGTCCATCAGGGAGTCCTCATCGAGGTCTGGCTGACGTTCATCCTTGTTTTGACCGTACACGGCGCGACTAATTTAGCGAGAAAGGGGAACATATACATGCCTACGTTGATCATCGGGATGGCGGTGTTCATCGGGGTCTCCTGTGGGTTTAACTCGACGGGCGGAAGCATGAACCCAGCTAGGACGCTGGGTCCGGCCGTAGCGAGGAGCCTTTGGGATCACCATTGGATCTATTGGGTCGGGCCCCTCAGTGGCAGCGCTCTAGCTACGCTGCTGTACTATGTGGTGTTTGATTTCGTGGACAGTCCTGAACGCCTGAAGAAGCGAAGTGGGGATGATGGTACAATGTTGCAGAATACCTCGCTGGATGCTAAAACTAATGTCGCTGACAATGAACTGCTTCGATCTGCTAAGCTATAATAATGCCCCACAAGCATAGGCCTATACTCATAAAGAAATTCATTAATGAACAAAAGGCATTACTTAATTTATTTTTATTGTCGAGTCCCTAGGTACAAGTAAAAAGTGTATCTCTTACATTACTTTTTTTCATATGAAGTCATACCCTTATAAAAATCACATATCGTTATATATTTTTACGGCTACAATCGTTCAGCTGAGCATGTACTAATGGTATAGGTTAGATATTTTTCGAGCTATAAAATGTTACGGCCACGGTGTCAAGAAGCTCTTAACAATGAGGCTAAATGTTCTTTGTGATAATCATCTTGCGGATTAGTCCTGATGATCCGCAATCATTGTTACCGTTGTCACATTCATCATCACTGATTGCTCTCACACTCTCGGAAATATACTCTAGGTGTATTTATCAAATTCATATCAGATACCGCACTGGACGAGAGAAAAATGCATGTATAACGTGTACCAAATGATGCCATGCACAAAATGTGGAGCCCATTGGGGCCCAAGTACCGTACACTGCTCCCTAATACTACTCGTCCACTGAAAACATACCTTTTAATCCATCTCGCACCTTTTAAATCCACATTGAATATAGAGGAAGGCGCAGGATATGATACTTGGGCCAACATGAGGTTACAAGACAACTGCACTGATAGGCATAAGGTATGGTATTACATATTGATCTTGGGATCTGCCACTCACTGTCAACGGAAGTCAAGTTCAAGGTCACCAAAAGATCCTTCAGGCCTTTTGAGCGATACTCTCACCGAAAATGGATAAGTGTCATCCATTTATAAAGGTAGAAAAAATGTACTGAGTGTATTCTGAGTGAATTTTGGACCATGATATTCCAGGCCTTTTGAGCGACTGAATTTTTTCCATTTCCGCACGCAAGATGAAGAAAGTTAGTGTAAAATTAGCCCAATGGCTAAGAAAAGTTACCAGTGAAATGTACAGTGTTAGACATAGATTTTTTTCCCAGTTAATTGGCTGCTTTGACATATCAATTTGACTAAAAGTCAAATTCAAATTCACCAAAGAGCCACCTGGTGTGACTACATTATATGCTTATACAAACTTATACGTCATCCACAAATATTCTGTCTACATCGGCCAATTTACGTACATCATTCACCTCGAATGTTATCTCGATAATTATCACTATAAATCATCTTAGATCAATTTCAAGGTCACCAAAAGATGCCCCATATGAGACATTATCTATGATTATATTCCAAACTTGAGGTCTACATGTAAATGCAAGTGTTTTAGCCCCAGAGGCCAATTTTTGCACATCATGGCATTTGGGGCCTTTCTAGCCTATGTATCGTGCCTTATGAGAAATTTAAGGCGCTCCATCGTCCAATTAATGAAACATCAAATATCTCAATTGAGATTTCACGTTTTGAAAAAAAAATATAAAAATTAGCCCAAGGGCCAAGAAAGGTTATCGGACAATATATATTTTAGATATTAGCCTTTTGTCCCGCGACCTTGAAAATAGGGCCATTGGTCAATTAAAAGACACGAGAATATTCAGCATATATCAATATCATTTCTAGTATGTCCACAATTGATTCCTAAACTGTAAAGTCGAAAATGATTGAGATATTAGCCATTTTGTGATGTGACCCTGAGAATGAGGTCAGAAGTCAAATTCAAGGTCATGAGAATGTTCAGCATATATCATTTCCTCTATGTTCGCAATTGATTCCTAAGCTGGGAAGTCAATAATACGTGAGATATTAGACATTTTATCATCCGACCTTGAAAAATGAGGTCAAAGGTCAAATTCAAGGTCACCAAAATATTCAGCATATATTTTCTATATGTTCACAGTTGATTCCTAAGCTGTAAAGTCGACAATAAGCGAGAAATTAGCTATTTTGTGCTCTGACCTTGAAAATAAGGCCAAGGTCAAATTCAAGGTCATAAAATATTCAGTGTATATCATTTTCTATATGTCCACATTTGGTTCTCAAGCTATGAAGTCAATAGGGAAGCAAGATATTTGCCATTTGTCCTTTGACCTTGAAAATGAGATCAAAGGTCGAATTCAAGGATAAGGCAATATTTAGCATATATCATTTTCTATATGTTCACAATTGATTCCTAAGTTTTAAAGTCAATAATAAGCGAGATATTAGTCATTTTGTCCTGTGGCCTTGAAATTTAGGTCAAAGGTCAAATTCAAGGTCACGAGAATAAACTGTATATATGATTTCCTACATGTTCATAATTGATTCCTAAGCTGTAAAATCGATGATAAGCGATATATTAGCCATTTTGTCCTGTGATCTTGAAAATTAGGCCAAAGGTCAAATTCAAGGTCACGACAATATTCAGAATATATCATTTCTTATATGTTTACAATTGATTCCTAAGCTGTAAAGTCGATAATAAGCGAGATATTAGCCATTTTGTCCTGTGACCTTGAAAATGAGGTCAAATGTCAAATTCAAGATTATGAGAATAATCAGAATATATCATTTCCTATATGTCCACAATTGATTCCTAATCTCTAATCTCAATATTGAGTGAGATATTTGGAAACATAGCACCAAGGGTGCTGTAGCTTACCGGCAATCATGAGAATTGCACAGAGTATTGATTTTCCAAGATATATTATATTGTTACACTGATCGAAAGATTTTTTTCCTCAATGACATATATTCACAGACTGTCGATTCAAAGGTAACAAATCACATCACGAAGGTACATAGAGAGAATCTTACGCATTTTGAGAATTGTCTGAATAGATGAATAGATCGCAGACCGGCGATTCATCGGCAACGAAACTCATACACATCATGGAGGCACATAAGGAGAATCTTGTACATGATTTTGAGGAAAACTGTCTGAATATATTTTGAGGAAATGGCTAAAAAATTCATCGTTTTTTTCGACGAAAAATTTTGTTTTTCACCTTCCAAGGTCATTACTTAGCCTCTTACTTAGGCCCAATACCTAGGCTCTATCTTGAAGTGTTCTATGAGTTTACTCCGCACAGCTCCCATTATGAGGGAAAAATTGGGTGAAATTTTTAAAAAAAATTTCAATGGCCAATTTTTTTTTTTTGCTGAAAATGGCTCAAAACGAATAGTGACTTGATTTGGGACAAAAAAAATGTTTTTCGCCGACCCATTGAAAAGTCAAAATGGCCGCCACACGCAGACCAACGATTCAATGGCAACGAAACTTATACACGTCATAGAAGTACATGAGAGGAACGTTTTAAAACAAACATTTTAAAACTGATCAGAAAGTTTTTGAGAAAATGGCCACCAAAGTCAAAAATTGACAATTTTTCGTCAAAAATGGCCGCCAGATCTGCAAAAACGATTCAATCAAAAAAAAAATTTAAAACGTCTTTAGATATTGGTCTAAGGTATGTTCTGACAAATTTATGGGGTAATTCATCATACTAAAAAAAAAGTTACAGACCCGGACGAACGACGGACGGACGACAGACGAAAAACCATGATAATAGCATATCGTCCCAAAGGGCCGGTAAGCTGTTAAAACATAACGCTTGAAAAGCAAGGTTTGAATGAAGTCAGTAGGGGCATCTGTTGTTGACCTTGAACTTCAAATTTTGTCATCAGAATATTGCACTCATATAATTTCTTGATGAATTTTTTTCGGTCTTTTTATTTTTTCCAGCGAGTGCACATTTTTGATATTTCATGGAAACCAGTATTTCCCAGGGAAATCAGTATTAATTAAAGAGATTGTGTGTCAAAACTCAAGACAGTAATAAACTTGATACCCATTTATTGGCATGTCTCTCTCACTTAATTTACATACCAGAAGCGAGTGTATTGGTGGCAGTACAAATGTACAAACTTTTGTCACTGTGACATCATTATCATGCATATTCGATATTGATCATCAAACATCTCTGAAGCAATATTGATTCCTGTGACAATGCCTTCACCACTTTCACAGAGCTATAAATTATTTATCACGGTTTCCTGTAAATTTTGGTTGCAATCATTGTACAGATACGTATAGAAAAAGAATATGAATTCACAAAATACTTTTGAAATTGTAACAGTAATCATATTTGATTCCGCTCATATGGCACAAATAGATTGTTCATATATTATTACAATATTACTCATACAAACATATGAAACTTGTTTGGTTAAGAGATTCTTGACGCAGCTTTTACAATTCTTGTTCAAAATAAAAATATACATGTTTTTTCAATAATTCAAACTGCATAATTTTATCATAAGAAATTACATTTATTTTTCCAGATATGTGAAAAGTTTCAGGTAATATATATGCATTTTCCAATAACTATTGAGATTAACCATGATCATACAGTATACAAGTATACATACATTGTACAATAGTAAAGAAAATGTAAAAGTAACCAAAGTTTACCAAGTTATTAATAGATTATATTATAGTTTTTGTTCCCTAAACAGCACCATGGAAATACCACATTCACTGAGCAATCCCAGCTACATCTATACACAGATATATATTTTCATCCATGAATTCTTAATTATACAAAAACAACCAGTCAGTGGAAAATCCCAACTAAAGAGGAAACACTTTCAGGTTTCTACTCTCAAACAAAATATTTTCACCGCTTCTAAACATATTAAAAGAACATTTAGTAATTTGATACCCGAGCTCAAAAAACTCCCTGCAAATGAGTTTCATTAATATACCACCGAATACAAGATAACATACTGATATACCTGATTATATGGTGATATATATAAGTTTCCTAGTACATGTACATCTATAGGCCCTCATGCATACCAGGTATAAATAGCAATATATTTTATTTACATTCATCCGAAGATTAAACATTGGGTTTTAAAATTGATTCAACATAATTCTCAAGATTTTAATTATCACTCATTTTTCATTTATGACTCATTGTGATATAACAAAATTTTTCACGATTCATCATCTACCAAATTTTCATGATACCCAAATCGAGCCAAAACAAATCTAAAACAACATTATGTAGATATATGAAGTTTGTGACATATCAAAATATTGGGTATTTACCTTTGTCTGTTTTAAAATACCAATTTTGAATCTGATAATTCTAATTTTTAAATACAACAGTACCAAACAATCTCAAAATAGTAGCAACAGGTTTCCAAGACACTCAAAGCAAACACTCGTGCATATATGATTGATCTATCGTCGCTGAGACATGATGAATTCTGGGTAATCAATGTAGCCGTCACGATTTGCATCGTCCTCTTCCATAATCAGGTCGATCATATTCGTGAGCTCCACGTCGGGCATCCTCGGCTCATCGGGGCCATCTGAAAAGAGACAAAAATTTTAATTTTTTTTTCATCAATATTTTTTCAAGCTCACTTAGATGTATTAATGATTGTCAAGATATATCCTTATCTAATTTGAGCTTTCCTGGATATAAACAATATTGGTAAATGTAAAGAGAATAGAAAGAAAAATATTACATCTTTCTGGTAACTATTAAGTCACAATTACTCATAACCCATGCACGTATTCATGAGCATAAAGTGTATTTATGACGCAATACTTCAATTTTGCCAGTGAAAGGACCAAGGTACATTAACCACTTCTCACAAAACCAAAGTGGACATGATTGAATTTATCAACTGAAAACTGTCGACATTTTATTCAGTGCTTATCACCATTGCCTTGCAATTTTCTTCCTTCCACCGGTCCGCGAAACGTTTTATTTCCGACCTTACGCACAAATTTCATCTTGCGAGAAATCGTAAGTTTGAGGCTACAGAATGATTTATACTGTAATGAATTGGATTGATAAAGAAAGATGTGCTTGATCAAATTCAATTGGCCATGATTCCACTGAGGCAATGAGCTGTGGGAGTCGAGCAAGAATGAAATACACAGCTGGCCAAGGTGCTCGGGTGCTTCCACCTAGGGACTAACGAAGGAAACATGCCAGACAAAATCAGACTCAGTTGGCAATGATTCATCTTGTTCGCGGTGCTCGGGGAAAAAAACATGGGCCACCAACAGCGATAAATGGCTTGAATCACCAGTTCAGACTACAAAGAAATTTGGTGGCCAGTGCTACTGTATTATTGCTTACGAAGAGAAAATATTTCCTATAAATTTTCTTTCTGACTTTTGTTGGTGTTTTGATATTTTGATATCATATATAATTGATATCTTAATGGGTTTTTTTGTCTGGCAATGATCAAATGAAAGTTTTGAGGCCAAACAAATTTGCAGGCAATCAAGTCAGTTTCACAATCATTCATTGTATCCAAGAATGCAAATGCATAACATGGTGAAATGGCATTCACAAGCAATAACGTGCATGTTGAAACGTCTATAACTCAATATAATTTCCAGTCAAAGTTGTTATTGTGCTGCTGTTGTTGTTGTTGTTGTTTACCTTTGTTGCCATGGTAATGCGTAAGTGCGGAGATGAGTTCTATCCCGTCTAACATGTTGTTGTTATCGTAGTCGTGGACCTTGAAGTAGTGGAAATTCAGTTCGTCGTCAGACAGGTTATCGTCGGCATCCAACACCCCATCATAATGTTCCTTGATGTGGCTGGGGGAAAAGAGTCAGGTAAATCATAATGCACCAGCAAGAAATATATAAACAATGGCTTCTAGGTTCTCTGATGTAAACAGAGAACATTTGATTATCAAACAATTTAAAGTTCGAATGTATATGTACATGTAGGTGACATTAAAGAGCAAAAATTTTCAGCACATATATTTTCAATATGTACATCAAGAGCAAAGATTTTCAGCACATATATTTTCAATATGTACATCAAGAGCAAAGATTTTCAGCACATAACATTCATAATTTGTCAAAAATACTAGTAACAAATGTGACAGATATACTCAATATATGTAAAATACTAGTACATGTCACTATATATTTATACATTTTGTTTAAAAAAAATTGAATATTGCATGTATATGAGATGTTATTTTTCACCATACACATACAACTTCACTCACGATGGATCCTGTACGTGTTTTTTGTCGTGGAGTTTCGGTGTCCCCTGATGACCCTGGTTCATGTTGGCGACCTGGCACTGTACAACTGTTACCATGGCAACCAGCATGGTTATTAAGGAAGCGAACAAATCCATGGCTGTCGCTACAATGGATTCTATGTAAGACTGAGTTGAGCAGCTTGTATTTGGTGGCTATTTCTGCAAAGTAAAAACATACACCAACTTTCAGAAAGGACTGACCGCTAAAAAATATTTTCAGTTCATCAGTTGGCATCTATGATAGAAGATGGGAGGGGAAGTTACATAGAATTTATGGTACCCATGCCAAAAGAAAAGAATCTTCGTATTGTGCAATTACAAATACTAGTAATATACAAAATTGCAAAGGGCTTTAGTGTACATGGTAGAACGTGTTTTTGAGACAACGCATCTAACATGTCTAAAAGAACTGGACATTAATCATAGTATTTTTTTTTTATATTAATTACTAAATGAAATTCTGGATCTTCACTGGGTCCTAAACATCTATATGTGTCCACTTATCACCTGAATATGGACAAGTCACATTTTGAATAACACTCTTCAAGAGTTCAGTTTTTCCTATCACATTTTTTTTACAGCAAATTTATTACATGATCGTTGACAAATAATTATACAAACTCTACATCAATGTACATATTTACACTATACATATCATCTGATCAACATGATCACAAAGTTCTTTCCAGTAACACGATATTATAGCACATGATTGTGACTCACTACACTATATGTGATTTGATGACCAAGTCCCTCAATCAAGTTAGTTTGTGTGTGTAAACAGTGAAATGAATGTACCCCCCAAAAGCTTATGCATTCCAATAAAATTAAAGACTTAGTTCAATTCATTCGGTTCAAGAAGCTTTAGACTTGACCGGGTCCTTGTATTCAGGCAATTTGTCAATGACTTTCCTCGCGATGTCTTTGTATATCTTCGCGTGTGGTCCATCTGGATCTGAGATGACAACAGGACGACCGAAGTCCGAGGTTTCCCGGATAAACCGATTTAATGGCACATCTCCCAAAAGCTCCAAGTTCATTTCCTCCGCAAGTTTCCGAGCCCCATCGTCTCCGAAAATATGTTCCTCGTGGCCACAATTCGGACATTGGAAAACGCTCATGTTCTGGACGAATCCCAAAGTGGGGACGTCAACTTTCTTGAACATTTCCGCCCCGCGACGAGCATCCATCAACGCAATATCCTGCGGTGTCGAGACTATAACCGCACCGTCGATCGGGATGTTCTGCGAGAGCGTTAACTGCGTGTCTCCTGTTCCCGGAGGCATGTCCACGACAAGGTAATCCAGCGGGCCCCATGCGACCGAGCGGAGCATCTGCTGGATCGCGGACATCACCATGAGACCGCGCCAGACAATCGGGTCTTTCTCGCCGGCGAGGAAACCCATTGACATGCACTTGAGGCCGAAGTTGTGCAGTGGAACCATTAGTTTTTTCTCATTGAGAGCCACCGGGCCACTAAGGTTCATCAACTTTGGAACTGATGGACCGTAGACGTCCGCATCTAGAAGCCCCACGTGGCAACTTCGATCATTTGAGTGGATCCCGAGGGCCAAGTTGACTGCCGTTGTTGATTTCCCAACCCCGCCTTTGCCTGAAGCAACGACGATGACCTGTTTGACGCCGGCGATCGGGAACTTCTTCGTCTTTGGCTCTTTCGGTGCACCAGCAGCGGGTTTCTTTTCTTTCATCTGAACGTGCTGGGAGAGGCTCGGGGAAGTGCAGAGACATCTGGTGAGTGACTGTTTTGGCAGGAGCTGCCCTCTAGTGAGTAGTCTGGAGACGATCATCTTGATGAGCATCCTGTAACTGTTATCCGGTGACTGTGCGAAGTTTCTTCCTGAAAGCAGGAGGTGTTCTGAAGTCACTTACATAAAGAGAGGGGCCGAGTTCTTAAGTATGTACATAAGTACATAAGTATGGAACTTTTCACTTGTGACAGAGAAAACCATTCCAGCATTTTCAACAGACAGTAAATCATAACATTCACAAATCGTAGACAAGGTATACAGTACCAAAACATGCACATTTGGTCGATCTTGAATGAAAATTACAACAGCATGTATTTTTTTCCTTTTGCGCTGCAAACATTTCCTTCAGCACAGGGCCGTGTACGGTGTAGTGTTGAGTTTAGGGAACTTTAGCACTGTGGTGTCTGGAGCCGTAGATAACAATTTGCCTTGTGATAATCACTCGTAATTGAAGGTATCACATATACGAGCATGTATACAAGTACAGCATATCCTTTATAGGGGAGCTGATAGACCAAGGTACCAACATTGTGACCAGACCCCGGGGAACCATGCGATCCACATATCCAAGCCCACTGCACCTGTGTTTAGAGTGGTGCGGTCACCGTGGTGTAGGCTACACCTGTGTTGTGCCTTGCAAAATAAAGTATTGAACATAATTATAATACATCTTACGTTAAATTGATGTGACTGGAAGCTCAAAACATATACAAAGTCCACGTTGATTCACGAACATATGGATCGACAACAAAAAGTTTTCTCAACTTTCCAGTGACACATGTCATTGAAATGGTAACAACTCTCAAGATAGTCTCCCGTTTAGTGTGCACTCTAAGCACTTGCTCACACTGCATCGCTCGAGATTCATGCCGAATCCCATCTCTGCTACAACACGCATAGGACTCTGGGAAATATAGGGCGCTACTTTCGGTGTAAACAAACATCTCACGTGTGTTGCCGAGTTGTGACAAACGGTTCACAGGGTCACGCAGTGCAAGGAACCGGCAAAATCGATATGGTTTTCTCGTCATCTTGGCTTTTTTCTCCAGTTTTCCTTCTTCTAGTTTACCTCTCTCGTATTGTATTTGCATTAGTAGTTGATAACATCATGGTCTATATATGGCGGACTAAACTGCATAAACTGGTAGCGCAAGGATACAATATTAAAAATTTTAATGTTATAGGGCAAACACTTGCTTTCATGGGTTGTTCTAACAGTGCATGGTTGGTGCCGTTTCCTTTGTTGTTGGGTGGTTATTATTGAACAGAAATACGAACAGGTTACTATTTCTGCGAATATGAATCCCTGCACTCAGATAACAAGTCAGATAATGGTCTCAGGTCTCTCACGAAGAGTGGCCTCGTGCCCTTCTGGCACTCAGTCACTATTGGCGAGAAACCCTCGTCTTCGTGCATTATCTTAAATACATAAAGTAGGACAGTTGATCAGTAGCCCAGTCCCCCGAGGAGGGTAGCTATTCCAGCCAAAGGTTTAATGTATCATGCCTGACAGAATTCACAGCTTTCATCTCGGAGACTTGAAAGTTTACGGTCTTGGAATGTTTGTACACCTCGATGTAGTGGGGGAAGTTTTCTATTATTATATAATAGGCAAAAAACAAGCCTTTGCATGTTGGCTCAGATATGCACGAAGTCTCAAATGATATGTTTTGGAATGCATCTTCTAATTTCAAGGTTATATTCCAAGGGTTTTTTTTTCATTCTTTCACGTAAGTTTTGCATGTGTACAGTATTTTGAACACCTGTAGTGACCGATAAGCCTTGTGGGACTGGAGGTAATTTGCATGTTTTCTGTATAAATTTATATGATGAGTCAAAGTTGAACCATTTTGACAGCCATGTGGGGCTTTTAGTGTTGAAAAGAGACGTGATCAAGATGTTGATTTTGCTCCCCTGAACTGACGATCTCCAGTTAGATGGCCTGGAGGGTGTGCCGGCCATTGTTTTGGTTGAGGGTGACTTCCTCCCTGGTGATAATTGCATCGACTTCGACACCCCAGCAGAACCAGTCTGTCTCCTGGTGGAGGAATAAGGCAGTGATTGTTATACTGTTTGTGGTTCCTACAGGTTACGTCGGTCTTGGTGTTCGGTGATCTGTTTCTGTAGGTTCCTAGGTATTTGATCAGGCTTTGTTTTTATTGCAAAATGTTGTAATTTACGTTTGTTATACACCCATTGCACTATTGGAAATTCGGTATTATCGCACATTGTTTTTCCCCTAACTTGGCCTTGACATTGCTCAAATTGCTGATTGTCCAGACAACTCGAATAGGATCTGTAGCTCCTTAATACTACTCATCTAACGAGACTCTCAATTGAGTTGTGTTCTCACATTTTAAACCCTAATGAAAACAGAAGACCGAGTTGCACAACACAGGTGTCCCCGGTGTGAGCTATGCATTTGGTAAGTCAATTTTAATGAGTTGCTGAGGTGAGTTGGCACTTTGAGCAATGCCAAGGCCATGTTAGGGGAAACACAAAGGGGCGATAATACCGAATTTCCAATAGTGCAATGGGTGTATTGGAATCATCAATTTGGCTGTATTGGTGGTATTGATACTTGCATCCTAAGTAGGTCACCTAAGCAGTTGGTGTTGCAGTCCTGGCACTTGATGGGGTACACCACTCTGGATCTTTCCAACTTCTTGACCTTGTCTTCTGATGGAATAAGGTGGTTCCTGATGGTGTTGAAGGGTCAAAAGTTTACCGTGACCGCCACCTTCATGATACGTCTACTTATGGCATCCGTCATCAAGATGACGTAGGGCAGAATGATGTTGCCTCTGGTAGCTAACTGTTGTGGTTTCTGGGTACTGTTCAGTCCTTGGGTTTGGTGGCTGTTACCCAAGCCGATTAATGTAGTCTGAGAATGCTGAGGACGTTTTGAAGGTGTTGTATTTCCCGATGTTCTGGAACTATTGTCCGAGCAGGTGGTGTTACATAGGTGGAATAGTGTTTTCATGACCTCATGTTTGTTGAAATGACTGGTTGCCCATGGTGTTTGTCCATGTGAGTCGACTTGTGGTTCATGGTGAAGCTTAGCTTCCCACCTGGTTCACGGGAAAACCTCACATCCAGCATAGCTATGTTGCTCTCAGTTTTCTCTTTCCACATGAACTTGATTACAGGGTGTATAATGTTAATGTGTGTGGTGAAGTCCCCCAAAAACTGAGTCACAGAAGTTACCATTGTGTTGTTGACGTTGTGTTGTCATTATGGTTTGGTCATAGGGGAAAATGCTGATGGCTTTCTGTTCAAAACACTCCATGACATAGTTAGCTATGGCGAGACTAACTGGTGAGTCCATGGCTGCTCCCTCCACCTGTGTGTAGATGCAGCCATCAAACAAAAAGTATGTGGTACTGAGGTATCTTGGATGGCTGACAGGTCAGTGCGATCTGCAGAGTGTTGTCCTTGAATAGTTTGTCATATTTCACATCCAGGCTCTGGTCCTCTGAAACAAACATGACTAGTGCCGTGATATCAAACAATACCAGCATGACTGTGCCGTCAAGTTCACACTGATTCATCTGCTGTGTTGGAATGAGAATAATGATCAGCGAGTGAACACATACACACACACTCATGTTTGTATAGGAAGAGTGACCACTGAGTCATTGCAAGGCCCAGATGTTGAGTTACAACCTGTGCGATACAACACTGACTTAGAAGACTTGATCATCAAGAACAGCACTCTCTCCTTGACATTTTGCCTTTGCTCGCCATTTGATCACCTCTCATCTGATGTGTTGCCAGCCCCTCTCCCAGTGTCATACAGAATCATATAACACACCTCCATATGCCAAAGAGAAAAACTCCTCGGTTCTGTTGGACATACTCACATCTATGAAGCAGGACACAAAACAATCCACAGTCATAGGACATTCCTGATATTTTTCCAAAGTTTCTCCTACTTTGGAAAATCAAAATCTAGGAGGGATGGCGGAAAATAACAAATGGACCCTCAAAAGAAGTATGACATACCTTACAATGATTCTCTGGAAGCGACGTTGAGGTCTTTATGTTATGTCTTTGAGCATCTAAAAATATACCATATTTTTCTTTATTGAATTCCAGAAATTTATTTGTGATAAGAATTGTTAAATTAAAATGTTACTTTGAGCAAAACTCTGGATACATCTTGTATACACACTCGTCAGTCGGATGAGTTGTGCTGCAAGTCCACTATGAGTAAGCTTTACAGAGATTGGCAGGATTCTTTGTGTCAAATCGCATTTATTTCCACAATATTACTTATTTACCTTCTTTTTTTCTCAGAATTTCACAAAAAGCTAGGTGCGCGGGGCGAGAAACAGAAAATTAAACAGGAAAAGCCTTATAATGGCTCACACTTCAACCTAGAGTCAATGTAATGGGCTTCACCGTTTGAGCAATCAAGTTACAGGCATCGGCCTCTGGTGGAGTCCACAAATTGTACCTTTCTCATACCAGAATAGAATAGAATGGTGTACATACCTTGTGACCACATCTCTTCCTTGCGCGATCATGATTTTTCTCAGCACTGAACCTCCCATGTGTCTGGTTGCTAAAAGTATCGTTGCCGTCACCAAAAAAAACAGAGACAAAAACAAGCCTATTAAACCCACTTGTGAATCATGAAAAACTTCTCTCTTGAGAACTTGCCACGAAATGAACCATGTGAAGACAATGAACATCACTCACAACAGACAGAGACAAAGAAAGTTACTCAGCATCGACATCAGCCGAGTCCATGCCATTCCCAAGCCACTGATTTTAAGCAGGTAAATATTCTCAAACATTCACATTTCAGTTTGAGCCAAAATTACCACCGTCATAATTCCATGAAAAATACTTCACAGATGTCGCTTTAAATTTTCTTGATGAAAATTAAATATGTGTTGAAATTAGCCCTAAATACGACCTTTGACCTCTTGTTGACTGTTTTTATTGACGATATTTATAAATTTCAACAGAGGGAATGTTCTCTGTTGACATCTATAAATATCGTCAATAAAAACAGTTTCAGTTTTGTTATGGTTTCATTTTAGTTATTACAACTATTAAATATTTTGTACTTGATTCATGTTTTATAAAATCATTGGTATTTCAAATATATGCGGATGCAGCTATAGTAAAAATAGAGGAAGAAGTTGAATGATTTGGTTAATTCAAGAAAATGTGATTCAAGGAATGGAACTCATGCATGAACCTTCCGCGTTGGTGAGTACAATGAGTTGCCAGCCCATGATACTAAGTGAGCTGGCCGAGCAACCCTGGAAATGCTGGGGTGCTCGTAGGACACATGCATCCAACTGATTAAGCTATTTTATAGTTTTTGTAGTTGTAGCATATAAACTGTCATTCCTAACTTATTTGAATAAATGAACCAGTCCCATGTTTTGGAGTTTGGAGATATTGACCGAGCATCAGTAGGTAAATTGTTTTTCTTTGAAAACTGGAATTATCTAATCTAATTATGTTTTGTTTTTCGCCATGTAAGTTCACTGTTGGGTGGAAGGGCACCGTACGATTATTTATGGAGTATTCATGGAGACTCATAAATGAATGAGCCCATGAGAAGTGGTTGGATCCGGGATATATATTCAGCTAAAAGATCGATAAAACAATGAAGTCCACTTATACTTCTATAATCATACACATCCGAACTTATAATGAGGTTCCTGTTTGCCACCAGGATCGCCACCATGTAATTCGGGTATAGATAAACCATAGAAACAGTCTACTTTGCCATATAATACAAAAACGTAATAATGTTGCAGTAAAATTTTGTCATGTTTGTTTTTGCATAATGCAGACAATGGATATGACGTTTTTTTGTACTTTTTAGGCATAATAGACTGTTCTATAGCCCCAAAAGCACATGGCATCTGCAGGTACCCCATTGCGTTTACAACTATTTGGTCAATTTCTTCCGTGCTAGCACGGCGACAGAGAAAAGCAAATCCGAGACTATCATTTAATCCTTACAATTTTGGAACTCTCCACGAAACGGAAAATTTGATGTTTCCGTACGGTGAAAAATTGTAAACAAAAGTTTTTTTTCGTGAAATAGGAAAAAAGGTACAGAAATAACAGTGTTCACCTTGCAAAAACACTGTATGGACCTCAGTATTTGTGTCTGCAATCTTCAATGTCCCGGAGTACGAAACTCTGCCGCTTTGCGAAAACTATCTCCGAATTCACGGTTGTCACGTGAGCGATAATAGAGCAACAACATATGCATTATAGTGGTAATGTTGAATGATATTGCGTGTACATGGTAAATTAGCCTGGGGCTGTGGAACTAATAAGGATCAGCCTAGGCAAACTATCGAATCTCATCGGAATTCATGTTCCATTGATTCAGTTCATTTCATTTTTTTTCAACGCATATTATATAGATCCATGATGTGTATACATGATGTGCGCGATTTGCCAATTTAACACAATTTCGAAATTGCACAACGAGAATTGCAAATTTTCAAATTGCATATTTATCAATTCAATAGTTCACATTTGTTCACAATACATTAAAGGGAGCTCGAGATAGGCAGCATTTTCAAATCGTATTGCCGATTCCAAAATCACGCTGCGTGATTTGTGAATAGTTCACAGTTGTCATTGTCAAAATGCGCAATACTCATCATTTTCTGATTGCACACCGATTTCGAAATCGGTGCGCGATTCGAAAAATTTGCAAATCACGCAGCGCGATTTCGAAATTGGCCACATTTGCAAATCGCACATTACACATTCATGTGTATCAAGAGATACAGTACCATACAATTACACAATTATATATATATATATATATATTTAGAGATAGTCTGCATTCAATGCATAGGTGAAGACTAGTGGTGTCAAAATACCTATAAACGAATTCAGGTGTTGAAAATTATGTTCACACAACTTATATATTAGACCACTGTTTCAAGTTCCACTCCGACTCGACCACACAATTGACATTATATTTGGCATTAAATATCGTATTGTCAATTGATAGACATTTAGTGTAAGTGCCAGATAGTACCCCAAGCATTCTAGACAGATCTGCAGTAGGGAGAGATTCATCCTGCGAGCAATTCATCGTATCTAGCTTATTCATTACGTAGATTTCCATCATCTCGTGCATGATAGTTTCATAATAAAATTTTTGTAATGAAGTTTTCTGCCTTATATACAATAGGAAAGAATCAATTTGGCAGAAAATTATAATAGGTTCCCATTAAGTATGGGTGAAAATTGGTCATTTCTTTACTCAAGTTATCGTCCAGAAACAAAAACCATTTGGAAAAAATACAATGTGACAACAACCTTCGTCCTTTTTAAGTGTATTATGTTGCACTGTTTGCAAATGACAAGCAACCATGTTATGTAACTTGTTTACTATAAAGTTTGTTGTGAAATTCTCTTTCTCTCATATGTTGCAGATGTCCACCGTGTTACCAAGAGTTGTGTCACAAAATGTGCCAAGGTGCCGAGGAATTCTGGTCTGCAACATGTGCCTGGATATCAGGAGAACAAATCCAGTCTCAACCCAATCAAGACACTTGTCCCAAGCTAGCAAATATAGTTCTCAGCCCGGTAGTTTTCCCCGCTTGACGCATGCTATTTCATCCAGACAGTATAGTGACAAAGTGTCAAGCATCGACAGAGATCCTGGAAAGTTCCATCAGACTATGATCCAGAGACTGACGTCTTTGGAAGATTCCATGCGTTACCATGGCTACTCGACGATCCGGATAGGGTTCTGCATTGTTATTGCAATAGGTGAGCTACACAAATTGACTTACCCCAATAAACACGATGAAATTCCCACTAGCATCCACTTCCCAATCAATACATCGAATAAAGTCGTAAATAAATTCATAAATTTAATTAACAAATTGTTTGTTTCGATATACAAATTCATTTTTAAAATGTTCAACTTGAATATGATAAGTAATTGCAGATACCGATAACATTTTATTCAATCAACATTTAATTATTGTACAAAAAACCAATCCCTTTCTCAAGGTCTGGGAGTGTACATTTTCCGTGAGTACATCCGTGAGAATGTGGCAGACGAGGTGTCCAACGTGGCCACAATGTCGCTGGGGGACTCGGGAGTGAAGATGAAGGTCCAAGAGTTGGCCGTTGCCCTGATCCAGACGATCCTGAACAATCCCGGCATACAGAGCCAGACCGGTCAGTGATAATAATATTGCATGTGTCAAAGAGTGACCACTAGAAAAGTGATGTGCAGTTACTGTAACCATAATGCAGTATATTCGAAATGTTGTGCACTTGTTGCTTTTTTTCTTGAGTGGACTGTACTTACAGTGATCAAATGTTTAACATCAAATAACATATTCTAACACTGTTTCTTATTCCAATGACTATGGTCAGGAATTCCACTTATAACTTTTTGTCTATGAATTTCTCGAAGTCAGTTCAACTTTCTATCTGGAAAGTGTTCCAGTTGTTTGCACATGGTTCCATTCTGCTTTACCAGCCTGGTAACAAAAAGATTTTTTTCAACAGTTCAGTTTCTGGAGGACGTCTTCCAAAATCCAGCAACGAAACAAGCCCTGATATCCTTGCTGTTGCACGTCCTAAATGACCCAGTTGCTCAGTCACAACTCACATCCACGCTAAAGCGAGCTGTCGACACTTCACTGAGTGACAAAAAATTCCGAGCTCAGCTCGCCAGCAACCTCCGCCACCTGCTCCGCGATGAAAGCACGAAACAAGGTCTTCTCGATTTGATATCATACGTTTTCCAAGAAGAATCCATGAAGGAGGAAACTCAGAAATTTTTCAAAGAGGTTCTATCGTCAGAAATGGTGAGGGACGAAGCGTCACGACTCGGGAAGAATACCGTTAAGGATGTCATCGGTGACAGTGATGTGCAGAAAAAAACTGGCGATGCTTTGTGGACTGCTTTCACGTATTCAGTGACTCCAAGAGTTTTTGGAGGGGGAAAAGGCCCAAGCGGTGATAATGATGTTAAAAACATGAATACGAACAGTGACTCTCATAAAGATGGTAAGAGTAAAGAGTTACCTGAAGGGCAGTCATCACATAGTTAATGTTCTGTACATTTATGTATTGCATGGTGATATGGTTATTAAAATGTAATATGTCAGAGTTGTAGACATACAGTGTAGGTGCATACAAAACATGTGTATGTATATAAAACATAATTGCGGCTGAAAACTGCTAGCTTTTTGGTAGTATTGGATATCTTGTGCCAAATGCAGTAAGATTTAGTTACCTTGCAAGCACAAATCCAGGCAGGTACATTCCTTTATTGTGAATCATTCTGTGGAGTTGCATTCTTGAAGCTAAAGGTGTGTTGTTACTGTTGTCATTATTTCAACAAAATTTGTTATTGTTTGTTGATATTTTATTCATGTTTTCAAGTAAACACTTGTTTATTTACTTTTATGTCTTGGTATCAGTTCATTCTATTTGTTGAATCATCAGAGTTGTTGGATCCATACATTGTGGAGTGTTTCGTTATTGGTTTGTAAGAATAAATGTTTTACACAGATTTATTTATTTTCATATGAAATACCTATTTATATTATCATTCAATAATATTTTATCTTCTGTTCTGAATCTCCATTGTTTACGATCTTTTGAAAATGTAGTTATGTCATCAGTATTAAATAATGTGTTCTATTGATATACAAAAATTAATAAAATATAAATGAACAAGATAGTCGTGTATATTTACACATATATCTAACTTCTGACATCTACTTGTGTACTACATGCAGTTTGAATATTACACTAATTTTCCTCGTCTTTTCCCAGTAGTAAAACAATATGTTGAGTAAGATTTCATAAATTCTTCATTTGAAATACAACTTTGATGGCCGTAACTTCAGATGTTTGATGTACAATCACTTGATGAAAACATGCAACTTGGTTGTTATTCGTGCAATGTAGATGTCAAATATTGTATAAAGTGCATATTGGTGAATAATAAATTATTGTCGCTGCACCTTGTCAATATTTAACATAAATAATAACACAGCTAAAATTAGCCAATTTATGTACACTCGTACAAAAAGAACATTTCCTTTGGAAGAAGTGATTGAGTTTTTATGGCACATTATGATTGAAAAAACACATCGCTTGGACTTTATTAGTGGTAGGGCTCATTATGATTGAGTTGATCAAGGATGTTAAAGCTGGAGTGACGCTAAAGTTTCCCAGCGTGACTGTTTAGCTGCAATGCGTCAAGCCTCTCGAACTACTCTGTTTCAAATGCAACACTTAAAAGCAACAATTAATCGAAAATTACAGCACGGTGTGCTCGGGATCTAAGGTCAAACGATCAATGTAGGCCTATCCAAAATATTTTTTTCTCTCAAAATTAACGCATTTTTCTCCAGCTTTGATTTCAGAGTTTCACCAAAGAGCATTGGTACAAGCTCTTTGGTTTCATCCGAACAAATTCTAGTCCGATACACAATGTCCGTCTGCAGTGAAAACACGATTGAATTCTGATTATATTTTTGGTGTAAAGTGTGGTATGTGTGCTATGCCTATAGTCGAACCCTCGAGCTCTAGTTCTAGCCAAGTTTGCAGAATACGACAAGTACAAGTACTGTACGTAGGCTTTATATTCCTATTTTGTATTATCTAAGGTGTGTTGAAAGTATATCTGAATTCAGTGCGATTACTAATACAAAAGGTGATATTGCCTGATTTGCTTCATTTTACTTGAAGCAGATTTGAAAATAATTATTTATTCCACAAGTGGCTTATACGTGTGCAAAAACATAGATCAACTTTGAAGCCCTCATAATAGTTTTAATACTAATTTTTTTATATGTAATTTGAAAATTCGATGATGCACACACAAACAACAACAAATCCATACTGAACTCACATTTTATTCCTAAAAAAAAATGAAATAAATTGCACTATTTGAGTAGTTTGTTCTGGCCACGGAGTTGTCTTCAAGTGATGAAGGCTGGGAACTGTACGCAGACGAAATCTTCGTAATCATCATCCAACAGCTCCCACTGTACGGTCAAGTTCAGCTGTGAAAATATTATTCGTAAAAATATACATTTCATTATAAAGGAATATATTCTACTTGAACCTATTCTCTGTGCTGTTCAAAAATTCTTCTTGAAAATTATAGGTCTTTGTATAATTTTTGTATCATGAATTTAATTGCATCATGCGTATGGTTGCGAAAAAAATCGTTGAACTGAGGGAAACAATTTGACATCTTTAAAATGAAGAGAATAAGTCATCATGTGATGTAATTTAGATAAGTTACCTCATATACAAAGACCGAGATGGGTTTTAACAAAAGTGAAATGAAATTTCAATAAGACTTGACTTGAAATTTGGAAGATACGCTTCATACGCTAATTACAAATTATTATAACAATATCAAACCCAACAACATAAAACATGAACAAAAGCACAGCCGCTTACGTCGGGCAGGACTGGGTCTATGTTGATGGTTTGGTTGTACATCTCCGCCCGGCCGGGCTGTACCGGGCATCTGATCCCCGCCCTACAGGCGTCCGGATCGGGCAGAGGGTACGGCTCCGGGATGCCCTCCTCTATACCCGACAGGTAAGCCGTCAGATGCTTCTTACTCACCGCTTCGAAGTGGAGAGGATTCGGGGGTTACAAAAACATGAACATATTGCGTGTCACGGAAATTAATTCCAAGCAAGATGAAAAGTTATATATTTACTATATAGACACTAATATACATTGACCATATATGGTAACGATAAAGTGATGAAGGGGGTTTCAACGGATGGTTATACATGTACGTGTAAATAAATGAATGTTTTCTTTCAGAAAAAAAAATCCATGCAAAATTCTCTCAACATTTTCCTTTTTTTTTCAAAAACTGTAATGTAATTAATTTCTGGAGCTATTATAATACTACATGTACATAAATGTAACGTAAATTTGATCAGAAATCGATAAACTAATAACACAAGAATGTATGTAAACCACAATAAAAGATCACAAAACTATTTCCCAAAAAATGAATTCATTACAAACTGTGTATAGGTAAACAGATAATGTACTGCATTGTTTACCTCTTCAAAAGTGATAGACAAAAGCATATGACCGCTTTTCCTCTTGTCTATTGTCACTTACATTGGACACTAGCCAAAATTGGGCAATAGCAGTTCACGAGTAGTCATACAACGATATATTTTTATTGAAATATACAATGTATTTGATCTTTATATTGTCATTATATTTATACACTTTTTTTTATAATTATACGAACTTGGACAAACTGAAATGAAATCATCGTAATTATTAAGTCACGCAAAGCATGCAATATATTTTCAATATACAATATTTGTACGTGTATATCGTTGTACATACTTGGTACAAACTTGATGGATATGTGTACATCGCTCATGTGTACGAGAGGGCAGGGTTCACTCGGGCACGGCGTCACATCCGTGTACAGGACTTGTGTACCTTCCGTACCTGGGCGGGTCGTACAAAATCCATGGGTGTGTTGAAGTGTCAATATGAAATATTAGCGTGATAGCATTGAAATTCATTATTTCACGAAGCACGTTTTGTTGTTTATAAATTTATTATTCGAGAAGTAATGAAACAAATAATAATTTGAAGCAATGCTTTTCAATTAAATTTAAATTGCATAATATATTCCATAAAATTTAATATATCACCTTCTGCATATTACATGGTAGCCGTTTGAATATTAAATGCGGTTCAACTTAAAATCACATTTCAATTTATCTCGTGTGATCATAAATGCATACATCATTTAAAATAATTACATATCAGCCAAAAACTTCGAGGAAAAAGCTTACCGCAATCCTTGAATTTGACATGTCGTGCGTCGGAAACTGAAACCGCTAAAACCACAAATGTTGATATATACATATAAAACAGCATTTTTTCCTATATTATGTCGCTTAGAGTCTAAATGTAAGTAAATGTTTACTGTCGACCACAGGGGGTCTGCCTGTATCTATATTTGTTATATTTACCGACCTCGGGATTTTGATCAAAGTCTCACACCGATAAGACATGTATTCTGAAGTGTTTGTGGCATACAATATAGCCACAACATACACGCGTTCTTGTTATTTAATATATATACAGGTAGTGCATGTCATAAAATACAAGCGTTGATTTATGCTGGGCGCCGCATACTTTGCGGTTTTCTTTCTTTTTTTGCCGTTCGTCAGTCATAATCACGCGACAAAAAGCACAAACAAAAGCTGACATAATTCAATGCCCATTCAGAAAAAAGGACCAAACAACAACCAATTGTATATATCGTTCTAATAAATTACACCTATCAAATTAGCCTGTCAGCGTGATATATTTCATGTCATACGTTTAACTCTAATGACCGAACATTCGGTTGCGTTTTAATACTTCGACACAATATTATAAATACGAATATGACACTTTATATATTTTTGCTTCTAACTTATATCTGTTTATGTCGAGTCGACACAAAAATTGCAAATGACATGTACATGATAGATTCCAAAGTATTGGATTTTGTTGTGTCTTTCTTGGTAATCTATCTCTTCGCGATTTTGAACTGTGATTTTGTTACAGCATACCTGAACGTATTTCTCCAGAATCATACATTTATATACTTATTACATGTACATATAAACATAATAATAATAGTAATAATAATAATAATAATAACCGGCTCGTATATAGCGCTTTATCAACGTTACACACATTATCGAAGCGCTTCACAATTTGGAATTTAGTCCTCTGAGAGTGGTCACTGCCAGGGTACATGTCGTTCTCAGAGAGGTCTTTTAAATACCAGATCAGTTATATTTGATTGTGTTTAGGGCCAAAAAAAACTGTCGTATTCTACAGTGTGTTACGGCCAATGAAACCCAGTTATCAACTAATTTCAAACTGCCTATTACACTGTTCGCTTGAACAGTGGCAGACAAAAATGATTGATCACATGCAAAAAGACGACAAAATGCAAAAAAAAAAAAATACAAAACTGACGCGCGTACGCAAATCTCAAGCGTTCGTCCTGTTCAAATTTAAATTGTCTGTATCTTCCTTGCTCCTGTGTCTCGCGAGCTTGATTTATATAAGTTGTCAGCGTGTCGAAGGTCCCATTTTGCAAATGAAGTCCCTCCCTGCATGCAACTGCGGTTTCAAGCGTCTCTGCAAGAAAAAAAAAAACTACACCCAAAAACGCGACGCGCGTGAAACCACATGCAATCTGCGCGCGAAAAGGGCAATAAAAAAATCGAAAAAGCCGAGAAAAGTCTTTGTTATAACAGACACCAGTTTAAAAACTGAACAGCACCAGTGATATGTGAGTATATGAGCAATGAGCGAATTTGGAACAGACAACGTTTTACTTCAACAAGACCATGGCTCGCAGCTGGCACAGGAGTCAGACTAACTGCACAATTTATCACGATGTCCTGGGCTTTCTGTAATTAAATACTAATAAAAACGTATAAATGACACTAAGTATATTTTACACATCACTCAGGGTAAATCGTGCATTTTCACACGTGAAAATTAACACAAGAACGCCGTGCGAATTATATCAATCAAACTGTCATCGAGGTTACAAACATGTACATTATATTGTAGACATAACGTTGTAAAAAAAAAAGATTGCTCGAAAAGTTACCATGCGAAATATCCGTAGTGGCTTGTCAAAATGGAATTAAAATGGTCGGCTCGTAAACATTTTTCTTTCAGTACTGCTTAATAATCTTTCTATAATATATGTAAATATTAATTTCTTGCTAATATATACATTCTACTTAGTGAAAGGTTATGTTGTTGCTATTACGCAAAGATGAGATAATGTTCAAATAAATAAAACTCAAATCCAAAATTCGGATAAATGAATGAACTCGGAAGGCATCGTCGTAACATCCTGTTTATTGTTTTGAAACAATTGTATACACTAACACTATGATATATATACACGCCGTAATTTTTTATACAGGTGTTGGATCCTGTCTCTGACAGAAATACAAATAAATAATTATAATAATATATATATGTATAATGTAGATTTATAACCTTTGAGCATTCATGAAAAAAATTAACAACCAGTAACTGTCAAGTTGCTAAAAATTCACTAAACTGAAAATACGTTGAATAGCCTATATAATTTGATCAGCTTAAAAATTAAATTATTTACCAAGTATCAATAATAAATCAGTCATTATTCGTATTTTTATCACTCAAATATGTTAGGTTTATTTTACCCATTACAATACGTTTTTTACCCCATGTTTCCTTATACACGTAACTATATACACAACATTAGTACGAATCTGCATAAAACGGTTAATTAAGTATTTTGTTTGTGGCACTGTTATTTCACATAAATAAATATTGAGCAAAATTGTGCATCAGAAGTTTGAATGCACGTTCACAGACACGTTCGATATATTACATGGATATTTCCCCCAAAATGATGCGAGTAAATTTACCTAAAAATGGATACTTGGCGATATGAAGTTATCAGAAATATATGACATACGTGTAACACTGGTTGCAAATTTGCGCACAGATATGAATACTTTGGTTGATGTGCTTGAAAAAAGGAAATTAAATCTAGGCATCCAGTTTTACCGCATTATTCAAAACCAAAATTAATTTTCGTATAACAAATATTAATTTTTGTTTCACGATTTCCTTCTTCTGGAAAAATTTGGAATCGCCCCAGAGATGAAGAACTAAAACCCAGGTTCAGCAGGAGGTCTAGAATTAATATGGCGTATGAATACATCGGTTTTCCTGCCATGGTCACCGCGCGCATGAATACATCATGTACACGTAGGTCATATGACCTTGTAAACCGCACCTATTATTGAATCTGATCATATTTCTCACTATCCCCATTGTACGTGTTATGTATTCGTTGAAATACTGGACGTAAAATACTTCTCGAACAAAAAATACCGATACATTACAAATATATATACACTCACATTTAGATCTCAAAATACTTATGAAAACTAAATATATTCGTTTCCGAATTGAAATCTAATTCCCAGACTTTAAATGTATGTGTGGTATTTCAAAAATCCGTCCTATCTATTTTTATAAAGCATCTGTCAAAAATAAACATAAATTACATAATATTCACATGCATAGAAAAAAACCCATGCACATGTTACAACGTAGCCACGTGAAAATTTTCTCCGTTTTTGTGTGTTCTTGGAACTAGAAATTTACCATTTTTACCCATCGAAGTATCAGTTTTGCAGACGGTGTTCTTCCATCCTTAGGAATCTAGGCGACAACATCCGAATTACAGTTTGGCTATCAATTTCACAAGCTTCCGAGAATGGACGTAACTTTCGTCGCGAAATTCCATTCCTTGGATTCCACCGATGGGAAACTATATTTTTTTCCCTTTGATATTTTTTTAATATACAAGTATGTACCAAGTAATTATTCAGCGATTATTTTCCACCGAACTAATCCAGGTCCCGATACGGTATCCTTTTACATGCAATACTCCGCTGCTGGGTTTGACATAAAAATAGTTGCGTTGTCATAAATATTTGCAACTTGTGAAATATAGCTGCGACGTTCCGAATTGCGGGCTCCTTTGGTCACGTGCAAATTCCTCATGCCAAAACGTTCGTGATAATAAAATATGGACGGATTATTAGTAGATCCTGTGCGTTACTTCTATAGCAACGTCAATTTCCTAGTACATTCATAAATAGCAAAATCCGAGCTGCACGCTGGACACCAAAAATCCTAAAAACTTGCCGGGGTTTTCGTTCCCTTTGATGTTGATTCTTGACGAGGAAGTTTGAAAACAAGTTCGACAGTTGACGTCATGAGTCCTCCTCTTCATCCTCCTCCTCCTCCTCATCATCATCATCATCATCGTCAGCCTCATTCGTGGTCGTGTCGCTCTCCTCTTCACTCTCAGTTTCCATGGCAACATCCAACGACGCCGACGCCCCCTCCATGGCTTCGTTTCTAGGTCCACTTTCAGAGCTGGTGAGCGGGCAGCTGGATCTGTGCTCGTCCAGTAACTGGGTCAGCTGGTCTCTCTCCTGCGACAGGGAACGTATCTCCTGCCTCAGGGACGTATTCGACGCTTGCAGCTTCCTGTATTCCTGGAAAACGCGCCACCCAAATTTATGCAGATACACTGAGTTTCAGGCATGCGAACATCACACAAGTTTTGTAAAACCACATAAACAATCAAAACCAGATGTCCAAACTCGTTTAATATAACGACCAGAACGAGATACACCCACCCAAAGTCACTGCAATTTCCCCCAAAACTGTTCACGAGTTTTAACCACAAAATGGTTGGCAAGCCGGAAATTATATTTCTCTTATCGGAAGACACGACCCAGGCTTCTATTATTATATTCCGGGCCCATTTACATTTGCATGTACATAATAACGATTTCCGCTTTGAAGCGCAGTGAAGTGCATGTAATTATACACACACTTCGATATTGAAATATGACATTAATTTATTACTGCCATATGTTGTGAAATAATCTGTCAACCACGCTTTGTGGAATCTATTTCATAGGCAGTTTCCAAATCGTACAATCAAGAATGGAAGAGCTTTCATCTCCATACATGTACCTGAACTACAGTGTCGGCTGCATCTTTCTTCTTCTGTCGACATTTCTGCGCAGCTCTTCTATTCTGTTCACGCCGTCTTTCCTTCTTCGCCAGCTCATGGGGCGTCAACTGTCAAAATCGAAAACATACAGCAAATTTGTTGTGGACCTTCTCAAAACCCGAGCAATGTCATCGTGACTACACATCTAGACACTACAATCTGACACAGTGAATTTCGAATTCTTCGGGGGAGGGGGGGGGGGGGTATTCTGAGTGGGGTCAAAACAAACCTGTCTTTTGGAATGTTGTTGGGAGCTATCTTCCTGGTCTTCGCCACTCAGACTTCCATGCCTGCGTCGTATCGCCTGTGATAGTTTCTCCCGCACGGAAACACTTGCTCCAGGCGAGGGTTCACTGCTCGTCCACGACGCCCCTGCAGAGGGCGAAGCTTCACTGCTGAGTGGACGCTGACCTATCGTGGCCTTAGGCGCAGCTGGTGAAGCATCACTGCTGAGCCTTGAAGCGGAAGACACTTGACTGATGCCATGACCTATCGTGGCCTTAGGCCCTGCTGGCGAAGTATCACTGCTGAGCCTTGAAGCGGAAGACACTTGACTGATGCCAACTCGCTGAGCACTGACTGGGGACGGCTCTCCAGCTGCTGGCTTTGATGTCGTCGACAACCTGGGAGCAGCTGGGGAGGTATCACCAGCGAGTCTAGATGTGGATGGTAGCGGCGAATGGACACTTCCAGTCTGTCTCGACAGTTGTTCAACTGGAGACTGCTCGCCACTCAGCCTTGATGCAGAAGAGAAAGGAGACGATTGGCTTTCAGAGTGCCTCGTCTTTGCCGCTGGTGATGCTTCGCCGCTCAGTCTAGAAGTTGATATCTTCCTGTCGCGAGACATTTTTGGTGCAGGTGGCGCTTCCCCGCTTTGCGAAGTCCTCTTTGGACGTCCTCGAAACTTTGATGGTGGAAGGTTCGGGGAACTCTCTCCGCTGATCCTACCAGCTTGTCCTGGATGTGGTCCTCGACTAGAAATCCGCTTTGGAAGCTGATCCCCACCCATAAGTCTTAGCTCTTTTGGAGCGGGGGACCCCTCGCCACAACGCTGCGATATACGTGCATGATGCAACAGTGACAACGACTCTGCCGATGAAGGGGATGTCAAAGGCGATTGCAGGGGCACGTTAGGTGATTGTGTACTTGTCCCAGTGAGTGTGCTTTGCTGAGGAGGAAACAAAAACACTTTCGGGGAAGTGGACCTACCGGAGATTGGTTTAGCTGCACTACCAGAAGCTTGTGTCATGATTGCTGGGCTTTGTGGAAGCATGGTTGGGTTCTGTTGAGGTCTTTGAGCAGCAGGGACAAAGGCAGGTGAGTCGGGCATTGCATACTGCACGATGGTGCCTCTCAAAGCCTTCAGGTGACTGTAAGAAGTAGGCGTTTGTCCAGTTTGTGTAGTCTGCCTAGGAACACTTCCCGTTGATGAAGAAGGTTGTGAAGAATGACTTGTGACAACACATTCTTGCATAAGAGCACGTGCAGGATTGGGAACACGATGGACCATGCTGGTTGCAGTTCCAGGTTGAAAGCTGGATAACATCGATGACATGGTGGATGACTCGACAATACTTTGGTGCTGTGGGGGGAGACACGATGAAGCTTGCACGTCTTGCTGTGTATGACTCCTTGCATGGTGAATCGTTGTTGATTCGACTGGAAAGAGTTTTTGCCCCATGGGCGCCCCCATCGCCTGATCCTGAGTGTTGAGTGCCTCGCCAGCAATGCCACTACCCTGAGCTCCAAGTGGTTGATCAGACCTGAGAACATTGTTGAGGACATCCTCTGCTATCGTCGACATGCCAGATGTCGTATCGACTGGAAGACTGGAATGGATATCAGTTGCCTGCCCTAGGCAGGTGGATGAATGCTGCGCTGAATGACGAAGCGTCTCTGTAGAACCCGGCTCTACATGTAGCCAGGATGATTGCAAATCCTCTGATCCCTGTCGCTGGGGGATAGAAGAATATTGTGGATGGAACGACATGTCTCCAGTACTTTGAAGTTGGGTGCTGTATCCTTGATGAGAAGTCCCAAGACCAGGAGTGTCCAAGCTTGCAATGTTTGACTGCAGAGGTTGGTCTGCTACAGACCCAGTCCAACCAACATGCTGCTGTTGAGTCAACTCAGGATGAACAACCTCTCTCCCGCCAGGCAAACTGCACGTCCCATGACTTGGCCCTGGATGGACTACCATCTGCATGGCTTGGCTATCGTATGAGGTCGAACAGGAACTTTGCTGACTGTCTTGCAATGTTGGCAACTGCTGCTCCTGCTGCAGATGCTGAAATGTCGTCGGTTGTCCCTGTATATGTGAAGGATGTCCATGCTTGGGAATCCTAAACTCCTGTTGGGGGAACTGCTGTCTCTGTTGTGGGATCTGGAGCGTTATGTTTTGAGTCTGACGAGGCAACGGCTGTTGCTGCTGTTCATGGATTTGTTGAGCTTGTGCAAGCAGCTGGTGAGCTTGTCTTTGCTCGATCAACTGTGGTTGCTGTGGTTGATATTGGGGTTGCTGTATTTGTTGTGAAACGTGTTGGGGTGGAATATGCTGCTGTTGTTGGATAGTGTGTTGACTCTGTTGAGAAACTTGATGACTTAACTGAACTAACTGTTGGTCTTGTGGATGCATTAGCTGCCCATGTTGATGATGCCCCAACGCTTGCGTTTGCGGAGGCAGATGTTGCCACTGTTGCTGCTGTTCAAACTGACTTGGCTGATGTTGAACCTGAGAGGAGGACTGACCAAGAGGAGGCCCATGCGAAGGAGGCAACGCTACTTGAGGTCGTCCAACTGACAGCGGCTCACCTCCGCCTGGTTGGATAGTCACCCAAGCATCGGCCGATGTCGTCCCAAGACCAGGTAAGACATCCGCTGACGTTGGTACGGCAGGCGCAGCTCTCAGAGAGGATGTCAGCTGGGAGAGCACCTCGTCGTCCTGTAGCAGCTGGTTCACGATCAAGTTCAGTGTAGCCGTGCTGCTCCCACCATCTGAACTGTCACCCACCGGGTCTGATCCGCGTCCCTCGGCCATGGTTCTCGGCGACTGCACACCGGCCAACAGACGTCACCACCAAAACCTGTAAGAACGTCAGGAGAATGTGTCATTAGTAAAGGGGGTTCAACATTGGCGCCATGAGTTCCTCGCACAATGGAGGTGCCCGGATTCGCAAGGAATTTTTTTTTTTTTGTTATTCTTGGCAGCACGGTCCATTTAGTGCCAGGAACTCTCACTTCCGTTTCCGTCGTCTACACACGATGTTCGGTCTGTCTCATGCTTCTACTTTTAAACTTTTCTTTGTTTCAAATTTGTTTTTCGCTATCATCTGTTTATTTTTTCCCTATTCCACAACGAATGTTCAATTTTAGTTGGAAGGATCGAGATAACAAAATATAAGTCCAAGAAGAATAGCATTCCAAACTGAAGAGACATTATCACCTCTGCTTCCGCTGAATGTGGCTTGGATCCATGTCGGAACATACCCGTCCAAATCCAACAAGTTTTCCAGCAATTTATCCACATTGAAAAGACAAAACAAATACTCTCCTTTAGGTTAGGACAGGCTGCTTTTTCGGACAAGAAGACGCCAAACTATGAAAGATGTGGCATTATTATTTCGGGTTAGTTTATTATGTGCACGCCGGTTTATTGATTTCGTGCTGTTTTTCCAGTGCTTACTAATGGTATGACTCACTGGACACTGGTACAATTGGCAGGAGGAAGTCTAAACTTATTACTGCTTGTAACGTGAGATTCTGGCTGTAACGTTTAGCAGGAACCAGAAATTATTTACCGGTCATTATTTTCCAACATATCGCCTATTATTCAAGACGGTTATATACTAATTTATTGAATGGCAAACATTTATAGGAAATCGCACGGTCTGCCTGCTCTGCAATCATCAAATCGCAACAACGACTCGAAAATCATGAACACATTTGTTTCATTGACTACCAAGTTCCAGGAATCCATTGCAATGTATCTCTCTCGACGTGGAACATAGATCATCTCGCATCTGTAATCACTTAGAGAGGCGTAATGGTTTTCTTCGGTATGGTAGACCTTACAGGTGGTCCCGCAAATATTTGGACATATAAGGGACACGCGATGAAGGGTACCCCTCACCCCCAGTAAATAGCTCATTCATAATGATTTGGCGTTACCCCCAATATATCAGACTCTTGCCATGGGAGGGGGCGAATTGCTATTGAAGCACCAGACCGTATCCCGGGGCGAAATTGGGGCTATCCGTATTACATAATTACCAGGTAATATCACCAACTATTTCTTTCGCTTACAGGGTGTTATCCAGTGTTGATGCATGGGGTTCCTTCCAGCACGTCCAAGGTGCAGAGGGAACGAGCAAAGTGGATAAAAACCGATTGGATTCCTTGTATTTCTCTTCGAGGAAGTGGTTGGAATTTTGTGGCCAACTTTTTGTTTCTATCCCCGGCGCTGTCCTACATTTTTTTCTCTCGATTTCACCCAAAGTTCTACAACTTGTGCATGACCAGTAGCTGTTGGGGGGCTAGGTATGCGCGATCTAGAGACAACACTGGGGCCTGTGGCACCCGAAACGGGCGGAGAAGAACAGTTTCTTCTCGCAGATCATGGCATGCAACAGCAGCAAACTCTAGCTGTCTAGCTCTCTCGCGCTGAGTCACCAATATTTGTGTCCTGACCGAATGGTATATTTTTAAAAACTCGGCAGATCGGCCCCACTTCGCTGTGCAAACGTGCAAGCCTGCATCGCTCCCGACTGCACATTTGCTCCCAGCCCAATCCCCCCCCCCAGCCTGCACCCCCCCCCCCCCTAAATAACCAAGGTGTTTCCTAGGGCCCTAAAACAAACCCTTATCCATGGACATATAATGTTTCCATGGATGCATCCATGCAGGTTCCCCTTGCTCCTAGACGATAGATGCGCATGCAAGCGAGCGATGGACATTCTTGTTTTGACTCCTAATAGCATAACTAGCTCTATCTACTCCCTCCGTCATTTTTTTCTACCTAACCTAACGCCGTTATGTTTTGTTGTATTCGCGGCGATTAGTCACCAATCGCTATATATTCACACCACGGTGTTTTTTGTGGGAGGGAAATTGAAGGGGGGTCATTGGTTGCGAGTTATCAAAGTTCTCCGAGAGCATACTGGTGTAGAGAGAGATGTATGTAGCTCTCTATATAGGCAGTAAATTACGTGGAGTTCGCTTGCTTTGATGCAGCATCTGTTCATGTTTATCTAGGGTGCTAATTGAATGAGAACAAATAAACGGAGGTCATGTGTATTCCAGCATATATATATAGGCCCCTACATCTCATATCGTCACGCATTGGTCATAATAAGGATTAATTTTGCTATGTATATCGTTGCTACAGCCTCGACATTATTAATTAATTTATACATTCCCAAATCAAGCTATATATATGAGATAATCTCTTGTAGCCCAAATAGTGAGGCAAAACATAAACAATAAACAATGTTTTTCCACAAAATTTGAAAAAACTTTGAGTAATTAAAAAGCCAGGAATTGTGAATCGAACAACACGAGTCACGTGGAACATTCCTCATTGGGGTATGATTAATCGCAAAACTGATAACAGGAGTTCGCGTTCGGCAAGGTCATTCCGGCTGTTGTTGATTCTAATATAAATTCTGGGAGGCAGCAAAAGTTGTTTTTGGAAATGATGAAAAGTACCCCCCCCCCCCCCCCTCTCCTCTCTCGCTCTCTCTCTCTCTCTCTCTCTCTCTCTCTCTCTCTCTGGAATAGCTCAATGTTACAACGCATCCACACAAATGAATTGTCCAGGCAATAACTAGGCGAACTATTTGTGCAATCAACGCCGTATTTTCAGTTCCACGTTAATTCGATGTCACCAGGTACACCGACTCTGTCAGCAGCCATCATCGGTTCCGCGAACTGGACCCGTCATAAAATCCGTCTCTATTTTTCCCCCTTTGCACCCAGATATAACCGGTTGAAGACAGTTTTAATTTGATTTTTAGTTATTTTTTATGGCACCCCGAGGATTGCTCATTTAGCTAATCCATTAATCAGAATGGGGGTTGTGAGCTGGACATAGATTCATACGGTGGGTACATGACACATGTATCTGCCGAAAGTAAAGAAAAGTGGAAAGAAACACGTCAACAACTTGTTTTTCAAGTTGCAGGGACATCACCCCTATTGACATATTCCATGGGACAAGTGCTTTCGGCGAAAACGCCGGTCAATATCGAAATGCAACCGACGAATTCCCGCGACGTCGCACGCTTTGCTTCACTCCCCAGCGAGCGAGCGACACCGTCGCATACGTGTACACGGGGTGTATGTGCGTCGCAACCGCTCATCAATGTGAGAGAAGAAGGACGCTCCCGCGGGATTTATGCGTCTGGGGTGCGGCTGTGGCCTTGGGGGGTCCAAAGTTCGCTTGTCGGTCACCTACAAATCGTGTATTAACCTGCGACTGCCACATTCTTTCTCGTCAAAACTGAAGTAGCATATTATTGTCACCGGTTGTCGACATTTCGCTTCGCAATCTCACCCCTTATGCACTACCCCCCCCTCCCCCCCCCCCCCCCCCCGCAGTGCTTGAGGGGCCTACGTGATGACGTAGCAAGCGTTGTAGCCAATAGCGAGAATTCAAGGGAAGCCCACGCAAATCACGATTGTAATCCCCCCCCCAACAATCCCAATGTGTGTATCGTATGGTACTCGCATGTAATCGGACATCAACAACTTGAACAATTTTTCGGTCCGAAGTACACTTCCCCGTCAGTTATATTTATTGTCCGGCGTTTAATGTCGAAAAGTGCGGTGATTTTAATTCGAAATTTTGAACGACGAAATATCCATGCATATGTTGTGACCATTGCTATACTGCAGGCCGTGGCATGCATCTTTGAATTATGACCCGTTGTCCATAAACTGCGTCACATTTCATTTTATGGGGTTTCGTTTCTAAGAAGTGATTATAAATATGCCATTCGATAATATATGGTTGTTGTCTTTTATTGTCTAATCCACGTACGAGTGCATCTAATTCCTATTGCACATAAACCCGACACAATCAGATACCATCAGAAATAAGATATCATGCACGGAGAGCGCATATCGGAATTCATACAAATAAGCCTAATGTAGTGCCTCATTCCGGAAAATACATGATTGCAAACGCTAAATATCGACCTTGAAACTTGAAAGCCCTTCTCTTACTTAGTATACCAAAGAGCGACCTATTTGAGGGCGTTGCGTGTGCGCGATATCATTTCGCAACTAAAATTGACCAGCGCGCCAATTTATAAGATATCGATTTGGTCAGGCCAAGAATGTATGTAGATACCCGCCCAATATAATAATAACTTACATCCAAATGCACACATGCATGAATAATAATGGTCATTCTCTAAACGCGAAATAAACCAAATTTCTGTAGTGTAGTTTGATATATTCCGATGCTGAGGTGAACATAAATTTGGTTTTAAAGTCCATCGGTTTAGTTCAGATTATCCAGTTTGATTAAATTGCAAACGATACAGGCCTATACATGTGTCATTATCCTTGTAACACAATGCGAGATGACTGCACATTTTAGTTGGCAGCTTATGCTTTAAATTAATAGCCAAATCAATTTTGTCATGCGAATTAATAACTGCTATATGACTCATCCCCCGAAAATTAGCATGCATATAGGCCTACTATAGTACTGTACGTTGAAATAATAGATAAACATAATGTGCCACAGTTTTCACACGTGCACTCAGTAAGTTGACTGATCTTCAGACACAACAAGCCATTCGTGGTGTAGCCTACTCTGTCTTCTTGTCTATTCAATTTAGTATTAAAACGACAGCTATTAATTTGAAATACAAATCAAAATACAATGTGGCTAAGACTACATTTGTTTCGCTAATACATGATATTATTATTATTATTATACCGACTGCGATGTATTGAACAAAACCCATTTGGCATGCATAACTGAACTAGAGAGATTACCTGTAAAACGATGTGTAATTTAAATTCCCTTGTGGTCAACTGAAAGTTATATATCTGAGAGCTATATTTATTCTCGAGAAATCACAGTCTTCATCGTTTTTCTTTTGTAACTTCTGAACTCTGCAAACAGAATTGCGACCGCAATGTCGCTGTTTTTTTTTTTTCTTCGTTTCCTGACTCAATTATACATGTTCATTTCATTGTGGTTGCGATATATGCAGTATAGGCTACATAATATAACTATATTGAACCTGGGCCTAAAAGTGAACCGATATTGCCCACGACTCATACCTGTATTTGTTCTTCAACTGTCACGTTTGCATGCAGGGAGAACTGCACTTACTGAAAATATTTCCGACGCAGGTCACTAGACTCCAGCGGATAGCGGAGAATGGGGGTGTGGTAACGTCATATTTACATCCACATGTATATGATCCGACAGAACCATGTACCGCATTTCCGTGAAACCATGCATGCATTGCACGAATGAAAACCACGTGAAAATGCGCGTTTAAATATTAAATAGCAATATAATTTACGCAGTGTCAGGTTTAATTGTCATGGAATATGTAAAATATACAAAATTTGAATCTTGGTGAACACATTGATGATAACTGTCTATATGGACAACATTATAATTCACGAGTAAACTTTCAGGGCGTAGATTTAGACATGCACTTTTTGCCGTTAAGGTAAATTTAGATGAGAAAACCCCCGAAGTGTATGACGGATCGAAAGTATATCGCCTGCATGACAAATGTGTCGCTCACCTTTCGGTCACCATTGCCAGCAGTCGGTCTTCCTTAAACCTCGTGGATGGCTCGTCGAGGTCAACCCATCCTCGGTCGTTAATCCAAGCGGTAAAGAATTTATCCGAAGTGCGTGCAAACAACAATAACAACAACAGCACACAGCCTTCCAACAAGAGTATATCCATGGGGAATTTTTGACTATCATTAACAATCAGTGGTTTTGTCCGTTCGTAATTTCGTACACATGATTTCGGCTGTACGACCATGCACCACCCAAATAAAACGTGGACGACCCCCCTCAAATTATCCACATGTAGGCCTGATATATCGCTGTAGGCTACATGGTGGTGCTTGTTGTGCGTTGACAAGTTTTTTTTTTCCACGGGCTTTTTCCAGCGGATTTGGCCAGTTTTCGCTTGTGGTGTACACTTTCGGTCAAGATGCCATGACAGGCTGTGTGTACAAGAAGAGGTCACACAATTTTCGAAGAAAAAAAAACTGGCGGGAGGTGGCAGAATGCTTTGGCCGGTGAAAATGGATGTACAATTTTATGTCCATGCCTGGTACACTGTCAGTGTCCATTCAATGGCGCTTGCTTGGATTCTTGGTTGCTTTGGCTATGGGCGGTCGACTTCCATGGGGGCATAGGGCCTTACGGAGAACGCGTCCGTCCGTAAATATAGTTTGCGGTTAGCCGCAAATTCCATGTGGCTGAATCACGGGAGTTGGGAGGCTGCAGATAAAGGAGACTCGATGCGGTGGCCAGTCAAAGGTCTGAACCTCTGTGAGAAAGGCGTGTGCATGTCCATCGCTAGCCTAGGCTCACCCGGGGAAACCGCGACTTCGTCCCAGATGCCAGGCCGCAGAAAAAGTAATCCATTTTAAATTGAGGACAATGATCGTTGACTGACCGGAACCCGTCAGGAGACGAATGTGACAGCCCAGGAGTTTTTTCTTCCCAAAAGTGCTGCGTTTTTCGTACACGCCGCTCGATTTTGCGGTAACGACGGGCGGCCTTCACCTTGACCGCACCAAAAACCAAAAAGCGCGGGAAATTTCGGTGACCGCCGCGGTGCTATTTGGAACCGTTCGAAGCAGACAACTTGCAGACAACGCTCTGTGGAGGATGACGTAAGGCTTCGGGGCTGGGTTTTTTTTCTCTGGCCGCCCCGTCAATTAACGGACAGCGTGAGTGAATCATCACATGCGCACGTTGACAGATAAACCGTTTTCAGTCATGCCACTGCAGTCAGTTCACGAGTGGCAGCCATTCGCAAACGTCCAGCCGATGCAGATATACCAGCCATTCGCGACGAGCACGTAGGAAATAAAATCGGTTGAGAAAATGGAATATTATAGGCCTAATCGAGGAAAATTATTGTATCACCGAACAATCGCTGGGGTTCAAATGAACGAGCTAGCAGTTGACAAATGGTGAGTGTATGACATGCGCAAAGTCACTGCCTTGTCCATATCAAATGCATGTACATAATATTCGATCTTTGAGGTTTTCATGAATGCTGAGCTCAGATATTGGCAACCGTTCAAATCCTAGCTGTTATCACAGGCAATTAGATTCAAGATCAGATGAAAATTAGATTTTCAGATAGGAATGAAAGGTGCATCGCGTCTCTTCAGTCTGGAAATCAAATTAATACATTCGGACACTTGGATAGCCCTCAAACTGTTCTAATGAGTCATACATGTAGGCCTACATGAAAATAATACAAAGACAGAAGGGTGACATATGTGCGAATTAATTTGGAGATTACATAGGTTCAGCGACCGAACATATTGTGTGAACTTACGCGGAAGATAATGTGCGCAGTATACATGAATCTCAAGAATTTCAGCAATTTCGAAAACAATATATGTTAGGAAAGTCTACCATCTTGGACTGTGGGTAAGAAGAAACCCATAGTCAGCATTTTACGCCAAACCATTGACATCCAAGCTTCGGTGGTATTCAGCCGGACTTTTTCCCTGGATCAGTAGGTTAATTTAGCATTACAATACTCGAAAATAATCAGTACTTCTCAATTTCTCGCAGGATAATTTCGGTAAAAGTGAATTAACAGGTGTATTTGACTTTTCAAGGTAATATTCCACTTGGAACTTGGTCTTGTAGTGGCCTCTACGTGCGAAATCTTTGGCATGTCGCCCGTTTGCTGTGCTTTATTGCGTCGCTTTATATACCGCGAGTTGCCTGTGAGAGCTAACGAACCTTACCTGTCGCGACATGTTCACTCGAAGTGCTGCAATAGCCCTGTCGTCAGCAAAACTTCCCGGTCGCTTCTCGTGACGTGGACCGCACATCGCGGCGGCCGACCAATCAGCGCGCGGCTGCTCCACACATAAACAAAACCACGTGGTCGCGTAGTAAACAAGCACGTGGTAGCGGCCCATTGTTATTGTGTACGATGGCGCGGTACGAGCCAAAGTTCGCGAGTGCGCGGCTATCGATCGATCGAGGCATTGCGTGTTTTTTCGCACTTGTACAGTCAGACATGGTTTGAACGCATTGCGAGGAAGTACCGACAGATATTACGATTTTCCTGGAAAATACACACGTACAATAGCATTAGTCATGTTTGTAATATTCGTCAGTGATGTTACGACAGTGTGTAAACAGGGAACCGGTCACCGAGTGTGGAAAGGTGGGCGTGCGTGAATGCCCCGGGCGCTGTGCCTTGGCTGGCGAGCGTCCTTAATATTCTTCGGCCCAGGCCATTTTAGTCCCGGGACCTATACCACAAAACTGTGGTTTGATCACATGTATGGATAGTATGTAAGTACATGTAACCAGTGGTTGTGAATATTGTTACACTGTCAAATAATATGAATCAGACTGCATAAATGTGTCAGAAAACGGAACATCTGGATAACATTGTTTTGGCTAGCTGCCATAATTATGATTCTACAAACCGACGCAGGAAACAAGCACGCAAAAGGCAAATGCGTTCACGTATTCGGTTTTATAAACGTTTCACGAGAGCTTGGCAGTGAAACAACTATTATATAACGATTGCTAATTTAGTAATTTTTGTTGTACATATCGGCTTGTTTATTTTACTAAAGTTATCGAATGTGGAGAATAGGATATTCGAGACACTTATCGAAAAACCCAATACGAAAACATAGTGTCTGGGGTCTAACGTTAACTAGATGCCACACAGACTTCTGATAGTTTAAGTTTTAAATTACTTGATACATGTAGTTGATGGCATACTTCAGCTATATTCATAGAAAAGCTGTGTTTAGAGTACAGTTTTCAAATGAAACAATTTTGATGAAGGTGCACGGAGGTCAATCAATCAACCAATCAATCATCAATCAATCAATTTATTCAGGAAATGAGGCCTGACATAATTATGTATAGGGAATATTTTTCACGAGATATGACAGCTACTTACATTTCCCCATAAGTCCATGAAAGCCTTGGAGGCTGTAATCCATTTAGAAGCCTTATACAGTAGGGCCTATGCTATGTGGATATTGAGTAACATATGATATGTATATGGAGCTATGGGAACTTGCTTGACATAATCCTAACCAATAAATAAATATGGCCCAAGAAATGGAAATTCAAACCCTACTGATTAACTGTAAAAATATAACTGTATGTTATAATTTTTTCACATGTAGGCTGATGTAGATATCTACATGTGTATGATTTGATTTGTATTTTGTGTCATAGGGTTACGACCCCGATAGGAATAATTTGAAGGGTAAACTCAAGAATTTTCGAGGGCTACTTAATTGATTGCTGAATGTAGTTATCGGTGCAATCATGCATTTGACTCACACTTTCGATAAAATTGGTGGAGAGTCGTCCAAAGATGTCAGCATTGAGGCATAATTTCAGCTGATTTCAACACCAAATTTTGTGCATGCCACTAATGAAATGTAATATTTGGGTGTAGATTTCACGATTGATGTTCAATTGTATGTACAGCTGCAGGATTTGATTTTGGTGTGGTTAGCTCTTTTGATATTAGACTCTATATACTAATAATTATACTACTAGATGTAGCGAGTTTGCAACATAAAAGAGAAACGCGAAAGTAATTCATTTTATAAACTTTATACAAGACATACAATTCAAGACATTTCAATAACATATACAAGTTTCTATAATTTGCGATATAGATGCAAACCGTGCATGTTTCTTTTTTTTGAATGTGCAAGTTTCCAAGGAACTTGTCACTACATTGTAGGAATTCGTATAACTATAGTCGTGCACATTGCTGCACTGTGAAAAATTATGAATCAGACTGCATAAATGTCAGAAAAACGGAACATCTGGATAACACTGTTTTTGGCTAGCTGCCATAACTATGATTCTACAAACCGACTCAGGAAAAACAAGCACACAAAATGCCAATGCATTCACGTGTCGGATATAAACGTTGTTTACGTTTTTCAAAGCAAGATGTAGGCTAAGACTTGACAATCTACATGTACATGTACGTGTAGAGACCTAATCAACATAATGATTTGTGTCGAATATGTTGATTCTCAAGCGCTTGTCAGTGAATTTCGAACGGTACCATTTGATGTATACATATTCCCTGAAGATATATGGGCATGTACATATATAGATATCCGCATTTGTATGATGTGGTCTGAGAGCTGGACAAAAAGAACATGACATGGATAGAAAGAACATCAATGCTGTTTGATATTTTGCTGAATGCTGTGACTGCATGCAAGCATGTGACCCAAACTTTCAGGGAAACTTGTCGTGCAATGGAACAACATTCAAGTTAGAGTACATGGCTGTCTACTGCATGAGATGTACACACATGCATGTAATATGATCTGGGTTTATTTCATAACTGATATTCAAATGTTACATGTGAAATTAACTATGTTCAATGACAAATAAGTGTCTCATCAAATAAGTATTACATAGTCATACCAAGGATCGTCTATAATAGGATGTCCAACTCTGCTCAATGTGGACGTAAAAAACGTGATTACGTAAAATGACGAAATTTCATTTGAGCGTGTCAAAACGGTGACAGGTGCTCGAAATTGAGTTTTTCATACTGCTTATCAGTTCACTCATAGTGAGAACATACAGAATCGGGCCCTGGGATTGAGCTCAGTGACCTGGGAGGGCACGCGTGTGGGGTGGGGCCTCATTGTCATCCACAGTTTGTCTCTCTTCCCGCTCGCGAAAATATTTTTGATGTGGTCTATGCACGTGGATGTCTGTATGCGTGTTTTTGAGCACATCCACGTCAATAATTTAAAAAGTTACCATTCCATCTTTTCAAAAATTCAGGATAGAGAAGCATTATCCATTGCCTTGGAAATATCCCGTTTCCAAGGAAATCCGATGAAAACTGTCGGTATAAGAACCATTCTAATATCATTGCAATACTCAACTTTCACTAAATTTGGAGGTAACTCAATAACTCTGAAATGAATCTATCTTTCACCTGAGAAATACCACCAGAGTTACATCAGAACTTGCTCTCTATTATGTGGGGTTTTTTTAATGCGGCGCCAATTTTATTGTCACCATGAGTGGGTCGGTTCTACAGGCGTTTTCAGTGGCAATAAAATGGCATTTCACGACTTAGAACGGTTGCCATGGCAACAAAAATCAACCGATTTCCATGGAAACTAAATTTTCAAGCCGAGAGATTATTCATCCCATTGCTCAAATTTAAAGACGATTGGATTAAAACCGTTCGAGTAACAGCCTTCGATTCACACACAAACATATAAACGGACACTCACAAATCCCGACCCCAATACCACATCATCGGTAACGCGAATGCTGAATATTGTTGAAGAAATTTAGGCCGTACCCCCACTATATGCAATCACCTATCATTTATTTCAATATATGATTCACAACTCTGCTCATGTCCATTACAAATCGATGTGCCCATTCTGATTTTTAGTGCCCGGTGTAACGCCAAAAAATGAGCCCTGCTAAAAAATGAAACCCGCGTTTGATCTTCAATTGGGTCTCATTTTTTGGCAGTCACCTTGCCAAATATTGATCCCCCCTGCCAATAAACGAGCCCCATTGGAGCATAATTGCAATTGAAGAATAGTCTGTACGTGACTCTATAATATTATTTATTTTTATTTATTTCATTCAACCCCCATGATTGGGGAAGTACATAAAAATACAATAAAACCATTCATACAAAACATACATTCATCAGGATAATGTATACATACAGGCAGTCTAAGGAGACGGTACACCTCTAAAAATTAGGCACTTTAGTACAACATTCACATCAATATGACTTGGTTAAAAGTTTTGCAAGGTGGTATTCTTCCGAGTAGGGTTTCATAAAATTTTCACTGAGAAGGACAGTACGTAATGAGTCCACTAATCCAATGTTTACATCATGATGTGGGATATATTTGGTTCTACGGAGAGCACACTCTGAAGAATTTTGGTACTATTGCCTGATTAACAGTCAATGGAGATTATGAAAAATGACGCTAACGAAGTCTTATTTATACCATCGTTTTAGATTCGCAGATTAAGAGAGACAACACAAACATCAGGATGAAATTGGTAGCCAACATAGTGGAACGGTAGCAGTTATCAATATGTATTTCGAGCGGTAATCGTCGCGTGAAATCTACTCGCGATTCCCTTACCATGTTGTGCGAGATTCAAATATACTTGGGGGCTCAAATGCAATTAATATATGTGGTCATTCGCAATGTGGACATTTGACAAACACTGTAACGAAAAGAAAACACTGACCAGGGTTAATTGTAATTAGGTTTCCCCCTCTCAATTGGGGGCTCAGAATTTAGCAAGCGCCTTGCCAAATAATGATACCGGTCTCACTATTTGGCAGGCTGCTTGCGAAATTTTGAGTCCCCGACACAGTTTTTAGGGGGCTCATTATTTGGCGCTACACCGGCACCGTTTCAACACGCTCAAATCAGAATTACGTCATAATACGTAATCACGCCTTTTTAGGCAGAGTTGGATATCCTATTATAGAGGATCCTTGGTCATACGGGCTACTGTAATTTGAACGATAGGCGGACATGTAGGCCTGGATATCTATAAATTTATATAAGTTTCCAAGATACTGTAAATTCGTCCAAGTAATCGTATAATTATGGTCGTGGCTATTGTTAAACTGTGAAATAATATGTGAATCAGACGGCATATACGGAACATCTGGTTTACACTATTATATACCATAACTACGATTCTACAACCCGGCGCAGGAAAAGAAGCACACAAAAGGCCAATGCATTTACGCGTCCGATAAACGTTGTAATATTATGTTTTTCAAACCAGATGACGGTCTACATGTAGGCCTACATGTATCTAGGCATATCCAACATGTTGATCATTGTCGGAGTTGCTGATTTACTGGAGTTTGACAGTCAATTATGATTCATTAATACTAGTTGAGGTAAACCTGCATGCCCTGACTACTAGTATATGAGGCTTTAAAATGGTTTCCATTTTGCTGTTTCCCTCTCTGTTATTATCAATAAAGTTTTTAATAGCTTAGCAAATGGTCAAATGCCATTTATTTTACATTTTTGGCATGAGTTACTTTGTGAACAAAGATGGTAGCCTATCGTGATGATAAACGTCTGTTTTTTTGTGTGTTTTTTTTCCTGGCTGGCGGGTACTTCTCGAAAAAAAAGTGGACGTCAAACAAAGAAAAAACACAACATGGCCTTATGGACATACATACTTTACTATGTAGAACACTCCACACTATCGGTGTGTGAGCAAAATTATTGTGCAACAAATCCAAGTTCGGTGTGTTAAACCCTTGATTTGTTGATAACATATTCTAGTTATCATAGAGAAGCTGCAGTTCGAGTGTAGTTTTCAAATAAAACACATATATACAGAAAGTATACCAGGTCCAGTATATACTCTATATATGAAATGTCACACATATATTTCAACGCATATAGTGCACGAGTAATTATGTGTATACCGGTGTATTTCAAGTGATAGGGCCTCAATGCTGGGTATTCATTGGACAAGTTAACATGGCACCAAAATATTGAGGGCGTTTTAATTGATCTGTGAACTCATTGACTGGTGCAAACATGTGACTCAAACTTTCAGGGAAAACCGTGAAGTGTCGTTCTGAGATGTTAGAGTGGAACATTCTGTTTCATTGATTTTTAGCAGCAGAACATAACATGCAAGTTATATACTGCATAATATTTTACTGGCATTACCTTCGTGGATTCTTCTTGAATGTAAAGCTGCCTGGAATGTGATAGTAATTGGCTACATGTAATTTAAGAATAGCCTACATGTACGCTCAGTGCTAGGGTGTTTGATATACAACCATCATACAGCAGAGGAAAAATGCAAACGTTATTAGTTTACTATTAGACGTGAATTCTTCACGCTCTCTGCTTTAACAACGAGGTCCTACAAATGTATGCTCATAGTCGGGATTATCATGTATTGTATACTATAATTTGCGTGATAAGTGTAAATGTTGTCAGAGTTTAAATACATATTTTGACTTTTCATTTCAATCGCATTTCGATCGTATGTGCGCCATTGTGTGGTATATCTTTGGAGGAACATAAAAAGGTCTTTAAAACTAACGTTATACAAGTCTTTTTACGGGGATGTGGAACTTTTTCGCTTACAAATCGGCTACTAATTCATTGCAGAAGGAAAATTAGTTCAGAAACACTTACGGAACTTTCACCAATACAACATGGCCTTCATGGTATTATGTGCAACCCCCCACCCCCCCCCCCCCCCAAAAAAAAAAAAAAAAAAAAAAAAACAGCACAGAGCGAGGATCTCGTACTAGCTTGTAGTGTCTGTCCCTTACGATGCTTGCACCTACCTGACGAAGAGGTTTTGATATACTTTGGCTATGCAATGCATTTGATATTCACTTTTGAATTGAAATAGAGCTCCTTCCAAATCACAAAACAGTCACCAAACCATGAGTTTGTCACTCGTAGAACACATCCAATAATGTGTTGTTTTGAAACGTGTTATTCTTACATACTAGTATATGTGTATATCGCCAATAAGCATACCACTTTCCAATAGAACGAATAGGCGGAACAATGAGAAAACAAATGGATACAGTGTTTGAGTATTTTACATCGTATCGTGTAGACAAGATGGCTTGAGTAATTTCCATCATTCAACACATAGAATTATAAGGAACATGTTGTATAGAGGAGTCTTGAGTGCCTTGCATTAGGAAGTCCAGAACAAGTGTACGCTGAACTCTTAGGTGCAAAAACTGGGACAGACATGCTTAAATTAGTCATGCTTAAATTACGCCGTATTAACATAACATTGATCATAGAATGGACTCAGTTCATGTAGCAGAATGGAGTTTGGAAGAATTAGCTTTGGAAATTTAAAAATGAGATACATGTAAGAAAAACTGCGAACGGAAATGAAACACTTTTCAAGGGCTTACTCCTGAAATAATTACCGATTTTTTTTTGCTTGGAGAATCCCTCTCAGACAGGAAGGGTTCGACTTTCAAGAAAACCGTACAAATATGAGGACTACGGTACACCAACATTGTATATCAAGTTTGAGGTGTATTATGTATCAAGCTATTTCAAACAGTAGGCCTACAGCGATTCTTTTTCCAATGATGTCAAAAGGAGAGAATGATATTGTTGAAAACATTATTCAATACAACTCCATGAAAAAAGTAGATATTCAGATCTCAGTGTACACACTGTATGTATAGGGTGTCTCGAAAAAAGGTAACAGAAAATGTAGTGCGTTACCTTTTTATTGGGACACCCTGTATATATGTCAGCGCTAATATGTCACGGTGCAACAATCACAATAATGGCAGGCACGTCCTTTCGAATATAACAAAACTATTAACAGGACAATAACAATTTCGATTCAATGTCTACATTCATTGCAAATTTTGCGAATGAGACAAAAATATGTGACATTTCGAGAGTGAATTGTTTTACCAAGGCCGAATGAGGGTAGAAAAAGTATAAATATTTTTTTCCACAAAATAATAAGAATGACAGTTTTCAACCATAGAACCAAGGATGTTCCCAAATGATACAGAAGACATAAACTTCTTATCCATAATGCAAATATGCAAGTCTGATCTAGATATCCAAGGGTTTTGTCTCTCCAAATCTTTGAGTACATTGTACCCAAGGTCAAGTTCAAGGTCACCAGAGATATGGAACTTCTTATTCGCTAATAGCACAAACTCGATCATTGCATTCTAGTCGTGTTTTGTCTCCATGAATTGGTTTCACATCATGATGTTATGGTTGCTTATAACCGCCCTCAGTTTGTCAAATAATTTCTATTAATTTTTTAGGTTCCGCGAGAATATTTAGGTTTGCGCCGTTATTGGGTTATTTTTAGTTATTTCATGACGAACAGTAGAATAGTAAATTCTACATTCGGTAGTAAATTTAAAAACATGATTTCTTCAATTTTGAAGTCATCTGAATGAATGCTTTATGTTTGTGAAATTCATATGTTACCAAATTGCGTTTGAATATGATAGGAAGTGCCCAATTAACAGTTTTAGGGGGTAGAACATTTAATACTGACATTGATAAAAGACATTGACTGAACATTAAACATCTTTTGTATGAACATATTTTGGTCGATATGGATGATAAGACATACTGATAGCAAACATTTTTTCCGGGTTTTAAAATTAAATTCCTAGTTTCAATATTATTTCCCGGTTTAGGATACTTATATGTGGGGTTTGATATTAATATCCGTGTTTTAAAATTTATTTCCATGTGTCAATATTTAGTGAAGTTTTCAATATTTATTCCCCGGCTTGATGTTAACTTCCCGGTTTTGTTATTTAATTCCGGGTTCAGATATTTAATTCCGGGTTTCAGATATTTAGATATATTTTCCAGTTTCAAAATCGAAAAAAAATGTCCCATTTCTACCACCACAGGCCATCACCAGTCAATCCGGCAAGGAGTCTGAGTATATATCCTTCTATTTTGTACGTTAATCGATGAACAACGCAATCTAACTTGTCACCAAACGCAACATTGTTCGGACCTTTCGAAAATGAGCCTTATAAGTATCTTGGTTATTCGTGCATTCGTATTCATACCGAAGAACCAACACATCATCAAAAACTAAACAAGACCACTTGCAAACATCAGGGGGATAGAAATGTGTATTGTTTTGTTGAGAAACACGAGCTTTGCAACTGGGAATTAATTGCAAAAAATTAGCTCAATGGCTGAAATAGGTTAATACCGGATAATTTTGATTTGAAGCATCACAGGTGAGATATGATTTGGAGATCTATCAGTCAAGGTCCACTATGATGACCAGATGATGACCACTCAAAGTCATCTGACACCAATTGCAAGCTCACCAAAAGATCCATCATACATGTGTCCGATTTCCTATATGCCCAGTGCTCAGTACGCTCTTTGCTCACAATTCAAATCTAGCTCTAACTACGTGTACAGCAGTTTTGTAAGCAGAGTCAAATCTACACAATTCAGGTCAGACATAACCTTCGTAGTTACCACTCAAGTTCACATGAGGTAAATTTCAAGAATACCAAAATGCGTTCATAATACAAACCTATATCTGCAGCTGTCTAAAATGTAGAGCTCAAATTACACATTTGAGTTTGGACGTGACCTTGAAGTCACCAAAAGATCCACCACATATGATTTCCTATATGTCCACAATACATACCAAGATGTATCTACAATCGTCTACGGGGAGCAATTTGTGCATTTCAGGCCATTTTGGATCACTTGGGGCTATATTTTGGGCCTTTCGAGCGATCTGAAGCATTCCATGTCGATACACGAAATAAACAGCACATAATGTCATGAATGTGTGATATTAGAGAGAAAGTTACTGAATAGTTTTCAAGGGCTAAAAAGTGAAATTATGGCCATTTTGAGCCTCCTTGGGTCTAAATCTCAAGAGTTTTGAACGATTCCATTTCTTCTTACACAAGCTAAATAGCCCTAAATGTTGTCCACTTGTGAAATTAGAAGAGAAAGTTACTGAATCGATTTCAATGTGCCAAAGATACAATTTTGGCCTTATTAGGCCTATCCCTTTCGGGCAATTCCAGGTCCTCTTCCTCCATAACCAAGCTGAATAGTCCTAAATGCCACCCACATTTTTTACCTATTTTTCCATCTTCATACACCTTAAAGATGGCCAAAAGTGTCATGCTTATGCAATATTAGGCCAAAAGTTACTGAACCAAAATTGGGCGTTTTTCGTCGAAAATTTTGAAAAAAAAACGAAACTAAAGAAAACTGAAAATTAGCCCAAAGGTCAGGCTAAGGAATGTTACCAGACAATATATGTTTTATATTTTAAATATTAGACATTTTGTCCCATGACCTTGAAAATAAGGTCACTGGTCATATTCAAGGTCACGAGAATATTCAGCATATCATTTTCTATGTCCACAATTGATTCTCAATCTCTAATCTCAATATTAAGTGAGATACATGTATTAGGGATAATATGTCCCATTATAAAGCATACCCCGGTGGGATAATTTCACATGAACAAGTCTCATTTGGGCCAAGTTTGGGCAAAAATGGCCACTTTGAGCGACTCAAGGGCAATGAAATTTATGCATCAATTAGAAAAAAAGTTACTGAACAGATCTTTAGAAAATGAACTTCAAAATCGAAAATTGGGAGTTTTTCGTTAAAAATGGCCGCCATTTTGAAAAAAATGCGAAAGTAAACAAAACCCTGAAAACTACCTCCCTCTTGAAATAATTTTAGGCATTTTTTTGTTGCAAAATTTCAGTAAGATTCAGCCATAGATTTTATAGATAAACATGTAGACGGACGACGCCGACGAACGCAACGCCACGGCAATAGGTTTTCGGTTCACAGGTCCGGTGTACCATCAGTAAGTGAGACCGTCAAAAATAAAAACATGAACACTACATGTATAACAGAATAAATGAAGTGTAGTACATGTAACTGCATATAAGTTGACCATACGATGTATTCATTCAGTGTCCTCAAACATTCGCGATCAGAAAAACATTTGGCATGCATGCTTTGTACATGTAGGCCTACATGCAGTGTACTGAACGCAAACTATTTCAAAATGTTTTCACATCATTTGGGAATAAACACAATCACATATAGAGAATCATCTGAAGTTTGTTCAAATTTTTGTTCACAAAATATTCACATAATAACTTTATGACTTCCTATGTGCTAAGCACACCAACCCAAGCTGTATTTCCAAGCCTTCCGTCCAATTGACAAATGTGGCCTTGATTTTAACCACTGTGGAAAGTCTGCGGTCATATTCAGGAACATCCAGCCGGCCCCCACAACCACTGGCGGATTCAGGGGGGGGTGCACCCGGCGCGCGCACCCCCCCCCCCCCCCCCCCCCTATTGGGCCGTGAAAAAAAGAGAAGAGAAAAGAAAAAAGAGAGAGCAAAAAGAAAAGAAAAAAGAGAGAGCAAAAAGCTATAGAAAATGTGGGTATGCACCTATGTAACGAAATATGAGTGTAATTTTCCTCGTTTGATATTTTTGACCGGGGAGGGGGAGCGGAGGAAGGGGGGGGGGGGGGGTAGAACCGGATTCTAATCGGCTTCAAATCTGCATCCGAATGTAGTGTAAAATGTTAAGGTGCATTACAGCGTTACATAGGCCTAACATTCGTTGGTCAATAATTATGCAATTGAGTGTCATTAATCATGAGTTCTTCAAGTTATATGACATATGATATGTAAAGTGACAATGAGTAGTTTTGGGACAAATAAATTTAAATACCAGCAATATTTACATGCATGTGTGGAATGAAAAATACTCAATCAGAGCCAGAGAGAGCTAAGAATCAACCACAGAACATGAAAAAAGCTCTGGCTTCTGGGGCCCTTCAGCGGGCCCCAGACCCCACGCCGTGTAAGCTACCACCTATCCACCTTACTTCGCTCGGTGAGGAAGCTTGCCACCCCCACCACCTCCAATAATAAATCAAGTACGACACACTTGACTTCATACTGAAACTGTCATTGAATATACACAGGGGATATTTTTTATTTTATTTATTTGTTACAGACAGGGTTCTTTATAACTCTGGATATAATTCTGGATGTCGGCATAACTTGGAAGATAATTATATCTTATCTTCATTATTAAACGATTCACCATCACCATGTCTGGTGCACAAGAACCTTAGAACAGCCTTAGAATGGTAGGACTATTAGACCTTCCTTTCTTTGAAAATCTATCCTTCATTTACAACAGAACTAAGCAGACTTCTAAAGTAAAATTGTACTTATTGATTTCACAAGGTACAGTTGTAAAATACACCTTAGAAACCATCTCAGAGACACTAAATTAAAAAAATATCTCGGGGGCGTACGGCGCCCCCGAACCCCCAAACCGCATAAGGCTTCACTCGCCAGTCAGTGATGTATCCTCCATTCACAACAAAAACAGACTCCTAAAGTGAAAATCTACTTAGTGATTTAAGAAGGTACAGTTGTAAATACACCTTAGAAATCATCTCAGAGACACTAAATTCCAAAATTTATCGGCAGGCTTACGGCGCCCCCAAACCCCCAGACCGCATAAGGCTTCGCTCGCTACGCTCGCTCACACTATTTCAAGATTACGTACATTTAAGAAGAGCACCCCCCCCCCCCCTATTCAAAAATCCTGGATCCGCCCTTGACAACCCCACACTTCGACCATCCCCCTGGCTCCGTTTATGTTTCCTAAACGCTCCTGATTAAAGTCTAATAGCTTCAAATGAAAATGAAAACGTTAGCCCTTCAGGTTCCTTCATCGACGGACGTGTTTCGTGATCAATCAGAGATGTGGATGTGAATTTGTGATATTTTAGAGGACCCATTTACAATCTTGAGGCATACATGTAAGCTCGAGTTTCATCACTCCACGAGTTCTGAATGCTGATGATACGGTTCTATAATCCAAGTTTTTCACACCAGAACAACTACATGCAGCCTTCTCCATGTATCCCATTGATTTTCCCCCAATTTTGTCCATTTAATTGCAGGCATTGATATCGAACACTCAGAATAGCTCAGAATCGCCGAAAGATTGAATTTAATAAATTAGGTCACCAGTGATAACCCGGCCTCCAAGGGCAACATCGCATAGCGACTCTTGAGTTTGAATATATAGGTCACGTGATGCCCACTTCAAGGTCACTTAAAAATGCACAACATTCGATATACTAAAGTTATGTTCATCCATCACTGAAACACGCTTTTGGCCGTAGTTTTGTTTTGATTTATCGGATCAACTTAAAATTTTGTGTGTCTTAATTGGCTATCATGCCTTAATTTTTCACCAAATTTCAGAATTCTATCTCAAAAATTGAAAAAGTTGGCAATCTAACCCAATGTTAAATTGCAGCCCGAACATGGAATTTCAGTCTGCACGAAAAACAATTATTATTCGATGTACGAGTTATATATTGCTTTAGAATAAACATATTAATTCTAATATACACCGACCATACCTTCCGCCTCCAAATCATAGCAATAGGTTCATTCTGTATGGGCATAAACATGATAAAAGCCCTGAATTTGTTGAAATTTACTTCATCTCTTTACGAACTGAAATTTAACATTGGGTTCTTTTCAATTTATGAGATAGAATTTAACATTGCCAACTTTTTCAATTTATGAGATAGAATTCTGAAATTTGGTGAAGAATTACGGCATGATACCCAATTGAGACGCACAAAATTTCCAGTTGATCCGATTATCCAAAATTAAACTACGGCCAAAAAGCGTGTTTCACTGATGGATGAACTTTAGTATAAGTACATCTACGCTCTACATGCAGCTTCAAGCATTGTAGCTGTAGGCATAAACTTGAGCTGCCGCGAAGAGTTTGGTTCCCAATTGCTGATTTACACATGAATGTTCAGACTCAGTGAACCAGAACCTGAGTTTGAACATTCAAGGTCACATGAGCTCAAGGCCTCCAAACAATCAAATACATAGGACTCCTTTTTGGGACACGTGTCCATGTGTTACACTGTGAATGGCCTAATGAGGGGCTGGTCATTATTTATCAGGTGGGGGGGGGGGGGGTAAAAACTGGGGGGGGGGGGGGGGGGTCACACTTTCATTTTCAACATTATTGGGGGGGGGGGTCATACTTTTATTTTCAATGGAACTGGGGGGGTCGGAGTTCGAATTTCAGTTAATTTGAGGAAAATTTTATATTGAAATAGTGAATTGGGTGAAAACAATCCAATCAACCTGGACTGATGGTTCACTGGAGTATACAGCATTTGGAAACCATCCTTTTGTCACATTATCAGTGAAACTATAGTTCCGTCAAAATTTGATCCTAGAAAGGACCATCCAGGAACACCCAAAATGAGGAGATGTCGTGAATCGACAACCGCTCATTACCCACAGACTGAAACATTGTCACCACGGATCAACTATGGACCTTAGTAGAACACAGCAGCACTGCAGCTGAATACGGTGCCAGTCAGGATGATCAACATGCAGGGCACTGTCACAGACTAACAATGGATTACCCGGCCCATACCATGCTGACCAACATCTCATAACATCCAATGACCCCGAACCAGCATGTCAAAATTACAGACCGATTTTCCATTCAACACGTTGCCAACACAGGAACCCCGACCACTGAGGATAATCCTCGATGAGCTCAGGACTGTCCTGGACCGCCATGAACACAGCATGGACCTTTCCATCAAGGATTGCAAAATAGTCCTGAATCGTCCCGGATGACGATATAGTGAATTTGATTTACCTGACTTTCTTGGTGGCCAGGACATTGCTAAACAATCGCGGATCATCACGGAACATTATGAACCCATCATGGAGCCAACACAGATTTGATTCAAGGTCGGGAAAGTACCAGTCCAGGATGGCCTGATTCATCAATGATATGTGGAAGAGTTATAATTTTTCCGAGTTCACTCGGAGGCTGTCATTACCATACCGATATAATATGCCCACAAATAATAACTAAATCAGTTGTAATGGCACAAATTCATAATATCCACTTATGTATAGTAAAAAAAAATTGCGACAAAAGTCACACATGTTTTAATAGAAATGTGAATGAAATGTAAAAACAGCATTTAGATATCATACTGGCTCCTTAAAATGGTCATGTATATGTACTTGGGGATTGGGGGGGTCACACTTTTATTTTTGATCTTGGTGGGGGGGGGGGGGGGGGGGGGTCATACATTGTTTTTCAATATCGGTAGGGGGTCAAACTTTGAAAACTCATTTCTCGAAAAATCCATCCAACCCCCCCACCCGATAAATAATGACCGGCCCCAAAAGCTTAATGATGTAGCCCTAGTTTTTGTTTGAGCACACAAGATGACCGCCAATGGGCGAATAATTTTTGTTTGAGCACACAAGTTGACCACAAATGGGCAAATAATTTTTGTTTGAGCACATGTGATGACCGCCAATGGGGAGGTAATTTTTGTTTGAGCACACGTGATGATCGCCAATGGGCAAATAATTTTGTTTTGAGCAAACAAGATGACCGCCAATGGACAAATAATTTCTGTTTGAGCACACAAGATGACTGGCAATAGGCGAATAATTTTTGTTTGAGCACACAAGCTGACCACCAATGGGCAAAAATTTTTTTGAGCAAACAAGAGGACCGCCAATGGACAAATAATTTCTGTTTGAGCACACAAGATGACCACCAATGGGCAAATATTAATTTTTGTTTGAGCACACGTGATGACCGCCAATGGGCAAATGATTTTTGTTTGAGCACACATGACCGCCAATGGGCAAATATTTTTTTTGAGCGAACAAGATGACCGCCCCACGAGTTACCAATGCTGATGATACGGTTCTATAATCCAAGTTTTTCACACCCGAACAACTACATGCAGCCTTCTCCATGTATCCCATTGATTTTCCCCCAATTTTGTCCATTTAATTGCAGGCATTGATATCGAACACTCAGAATAGCTCAGAATCGCGGAAAGATTGAATTTAATGAATTAAGTCACCAGTGCCTCCAAGGGCAACTTCGTATAGCGGGCATCTTGAGTTTGAATATATAGGTCACGCGATGCCCACTTCAAGGTCACTTAAAATGCATAAAAATTCGATATACTAATGTTATGTTCATCCATCCGTGAAACACACTTTTGGCCGTAGTTTTGTTTTGAATTATCGGATCAACTTGAAATTTTGTGTGTCTTAATTGGCTATCATGCCTTAATTTTTCACAAAATTTCAGAATTCTATCTCAAAAATTAAAAAAGTTGGCAATCTAACCGAATGTTAAATTGCAGCCCCAACATGGAATTTCAGTCTGTACGAAAAACAACAATTATTATTCGATGTACGAGTTATATATTGCTTTAAAATAAACATATTAAATCTAATATACACCGACTATGCCTTCCGACTCCAAATCATAGAAATAGGTTCATTCTGTATGGGCATAAACCCGATAAAAGCCCTGAATTTGTTGAAATTTACTTCATCCCTTTACGGACTGAAATTGTTTAACATTGGGTTAGATTGCCAACTTTTTCAATTTCTGAGATAGAATTCTGAAATTTGATGAAGAATTACGGCGTGATACCCAATTGAGACACACAAATTTCAAGTTGATCCGATTATCCAAAACAAAACTACGGCCAAAAAGCGTGTTTCACTGATGGATGAACTTTAGTATAAGTACATCTACGCTCTACATGCAGTTTCAAGCATTGTGAGCTGTAGGCATAAACTTGAGCTGCCGCGAAGAGTTTGGTTCCCAATTGCTGATTTACACATGAATGTTCAGACTCAGTGAACCAGAACCTGAGTTTGAACATTCAAGGTCACATGAGCTCAAGGCCTCCAAACAATCAAATACATAGGACTCCTTTTTGGGACCCGTGTCCATGTGTTACACTGTGAATGGCCTAATAAAGCTTAAAGATGTAGCCCTAGTTTTTGTTTGAGCACACAAGATGACCGCCAATGGGCGAATAATTTTTGTTTGAGCACACAAGTTGACCACCAATGGGCAAATAATTTTTGTTTGAGCACATGTGATGACCGCCAGTGGGGAGATAATCTTTGTTTGAGCACACATGATGATCGCCAATGGGCAAATAATTTTGTTTTGAGCAAACAAGATGACCGCCAATGGGCGAATAATTTTTGTTTGAGCACACAAGTTGACCACAAATGGGCAAATAATTTTTGTTTGAGCACATGTGATGACCGCCAATGGGGAGGTAATTTTTGTTTGAGCACACGTGATGATCGCCAATGGGCAAATAATTTTGTTTTGAGCAAACAAGATGACCGCCAATGGACAAATAATTTCTGTTTGAGCACACAAGATGACTGGCAATAGGCGAATAATTTTTGTTTGAGCACACAAGCTGACCACCAATGGGCAAAAATTTTTTTGAGCAAACAAGAGGACCGCCAATGGACAAATAATTTCTGTTTGAGCACACAAGATGACCACCAATGGGCAAATATTAATTTTTGTTTGAGCACACGTGATGACCGCCAATGGGCAAATGATTTTTGTTTGAGCACACATGACCGCCAATGGGCAAATATTTTTTTTGAGCGAACAAGATGACCGCTCCACGAGTTACCAATGCTGATGATACGGTTCTATAATCCAAGTTTTTCACACCCGAACAACTACATGCAGCCTTCTCCATGTATCCCATTGATTTTCCCCCAATTTTGTCCATTTAATTGCAGGCATTGATATCGAACACTCAGAATAGCTCAGAATCGCGGAAAGATTGAATTTAATGAATTAAGTCACCAGTGCCTCCAAGGGCAACTTCGTATAGCGGGCATCTTGAGTTTGAATATATAGGTCACGCGATGCCCACTTCAAGGTCACTTAAAATGCATAAAAATTCGATATACTAATGTTATGTTCATCCATCCGTGAAACACACTTTTGGCCGTAGTTTTGTTTTGAATTATCGGATCAACTTGAAATTTTGTGTGTCTTAATTGGCTATCATGCCTTAATTTTTCAAAAAATTTCAGAATTCTATCTCAAAAATTAAAAAAGTTGGCAATCTAACCGAATGTTAAATTGCAGCCCCAACATGGAATTTCAGTCTGTACGAAAAACAACAATTATTATTCGATGGACGAGTTATATATTGCTTTAAAATAAACATATTAAATCTAATATACACCGACTATGCCTTCCGACTCCAAATCATAGAAATAGGTTCATTCTGTATGGGCATAAACCCGATAAAAGCCCTGAATTTGTTGAAATTTACTTCATCCCTTTACGGACTGAAATTGTTTAACATTGGGTTAGATTGCCAACTTTTTCAATTTCTGAGATAGAATTCTGAAATTTGATGAAGAATTACGGCGTGATACCCAATTGAGACACACAAATTTCAAGTTGATCCGATTATCCAAAACAAAACTACGGCCAAAAAGCGTGTTTCACTGATGGATGAACTTTAGTATAAGTACATCTACGCTCTACATGCAGTTTCAAGCATTGTGAGCTGTAGGCATAAACTTGAGCTGCCGCGAAGAGTTTGGTTCCCAATTGCTGATTTACACATGAATGTTCAGACTCAGTGAACCAGAACCTGAGTTTGAACATTCAAGGTCACATGAGCTCAAGGCCTCCAAACAATCAAATACATAGGACTCCTTTTTGGGACCCGTGTCCATGTGTTACACTGTGAATGGCCTAATAAAGCTTAAAGATGTAGCCCTAGTTTTTGTTTGAGCACACAAGATGACCGCCAATGGGCGAATAATTTTTGTTTGAGCACACAAGTTGACCACCAATGGGCAAATAATTTTTGTTTGAGCACATGTGATGACCGCCAGTGGGGAGATAATCTTTGTTTGAGCACACATGATGATCGCCAATGGGCAAATAATTTTGTTTTGAGCAAACAAGATGACCGCCAATAGACAAATAATTTCTGTTTGAGCACACAAGATGACTGGCAATAGGCGAATAATTTTTGTTTGAGCACACAAGCTGACCACCAATGGGCAAATAATTTTTTTGAGCATACAAGAGGACCGCCATTGGACAAATAATTTCTGTTTGAGCACACAAGATGACCACTAATGGGCAAATATTAATTTTTGTTTGAGCACACGTGATGACCGCCAATGGGCAAATGATTTTTGTTTGAGCACACAATATGACCGCCAATGGGCAAATATTTTTTTGGAGCGAACAAGATGACCGCCAATGGACAAATAATTTCTGTTTGAGCACACAAGATGACCGCCAATAGGCAAATAATTTGTTTGAGCACACAAGATGACCTCCGTTGGGCAATTTACGAAGTCTTGATGGAGTCATGACCTTGGGCCACGAGCGCTGATGATTTCGATACCAAGTTCAAGGTCACCAAAAGATGCATCACACCTGACTAAATTCTCACAATAATCATTATGCACAATTTGATGTAGTCTCAACCTCGAGTTAGAGCACACAAGGTCAGCAAAGGTTGAGTTCATGCATGAATACACCAGTCTTATGCTTTCTGGTTCTCTCAAGTTCATCGAAGGAAGTACCACACGCGACTTCCTGTATGGTCATTAGGTCATAGCACAGATCCTAGCTTCCTTTCTTCAATGCTCATGAACACAATTTACAGCGTCTAAAACCTGAGCATTTGTGCACTTCTGGTCATCTGATGATGAGTTCCAAGTTATCAGGAGATAAACTATATATAACTACTTGTATGCTCATTATACATATTTCTGAGCTCTATTTTGAGACAGTTTTATCTGCACAGCCCATTTCACATATTGAGGTAGACAATAACAAGAGTTTTGGAACACTGACGGCCAACCGAGGTTAGGTTCGGCCACATGATCTCCTCCACGGTCAAGGTCATCAAAAGATGCTGATATCACAAACCTAAGCTCGATCTTCCAACAGTTTTGGCCAAAATATTGGTGGACATAATATGTTCAGGAGTTGATCCACACTATCTTGATAAGGCCTGTGACATTGGAAATCTAGTCTACTACTCCTAAATCTTGCAGTGAAATTTTCAAAGAAATCAAATAACATTTGCAGCACACTTTTATTCCTCGATCACCGACAGCACAAAACAAAAACATACATCCAAATATTATCAGCATTATAAACACAATTTCCTAATATCATTCAACTTTTAAAAAAAAATTCCTCAAAAGCCGAGATCAGAATTCTAAGTCCCAGTCGATGAACTGTTTGACTTTGGTGACGTCGTAGCAGACGACTTGGTCGCCCGGCTGCGGCGTGATGCTCGGGTCTTGGAACATGACCCCACAGTCTTGGTTCTCCTTGATCACAGATACCTCGTCCTTGAAGTGATGCAGCGACGACACGGAACCTGCTTGGGAATCGAGGGTGAAATGGCAGATAACATTAGTGTATATTTTTGAAATTCAAGTTCTAAGCACTTATATGTAGTTGTCCATGAAATAAATTTGACATTTCAGGGGTCTTAAAAAATCAGCCCAAAGGCTAAGATAGGTTACCGGACAATTTTGGTTTGGCCATGGCAGCATTGGCAGGTAACAGACCTTGAGATTTACCAATCAAGGTTCGCAGTGTAAACATATGACCTTGGGATTTACCAATCAAGGTCATCCGTATGAACTTCGATGTAACCATTACATGTATGTGTGCGGCATTTGATATTCTATATGTTGGGTGGAATCGTTTAGGCCGCTCAGGTCAATTTACACATTCCAAGTCAGACATTTGGCACTCAAGGTCATCTGACGTCAAGTTCAAGGCCATCATTAGTTGTGCCATATATGTCTTCCTATATTTTCATAATGCAAACATGAGCTCTATCTGCAAGCATTTCATCTACAAAGGCAAATCTGGGCATTTTTTGACCCCAAAATGGCTGTTTTGACCTTCCAAGGTCATCCAAGGTCAAATTCAAGGTCACCACACAAGTCGCCATATATGACTTCCCATTTGAAAGTGCCAATTTCTAAGCTCTATCTTCAAGCATTCTATGAGTACAGTCCTGACAGCTCCCATTATGAAGGAAAAAAGTGCCGAAAATTTTCCAAGTCCAAAATTTTTTTCAAAGGATGAAAATTTTTTTTTGCCTAGAAATGGCCCAAAATGGATAGTAATGTTATTTGGGGCGAAAAAATTTTTTTTCGCGGACTCGTCAAAAATTCAAAATGGCCGCCACACTGAGATCGGCGATTCAAGGGCAACAAAACTTATACACGTCACAGAGGTATATAAGAGGAATTTTTTTAAGCAAAAATCTCAAAACTGATCAGAGAGTTTTTGAGAAAATACAGACCAGGTGCAAATTTGAGCGTTTTTCGACCCAAAAATGGCTGTTTTGACCTTTCAAGGTCATCCAAGGTCAAATTCAAGGTCACCACACAAGTCGCCATATATGACTTCCCATTTGAAAGTGCCAATTTCTAAGCTCTATCTTCAAGCGTTCTATGAGTACAGTCCGGACAGCTCCCATTATGAAGGGAAAAAGTGCCGAAAATTTTCCAAGTCCAAAATTTTTTTCAAAGGGTGAAAAAAATTTTTTGCCCTAGAAATGGCCCAAAATGGATAGTAATGCGATTTGGGGCGAAAAAATTTTTTTTCGCCGACCCGCCAAAAATTCAAAATGGCCGCCACACGGAAACCGGCAGATTTAGGGCAACCAAACTTATACATATCACAGAGGTATATGAGGGGAATCTTTTGAAACCAAAAACTCAAAACTGATCAGACAGTTTTTGAGAAAACGGCCGTCAAAGTCCAAAATTGAGCGTTTTTCGACAAAAACGGCCGCCATTTTGAAAAAAATGCGAAAATCAAAAAACAAAAAAATACCTCCTTCTCAAAATATTTTAAGGCATTTTTGTGCAAAATTTCAGAAAGATTCGATCGTTAACTTTAAAGATAAAAATGTTAACGCCGGCCGGACGGACGGACGGACGGACGACGGACGCAACGCCATGCCAATAGGTTATCGGACCAAAGGTCCGGTAACCTAAAAATTCGTTTACAATTATTTGGAACAAAAATATGCAGTCTTTTCATTCAGGGAATAAATTCTTTCAGACATAATCAAATTCTGATAAAAAGTTAGGAAGTTTACTCACTGAAAGGAGTTATTAAACTTATTTTATAAATTTACATTTACATGTATGTAAATTTGACTATAAATTCACATTTATAGCATTCACATTGACACCGAGATATGCAGTAAGCTGTTGAGCCATGCACGCCTTTGTAATTATTACCTTCGTATATCGACTCCCCATTCCTGACTAGCCTGAAGTGTTTGGACTTGTTTAGTTCACCCGAAGTACACCGACAACCAGCTACCGGTATTCTTGCTCGACCAACTGAGATGTCGAAGTTTTGTAGCACATCAGCCTCCCCTGAAATATTGTACATATGTCAATATTGTACTTCACTAAGCAACAAATTACATGTATCTATATCTATAGCAAGTACATTTTCTTGGTTTTTCTTTTCATTTTTCAGTGACTTAATTACCGTTTTTGTACAAACACATGCACTTTACAATTAGATATTATTACAAGCCACAAAAAACGAACACAAATCCACGACTCCACTCACCGCAAATTTGGTCCTGTTCCACCAAGGGTAGGCGCTCATTCAGAGCAATTTTGAGATCATCCACCAGTTTGTAGATGACATTATGGTCATGAATATTCACACCTTCGCTCTTTGCCATGGTGGCTATCTTTGGGGGAGTGGTGACATTGAACGCATAGATTACCCCTGAAAAGTTTAAGTTTCAACACATTTACTATTTAATCTGTTATTTTACTTTCCAGGTTTCTTCGTCAATTTTTCAGAAATCATCCAACAAGGCAAAACATTTATATACATATGAAAGACAAACTCATTAGGACCAAAACTTATTTCTACATGCTTACCTCTATAACAAACACCGATATAAAAGTGTTTATTATAGAGGCAAGGGATGGCAGTTAATAAATACGATCGAAGAAACGCTTTACAATACCTTCAAAAGTGGCGGCCATTTCCACGTCGTGTTCGCTGACTGGACCCACCCCATGTTGTAGCATGACCAGCCGACATTTCTGGTCTGTATACGTGTTCAGTACATCCAGAATCGCATCCACTGAGCCATCAACATCACCTGAAATCATAATCCATGGCATTGGATATTTATGAACAATGATACCCAATGAAATATCTTAGAACAAACATGACCATCTGATCAAAACACTTGAATTAAATATGTTTTTATTTTTTTATTTTTTGTAAAGATGCAATTGATGAACTTGACATGAAACAATTTAACAAACAGGTGAAAGAAAGTAATTTACCTTTCAAAACAATGGGCAACTCTGGACCATGTTCTGTTTCGATGGCCTCTTTCGTGCGAATTCTGCGGAAGATCGCCCCTCGTCTGTGACCCCTGTCGAGTTTTTCTTGTCTCCTCTCCGCGTACTCTCTCTGGTGGAGCTGTTTCTTCTGTTCGATGATTTCCTTGTCCCGCAAGGCTGCTAGTTCTCTCTCCTCATGCTCCCGCCAGGCCACCACCTCCTTGGCTTTGTGCTGTCAAAATGTTTTCATATACATATATTTTCATCTATTGTCTCGGAGAAGGACTACTAGTCCATGCATAAAGACTGGTTCTCAAAAACAGCATTCTATATTATTCTTTGCATGATTCACTGTTTCACTATCCAAATGAAATACTTTCACTTGTTTACTGTGAAGTATTTTGCCCAGCACTCACCTCAGATTCGACCTGTAGCAGCAAGTCTCCAGCAGAGGGCAGCACCTTCCAGCCGCTGACTTCCACAGCCTCACCGGGACGAGCTTTCTTCAAGGGACGACCACGGTCATTGGTCAATGCTCGCACCTAGCTCAGTAGGAAAAAGTATTGCTGTTATCATGCATGTCATTGAAATTTTATTAACATCCAACAATTATTAGTCATCCAACTACACGTTTATTCATGTCCTGGCATTCGGAAGCCTAAAGAAGATTCCCATATATATGATATATGAATATGGAGTTCACAACCTGTGCCAAACAGAAGTCCCCATCACATAATAAAACTATTACCTTGCCCCAGGCTGTTCCAGCGACCACACACGATCCCTTCTCCAGTGTGCCTCGCTGTACTATCACAGTTGATACACGACTGAAAAAGTTATATTATTAATCATATACAAAAACGAAAGAGATCACTGTTAGCTCAGTTAAGATTGGGCATTTTGCCTTTGCATATAGAAACTGGTAGATTTGTAAATACTCCTGTAGAAAATAGAATATGTAAATTTTGTGACAAAAATGAAATAGAAGATGAATTTCACTTTGTAATATCTTGTAAATTGTACATGGAGTTACCTTGTCTTTTGTATGATAAGGCCTCCGGGATTGTACCAAATTTTCAAGTTTTAGACGAAAATCATAAATTTAAAGTAATATTACAAACGTGTCAAAAGTACCTGTCAAATTATATAGATTCAGCATACGAAATGAGACGAAAATTTCTGTATAAATGAGTGAAGATTTAGTTTTGTTTAATCGTTTGGTTTTTTTTTGTACATGTCCTGCCTGTGTTTGTTTGGTTTTATTGTACATGTCTTGCCTGTGTTTGTTTGGTTTTATTGTACATGTCTTGCCTGTGTTTGTTTGGTTTTATTGTGCATGTCTTGCCTGTGTTTGTTTGTTTGTTCACATTATGAAAGTGACTAATAAGCCTTATGAGGCTGGGTGTATTATGATGTTTTTGTTGTACGAATGTGTTTAAATACACTAGTCACTATAATAAACGAATACAATACAATACAAATACAAGAGACGACATCAAATGTGAAAATTCGCTGATATAACAATACATTCTGACCTGCATTTCAAACCAATAAATAGGAAGGTTACTCAGAGTGTCTATTTTAGTTGTCACCCAGGACCCCCCCCCCCCCCCCCCTCCGCCCCACGCTGTCCACCTCCACTCCCTACACACTCACTGACCCCTTGCCTTGGTCAGTTTTAGCCTCTATCACAGTCCCCTCCACGAGCCCCGTGGGGTCGCCTCTCAGCTCAAGAAGCTCCGCTACGGTGACGATAGTCTCCTGCAGCTGGTCCAGGTTTGTGCCCTGCAGAAGTAAATCGTAAGAATCTGAATACTGGTAAGCATTTTGAGAACCAGATTCCCAGCTGCTACTTTGGTAATATTCATCTTTATACATTGATTTCTTGGAATTTCTTTTCGGAGAATGAAAAATATGAAAACACAATTCCACAAATGAGGAACATACACTATATTCCACTGTGACAATAAATTACGTTGACTGAGTGACGTAACATGTATGTCAAAAAACTGAATAGACAACATGTAGTATTCACCTTGAGAGCAGAGATCGGAACCACTGGAACATCCCCACCATCCTCCTCGATGGACACACCGTACTGGATCAACATCGTCTTTGTGCTGTCCTGTAACAGTAAGGGGCCATCAAATGTCAATATTTTGTCAGCAATTGTCAATATTTCATTGGAATATATCCAGCTGGGATTTGTATCACTGATCCACCTCTATAATTTTGCAAAGAAATTTTGTATTTTAGTTAGGATAGGAATATGAAATCAAGATAATTCAACAGACATTTCAAACTTACAATGTGTGCATAGTGTTTATCAATCTTGTTGATGGCCACCACGAGTGGTACTGAAATAAGACGTTACAATCGCTATTTATTAATACTAACCTCTATTACGACACTTTCATTTGTTTATTATAGAGGTATTACAAGAAATTCCCAAATTTTAATTGTAAATTTGCCGTTTATTGTTATTACTCACCTCTAAACTACTACATGCTCCTTTTCGATCCTTTGGATCGTTCTGGATAGAAATTCGCGTACTGAAAGCAAGGCACGATCGTCTGCCTGCATGACTCGAGCGCTCCTTTTGCCGCCAAAACCGCCGCGCATATGCGCGCGCAGCTGCGCAGAAGCTTCACTTTTCTGTCCAAAAAACGACAAAAGGAAGCCCCTAGCACACAACTGGCGGGGATGGATGGGAGGGCCTTTACTGTAGTAGTTTAGAGGTGAGTAATAACAATAAACGGCAAATTTACAATTAAAATTTGGGAAGTTTATTTTATACATCACCAATCTAAACTACTACATGCTCCTTAGAATCAAAGGATAGGCGGTGGAGCAGTAGTGCTAGAGAGTCATGAAAACAGACGATAGTCTTGATTTCAAGCGAATCGCTAAAATGCTACATTTTCGATATATCTTTAGTAACATAATAAAGATACTCACCTAGCGGTGCGATCGCTTGCCTCCGACATGCACGAATTTCTTCTTCACCCATCGGTGGAAAACGGAACTCTACTTGAGACCGTAACATAAAGAAATCAAACACAAACACAAAGTGTTGCTTATATACACGTGCACGTCAAAACCAAGACTTTTCTGTCCAGCTGGTTCAAACAACAGCTTGCGCTACGACCAGCGGACCCAGTCTAAATCTGGACGACTGGTCCTGAAGTTCGGCAGCATTGGACAGATAGAACCCGATGAATGTCGTAGAATTAGTCCACATTCCAGCCCTCACGATATATTCCAACGGAATATTCGACCTGGCCGCCAAAGACATCGAGATGTGTCGGATTTGGTGGACGATATTTTGTAAGTGACTCGATCGTCAGCACCTGATTCCGCATAGACAGTCCTCACTACAACCTTCACCCATCGGGATAGTGTAGCTGTGGAGATATCCGTAGCCCTGTTAGGCTGATAGGAAATAAATAATCGCTTGCGATCTTTCCTGATCGATCTGGTACGATCGATGTAGATTTTCAGCGCTCTTACCGGACACAATAGAGCGTCCGGCTCATTCCGTCCTACGTAACCGCCCAGTGACGGAATTACGATAGGGGAGAACGCTTTCCCGCCCTCAACTGCAGCACGTGTTTTAGGCATAAAATCACGTACTGGGTATAAGGAAACGGACCCATCCGCGCCAAATGCGACTCGCGATACGTCGATCGCCGCGACATCTGAGCGTCTTCGACCACTTGCTAGCATAACTAACAGGAAAGTCTTAAGAGTTAACCTCTGCAAGGAAACTTCCTTGAGAGGCTCCCAAGGTGCTTTAGTAAGACAATATAGCACAAAAGCCATGTCCCAATCCGGTAGAGTAGGAACTCCACGTGGCCTTTGCGTCCTAAAGGACGCCAAGAGATCAGCAAGGATACGATTATTAGTTAAATCGATCCCCCTAGCCCGGAATACAGGGCCCAGCATGGACCTGTATCCCTCGATCGTAGTAGGCTTCAAATTAAGCCTATCAAAGAGATAGCAGAGAAAGTCTAGCACTGCATTCAGAGGGGCAGAGAGCGGATCAATGCGCCTTCCGTTACACCAACGTACGAATACTCTCCATTTAGCCTCATACGTTTTAGAGGAGGATCTCCTATTCTTTCTCGCGAGATGTACGGACACCTGCTGAGAAAATCCTGCCTCCTGGAAGGATCGCTCGATAGCCTCCACACGTGTAATTTGAGCACGTGGACGGAATCGTGAAATATATCCCGCCCCGGTTGCTTCAGCAACCTGTCCTCGATCGGGAGAACCCGTGGTACATCGATCAGGAGGGACAGTAGCAGGGGGAACCACGCCTGCATCGGCCAGCATGGCGCCACCAACAGAATCTCGCACTGAGACCTGGCTACTTTGTGCAGCACTTCTGTTAGGAACCGAGTTGGCGGGTACGCATACCCGAACATCCCGTCCCACCACTGAGACATCGCGTCCACAGCCAGTGCCTCGCTCTCTGGCAGAGGTGAGAAGTAGACCGGGAGCTTGTGATTCCGAGAGGTTGCGAACAGGTCTATGTTCGGTGTCCCGAACGCCTGACAAACGCGCCGAAACACCCCCGGATGCAGACTCCACTCCGTGCCTATGATCTTGTCCGGTCTCGACAGAGCGTTCGCTAGGACATTCCTGTGACCCGGCAGGTGCCTCGCCCTGATAAACAGACGGTACTTGAAGGCAAACCTGATCAGACACTCGGCCTCCAAACAAAGCTGACTCGACCGAGTTCCACCTTGTTTGTTTATGTGCGCCACTACTGTGCTGTTGTCTGTGAAGACCAACCACTTCGTCCCTGGGGAACTCTGAGGCCCCCAGATCTCGAACGCACGTCTCACTGCTCGCAGCTCTAGGACATTGATGTGCAACGCCCTCTCGCTCGTGTTCCACACAGCAGAGAGTTCGTGCTCGTCCATATGAGCTCCCCAAGCCAATTCTGACGCATCGGTGAAGAAGGTCCGATCGGGCAGATACTCCGCGAGTGGCATCCCTCGGAAAAGATTCCGATGGTCCCGCCACCAATGCATTGCTTCCCGAGCACGATTGTCCACCGATACGACTTGGTCTAGTCGATCGGTGAGGATCCGCCATTGCAACGCTAGACACCATTGAATGGGTCTGAGGAAGCACCTGCCGAACGGCACCTGTTTCTCCATCGACGCCAACAGACCGATGATGGACAGAAACTGTCGAGCTGTGATCGACGACTGCGTCAGCGCGACCTCCATCGCCGCAATCGCCTTGAGAACTCTCTTCCGCGGAGGAAGAGCTACTCCTCGCTCTAGATCGTAATCTACCCCGACATACTCGAACCTCTGTGTCGGGGACAGATGAGACTTCGCCCAATTGGGGATCCAGCCGAGGCTGGTCGCCAACCTGAGGACGAACCCGGATTGCTCTATAGCCTGAGACGGGGAGTCGGCTATGATTAACCAATCGTCGATATAATGGTGGAATTGAATTCCAACCGATCGAAACCTGGCTGCCATCGTCCTTACGATACGGGTGAACACGTAAGGGGCGGTGGCTACTCCAAAAGGAAGTACCCTGAACTGATACACCGAACCTTCGAAGGCGAACTTGAGGTATCGCCGATCGGCTGGGTGTATTGGCACATGTAAGTACGCGTCCTTGACGTCGATACTGACTGCCCACTTCCCTTTGGACAGAGCTTTCTGGACGGAAAGCGCCGACTCCATCTTGAACCTGGGTATGATCAGGAATTTGTTGAGGTTTGACAGATCGAAAACGGGACGCCACCCGCCTGTCTTTTTCGGCACTAGGAAGATGAGAGAATAGAATCCTCTCTCGTCCTTGACCACCTCGATCGCACGTTTCTCTAGCAACTGTTGCACCTCGTGCTGCAGAAGCTGAAACTTTTCCCGATCGCCGGGCACAGGGAAGAACCACGCTTTGGGTCTGATCGGTGGTTTTCCAGCCTCCCATCTGAAGGTGAGACCGAACTTCACCCATGCCACGACTGAATTGTCTGACGACGCCAGATCGCTCCAGTTCTGGACGAACTGAGCCAGGCGTCCCCCGACTGGACCAGGTTGTGGAAGATCGAATTCCGACAGAACTGAACCTTCCACAGAGCCTACGCTTTCCCGCAACGAGTCACTTCTTACCAGAAGCTTTCCCTTTGCCCTTGAAGCGTCCACCCCCTTTGCCTCCGCGCTTGCCATCCCCCTGGGGAGGGGGAGGCTGCGCCCCCCGAAAGGGCGGCTGCGTAGAAGCGGGTGCATGTGGTGCCTGAGGTTGGGCAGGCTTCTGACCCTTGGTCTTCTTGCCTGTCCCAGACCCCGCCGACTTCCCAAGCAAAGCCTTGGCCATAGCCTCATCCCGGAGATGTTCCCGCATGACGGAAATATCCGATCGAGAGAGGTTGGCGTAGGTATAGCCTGAGAAAAGCGGCCTCCCACGTAGCTCAGCGACGTCCGTAGCGGACACGTCAAGCAGACGGAGATCGGCATCACGCATGGTGAGATCCAATTGTGCGCCCAGGTGCGCACTGTCACGCTCAGCAGCATGGACCACTCCGGCCAAGACGCCGAGTGCTGCATGAATGTTGGCGCGACTCCCCTCCTCCAGATCCGCCTCGTCCACGAACTCCTGAACCAAAGTGGTCAGGTGATCTGTCAACGAGAGCTGCCCCATCAATTGATGAGACAGCGTCTGCCAGTGAGAAAGGCGAGCCTTTTTCACATAAGCTGACCAGACCGTACCCTGCTTCCGGGAAAGCAGGTGAAGGTTAGGGTCTTCGACCGGGACGGAAGTCTGATGTCCACCCTCGGACTCTACAGTCCGATAGGTGTCGATCGACTCAGGTCGAACACGGCTAGTCGGGAATGTCGACTCCGTACGAGCCACATCCTTCTTAGCCGTAACTCCCTTGTTGATCTTGTCGAAGGACTTGACCAACGCGGGAGCCACAGGGAGCCGGATCGGCCGACGAACTGGCGCCGACGCGAACCTACCGGTTCCCCGTGAGGGCCCTGGAGCATCGATCGGCAAGTCCATTCGCCTTGCGACCGACTCCAAAGCCCACCGGAAGTTAGAACCCCCGGCCTGATCGGAAGTCTCATCCTCCGAGGAGGACGACTCCTGATCAGCTTCCACTCGACCCCCCCGATCGTTGGACCTCACAGGTCCGATCGAAGACCTCGATGACCCCAAGGGTACATCAAAGGACGGGCGAGTGAATGCCTGCTCAGCGATCGCGCCCGTCCGGCGACTTACATCCGCGTACACAGGACTTGAGTGGCCCTGAGGAACGACCCCAGCACCACCCGCCCGATCGTGCCCTGATCGAGGACCAGGAGCACGATCGCCAAGTGAAGACTCCCGATCGCACGAACGATCGAGAGCCTCACCCCCAAACAAAGGGAACTCTCCCCCCTCGAACCTCGAGACCGAGGACCCGAATGAGCCATCCAAGATGCTCCGCCGATCGAAGCCCGAAGCCTGATCGTCGCCCACCGAGAGGTCGGACGAAGCCTGAGCCACATCGAAAATCGATGTGGTCTCAGCACCACGGCGCTTAGAGGAAGCACGCTTCCTCTTCTTGGAAGGCCCCGGGGAAGAGACGACGGACCCCTCCACCTCGATCGGCCCCGACTGAGGGACGACGAAGGTGGAGTGCGGTTCCTTGGCTGCTTTCGCCTTGGCAAGAACTGAAACCTTCTTCTTAGAAGATTTCGACTTCTTGCCAGCAGGGGGAGCAAGCTCTCCCTGCGACGAAGGGGCAGCCGAAGAACCGGCCGGGACTCCCTGTCCAAGCAGGGAAGAGAGACCCGGCAGGAGGGGACCCTGAAGGGACGATAACGACTGTGCAAAGAAAGATTGCACAGCCGCGTTGACCATGTCCTGTGTTAGCCCCAGGGGCTGGCTAACACCGGACGCAATCTGTGCCGTCACAGGCGGAGTCTCCACCTCCATGGGCGACTGGCGGACTTGCGGAGCCGAAGCTTCCGCAAGCCTCAAAGCATCCCGACGAGCCAACGAGGCTTCGGAATACTTTGCAGTCGCCTGCACGAAGGAAGAGGGACGCCAGAAACGACACAGATCACACCTCAAATCCTCCATAGATACCGGGCCATGGTCTAAACAGTCGAAACACAAACTGTGTTTCTCCCCTCCTCGGAGGGTATTGACCAGACACTTCGGGCATGGACGTTCGTCCATGGCACCGGTACCAAGGGAGGATTGTGAAGTCATGATCACACAAGGGAACTAACCACACACAGTAACAGGGCGGGCAAAATATGCAAACCTGAGACCGCGCTGAAAAAAGAACCCTAAGAGGACTACGAATATATAAACTACAGTATACGTATACACAATATATACAGTAGAAAATTAACGTAGAACTATTGATAGATGTAAACAACAAGTACACTATCAAGTACGATGGATGGACGATAATAGGGTGAACTGGCTATACAAATCGCTGACGATCTAGCAAGTAACAAACTATCGACCAATACTTATCCAAATAGACACAAAACGATGTCTATGAACGTGGCAGGTGAAATTCCGTAAGAATATATCGCAAAAGTCTAGTTTGCAGACTAAATTCTACGAATTCACCGGGAACCAAAATCCAAAGCTGCCAAGCAAAAATGGCGGTGGACAGAAAAGTGAAGCTTCTGCGCAGCTGCGCGCGCATATGCGCGGCGGTTTTGGCGGCAAAAGAAGCGCTCGAGTCATGCAGGCAGACGATCGTGCCTTGCTTTCAGTACGCGAATTTCTATCCAGAACGATCCAAAGGATCGAAAAGGAGCATGTAGTAGTTTAGATTGGTGATGTATAAAATAAACTACACTTGGCACCATTTCCAGCTGTATAATTCATCAGATAAAATACAACAAAAAAAGCAATATATAACATGACTCATACTGATATCAAATATTTGAAAATACCTTTATATTTTTTATTGAGTCACAATTGGGAATAAGTCCAGAAGAGAATCCCTCACAAAAACACAAAATGATTATATACACGACTCAACAACCACATGACCACATGACTATCTTCATACAAGTTACCATGGTAACCGTTACCTTTGGCCTGCTGTGCGTGGTGTATTGACTCTAGCGTCTGTTTCATCACCCCGTCCTCCGCGGCGACGACTAACACGACGATGTCCGTCACGTTGGCTCCCCGTGCCCGCATGGCAGAAAACGCAGCATGTCCCGGGGTGTCCAGGAATGTGATCTGGTCGCCTGAGGGCAGGGTCACTGCAAACAGGAACGAAAGTCTTATCATATGTGTTAAATGGTTGCATGAATGAATGCATTTATTAAGTTTTCAATTGTATCCTGAACCATTTATTTATTGTGGCTGTCCAACAACATAGCAATTGTTCTGGAATGTGTATGACTTGAGCATCATACATGTAATTTTCAAAAGGAAATATATATCTTTAACTGGTATGCATTTACATAAACATACTTAAATTCATGATACAATATATTCACTGTGAACCAAAAACACACTTGTAAAGCAAGAGTACATGTATTACGAGAGTAATATACGAGAGTAATACATGTACATAATTCAATACATCCTTAAGAATATGAAAAGCATCAAAATATCCACAAGCCAAACACTGTACCTGAGAAAGCTCCTATATGTTGTGTGATGCCTCCAAACTCTTTTGCGACAATATTCGACTTCCTGAGAGCGTCTAGTAGCGTGGTCTTTCCGTGATCCACATGTCCCATGATTGTTACCACCGGAGGTCTCCTGACTAGATCGCCTGGATCTGGGGGTGGTCTGCATTTCAAATATTGTTCGTCGCTATTCATTATCACATGTTTGAACAAATTGGTAATGCATGTGTATAGTTATTAATCAGCACAGAACTTATGCATGTGCAATGTGTATATTTGGATTTTGATGCTTTAAGATAGCAAGAATCAAAAGACAATCACCTCATTGAAGATATGATAAAATTTTGAATCCCATTTGAAGATGCAATGTCTTGTCATGTGATAAATGTATATTACATGTACATACATGTACAATGTAAGTGTATACCGGTAGTACAAACCTCTTGAAAACATCTTTGCTTTCCTTCGGAGCTTCATGTTTTTCGCTCGCCATTTTCCATCGAAAACCACATTTGTCAAGGATTTTCTTTGTGATATTCAGGTCATCAATAACTGGAATGAAAATGAGTATAATAACTAGGGTACGTTTACAAGTTCTAATAGTTATAATAGCATGAAAATCGCATTAACTATATAGTCCATATATCAAAAATTTGTGACTATTCAAGAATTCTAAATCAGAACTTGTTCTTTTTTCTAACCTTTGTTAGGCTGGTCGTATTTATCTGTGTCAGGTATGTAGAATAAAGCTTCGAAGACATGATCTGCAAAAACAAATGATATTTTCAAACTGAATATAAATGTGATACATTAGCTGTCAATATATTCATATCGGCTAGAAATTTATTACTTTTACAACAGACAATATCATTGAATACTCGGAGCTTTTTGTAGATTTTAATTTTTCATTCACAATCCGTAATATCCACTGGTACAATGTATGTACTCTGCAATCTGCATGATGTTTGAAGTAACATGTATATTCACCGATATCTTTGTTCATTGCCTTGGCCACTTCAGCCACGGTCATGTTGTGGTGGATTCCGATCACATCCCAATCACTTTTTATCGACTTTTTGGGTAACTTTATTTTCTTGACCTGCAATAAATCATTACAGTCAACAACTTTCATTAAGACATGATTGCAATTTTGATCCAATCGTTGACCAGCATTTTTCGGGAATGAATATCCTGCATTGTACTTTCTGGTGAAAGTATACAATAAAAATTTATCTGAAAAGAAAAGCACAATAATTCAAGCAACAACTCACTATTTTCTTTTTGGTGTTCTTGATCTTTCCAACGCTATAAACATTCGTTGTGTGAAATGATGCTGATGACTGCACTAAATAGGTGGCACTACATAGACACTGGCAAGTCCGAGTTTCCAAACTCTTGCATGGAGTGAGTTCACTGGGCAGGAGTGGTAGCAATCTCCTACTGCAGTTGTGCCTCACGGGCAATACCCAGCACTGCCTCAGGACTCGGTACATGATCTCATCTAACGGTTGTTGCTTCAGTACCTGTTGAGACAAATCTTAGAAGGAATGAATTTATTTGATGTGAGCTGGAAAGAAATTGCTGCGATTAGAATATATATGCTCGACTTTTTCTATATTAGGTACAGTATAGTAAAAATGACATAAATTATTGATAATAATTAGACTTCAAGGCCTAACGGTCATAGACTTCAGTGTAAAGCACAAGAAAACAAATGCTGACTTTTATATCGAGCAAAATACATTTAGATCGAGTGCATTGGCAAAGATACCCCCAAGACCCCTAAGACATGTTTGTCCAGAGGGACAAGTTAAAAAGTAATGTCCGTTCCACTTTCCAATACACTGTTTCTGGACAAGCTCAATTTCGGGTCTAGGTGAAATTTGATTTCCTTTCACTGAATGGATGGCATTACATACACTGCCAAGTCTTTCATTAATTGATAAGATGTACTGAGTCTATGATTACATGTATAGCTTGAAAACAAATTACTCACTCACTCACTTACGCATCTCCATTACCCCTGAAACATGTCAGTCTTGGGAGACGAGATCATTTAATGATGTTTGTCCTGGCCCAATAGTGTACTCATTTACCATGTTTACATGATTTAGGCACAGCATCACCATATCAAATCATATTTCTCGCACGCTGATTTGTTGTCATAATTGAGAGACCAAGTCCGGGAAAAACGCATACCGCAAACTTTTTTGTTTACGTAAATTCATATGTTGAAGAATGTTATAAAAAAGCCTTTAACTTTATATCAGCGTGCCAGAAAATACATATGGTATTGTTTTGTGTACATATAGGTTTTCTCTGCACTTGTCACCTCATCCACGTCATCCAGGCTGAGCCTCTAGGCTCGTATTAGGAAAAACCCATTCCGCACGCAAAACAGTGCCATATGCATATCAAGTAAACAGAACTGAAATATTTAATCTACATGTAAGCCCTAACTCTGCTCCTTGGCTGAACCTGTATTTTCGATTGATGTTTACATTCCTTGCTTTTGGCAGATTGGAATACGCTAGTTCCTGGCAGTCACTTTGTACGATCGGATCCGATGCGTTGATGTCCCTCCCTCCACATCACCGCATCGGACCGTATGGAGTGACTGCCAGGAACCAGGAATATGCTTGCCAGACTTATGTAACCCCCTAGGTTTTAACACTGTTCGTCGAAAATTAGGGTTACCAAACCAGGTTAAACGTGGTGAGAAACTTGCCAACACTGCCATTTGTACTTAGGGTCTAAAATACTGAGCTAGCCCTGAACTAGCTAGCCTCGTCAACCGGTGCTTGAATGTTTAAATGCACGCATTATCGCCCATGTTTTGCCGACAGTTTTAATCCATGAAATATCGCTTACAACATGGTTATATGTATTATCTAACAATATTGTCTACATGTCTGATTGAAATAAACAGTACGAATACCTAATCAGATGAAAACAACAGAAATCGTGACACTATCAACTTTTCCGTCATTCCTCCACCAAGGGCGCCGCCATGTTTTTCGGCATGACTTTCAAAACTCCAGTTCACTATTTCGAGTTAGAGTAATTTCTTATGACAGTTTTGTTGTTCAGCATGTTAATTAGCTCCTCACTTCATTCGTAATACATTGTAGTGAATGCTGAGTCTAGTGTGATATACAAGTATCGACAATCGTGCATCAGTGAAAAACTATTGAAAACAAATTTGTTCAATTTTAGTAAATAAGAAGTTGCAGGCCACTGACCACTGCTACGGTATACTCAAGCTCAACACAAAACCTCATATGGCTTTTGGCGATGACTTCTCTTAGGATAGTCAGATCATTTTGAAATTTTATATGCTTCCATTTGGCACAAAACCATATTTTTCACCAAATTTCAGACTTATATCATGAAAACTGAAAAAGTTGGCAATCTACCGGTACCCCAATGTTAAATGTTGGGCACTAATCGGATCACAGGAATTAAAGCAAATTTGGGGATTTCATGATCTTTATTCTGATAAGAAATGTAATATGAGGAAAGTTTTTGACTTAGAAGAATCATACAGGTGTATTCTAATAGAATATCATTCTTACAAAGTACTGTGCAGTGTGAACATCGAACAACATGCCAAATTCTGTTCAAACTTGCAAATTTCACGTTTGATGTGAATTTTAAAACATTGGAGTAGATTGTCAACTTTTTCAATTTTCAAGATAGAAGTCTAAAATTTGGTGAAAGAATACGGTTTTATGCCAAATGGAAACAAATAAAATTTCAAATTGATCCGACCATCCTAAACGAAGTTATCGCCAAAAATCATATGAGGATTTGTGTTGAACTCGAGTTTAGTTACATCGCAACCCTGGGACAAGTAAGTCACCCAGCTTCGTTGGAACTACTGCTACGGTATTCTGTGAAGATATAGCCCATGTACTATGACAAGTGATCGATAGTGGAGAGAATTATAATTATCATGATTAATTTCCAAGAAATATGAAGATGTTAGGAAATAAGGAATGGTCTGTAATATTCTTTAGATCATGGAAATTACGACCTAACGAGGAAGTGGCGACCTAATATATCATAGCTTTGCACTGGCCAATTACCATAATCAATACTGCAGCTATCAATTAATGGAGCAAATACATGCATTGATTCGCTCTTGTTATTGCAGAATGTGTACATGAACAAACATAATGATCTTGATTTCAAAACTGGGACTTTACTGAAATACATATGATACAATAAGACAATCCGAAAAAGAGGTACATTATCCACATTTATACATTCAATGACCAACAGGTAATAACAAGACATTGTACGTACATTTAATATCATGCTCACATAAATTAGAATTGACAAATTCACAATTCTAGAATTCGCAAAAATGAAGAACAATGTACCGGGCAGATAGCATAATAAATATGGATCGAGTAAAAGAGATACAAGAAATTTTAAAAATAATAGTCAACAATTTTAATGCTACAATATTGATCTGAACAGGCCATGACACTAGATAGCACAATAATATAAATATTTTCAATGTATACAATAAGTCTATAGAGTACTTTTGCACATTGAAAACACATGAAACTACCAGGTATATGACTATGTATAATTAAATATTTATATTTTGTACTACCTACACAAGAGGATTGGCACAAAAGCAGTTGACTTTTCGCATGTATAGTAAAGACGGGACACTCACAACACGATTAGATAACACACAGTGTGTACATGTATATCTAGTATCTACAATAGTTAGGTCAATTTGATCATTATAATACAAAAAAAATATTATTTTCAAAACAGTAGAGTTCAAGTTCAGTTTGTATGAGTTTTCTAGTAGATAATATCGCAAACAATGCCCCTTTATTGCAAGCACTAGAGAAAAGTGCTTTGGAAAATTTGTTAATATTGACGCTACGTTTCTAAAGGAATTCTTGATCTTTACTGTCTTGTTGGTTCAGATGACTAAGCTCACTATCCTGTGGACTACTCAGAGCAATGTTAGGAGTTGATGACGTCGACTCAGACATACTCTGTAAAGTTCTCTCTGTGCAGACTCTTTCGCAACACCCACACGAGCACGAGCAGCAACAAGTCGGCCAGTGGAGTTGACCGGAGCCTCCCTCAGGGCCGATAACTCGCAGGATGGAGAGAAAGAAGAACGAGCCATACAACCAACTGGCGACCATGACTAGCATCAGAAAAGTGCCCAGCTGTCTATAAGCGAGCACTGTGGAGGGCATAACTAGAGCACCCGCAAGGAACGTAGTTAGAGCCGCCATCCCAACGGGGCTACCCATTGATGTGAGGGAGTGTGCAACTCTACCCGTCCGATCGTGGGTTGGAGCGAGTGAGTAGGCCACTCCATAGTGTAAAGTGAAGTCTATAGAGAGGCCAACAGCTACGGACATTGTGACCGCCTCAAGAATATTGAGCTCCCAACCGAGGAGAATTAAGGAACCCACAGTGGAAAATATCACGAGGGAAATGCTGACTATGGCGTAGATTGTTATGAAGATGTTTAGAGTGGTTAGGAAAGTTACAACGAAAGCAATGGAAATTGCTACACCTATTGCGACTGGAGTTCCCTGAGCAATTGTATCCTGCAAGTCGAAAAATTCGAGATCACTGATGAACCACCCGCGACGAAGTCCCGAAGGTGCCTCTAGTATTTGAGCAGTCGCCCAGTCATTCATCGTTTGGTAAAATGTCTGCATTGACTGGTAATTCATACTGTATGGCACTTTGCTACTGTAGAAGACAACAGCTGACACGAGCTGTTGTGAATCTTTGGTGAATCGAAGGCCGGACTTCCTATTTATTGTGTAAAATGGGTTGTCTTTTCCCAGCAAAGGCAACCACTGGAGAATACACTGATTGAATACATTTTCTGGATATGGAAAACTTGGATTTCCACAGCAAGGGGACAAATCTTCCTCGTCGAAACTCCGGCATCCCCTTTTCATGAAACGAATGAACGATTCGATGAAGCAATCTGTCAAATGCAGCCCAAATTCCTTCTGGTATAAATCATTTGAACGCAAATTCCGACAAAAATCTCTGAACCACAACTGAGCTTCAGGGGTTGCCACATTGAAATCTTGATCATATTCAATAGTTCCTTCATCGAAGGGGTCGAGTTTATTCCCATTATCAGCAGCCTTGACGCCCCACACCACGACGAGTGGCATATACGCGAAAATGCTGCCTGCAGATTTACCGAACCACAAATGGTCTTTGACGACAAAGTCATAGACCTCAAAAGGGTGATCGGATGAGAAGACTTGAAAGTCATTCGATGACGGCAACTTGAGCTTTGGGTGATAAAATGTGACAATGATGCCACCGACTCCGAAAGCACCGAGCAGTACCAACCACAAATATGGCAACTTACACACTAGAAATGCCAAAAAGACATCAAATACACGTCTAATAATAGAAGATACAGACTTGTAAACATGGCTAAGAAATGTACAAAATTTTGTCATGCAACTTTTACTCTTAGCTGTACACTCTGATCGATTTGATGTACAATGCAGAGTCCATTTTTCTTTGATTACAATCGTTGCTGGAATCCAAGTCATCATTACCAGGAAATTCGTGATTACGACTGTTCCTGCAAAAAGTGCGAAACAACTGACTGCAGTGATTTGGCTAATGTAACTCGCAAAGAAAGCTGCAGATGTCGTCAAGCTTGTAACGAACATAGAAAGAGTGGCATGTTTTATGGTGTCAGATACAATTTGCTGTAGCGGGCCAGTGTTCTTTTTCTTTTTCAATGATTCCCATGTGTGAATATAAACAAAGAGGTCATCAGCACCAATACCTAGCAATATAACAATAGCAAGCAAGTTTTTAAATGGGAAAAACTCAATCTGATAAATAAATGTATAAATTACATAGGCAATTACTAAAGATATCATCATTGATACCAACGTCATCGCCGTTACAAATATGGAACAAGTATATATCCACATGAGCAAGAAAATACAGACTCCAGCAACTGCAAACCATACTGCATCTTTTTGTAAGTGGTAGTAAAACAGATTTTCTTTTACACCGAAATTCAAGGCGATTAACTTGACACCATTCTTTTCTAAAGTGTGTTCTTGTATTTCCCTATATAGCGGCTTTGTGCCGATCCCAGCGGCAATCGGCAGGAATGTAACGGAGTACCTGAGATTCATATTCAATTCCCCCGTTTGATTTTGCAAGAATTCAGTATCAGTCAAGAAATGCAAGATGAAATACACGGCATTGGATTTCGTGCATTCCTCTGGAACGAACTGGCATCCAGCTGGCTTCACGTCTTCGTTTTCGCTGCCACAGTTTGATGCCAAAGTCCCGTTGTGAAAGTACGTGGAGCATCTCTGAAGTAGTCCCAATGTGGCGTTGACGTCTTCTGAAGTCACATCGAGGCAGCTGCTCTTAGCAGCAAGGAACGCAATGTAGTTGCCTAGCGACCAGCTGCGACAACATTCCTGCGAGTACAAGTTGTGAATGCAGACATCTCGAAAAGCGTCTGTCGAGCGCAGAAATGCATTTTCCACAGAGCACATTGAGTGAATGTTGCCAACGCTGAACAAAGTGTCCTTATCTCTGTGGGAGAACACTATCTGTGCATATTCCTCACCTACAATATACAACAAAGTAACTTGATAAACTCACAGCAACATGCATAATTGCATACATGTATGCAAAATATTAACATTTTGGTTTACTAGTATATTATTCCAGGTAGTCTTATGTACTTGGAAATACATTCAAGACAGAATTTTATGGGTCATAGTTTGTTATTCAAATCAATGCAGATCAACTCAACTTTACACACAGAATAACTACATAGTTAGATTAGTTATATTTAATTTTATATCAGCAGATTAATAACATAAATGTAATCCGAGATTATGATATGTTCCCTACCAGTTTTCACCATCGAGTAAATCATATCTATTACATGCAATGCACTTACGTGGAATATCACAAAAATACATGGCATTGCTGGAATTTCTGTAGAAACCGTGCTCCTCATCAGTTCCATTATCTTTCATTCTCCTCGCAGATGCAACGAGTGTGCTCCTTTTGCTCTTGGGTGTTAAATTTACATAGCAGTCGGTGTTCTTGATCAGATGATCATAGCTGAGCATTCGCTTGGCAATTTCAGTCCCTCTCGCTTCAAATCCCTGAATAATATGTTTAGTTATACATTCAGCATAATAAAATTATGATACAAAGTTTGGTCAGAAATAATTTGGCACCCTCATCAGCTATGAATAAAATATTCAGACATTATGTACATTTAGCACAACAACATACTTACCAGTCTTGGGTCAGAGAAATCTGGCCATTCCCCAATTGAGAAAATCACTGCCAAACAAGTGATTGCAATTATCAGAACAAAACCGAGGATGAGATAGGGGCGATGAACAAGAATCCAGACATACCTAACATGAAAGAAACATAACATTAGACAATTAATAAACGATGGATTCGTAAACAGTTATATAATTGTCTACATCCTAAAAACTGAGTGAGGATATCATATTGACGAGTTCTGGTTGATACAATAACTATACTTTATAATCGGGATAAATATAAATGTACCCCGGGAAATGTACATACCGTTTCATTCTTTCCATATACAAATCTGTGAAATACTGTAACGACTGTAGAATTGTGTCCAACACGTTTCTGAACTTATTTTGCTACTATTACGGGCGAAATAATTTTCATTTGTTTTTCTTGATTTTCATTGTTTCATTTTATGAGATATTTCATCCCGAATTTAACGTTTTATGAGCTTTGCTCATGTCCATGTTAATATTGACAAGGGACATCATATAACAAGTATAAATGTGATAAATTATAATCATATCTTACATACAGTACTGGAGGCGCGAAAGATTCTTTGTCAATTCTAGAGCCGGTTGAAAAAATATTTTTTTCAAACTAAGCCAATCAAGGATCTGTTTTGTACGGTGGCTCATATTCGCCAGATGGAGGAATGCACTTTTTTCTTTACAGCGTTATAACGCTGTAATACAGCGTTATAACGCTGTAATACAGCGTAATAACGCTCTAATTTACAGCGTAATAACGCTCTAATTTACAGCGTAATAACGCTCTAATTTACAGCGTAATTACGCTCTAATACAGCGTTATATCGCTGTAATACAGCGTATTAACGCTGTAAATTAAAGCGTAATTACGCTGTAAATTAAAGCGTTATTACACTCTATTACAGCGTTATAACGCTCTATTACAGCGTTATAACGCTCTAATTTATAGCGTAATTACGCTCTAATTTACAGCGTAATTACGCTCTAATTAGAGCGTTATTACGCTGTATTACAGCATTAATTACAGCATTAATACAGCGTAATAACGCTGTAATTACAGCGTTATAACGCTCTAATACAGCGTAATAACGCTGTAATTAGAGCGTAATTACGCTCTAATTCAGCGTTATAACGCTGTAATTTACAGCGTAATTACGCTCTAATTACAGCGTTATAACGCTCTAATACAGCGTAATAACGCTGTAATTAGAGCGTAATTACGCTCTAATTACAGCGTTATAACGCTGTAATTTACAGCGTAATTACGCTCTAATTACAGCGTTATAACGCTCTAATACAGCGTAATAACGCTCTAATTAGAGTGTAATTACGCTGTAAATTAGAGCATTATAACGCTCTAATTTACACTGCCAGAGACATCATCGGACCTGCTAGTTCATCAGCTCAATCATTTGTAGGGAAATCTCAAAATTATTCTGATCTAGATATGTTTATTACCAATCACGATAATGGAAATATGCTAGGAAGGTGAACGGTTTAATTTAGAGCGTAATAACGCTCTAAAATAGAGCGTTATAACGCTGTAAATTAGAGCGTTATAACGCTGTATTACAGCGTTATTACACTGTAATTAAAAATTTGCGGTCCTCTATGTGGCGAATATGAGCTTCCGTAGTTTTGGGCATTTCAAATAAAAATATTTCCAAATTCGCATGTTGTAGTGGCGTTTCCATAACATTCGTTCTATACGAGTTCGAGTATTTGTCGAGTTCATATTACTGTAACCCTATAAAATATTTCGATCGATTATTCAATTATACATCCTTGTGATGTCCGCCCACTTCGGTCCTCCTCCATCTCGATTTTAGGACCAAAGCAGGCTATTACCGAGCTGCGTCACGGTTTAACCATAGATCTGGAGGTCTATGGTTTAATCGTGACCCAGCTCTGTCCTCGCTATGCTCAACAATTGTCTATTTCGGTCCAGTGATTTCATCTGATGTCAAAGAGGAATTTGGTGTCGAAACATCCGGCACAATTTATTACACATTGCGGATAAGCTAATTGCACTCAAGATCAATTGAACATTGAGGAATGTGACGTGTGTGGAGTAGGGTTTAATATATTCCCGGTTTTCCTGGAACCGGGAACCGGGAATAAAAAATGCTCAGAACCGGGTACCCGGGATTGGAACCGGGAATAAACTCGTAGCTTCAAAACAATAGTACACATGAATTGGTTCGTTAGACTAAGTTATCACTGCAGACACTATCTGTCAACGAGTTTTCCTTATAAATCACCATGCAACCATGCTTACAGCTATTTATGAAGCATGCAAATGTAAACATGGGTGAAATCAGAAATTCAGAATCCTATTTTACGTTGGAGGTATGATGTAACAGGAGAGGGCTCACAAGTTCACAAACCCTCCCCCCCCCCCCCCCGTCTTTGTTCATTTTTAATATGGACACAAATATTGTGAAGGGACAAATCGCTCTGTGGTCCCAATGTTACATTATGTCTTGTTTTAGATTTTTAAAAAAATACCCAAGGTGTGTAAAGTTATTGACTACCGTCCGCTCTTCGGGATCCTCGAGGATAGTCCTCTCTCATCCGAGTCCTTGCGGACGCGCATCCGCTATTCCGGATCCTCGCGGCAGGGCCGCTCACCGGAGGTCGCGGCGGACACGGTAACTACTTCATCATTAACGGTAACCAGGTAACAGCCCACCCGACACTCCCAGGCCTACGGACACCGTTCAGAAACTAGTTCATCCCTACGGTGTTAACTGGCGGGGCCTGGCGAGCCGCGGTCTGCCTCGGGGACGGAACCCCGTACAGTCCGACATGCTGGCCAGAGCCTCTGTCACATGTCCCGGGAAGGGAGAGAGCTGGCGATCCACAGGGCCGAAGGCCCCCGAGTCAGCAACTCGTCTCTCCCAGCCCGGGCCTCCCCACGGAAATCGTCCCCAGGGCTCTAGGAGCCCACTACTCAGACCCAGGGAACACAAAGCTCATGGCGAGCCTCGTGTGCGTCCTAGTCTCGATCTTGGACAATCTCCTCGAACGAGTCGCTTCCAGTGTATATATAATACACCAGAAACTGCAGGGCGCACGCGAGGTTAAATCGATCCATTGTTATAGTTTACTGGAGCGTAAATTACAATACGTCGCCGTGGCAACGCACGCTCGAACGGAGCATGTCAAAACAAGGCCAAGTACAGAAAGGCCACATAAATGGCTTTTATGTTTACAATCACCTGCCGCGTGCTTAGGGCAAAATCGCCACATTACCCCCTTCTTACAATGTTGGTCCCCAACATGTTCCGCCCGCGCCCAAAATGCTCGAAACCCGACGAAGGCTTCGCATGGTGGGGGCCGGAAGAAGGCACGATGGCAACGCCCGGAAGTCACGGCGCAAACACTAGGACTTTAAGAGTCCCTTTTGGAAGAATGGGGAACTACCCCCGGACTTATGGAGTAAACTATAACGCGCTTTGCAATTTTGAATAAATCCTCATAAACAAGCTAAAATTTTGACCGAGGTGGTCCAAAACCGTGTGATGACCTTGAAAGGTCATCCATTATAAAAGGACGGTGTGTCGAGTCTTTGGAATATCTTTAAGGTTAGACTTTAAATTTAGAAATTTTGTAAAACGACACACCGAGTGATCAAAAGTGATAGTACCTCTAAAATGTTGCCGACCGCCCTGCCGGCCGGCTCCTCAGATCCGCAGAACGGGTCTGAGGCAGGGCGGAGCCGCGGGAGCGACTCCGGCACGCCGCCGCACACGTGCAGCGACGAGGCTAGCACCCTAGCCTTCCTCCGTTGCCATCGGCTCCTCATCCGTGCCGCCTGTCTTGGGGTCTGGCGGCGGTGACGGGTCCCTACGCCGCGGACGCAGCGGAGCCGGCATAGTGAAAGCCGGCTGCACGGGCGGATGAGGCAGGCCCGGTGGAGCTTGCACGGGCTTTTGTGGTGAGCCCTGCAATCCGGGTCCTGACGGAGCCATCACAACGGAGGCCGGTAGAGATGTCGCGCCGAGATCTGCTATGGCGCGGAACATCTCCACCGTATCGCGGGTGCGCTGTGGACCGGCCGTCCGTTCTCCCCACACCTGGACTAGGTATGGGTAGATGGCCAGCTCCAAAGCGGCATCCGCGCGCCGGAGAGCCGCCTGGTTCAGGGCGGACGACTCGGGGTCATCGACGCCCTGGATTAGGCGAGTCCGAGCGGCCTCGGCTTCGTCAAGACGACGCCGTAGCTGCTCATTCTCAGCCTCCAGGTGCTCCATCCGTGCGGCCACCTCTGGGGCGGGGGCGGACGCCCCGGACTGCTCGGCAAGAGCGGCGGTCCGACCCTGGTCGAACGCGCGCCGCTCAATGACGGCCGACAAAGTCCGGTAGCTCTCTAGGCTCCGCCGGGTGCCTTCCATGAGGCCCTGGTCGTATGCGAGATCGCATGCGACACGGGAGGCCTCGGCGCGGCACTGGCTGAACCGATCCAGAGAGCTGTCCATCTCCGCCACAAGGTACTCCGCCGCTCGGGTGAGTCGACCACGCTGGGGGTGATCCCAGGGGTGCTCCTCCCGAGCGCGGACCAACGCGGCTACACCTGCGGACCCCAAGTCACGAATGGCTCGAGGCACCGGCAGGTTCACCAACGCCGGATCACCGGGGATCCGGTCCATACCATCGCGACGATGGCCGACCGCCTGGCCTACAGACTCGCGGAAAGTCTCGTAGACGCTGGCGGTCGTGGGACCGAGCCTCCGGCGTACGTCCGCCGTGGCGTCGAGGGGGTCCAAGTCCAGGGAGGCGGTGCTTTGCCACCCTGCGGACGTCCCCTCAACTACCAACGAGGACGCGGACGCCGACCTCGTGAGAGGTACCGCACGTCCGCTACTGCTCGCAACCGAGGGAGTCACGCGTGGAGTCCTTGGCGGGACCGCCGACGCGGTACTCGAGGAGGCGGAGGTGTCTGCCACCACCCGTCCCTCAGACGGACCCGCGGGTACCGTCACCTCGAGCAAGCCCGGGTAGTCCTCCTGAGTCAGCGCACCCGGAGACTGCAGGGGCGTCGTCCCGGCCGGAGTCTTTCCGGCGGACGAGCTCTTCCCCTGAGTCTTTGGCTGGGGGCGCGGCTTAGGAGTAGCCACTCGTGTCTTGGCCGCGATCTGCGGCATCTCCGACACGATCATGGTCACCCGGTGCCGTTCTTCACCGGCCTGGATCACCGGCGGTTCACGGACAGCCTCTGCTGCTGTCCGGGCGGCTTCCGCCGCCTGGAACTCCGCCGGGGTCTGGCCCATTGTAGCCGTCAGGCGAGCGGTGTAGCTCGAGCCCGCGGACACAACGCCAGACTGCTTCCAGGCATCGTCCATGATGCGCTGTGCAAAGCGCCATGGACCCCAGTGAAAGAATCGGTGATTCGCCGTCCCTGACGTAGTCATGAACGACGCCACCCTCGGTGGTATGTATCCATAATTGAATACAGGCCCCACTTCATTTCCAACGATATGAAGTCCCTCACCGTGGTGTGCACCCGAGCGGTGATCATTTAGGGCCTCTAAACTGGCGAAATATCGTTGCTGAGGGGTGCCGGAGTAGCACCTCTTGCAAACGAACATTTACATCCAGGGGTAGTGGTACCCCGCAATATGTCGACTCAAGTGGTCGTAGGTAGGGTACCTACGATCCCGATTGAGCGCACGGTGCGGGTCCTCATACCCGTCCAGGGATTCCGGACAGAGTTGGCATATCACGCCCGCCTCTGTCTCGGGCGGCAACCCGACACGCTCCTCGTCCGTGAGTGGACGAGGCCGTGTGAAAGGCGTGTCGGCCGCCGCGCCGGCCGCCGCGGTGCGGCGTCCCTGCGGATCCCTGCCATAGCGCGGAAGGAACATGTGTCCCTGACGGACTCCAGGGAGTTCGGGGCCCATTTCGGCCCGCAGCCTCTGGATAGAGGGCTGCTCCGAGGACGACCGTTTCTTCTTTTTGGCCGCCCCCGAACGATTCTCCGACCTGGTTTGTCGGGGCACACTCTTCCCGCGTGGGGGCGCGGCCCTCTGTTGCTGCGCAACGAAGGCCCGCGCTCCCGCTTCCAGTGCGGCGTCAGACAGGTGGACCCCGTCTTGCTCCGCGCGCTTCCGGAGGAGTTCTAAACGAAGATCTCCCTCCTTCGGCACGGGACGCCCTCTGTCCACTGGACTTGACCCCACCTCCGCAGCTCCGGTAGGTTTCTTAGTACCGGAGGAAGAGGAAGAGGAGGTTCCTTTCGGTGCCTGGATAGGCACCCGCTTACAGGAACCTCCCGCGCCTGGGCCGGATCCCGCGGAGGCGCCGCCCGCACCAGATCCCGAGGGATTAGGCGTCTTGGCGACTCCGGGTTTGGCGGAGGACCCTTTCTGGCCGCCCGGCTTAGGCGCCAGTGGCTTAGGTCCCCCGGACTTCGATCCGGCTTGAGGCGAGGGGCCGCCGGACTTCTTTTTCCGGTGCGGCCGCTTCTTCTTCTTCTTCTTCGGAGGCGAGGAGGCCGGGTCCGGGTCGGATCCGGCCTCAGATTGCCCATGCTCAGCGGCTTCCAGCTCTTGCTGGGCTCTCCACTGCTTTTGAGCAATCTCCCGGGCTCGACGGCGAGTACGCCTAGAGACGGGCGATGTAAACCCGTCATCTCGGTTCTCGGTCTCCTTCGAGCCAGACTCCTGTTCCTGAGGCGGCGCTTGGGATGCGGCTTCCTCAGCCGCGTCAACCTGCTCCGCCCAAGTCCCAGGGGCCTTCTGGTCGTGCGGACCAGACTCCGCAGGTGCGGACACTGAGGAGTTCTCGGCGGAACCGGTGTCCGGACGGCTACGGCCATCCGGACGGGTTTCCGCACGAGTACTCTCCCCCGGGCCCAGAGACGCAAGCATCTCCGAGGACGGGTGCAACTCAATGTCCACACTAGCAAGTCCCGCACCACCGCAGTCCATCACCTCTTCCATACGGGAAAAAGTGGACGGATCTAGGAGTAGCTCGGCGCCTGCCGTGGCCGAGTCACTCTCTGCGGGGCGGTCCTCCGCGACCTCGCTCTCAGACTCGGTTCCTGAGTAAGAACCGGAGCTGGAGCTGGATTCCTCAGAACCCACATAGGCTCCCCGAGGGATGTCCTCGCGGTCATCCTCCTCGGGCCTAGACTGGGGTCTCGAGTACGAATTACCGCGCTCAAGAGACCCCTCTTCCCTCCCTTCATCACCTCCCCAGCCGTCACTTGACTCTGACATCAAGCGCTCTAATCGCTCTAAACACTGGGAGTCAGATCCGCAGATCCGTCTCCACCAGTGCCGAGCGCTTGAATGACGAGAAGGTGTCGAGTTACATCGATTATAGGCATCAAGTGTTGGCAGTTATACTGCACACGCATCGTATGACGCGTTCCCGTGGAAACGTCTATTCACTGCATCTACCCGATCGACAGACAAAAGGACGTTTTACATTCCCGCATTCCCATACACGCATCTCCCCCCGGTGACTCCTTTCATGCCATGTATACGGGTGGCTTGTGTACACAAGCCATCCCGGGGGAACCCGCTAAAATACTACAGTAATTAACAGCAGTCATTAGCAATAGCTTTCGCACTGGCGATCAATGACGTGAAGTTAATCACCCTCGCAGGTTAAAGATTGTATACAATGTATCAAAAAGCCAAACTACTTGTGGGTGTTACGATTATGTCACCCTATCAGCAGCGATAAATAAAAATTTAACACCGCTCAAGCAGCAATGAAAATAAATCCACCACCGCTTGCATGCTTTTCATAGATCACGGCATACAGCCTTCGATACAATGTACACAATCTCCTACACCCCTCTTGCGAAAGCAGAAATCTCCCGATTTCTTACTCTCTATTGCACCAGGGAAAAGATATATCACTAAACTTTCTCATACATGGGATAAATGAGTAAGAATAGCATTTCCACGGGAAACACGCACACACTTGTGGCTTATAATCCTCCCATAAATAATAAATGAGATGGAAAATAAACAAAATCACTCCCCATAGCCGCTGGCACGCTTACAGGGCGATCGGACATACCCATGACGTCCGGACAGACAATCGGGCGCCCTATGGGCGTTTGCAAAGCGCCCACTAGCATCCCCGACGTACTGCCCGGCCGCGGAGCGGTGCCCGGTCCAGCCCAGAGCCTCCTCAAACGACTACCGGAGCGCGGAGCCAATAGATTTAGACGCGGAGCCGGCATGGTCCATAACCGCACTGGTTAGGGGGCGAACCCTTCATACCGGCGCCCAATCTAGAGGCGCCCAAAGATGGTGAAAGCAATAGCCGGCGGACGTCCGGGGCTGCCCGCGGACGGAGTCCAGGCCGGACGTCTACCATTGTACGGCGTATTGCCCTTATCCAATGAAGATGAAATTGGAATTAAAAGCCACCACAAGTGTTGCGCATGTAATATACGACCCCCTTCTTAGAAGGAGGCCGGGGTTCCGGTCATTCCGGCCGGACCGCGTATTGTAAGGTACGATCCGGACGAGAACGAGCGTCACCCGCTGCCGCGGCTGGTCCGCACCCGCGGACTTAACAACCGCTCCATTATCATAATGGATAGTCGGTTTCCTGCCGTAAGAAACCTTAAACTACTATAACCGCAATTACAGTAGTGGCTCACGGGGGATAACTACACCGAAGTGCGTCATCTTAAAGCGCCGCGGACGCCGGACGAGTCACGCGGACGAACCGCGGACATCAGTCCTCATCTGCGGACACTATCCCCGCGTCCAGAGCCAGTTCCCCAAATCCGTGGGAAGACGCTTCTCCCGTAGCGGACGTAAATCCCAACCATCACCACAGGGGGCGAGGACCGCTCATACTCAGACTCTCCAGAGGACGAGGGTACCCACGAGGAGTACACCGCCGGACTCGAGGAAGACTCGCTGGAGCTGAGCCGCACCTCCGCTTCATATGCGGGACGCCCTCGCCGATATCGGCGGGTCCGCGCGCGGAGATGAGCCCTAGACGCTCCGGCCGCCGTGTTGTTAGAGGGGGCGGCGGCCTGCGGTCTCCCCGGAACGTCCAATTCCGAGTCTGAGGACGAATCCGCGGCTTGCTGGAATGGGGCCATCCCTGCACAACCCGGATTCTTGCACTTATGACAACGGGACAGGCCGTCCGCGTTGCCGTGCAACTTACCAGCGCGATGCTCTATCTGCATGTCATACTCTTGGAGTTTGACGAGCCACCGCGCCACCAAGCCATCGGCCTCACTATAGTTGAGGAGCCATCTCAGCGAACTATGATCAGTCCGCAAGCGGAAATGGCGTCCCAACAAATAGTGCCGGAAACGCTTGGTCATCGTAACCACTGCGAGCAACTCGCGATGAGTGGTACAGTAGTTCATTTGAGAGCGGCTCAAGGCCACACTCGCATAAGCTACTACCCGCTCTTGCCCATCCACGATCTGCGAGAGGACACCGCCGAGTGCGAAGTTACTCGCGTCAGTGTCCAGGATGAACTCGCAGTCCGGACGAGGGTGCCGCAGCACCGGGGCCACTACCAAGGCCTGCCGGAGTCCCGAGAAGGCGTTAGCCTGCTCGGCGGACCAAACAAAATCGGCGCCCTTTTCCGTGAGGATAGTAAGGGGACGCGCGATCTCCGCAAAGCCGCGAATAAACCTGCGGTGGTAGCTCGCGAAGCCCAAGAATGACCTCACGTCCGCCACGTTACAAGGCGGAGGCCATTTCTGTACGGCCGCCACCTTTGCGGGGTCTGGTCTCACTCCGGTGCCCGTTACCATGAAGCCCAAGTACAGGATTTCCTGCGCGAATAGCTCGCACTTACTTGGCTTCAATTTAAGCCCTGCTCCGCGGATGCGATGGAGCACCATCTGGAGGTTGGTGAGGGTTTCCTCGAACGACCGGCCATACACGACCACATCGTCGATGTAGACCATACATCGCTTCCAGAGGAACCCTTTGAGTACCATCTCCATGAGGCGCTCGAACGTCGCTGGTGCGTTACAGAGCCCGAACGGCATTACCTTGAATTGGTAGAGTCCGTTCTTGGTAACGAAGGCAGTCTTCGCCCGATCACTCTCCTCCATCTCCACCTGCCAATACCCGGAGGCCAGATCCAGAGCACAGAAATAGTGCGACCCGGCCAGGGCATCGAAGGTATCCTCAATGTGCGGGAGAGGATATGAGTCCTTCCGCGTGGCATCGTTGAGTTTCCGATAGTCCACGCAGAACCTCCACGAGCCGTCCTTCTTCTTCACCATAACCACCGGACTGGCCCAAGGGCTGTCACTGGGTTCGATGATGTCCAAGTCGAGCATCTTTTGCACCTCCTGGTCTATGACCTCTTGGTGCACTATTGCTGCCCGACGAAGACGCTGCTTGAGAGGACGCTCGTCCACGAGGTCGATGCGGTGCTTGGCGACGTCAGTCTTGCCAACCGCACCATCAGGACCCATGAACACATCCGCATACTGCCGCAGCAGTCTGCGGAGCGCTTGGCGCTGCTCTTCATCCAACCGGTCCTTCGGAACCCGAGATTCCAAATGGTCCGGCAGGGTGAACGGATCATCTCCGGCGGCCGCCGTCGCGCACGCAGCGCGGCAGACCGGATCGTCGGGGATGACACGACTCGAAGCCGCGGGAATAGCAGTAGCTGCTATGCATCCGCGCTTCAGTACAATCGGAGCATCCGTAGGATTCACCACGAGGATGGGCATCGCGCGGGGGTTGGACATGACCAGGGCCCCACCCAGCACGAGCCCAGTTCCTGCGGCGAAACTGCTCACGGGTTGCACTATACACGGTCGACCATCGAGGGGCATGCGGGGACGCCGCGGCCTCGTCTCGATGATCATCTCACTCATCGGCGGCACTACTACAGTGCGCGATGTCCGCATCTGGAATGAATGCATCGGGCCCGAGCGGAAGAGGAAGTGTGTGTCCTCTCCCATCCGGAACTCGCCAGCGCTAAAGTTGGCAATCACCCGGTGGACCCGTAGGAAATTCATCCCAATTATCCCGGCCGCTCCGATATCCGCCACGATTGCCTCTGTCAGATACACCTTGTCCCCAAGGGTAATAGGCAGATCGATGATGCCATGGATACGGATGCGGTTGTCTCCCGCTCCGTAGAGCTTGTACGGTCCGGGATCTCGCAACTCGAGGTTGCGGAGTGCGGGCTCCTTCCTAAACGTTCCGGCGGCCACGAGGGTCACCTCCGAGCCTGAGTCTATGAGGAACCGGACCGGCTCCCGTCCGAAGGACAGGGGCAGGTACCAGCAGGGGTCCCTCACCAGCGCGCAGGTCGGGCGATACCTTTCGCACGCGCTGGGCTCATCTACGGAGTCCTCGCCATCCGCCTCAGCCGCGGAGGAGCTAGACTGGTCTCCAAGGACTACTTCCGGAGAAGTCATATCTACTTGGGGTCCGTCCTGCTCATCAGCGGGTGGGGCGGCATCGTTTGCCACCGAACAACTATCCCCGGACGCAGTGTTGGTCGCCACCACGTCCGGATCTAGTTTCCCTGCCGCGGGTTCCGATTCTGCTGTCCCGGAGGACCAGACCGGAAGGAATTCCTCCGTTGCGGGCCAGGGAGAGCTCCCTGGTATCGGCGCGACCGCAGGCGTTCCAACAACTCCGGACACTTCAGCCAAAAGTGTCCCTGCTTTCCGCAGAAGTAGCAGGGACGGTTCTGAGCTGGTCCGGAGGTGAACGCGCAACATTCTGCGGCTCCCGGAGCTTCGAGCCCGGCGCAGTGCGCAATCATCTGCGCGGCGCCGAGGTCGTATTCCTCTATGTCGCACTCGTCCGAAGGCGAGCGCGGCGCGGCGACCGGTGCCGCATGTGCGGGCGCCCCTGTAGAGGGTGCCGGCGCACTAACCCACTGCTGGGTAGGTTCCCTGGCGGGTTCCCGGACGACCGGTTCCTGCCACGGGGTTACCTGCGATGCCTTGACCGGAGGAGGAGTCGCCACCTGCGCGGGTACAGCCGAGGCCGGAGCCGAGGCTGGAGGCAACTGTCTAGGACGGACAGCCATCTCAAGCGCAAGCGCGGAGTCTATCGCCTCCTCCATCGATCGCTTTTCATGGGTGGCCAGCCCGTACGCTAGGTGGTAAGGCTGGCCATCGATGAACTGATCGATCAGCATCGTCTCAAACCGTCTGGAGTCCATGTCCGGAAAAGCTCTCCGGCCGAGTATGCGTAAGCTGTACGCATAGTCTGTCACGGACTCAGTCGGCTGGCGGATACGCGCCTTGAACTCTCGTTCAGACTGCCGCCGATTGGTCGTCGGCGGGAACAGCAGGCGAAGTTGACGAGCCACCTCGCCGAACGTCACTGTTCCTACCGGCAGACACGGCATCACGCGGAGAGCTTTCCCTTCCAGGCTCCCCGCGAGGACGTGTCCAGCTTCAGGCTGGGACCATCCTTCGTACACGGCGGTACGCCATACCTGGAGCAAGTAGTCCTCCAAGTCGGCGTTATCCCCGTTGAACCGTTTCCGCCACGAAGAGTGGTCGGGCCCGTCATCGCGTTTGCTACGCGCCCGACGTGCGGTCCCGGCTCCGGGGTCGTCCGTGTACTGCGGCAAGTTCCGCGCGCTTCCCGCGCCTGCGGCGGAGTCTGCCGGAGCAAACATCGACGCCGCGGACATAGGAGCAGGGAAGCTCACGTTTGCCGCCGGGATCATTCCCGCTGAAAACCCACTCTGGCTAGGTGCGGGCGGGGCTCCCATCGAACCTACTGGGTAGGCTCCAGAAGGGGCGGCAAAGCTTGGGGCCGAAGCCGCCTGTTGCCACTGCCCGTCCGACACACTGTACGTGCCAGGGTAAGTCGACCACGCGGCTTGCGCTCCAACCGTCGGAACGGTCGACGCGGTCGCCAACGTGGTGCCTCCGAGCCGCGGGGCAGGCGCGGGTCCCATTGCGGGGGCCACTGGCGCCTGCGGACTCGGCAGGACTTGGGGAGGGGCTACTGGCCCAGACATCCCCGGACTTAGGGTGACCGACGGGTCAACGCTCGAATGCAGCTGATTCCGCTTGAACAGTACAAGCGCCTCGGATATCAGCCACCTCTCCCTCTCCGTCAAAGGCCCCGAGTTGCCTTGTGACAGCGGAGAAGGGGAGCGGTTCCGCCGGTCTGATCGTCCCTGATGGGGCGACCGGGCGCGGTCATAGCGCCCGAGGGGGGCCAGCTCGCCAAGTGCGTCGGTGAGCTGATCCACCACACTGCCCGGTGCGGACCGACCAGAACCCATGCCGGAGGCTCGCGAGGGAGCCCACCCGGCCGGGTGCGGCATCTGGTATGACTGGTCCGCTCGTCCAGAAGGACCCGCATGCATTGGCGCTCGATTCCGGACGCTCGAAGGCGTCTTAGGGAAGGGTGCCATTTGCCATGGATCTGTTCTGGGCACGGGCGGGCGCGGCGTAGAGCCGTTGCCAGCTCCACCCACCGCGCCTAACACGTCAAGGTCCGGCCTTGACGGCAACTCCTGCTGCGGCCCCGCGGGGCCCGACTCTACGTCCGAAGACGGAGCCAGGGACGCCGGAGTCGTCTCCGCGGACGGGGTCTTGTCCACGGAGGTTTCCGCGCGTTCCTTCCGGCCGCCGGAGTCGTCCGGAGACGTCTCACGGTGGCTGTCGCGCGACCGGGTGTGGTCCGCGACATTTCCACCCTCATCCCTCCCCTTGGGTTCATCGGCCTTATTTTTGGCCTTATCTTTCGCTTTGGTCATTCTTTGAGACGTCCTTGAGGAGCGGGCGATCCCCAGGGACTAAGGAGGCTACAACACTGTGACGGTAGGCTGCGATGGAACACTGTCGGACTGATCCTGGTCACGGCACCAATGTAAAGTTATTGACTACCGTCCGCTCTTCGGGATCCTCGAGGATAGTCCTCTCTCATCCGAGTCCTTGCGGACGCGCATCCGCTATTCCGGATCCTCGCGGCAGGGCCGCTCACCGGAGGTCGCGGCGGACACGGTAACTACTTCATCATTAACGGTAACCAGGTAACAGCCCACCCGACACTCCCAGGCCTACGGACACCGTTCAGAAACTAGTTCATCCCTACAGTGTTAACTGGCGGGGCCTGGCGAGCCGCGGTCTGCCTCGGGGACGGAACCCCGTACAGTCCGACATGCTGGCCAGAGCCTCTGTCACATGTCCCGGGAAGGGAGAGAGCTGGCGATCCACAGGGCCGAAGGCCCCCGAGTCAGCAACTCGTCTCTCCCAGCCCGGGCCTCCCCACGGAAATCGTCCCCAGGGCTCTAGGAGCCCACTACTCAGACCCAGGGAACACAAAGCTCATGGCGAGCCTCGTGTGCGTCCTAGTCTCGATCTTGGACAATCTCCTCGAACGAGTCGCTTCCAGTGTATATATAATACACCAGAAACTGCAGGGCGCACGCGAGGTTAAATCGATCCATTGTTATAGTTTACTGGAGCGTAAATTACAATACGTCGCCGTGGCAACGCACGCTCGAACGGAGCATGTCAAAACAAGGCCAAGTACAGAAAGGCCACATAAATGGCTTTTATGTTTACAATCACCTGCCGCGTGCTTAGGGCAAAATCGCCACAGGTGTCTTTTTGCATGCACTAGACAAAAATATCACCAACTTTCCATGACAACGACAAATGGAAGCATACAGTAAGGACAGTAAGTACTTATTATTCTTCATTTTTACCTTATATTTTGGCAATACATTGTCCTGCTATACCACAGAGTGTTGTAGGAAATGTACAGGAACGAAAGATACCGTTGTTTTCTTCTGTTAATATGTAGTTTTTTCTTGGGGGAGGGGGAGATATATTCCCGGTTCCTGGCCACCTTATTCCCGGGAAACGGGAACTCTGATATCTTGATAATTCCCGGGGAATTCCCGGGTACTCCATTCCCGGGATTAAACCCTAGTGTGGAGATTGCGGCTTATGCATGGCCTATTCTATCAGTGCTTGATAACAGATGATGACCTTGTTGAACAGATTTATTGAGCACATTTAATTATTCATTACAAGGCTTCACAAGAATAATGAGTATTTTATCACACATACGAAATGGCACAAACAGACAATTAGGGAGTGACATCATACGGCGACAAATCTGCAACGATAAACCAACGTGACATGTAAAGTATTCCCAGGGTCGTGGGATCGAGCCCCACATTGGGTGCCAATGTTACAGGGTTCGGAAAAATCCACTTGCCCGAGAGGAGAGGTAGTCCAACGCTCTACCAAGTGAGCTGAAGATATATCCCACTTGAAGAGCTAGTAGGCATGCTGACTACCAAATTGGGCGAATCCCGAATGGGCCCTGGCACCATTCGTTAATATCACATGCATCATTTCCATCTATTTAATTGCAGTAATTGTGTCAGTACGCCTAATTCGAACTGATAGCGAAAATTCACCACTGTATCTTCTGCCAAACCGCCTGGAAAGACACATGTATTTATGTCATCATGGAAATGAATATTCGAATAACGGTATATATACATATTCGGTTTATCCATTGTTCAGACTCCAAACTCTCCACTGTGTAATTTGTCATCAAATAAACCATTGTATTCAGGTGGGATATTATTTATTTATATATTTCGGTAGATGCAATGCTACGGAGCCCCCGAAAACAAGAAAGGATAATATATGATTAAATACATGATTAGCTTCTCTGGGCTTCCGTAGTTTGAGAAAATTTACATTTGTTCTACATTTCCCACAAACCGGAAGTAACCATTTTTACAAAATGGCAGATTTCGATTGGTTTTCTTTTTACATTTTCTGAAGGTAAATTGAGTAAAAAGACAAATTAATCACACGTAACATACTAATAGATTATGACAGTCAGTGGTACCCGTTACCGAGCTGGATTCGTTAGCGATCGACTTTCAGTTTCACTGTTTCAGGTTTTAAGTCTTTTTTAAAGCCATGGATCATTGTCATGTTTTTACCCATTTGATTTGATTTCGACCATGATTCGGCATCTGATTTCTGAGTTCTGACAGAATCATCCTCAGTGTAACTTTTTGAAGGTGGTAGCCATAAAACCGGCCAAACAGACTGGATGCTAAATATCAATGACTACCAGCAATACAATCAGACTGGCAATACTACTGGCTATTAGTGGCTAAAACACACAAAATCCTATTGTCTTTGATCACTCCAATGTGTGATTGCGCAATCACTGCTGCTGGGCCTGACCTGATTAATGTTATCACAAGGTGCATGATCCAGATCTATGAAGTTAAACAAGGTGTAGCTAATCAGAGCTTCGTGCATACATCCATACTATGTTTTCACAAGAAAAAAGATATAAATTTGTTGGTGATTAATTTATGATTATTATGATTATTTATGATTAACATGATTAATGATTGCAAGAGTTGGTAATATGTCTATTGTAATATGCCACTTGAGCTACATTTTGAGTAAATTATGTCACAACGTAACATATAGCTTTGGGAAATGTCCTTTCATAAAGTAATTGTAATTGTAATTGATTACTTTGCAAAGTAATTGTAATTGTAATCAATTACATTCAAAATAAATGTAATTGTAGTTGTAATTGTAATCATGGAAATCAATTGTAATTGTAATTATAATCGATTACATTTACATGTAATCAACCCCAAGCCTGACAATGGCTTTCACTTATTAACTTTAATACGTTAAAAGTCTGCTAAATCGCCTTGGCGAATTACTAAATCGCCATGTCACCAATACGCTTCGGTATTTACTTGTATTCAGATTCTGAAAAGAGTATTTTTCCTGAGCAGTGATCGTAAATGATATGACTGATTTAGGCGTAATAACTCGTAACAGTCATTCTCACACTCGGCAATCCTGTTATAAAAGGTTATGATCATAATAAAATGTTCATTGTTTTTGTACATACAACTATGATCATGTAGACATGTACTGGTGAACACCCAGGTAAAAAATATTGTGTTTTCAGAATGTGTGCTAGAAATTGTGTGGAAAAAATTATGCTCTTGCAAACTGTTTGGAGTATGATTAAGTTACTATCACTTACCTAAATACGGAGTGTTATCTGCCTGAAGTCACTATATCTGAAGTCACCATATCTGACTGAAGGCAGATATCATGCCATATTGGGGTCTGAAGTCCATGGTAACGATTTTGGATTATGAGGAACTCCCCAAAGTGTCTTTCCGTATCATCTGCCTGAAGCCCACAATATAGAAAATATTGGAGGGGTCCGCATCACAGCTCTCCAAAGACAGGGTGATCAAGCATTTTCAGCAATCCGATGATAATGATTTATATCAGCACTTGCGTACCATCCAGGCCTTCCAGGGTTTTCCAGGCCTTGTCTATACAATACCTATGCACATATTTTATGATACTCAGATGAACCATCATCACACTGTTCAACAATGCCACATGCATATGATTACTATATATTTTGATCATGGATGTTTTCAAAGTGATCAAGTGGACTTATTCACGCCCTTTTGATTTTGCATTCTTACTAGAAAAAGGGTGTGGTGCAGTGGCATTCAACACTTTTTCTTCAATTCATGTCCTCAAAATTTTTCGATTTGGTTTCATGAGCAAAATTAGCAAAAATAAAAGGACACAAAAATTTAGGGATTTACAGTGACAGAATTTTATGAAAGCACACACATCAACCAGTATAGTGAGAACAAACTGAACTTTTTACCCAGGAAAACAAGTAACATCAACAGTGCAGACCCACGAGATGTGCGACCACCATCGGCTGCGCTCTCAGCCAGCGCTGGGCGAAGTCGATCATGTGGTCAGCTTGTCTGAGAACATTGGCGCCCTCTACATGCGGGAGAGCTACTGCGACATCACGCTGCTCGTCGAGAATGCTCGCTTCCCAGCTCACAAAGTCATACTGGCGGCTCGCTCTGAATATTTCAGGTTAAGAAATGTTTCACGTTTTATGATATTCGCATCAACCAAGATGATTTAAAAGCTTGATATTAAATGTTTTAGGAATTAAGTGTACAATCAATCAAAATCAAATCAACCACACCCAATGCTTGTGAAGCTTATGTAAGCAAGTTGCATTCCGAGTCTAGGCTAATGAAATAGAATATGCCAAAAACTCCCCCCAAAAACTGCTAGAGTGCTTTTCACATACCAATTAAGGAACATTCAGTCTTAACATAGATCTGTGAATGATATTATTCACCTGTAGAGCGCTGTTCTTCGGAGGAATGCGAGAATCTCGACCAGGCTGCGATGAGATCGAGATGAAGGACACGTCAGCGAGCGCCTTCCAACACCTCCTCCAGTACATCTACACAGGGAGGATGCACCTCGCACACCTCAAGGTGAACAAATAGTACATGCCCTGGTTTTGGTGGAATAGGCTTAGTCCTGCCGAGTGATGACTGATGCTTTGTTTTACGTGTTAAATATTATGAAGAAAAATTAGTTGAAACAGAACCATGACAGGTGTGTTTTTTGAAGGAAGTTACCATGACTTAAAAATGGGAAGTTGCCTCAAATCATTTCTAAATACTTGCATGGAAATATTGATATCAACAAAATTGATAAATCATGTTAATGTTCGGAATGTAAATTAGCATAATATGTGAAAGATGTGGAGTAATTCAGTAGGTCCATAGCTGTTGTCTATAGCTGTTGTAAATTTGCCTGCTCAAATTTCTTCCTGTTTGGTCCTAATTAATTTACGATTGAAACATTGACATCACATGTATACATAGCTAAACATTCAACAACGTCCCCCCCCCCCCCACCCCAGGAGGAGCTGTTGCTAGAGATACTCGGCCTGGCACACCAGTACGGCTTCCAGGAGCTCCAGACGGCCATTTCCACATACCTTCAGGACATTCTCAACATCCGTAACGTGTGCCTCATCTACGACATTGCCAGTATGTTCAGTCTCGACGCTCTGTCGCAGACCTGCTGCGAGTTCATGGACTGCAACGCCGCTGACATTCTACAGAGCGAAGCTTTTCTCACCCTGTCCCCCGTGAGTATGATTTATTTGCCAGATTTTTTGTTGTTGGTTGCATGCCTTAAAAAAAGCTATGATGTTCAGAGTGGTAATCAGAAGCTATTTACAATAAAATTATTCCTGATATAGGACCTCCTAGAAATTCATCAATGTTAAGATCAGAACCAATGAAAATATTTCTGAAACAAAAATGTTTGAACCAAAGCTTTGCATCTTCCAATAAATGACATAAGTAAGTGTGTTTTCTGTTTTATTGTTTTCAGTCGGCCCTGCAGGAGGTGTTGTCCAGGGATAGTTTCTGCGCCCCAGAGGTGGATATATTCCAGTCTGTGAGGCGGTGGTCTGAACACAACCCAGAAACCAGCACCGCCGACATCATGAAGGTAGGGACAGTCTTAAGGCTCAATGTTGACATACCCTCCTACTACGCTTTAAAACTTGTCTTATTTATTGCCAAAGGGGAATTTTGTTATTTAAGGCATTTCGGCAGAAATGCCTTTATGGTTTTAGCAGAATTTTTTTTTTTTTTTTTTTTTTTCGCCACTTTTGGTTTCCGGACGATAACTTTAGATTGCCTTGACGGATCCTCGTCAAATTTTCACCACAAGTCAGAAATGATATGTGGAAGAACTCTATTCTTTTTGAGCTGGATCCGAGGTCCGTGAGGTCCGTGAGGATGAAATGAAGGCTAATTTTGAGAATTAGCTAATTTTGAGAACTCTGCATGGAGGTTCATATGCCACCAGGGAAGAACCCTATTGATTTTGGGATCGATCCGTCAAACGACCTTTGACCTAGAGGTCGAAATAATTTTTTGCTGATTCATCCTTGAGGCTTCCTGCATATCTCAGAAACCGTGCATCGTAGAGCGAAACGGACGTTATTTTCGGACTCGTCGCCCTAGACAAACATCTCTAGGGTGTATTATTTTTTTTGATCCGGCTCCGAGGTTTGTGAGGTCCTTGAGGATGAAATCGAGGCTGATCTTGAAACTTGGTTTCCGGACGATAACTCAAAAAATATTCAGGCAATAGTTGCAGAATTTTGCACGGAGGTTTATATATCAACAGGGAAGAACCCTATTGATTTTGGGATCGATACGTCAAACGACCTTTGACCTAGAGGTCGAAATAATTTTTTGCTGAGTCATCCTCGAGGCATCCTGCATATCTCGGAAACGGTGCGTCGTAGAGCGAAACGGACGTTAGTTTATTTTATACATCACCAATCTAAACTACTACATGCTCCTTTTCGATCCTTTGGATCGTTCTGGATAGAAATTCGCGTACTGAAAGCAAGGCACGATCGTCTGCCTGCATGACTCGAGCGCTCCTTTTGCCGCCAAAACCGCCGCGCATATGCGCGCGCAGCTGCGCAGAAGCTTCACTTTTCTGTCCACCGCCATTTTTGCTTGGCAGCTTTGGATTTTGGTTCCCGGTGAATTCGTAGAATTTAGTCTGCAAACTAGACTTTTGCGATATTTTCTTACGGAATTTCACCTGCCACGTTCATAGACATCGTTTTGTGTCTATTTGGATAAGTATTGGTCGATAGTTTGTTACTTGCTAGATCGTCAGCGATTTGTATAGCCAGTTCACCCTATTATCGTCCATCCGTCGTACTTGATAGTGTACTTGTTGTTTACATCTATCAATAGTTCTACGTTATTAAGGCATTTCGGCAGAAATGCCTTTATGGTTTTAGCAGAATTTTTTTTTTTTTTTTTTTTTTTTTTTTTTTTTTTTTTTTTTCTTCCGCCACTTTTGGTTTCCGGACGATAACTTTAGATTGAATTGACGGATCCTCGTCAAATTTTCACCGCAAGTCAGAAATGATATGAGGAAGAACCCTATTCTTTTTGAGCCGGATCGGAGGTCCGTGAGGTCCGTGAGGATGAAATCAAGGCTAATTTTAAGACTTGGTTTCCGGACGATAACTGGAAAAATATTTATGCAATAGTTGCAGAACTCTGCATGGAGGTTCATATGCCACCAGGGAAGAACCCTATTGATTTTGGGATCGATCCGTCAAACGACCTTTGACCTAGAGGTCAAAATAATTTTTTGCTGATTCATCCTTGAGGCTTCCTGCATATCTCGGAAACCGTGCGTCGTAGAGCGAAACGGACGTTATTTTCGGACTCGTCGCCCTAGACAAACATCTCTAGGGTGTACTTTTTTTTTTGATCCGGCTCCGAGGTCCGTGAGGTCCGTGAGGATGAAATCGAGGAACTTGGTTTCCGGACGATAACTCAAAAAATATTCAGGCAATAGTTGCAGAATTTTGCACGGAGGTTTATATACCACCAGGGAAGAACCCTATTGATTTTGGGATCGATACCTCAAACGACCTTTGACCTAGAGGTCGAAATAATTTTTTGCTGAGTCATCCTTGATTCATCCTGCATATCTCGGAAACGGTGCGTCGTAGAGCGAAACGGACGTTATTTTCGGACTCGTCGCCCTAGACAAACATGTCTAAGGGGTATTATGGATGAACTTTGACCTTGACCCGAAATTTTTTTGCCGAGTCGGCATTTTTCGTTTTCGTCGATATCTCAGAAACGGTGCGTCCTAGAGCGAAACGGACGTTATTTTCGGACTCGTCGCACTAGACAAACATGTCTAAGGGGTATTATGGATGAACTTTGACCTTGACCCGAAATTTTTTTGCCGAGTCGGCATTTTTCGTTTTCGTCGATATCTCGGAAACGGTGCGTCGTAGAGCGAAACGGACGTTATTTTCGGACTCGTCGCACTAGACAAACATGTCTAAGGGGTATTATGGATGAACTTTGACCTTGACCCGACATTTTTTTGCCGAGTCGGCATTTTTCGTTTTCGTCGATATCTCGGAAACGGTGCGTCGTAGAGCGAAACGGACGTTATTTTCGGACTCGTCGCACTAGACAAACATGTCTACGGGGAATTATTGATGAACTTTGACCTTGACCCGAAATTTTTTTGCCGAGTCGGCATTTTTCATTTTCGTCGATATCTCGGAAACGGTGCGTCGTAGAGCGAAAAGGACGTTATTTTCGGACTCGTCGCACTAGACAAACATGTCTAAGGGGAATTATGGATGAACTTTGACCTTGACCCAAAATTTTTTTGCCGAGTCGGCATTTTTCGTTTTCGTCGATATCTCGGAAACGGTGCGTCGTAGAGCGAAACGGACGTTATTTTCGGACTCGTCGCACTAGACAAACATGTCTAAGGGGTATTATTGATGAACTTTGACCTTGACCCGAAATTTTTTTGCCGAGTCGGCATTTTTCGTTTTCGTCGTTATCTCGGAAACGGTGCGTCGTAGAGCGAAACGGACGTTATTTTCGGACTCGTCGCACTAGACAAACATGTCTAAGGGGAATTATTGATGAACTTTGACCTTGACCCCAAATTTTTTTGCCGAGTCGGCATTTTTCGTTTTCGTCGATATCTCGGAAACGGTGCGTCGTAGAGCGAAACGGACGTTATTTTCGGACTCGTCGCACTAGACAAACATGTCTAAGGGGAATTATTGATGAACTTTGACCTTGACCCGAAATTTTTTTGCCGAGTCGGCATTTTTCGTTTTCGTCGATATCTCGGAAACGGTGCGTCGTAGAGCGAAACGGATGGTATTTTCGGACTCGTCGCCCTAGACAAACATGTCTAGCGGGTATTATGGATGAACTTTGACCTTGACCCGAAATTTGTCGACATTTTTCATTTTCGTCGATATCTAGTATTATAAATTATTCATCACACCGAAATGCCTCCAAGGCATCTTTAGGCCTTGACGTCTAGTTTTTCTACTGTATATATTGTGTATACGTATACTGTAGTTTATATATTCGTAGTCCTCTTAGGGTTCTTTTTCAGCGCGGTCTCAGGTTTGCGTATTTTGCCCGCCCTGTTACTGTGTGTGGTTAGTTCCCTTTCGTGATCATGGCTTCACAATCCTCCCTTGGTACCGGTGCCATGGACGAACGTCCATGCCCGAAGTGTCTGGTCAATACCCTCCGAGGAGGGGAGAAACACAGTGTGTGTTTCGACTGTTTAGACCATGGCCCGGTATCTATGGAGGATTTGAGGTGTGATCTGTGCCGTTTCTGGCGTCCCTCTTCCTTCGTGCAGGCGACTGCAAAGTATTCCGAAGCCTCGTTGGCTCGTCGGGATGCTTTGAGGCTTGCGGAAGCTTCGGCTCCGCAAGTCCGCCAGTCGCCCATGGAGGTGGAGACTCCGCCTGTGACGGCACAGATTGCGTCCGGTGTTAGCCAGCCCCTGGGGCTAACACAGGACATGGTCAACGCGGCTGTGCAATCCTTCTTTGCACAGTCGTTATCGTCCCTTCAGGGTCCCCTCCTGCCGGGTCTCTCTTCCCTGCTTGGACAGGGAGTCCCGGCCGGTTCTTCGGCTGCCCCTTCGTCGCAGGGAGAGCTTGCTCCCCCTGCTGGCAAGAAGTCGAAATCTTCTAAGAAGAAGGTTTCAGTTCTTGCCAAGGCGAAAGCAGCCAAGGAACCGCACTCCACCTTCGTCGTCCCTCAGTCGGGGCCGATCGAGGTGGAGGGGTCCGTCGTCTCTTCCCCTGGGCCTTCCAAGAAGAGGAAGCGTGCTTCCTCTAAGCGCCGTGGTGCTGAGACCACATCGATTTTCGATGTGGCTCAGGCTTCGTCCGACCTCTCGGTGGGCGACGATCAGGCTTCGGGCTTCGATCGGCGGAGCATCTTGGATGGCTCATTCGGGTCCTCGGTCTCGAGGTTCGAGGGGGAAGAGTTCCCTTTGTTTGGGGGTGAGGCTCTCGATCGTTCGTGCGATCGGGAGTCTTCACTTGGCGGTCGTGCTCCTGGTCCTCGATCAGGGCACGATCGGGCGGGTGGTGCTGGGGTCGTTCCTCAGGGCCACTCAAGTCCTGTGTACGCGGATGTAAGTCGCCGGACGGGCGCGATCGCTGAGCAGGCATTCCCTCGCCCGTCCTTTGATGTACCCTTGGGGTCATCGAGGTCTTCGATCGGACCTGTGAGGTCCAACGATCGGGGGGGTCGAGTGGAAGCTGATCAGGAGTCGTCCTCCTCGGAGGATGAGACTTCCGATCAGGCCGGGGGTTCTAACTTCCGGTGGGCTTTGGAGTCGGTCGCAAGGCGAATGGACTTGCCGATCGATGCTCCAGGGCCCTCACGGGGAACCGGTAGGTTCGCGTCGGCGCCAGTTCGTCGGCCGATCCGGCTCCCTGTGGCTCCCGCGTTGGTCAAGTCCTTCGACAAGATCAACAAGGGAGTTACGGCTAAGAAGGATGTGGCTCGTACGGAGTCGACATTCCCGACTAGCCGTGTTCGACCTGAGTCGATCGACACCTATCGGACTGTAGAGTCCGAGGGTGGACATCAGACTTCCGTCCCGGTCGAAGACCCTAACCTTCACCTGCTTTCCCGGAAGCAGGGTACGGTCTGGTCTGGCTTATGTGGAAAAGGCTCGCCTTTCTCACTGGCAGACGCTGTCTCATCAATTGATGGGGCAGCTCTCGTTGACGGATCACCTGACCACTTTGGTTCAGGAGTTTGTGGACGAGGCGGATCTGGAGGAGGGGAGTCGCGCCAACATTCATGCAGCACTCGGCGTCTTGGCCGGAGTGGTCCATGCTGCTGAGCGTGACAGTGCGCACCTGGGCGCACAATTGGATCTCACCATGCGTGATGCCGATCTCCGTCTGCTTGACGTGTCCGCTACGGACGTCGCTGAGCTACGTGGGAGGCCGCTTTTCTCAGGCTATACCTACGCCAACCTCTCTCGATCGGATATTTCCGTCATGCGGGAACATCTCCGGGATGAGGCTATGGCCAAGGCTTTGCTTGGGAAGTCGGCGGGGTCTGGGACAGGCAAGAAGACCAAGGGTCAGAAGCCTGCCCAACCTCAGGCACCACATGCACCCGCTTCTACGCAGCCGCCCTTTCGGGGGGCGCAGCCTCCCCCTCCCCAGGGGGATGGCAAGCGTGGAGGCAAAGGGGGTGGACGCTTCAAGGGCAAAGGGAAAGCTTCTGGTAAGAAGTGACTCGTTGCGGGAAAGCGTAGGCTCTGTGGAAGGTTCAGTTCTGTCGGAATTCGATCTTCCACAACCTGGTCCAGTCGGGGGACGCCTGGCTCAGTTCGTCCGGAACTGGAGCGATCTGGCGTCGTCAGACAATTCAGTCGTGGCATGGGTGAAGTTCGGTCTCACCTTCAGATGGGAGGCTGGAAAACCACCGATCAGACCCAAAGCGTGGTTCTTCCCTGTGCCCGGCGATCGGGAAAAGTTTCAGCTTCTGCAGCACGAGGTGCAGCAGTTGCTAGAGAAACGTGCGATCGAGGTGGTCAAGGACGAGAGAGGATTCTATTCTCTCATCTTCCTAGTGCCGAAAAAGACAGGCGGGTGGCGTCCCGTTTTCGATCTGTCAAACCTCAACAAATTCCTGATCATACCCAGGTTCAAGATGGAGTCGGCGCTTTCCTTCCATAAAGCTCTGTCCAAGGGGAAGTGGGCAGTCAGTATCGACGTCAAGGACGCGTACTTACATGTGCCAATACACCCAGCCGATCGGCGATACCTCAAGTTCGCCTTCGAGGGTTCGGTGTATCAGTTCAGGGTACTTCCTTTTGGAGTAGCCACCGCCCCTTACGTGTTCACCCGTATCGTAAGGACGATGGCAGCCAGGTTTCGATCGGTTGGAATTCAATTCCACCATTATATCGACGATTGGTTAATCATAGCCGACTCCCCGTCTCAGGCTATAGAGCAATCCGGGTTCGTCCTCAGGTTGGCGACCAGCCTTGGCTGGATCCCCAATTGGGCGAAGTCTCATCTGTCCCCGACACAGAGGTTCGAGTATGTCGGGGTAGATTACGATCTAGAGCGAGGAGTAGCTCTTCCTCCGCGGAAGAGAGTTCTCAAGGCGATTGCGGCGATGGAGGTCGCGCTGACGCAGTCGTCGATCACAGCTCGACAGTTTCTGTCCATCATCGGTCTGTTGGCGTCGATGGAGAAACAGGTGCCTTTCGGCAGGTGCTTCCGCAGACCCATTCAATGGTTCTAGCGTTGCAATGGCGGATCCTCACCGATCGACTAGACCAAGTCGTATCGGTGGACGATCGTGCTCGGGAAGCAATGCATTGGTGGCGGGACCATCGGAATCTTTTCCGAGGGATGCCACTGGCGGAGTATCTGCCCGATCGGACCTTCTTCACCGATGCGTCAGAATTGGCTTGGGGAGCTCATATGGACGAGCACGAACTCTCTGCTGTGTGGAACACGAGCGAGAGGGCGTTGCACATCAATGTCCTAGAGCTGCGAGCGGTGAGACGTGCGTTCGAGATCTGGGGGCCTCAGAGTCCCCCAGGGACGAAGTGGTTGGTCTTCACAGACAACAGCACAGTAGTGGCGCACATAAACAAACAAGGTGGAACTCGCTCGAGTCAGCTTTGTTTGGAGGCCGAGTGTCTGATCAGGTTTGCCTTCAAGTACCGTCTGTTTATCAGGGCGAGGCACCTGCCGGGTCACAGGAATGTCCTAGCGGACGCTCTGTCGAGACCGGACAAGATCATAGGCACGGAGTGGAGTCTGCATCCGGGGGTGTTTCGGCGCGTTTGTCGGGCGTTCGGGACACCGAACATAGACCTGTTCGCAACCTCTCGGAATCACAAGCTCCCGGTCTACTTCTCACCTCTGCCAGAGAGCGAGGCACTGGCTGTGGACGCGATGTCTCAGTCGTGGGACGGGATGTTCGGGTATGCGTACCCGCCAACTCGGTTCCTAACAGAAGTGCTGCACAAAGTAGCCAGGTCTCAGTGCGAGATTCTGTTGGTGGCGCCATGCTGGCCGATGCAGGCGTGGTTCCCCCTGCTACTGTCCCTCCTGATCGATGTACCACGGGTTCTCCCGATCGAGGACAGGTTGCTGAAGCAACCGGGGCGGGATATATTTCACGATTCCGTCCACGTGCTCAAATTACACGTGTGGAGGCTATCGAGCGATCCTTCCAGGAGGCAGGATTTTCTCAGCAGGTGTCCGTACATCTCGCGAGAAAGAATAGGAGATCCTCCTCTAAAACGTATGAGGCTAAATGGAGAGTATTCGTACGTTGGTGTAACGGAAGGCGCATTGATCCGCTCTCTGCCCCTCTGAATGCAGTGCTAGACTTTCTCTGCTATCTCTTTGATAGGCTTAATTTGAAGCCTACTACGATCGAGGGATACAGGTCCATGCTGGGCCCTGTATTCCGTGCTAGGGGGATCGATTTAACTAATAATCGTATCCTTGCTGATCTCTTGGCGTCCTTTAGGACGCAAAGGCCACGCGGAGTTCCTACTCTACCGGATTGGGACATGGCTTTTGTGCTATATTGTCTTACTAAAGCACCTTGGGAGCCTCTCAAGGAAGTTTCCTTGCAGAGGTTAACTCTTAAGACTTTCTTGCTAGTTATGCTAGCAAGTGGTCGAAGACGGTCAGATGTCGCGGCGATCGACGTATCGCGAGTCGCATTTGGCGCGGATGGGTCCATTTCCTTATACCCAGTACGTGATTTTATGCCTAAAACACGTGCTGCAGTTGAGGGCGGGAAAGCGTTCTCCCCTATCGTAATTCCGTCACTGGGCGGTTACGTAGGACGGAATGAGCCGGACGCTCTATTGTGCCCGGTAAGAGCGCTGAAAATCTACATCGATCGTACCAGATCGATCAGGAAAGATCGCAAGCGGTTATTTATTTCCTATCAGCCTAATAGGGCTACGGATATCTCCACAGCTACACTATCCCGATGGGTGAAGGTTGTAGTGAGGACTGTCTATGCGGAATCAGGTGCTGACGATCGAGTCACTTACAAAATATCGTCCCACCAAATCCGACACATCTCGATGTCTTTGGCGGCCAGGTCGAATATTCCGTTGGAATATATCGTGAGGGCTGGAATGTGGACTAATTCTACGACATTCATCGGGTTCTATCTGTCCAATGCTGCCGAACTTCAGGACCAGTCGTCCAGATTTAGACTGGGTCCGCTGGTCGTAGCGCAAGCTGTTGTTTGAACCAGCTGGACAGAAAAGTCTTGGTTTTAACGTGCACGTGTATATAAGCAACACTTTGTGTTTGTGTTTGAGTTCTTTATGTTACGGTCTCAAGTAGAGTTCCGTTTTCCACCGATGGGTGAAGAAGAAATTCGTGCATGTCGGAGGCAAGCGATCGCACCGCTAGGTGAGTATCTTTATTATATTACTAAAGATATATCGAAAATGTAGCATTTTAGCGATTCGCTTGAAATCAAGACTATCGTCTGTTTTCATGACTCTCTAGCACTACTGCTCCACCGCCTATCCTTTGATTCTAAGGAGCATGTAGTAGTTTAGATTGGTGATGTATAAAATAAACTTCCCAAATTTTAATTGTAAATTTGCCGTTTATTGTTATTACTCACCTCTAAACTACTACAGTAAAGGCCCTCCCATCCATCCCCGCCAGTTGTGTGCTAGGGGCTTCCTTTTGTCGCTTTTTTGGACAGAAAAGTGAAGCTTCTGCGCAGCTGCGCGCGCATATGCGCGGCGGTTTTGGCGGCAAAAGGAGCGCTCGAGTCATGCAGGCAGACGATCGTGCCTTGCTTTCAGTACGCGAATTTCTATCCAGAACGATCCAAAGGATCGAAAAGGAGCATGTAGTAGTTTAGAGGTGAGTAATAACAATAAACGGCAAATTTACAATTAAAATTTGGGAATTTTCGGACTCGTCGCCCTAGACAAACATGTCTAAGGGGTATTATGGATGAACTTTGTCCTTGACCCCAAATTTTTTTGCCTAGTCGGCATTTTTCGTTTTCGTCGATATCTCGGAAACGGTCCGTCGTAGAGCGAAACGGACGTTATTTTCGGACTCGTCGCCCTAGACTAACATGTCTAAAGGGTATTATTGATTAACTTCGACCTTGACCCGAAATTTTTTTGCCGAGTCGGCATTTTTCGTTTTCGTCGGTATCTCGGAAACGGACGTTATTTTCGGACTCGTTGCCCTAGACTAACATGTCTAAAGGGTATTATTGATGAACTTTAACCTTGACCCGAAATTTTTTTGCCGAGTCGGCATTTTTCGTTTTCGTCGATATCTCAGAAACGGTGCGTCGTAGAGCGAAACGGACGTTATTTTCGGACTCGTCGCCGTAGACAAACATGTCTAAAGGGTATTATTGATGAACTTTGACCTTGACCCGAAATTTTTTTGCCGAGTCGGCATTTTTCGTTTTCGTCGATATCTCGGAAACGGTGCTTCGTAGAGCGAAACGGACGTTATTTTCGGACTCGTCGCCCTAGACAAACATATCTAAAGGGTATTATGGATGAACTTTGACCTTGACCCGAAATTTTTTTGCCGAGTCGGCATTTTTCGTTTTCGTCAATATCTCGGGAACGGTGTGTCGTAGAGCGAAACGGACGTTATTTTCAGACTCATCTCGGAGCGTAGACAAACATGTCTAAAGGGTATTATTGATGAACTTTGACCTTGACCCGAAATTTTTTTGCCGAGTCGGCATTTTTCGTTTTCGTCGATATCTCAGAAACGGTGCTTCGTAGAGCGAAACGGACGTTATTTTCGGACTCGTCGCCCTAGACAAATACGTCTAAAGGGTATTATGGATGAACTTTGACCTTGACCCGAAATTTTTTTGCCGAGTCGGCATTTTTCGTTTTCGTCAATATCTCGGAAACGGTGTGTCGTAGAGCGAAACGGACGTTATTTTCAGACTCGTCTCGAGCGTAGACAAACATGTCTAAAGGGTATTATGGATGAACTTTGACCTTGACCCGAAATTTTTTTGCCGAGTCGGCATTTTTCGTTTTCGTCGATATCTCGGAAACGGTGCTTCGTAGAGCGAAACGGACGTTATTTTCGGACTCGTCGCTGTAGAAACACATGTCTTAAGGGTATTATGGATGAACTTTGACCTTGACCCGAAATTTTTTTGCCGAGTCGGCATTTTTCGTTTTCGTCGATATCTCGGAAACGGTGCTTCGTAGAGCGAAATGGACGTTATTTTCGGACTCGTCGCTCTAGACACACATGTCTTGAGGGTATTATGGATGAACTTTGACCTTGACACAAAATTTTTTTGCCGAGTCGGCATTTTTCGTTTTCGTCGATATCTCGGAAACGGTGCTTCGTAGAGCGAAACGGACGTTATTTTCGGACTCGTCGCCCTAGACAAACATGTCTAAGGGGTATTATGGATGAACTTTGACCTTGACCAGAAATTTTTTTGCCGAGTCGGCATTTTTCGTTTTCGTCGATATCTCGGGAACGGTGTGTCGTAGAGCGAAACGGACGTTATTTTCGGACTCGTCGCCCTAGACAAACATGTCTGAGGGGTATTATGGATGAACTTTGACCTTGACCCAAAATTTTTTTGCCGAGTCGGCATTTTTTGTTTTCGTTGATATCTCGGAAACGGTGCGTCGTAGAGCGAAACGGACGTTATTTTCGGACTCGTCGCCTTAGACTAACATGTCTGAGGGGTATTATGGATGAACTTTGACCTTGACCCAAAATTTTTTTGCCGAGTTTTTTTTTCGTCGATATCTCGGAGCGAAACGGACGTTATTTTCGGACTCGTCGCCCTAGACAAACATGTCTTAAGGGTATTATGGATGAACTTTGACCTTGACTCGAATTTTTTTTGCCGAGTCAGCATTTCTCGTTTTCGTCGATATCTCGGAAACGGTGCGTCGTAGAGCGAAACGGACGATATTTTCGGACTCGTCGCTCTAGACAACATTTATCTTATATGTATTATGGATGAACTTTGACCTTGACTAAAAAATTTTTTGCCGAGTTGGCATTTTTCGTCTTCGTCGATATCTCGGAAACGGTGAGTCGTAGAGCAAAATGGACTTTTTTTTCGGACTCGTCGCCCTAGACAAACATGTCTAAGGGGTATTATTTTAACGGTAAATTTTTTTGCGGAGTCGACATTTTCCATTTTCGTCGATATCTAGTATATATTATAAATTAATCATCACACCGAAATGCCTCCAAGGCATCTTTAGGCCGTGACGTCTAGTTAGAATTTGCGTTATTGAAAGCCTTTCATTCATCTGGGAGGGGGGGGGGGGAGGGGGTGGTGCCTTGATTTATACAAGTTATGTACAAGTTGATGAAATACACTTTCACGTGTACACTCAAGTAAGTTACATCATGAAAACACATGTCAATATTCATCACTGATCTGTGTGCTTTAACTTGTAGGTGGTGAGACTGCCTCTGATGAATTTGGAAGATCTCCTAAACATTGTCCGAATGTCGAACCTTGTCTCAGCCGACTCGATTCTAGATGCAATCAAGCTAAAGAACGAGAGCAGGGACATGGAACTGGAGTACAGAGGATTCTTACGTAAGTGACACTTCCAGTGGTTTTATTGAGTGGGTACATCAATATTTTGCGAAATATAAATACTGAAGATAAGACACAGACAAAGTAAATTTTAGAATGGAATTACTACTTGGTCCATTCTGATGCACATATATTATGTACATATTATAGTCCTAATTATCAATGACATTATTAGTGAATTATGATTTATAGATCTAATTGCTTTCTACATAATGCTCAATGGATGAAATCCTTTGTGTTACAATAATTTCAAGCCCAAATAAATTATCCGCCAAAAATTCCCACACCAGGCCTCGAAGAGAATATTGCCACGCTCCGTCACGGGGCACAAGTCATCAAGGGCGAGATGAAGGCTGCGTTGCTGGACGGCGACCACCAGAACTATGACTTGGACCGGGGCTTCACGCGGCACCCGATCGACGACAGCCAGGGACAGGGCATCGTGATCAAGCTGGCTCAGCCTAGCATCATCAACACCATCGTCATGCTGTTGTGGGATCGAGATCAGAGGTAAATTGGGCAGAGGTTTAAACAGTACCTACTTTTGTACATCAGCATGTTGTATGTGGCATTAGCTCGAGTAAATTCATTTTCTACAATTAACTGTCTACTTCTACTGCTTAATATACCGATCATGAACGTGCTACAGGACACAGGTGCTATTAAAATGTAGGGATCATTGATGAGCCACGGATGTTCCAACTCTGTTAACCTCAACACTATTTGATGCATATTCCTTCGCTAACGCCTAACAGATTATGTATAACAGTATTTCCAGTATCCTTAATAGTACATGAATGAATACTATTAGAATTGCAATGCCCACATGAATCTCTCTCGTCCTTTCCAGATCGTACTCCTATCACGTGGAGGTTTCGATGGATGACAAAGACTGGGTGCGGGTCGTGGACCACACTCGGTACCTGTGTCGGTCCTGGCAGTACCTGCGCTTTCCACGCCGAGTCGTCAGGTCGGTACAGGGACTTTGTACAGGGCGGGATCGATTTAATGGTATCAAGGTGCCATGTCATGGTAGCATCAGAGAATTGCTGTTGATTGATTTATTGTATTCTGTTGAATTTTCCATGAATTAAAATAACTTATTAAGACTCATAGATATTAATTTTATAATATTATTATTAACTAGTAAGACTCATAGATATTATGTGTCTTGGTTGACATTACTCAACAGGCAGTGTCCATTCCATTTACTTTTGATACCTTTTCATGTGTTGAGCATGTTAATTTTGAAATTTTCCCAGAGACAATACCTTGTTCACTCTAACATTTTATGATATTCCCGCAGATACATTCGAGTGATGGGGACACACAACACGGTCAACCGTGTTTTCCACCTCGTGTCCATAGAGTGTCTCTTCTCAAAGAAGCCTTGTGAACTTGACAATGGAATCATTGGTATGCTCATTCTGGTCAAAATCATTTTGCATGTAAAAACAGTGATATACTAGTACATTTCTTGTTTTAAAGCATATCACTCATGGACATGAGTGAGTGATACTGTCTAGAAACTATATTGTGGATATTGTAGTTCATTTTTGTTGACAAAGTGCAATATTGCATACTTATCGCCATGCTTTTACCTCCAAATACCGAAAATTATAGTGATCTATGTATGTATAGTAATAACTACTGGTTCTGGACAGATCAAAGCTGTTCAGCATGTGGTACAAAGTTGTGCTTTCCAGAAAAAAAAAGTTCTAAAATCACAAATCTATTTTCTCGTCACTTATATTTCCCACAGTGCCAAAGGAGAACGTAGCCACGATAGAGGCAAGCGCCTGTGTGATCGAGGGGGTCAGTCGGAGTCGTAACGCTCTCATCAACGGTGACACGAAGAACTATGACTGGGACTCTGGATACACCTGTCACCAGCTGGGCAGTGGAGCTATCATCGTCCAGCTGGCCCAGCCGTACATCATCGGCTCTATGAGGTTCGTGTGAAAACTAAGTCAAATTTGTGCCTTGTTGGGGTGGAATCGTTGTGCGAAGTTTTAAAGACATGTTCCTACATGTCCTGCATTTGATTGAATTAGAATGAAGCCGTTCAATATTGAAAACCTTTGTTATATTCACACCTCCCTATATGCGCTGTATTGTCGAAGTAAATTCAGTCATCCATCCATATCTCATTTCCATACTTCAACATGTGAATAATAAAAAAAAACTTTGTATTGTTACAGGTTACTCTTGTGGGATTGCGATGGTCGAAGTTACAGTTATTACGTGGAAGTGTCGACAGACCAAGTCAACTGGAAGACTGTCGCGGACAAAACCACAGAGGCCTGCCGATCATGGCAGGTTATCATCTTTGAATCGAGGCCTGTCACCTTCATCAAGATTGTGGGCACACACAACACAGCTAATGAGGCATGTTTACAAAATATATAAGTGCTACATTCAAATTGTTTTAGGATATTCACATGTCATTCAGTGTTCTGCTTGTGATTTATACTGTTCATATTTACTAGTCTAGTATTTTACCAAAGTTGATAGTCTCATTTTCAAGTGGATTTCGAAGGGATCTTCATTGACTCTCACTTCATTTCAGGTGTTCCACTGTGTTCACTTTGAGTGCCCCGCAGATCCATTGGCACTGGTTGACCAGAACTACAACAAGGGACCCAAGCAGTCGCAGCGAACCAGCTCTACGACAGGTGCCACCACATCGACTATGTCCATGGACGTGGCCCCAAGCCTCATGACTAACAACATACCCACGCAGCCAGTCGTTGCCATGGCGAGAGTCAGCCCCATGCCTAGCAACAATAGCGTGGTCGTGTCTGCGGCTGCACCGCCAGATCCTGTGGGGGCTGGTGCAGGCCCAATCGTGGCCTTGGATCTTGGTAACCATGGCAATCGTGGGCGCATGGGTGGGGTGATGCCTCAACACCCACCTAACCGACCTGGAGGTCACTTGGAGGGCAACGGCGAAAACGACGATGGCGGCAGTCCGGATGTAGCTAGGTTTCAGGCACTGGGTGTCGCTGGAGCTGTTGGCGGGCATGAAAATCCGAGGGACGACGTTTCCGATAGGGAGGCGCCACAGGGGATGCGGATCGTTTGGATCGATCGAGGAGACGGGCTCGGGATGGAAAACGAGGAGGTGCGAGGGTCAAGGACGGAGAATAACTCGTCCCCCAGTAGAGGGCGTGGAGATAGTCCCCGCGATGAATCGCAGGCAAGCGGCAGTAGCCCGCATAAAGATGAGTTCGACAAAAACGGAAATAGGCCACCTGGCCCATTCAGCTGAGAGTCTCTTGGGTTTTTGTGTGTTGAATCTTGGTGCTTGGTGATCTATTGCTGATGCTATTCTATGTGAAAGGAGGAACAAAAATTGTGATTCAGATGTTATATGATATGTTTACTTACGATAGGAATATAATGTAGATATTATGTGTGGCAAGTTTGCTGGTCAGTTGCGTAATGGATAAAAAAAATATTCATGCTTAGTGATAGATTCAAGCAAAACAGTATTACATGTGCCAGATGTAAAACAAAAGTGCTACCCTGTGAAATGTTTTCCGTTCATTACAAAACACTTGTGTATGTAAATAAACTGCTCTCGACGCTTTGTATGTTTTGGCAAAATCTTTGCTGAAGCTGGAAAGACTTTTCAAGGTTTACATTGTTGTTCGCCGCTCAAAAGGTTTTTGTACATGGATGATTTATGATGGCATGAGGAAGCGAAAGAACAGGAAGTTGGTATAGATTTCACAGAACAGGGCCGGAACCTGCTGGGTATGTGAAGAAATGATCGAAATTGTCTGCCGGAAAACTACACTCACTGAAAGGACGGTGGATAGTTCAAAGATGGAATGCTATAGGGTATGCATATTGTACATATTACGTGATTGATGCATCGAGTGTGAGCAACAGTTATCACGGCCACTGTGGAAGGATCTTTGTAAATTTTGCATTGAAGTTTTTAATATATACTCATTTTCATCATTGTTTGTTTCCTGTGCCATGTTTGATAGTTTTGTTCCTGTCATTTTCTCACAACATGTGTCATATTATGTCTTCATTTCAATGTATCACTGTCTTGTGCAAATTCTATTTATCAGCAGTTGAAAATGTTGAGTTATGTTTCTGTTGAAATCTCGATTTGTTCAGACCTTCATTTTCTTTGAGAGATGTCCTCAAATTTCTCTTTGTATTTTCAGGTTTATTTGCAGTTTTGCACTTCCTCCATATTGCTTGAATTTTATTCCACTTCATCATATGTATTTTGTTGCAACTGCACGCTGTAGAAATATACATTCTTTCACGAAAGAAAAATCATCTACCGGTAGTTGGTTCACTGTTGAATCTATTCTATGTCTCTGTATGCATGTGTACTATGTATGAACATTTGTTATAAATGATGGAATATCAGTGCACGGTTTCTGTTTGTATGCAGTGTGTTTGTTGTATTCAAATAACTTTCCCTCATTGGCCTGTATGGCAAATGTTTAGAAAGAACAGCACCCGTGTGTTATGTACTGATATATAAATAAAATGAATAAATGACATTTCTTTGTAGCTGTTGTAACTTTTTCGAATCCAGTCAAAATGAAACACCATTTTACCAACCAATCATAGTGCAAGTATAATTGTGTTCAAAGATGTCATGAATTTATTCAATTCCAAAACATGTCGCAGCAGTTTTGATTTTATCCCGGCACAAAAAAGTCAACAAAACTTATGACTGGACTTGTTGTGGAAAGTGGAAAACAAAAGTTCCCAGAAGGAATGACTAGGTTTTCTAACAATATCATGAATATAAACACATCAAAAGTAAATAGAAAACATCGCACAATGACATATATCTGAAATATGGTCTACACAACAAATGTACAAATAAATCAAAGGACTAGATTAGATCATAATGCCACACACAGAGCTCAGGGCAATACAGCAAAGAGATTGGAGATGCCTTCATAGAACAGAGTCTATTTGGTATATATTCATATTTCCAAGAAAATCATGTACATGTAAAATTCATTTTTGTACCACTTTTTGCACCTTCAACAATAGCCTAGACCATCGTCTACCGGGCTATTCTACATAGATGAACCTGTGTACAAGTACAATAGACAACTCACAGCCTATGGGTATGACTTTACACTCGTTAATCCTCGCATTAAACCTCATTGATTGATTTATGTATTCATCGTAACCCTCGGCTGTTCGTAGTCTGTTCTATACATGTGCAATCCTTAATGAACACCATTTAATAACTGACAAAATTTTCCAGTGTTGTCCCCTCTAACATGATATTAGGACACAATAACCATTCATCACAGATTCCACGACAGACTTGTTATCGCCTAGAACGGTTCTACAGAGCATATTTAGCCCAAATGCCCCCACTTTACCTGATAGAGAATATTGACTTCAATTCCTACATGTACAATCCAACTTGTAGCCATGTTCCAGAGGTCTATCAGTAAATACTATGCCCTACTGCAATAATCACACACAAAAGTGATGTATACAGATTCCATTATATTATTTTGCCATACAGGTGGCATTCCAAATTTTTCAAATTTTATTTTTGCATTATCATACATACTAACATCAGACAAGCAGAAAAACTGCAGTTATACACATGTGCGCACTTCCTGTTAACACGAAACAAGTTGTAGTGATGTAAATTTCCTATAATTTGCAATGTCTATAGTGGCACTCATATTAAACACATCGATAAAACAGCTACTGTATACCGGTATGAATCAACTGCCAACTCCGTCATAGCAATGTATCAATGCATCTCTGGTTGCAACGAAAAGCCACTCAAAATACTAAAATATGCAAAAAAGAATACGTAAACATCTAAATACGTACATGTATACCAATAGCAAAACGCAGCAGACCAGCCCAGATATAATGACTTAGAAACACACATCAAAGATCAACTACATCATTGTTGTATATACATGATCATTGTTGTATATACATGTATTATACCCATGAGACATCATGATATTGAATCATTTTTTCAAGTGCAGTACACAGTGTTGAAACAGGTCACATCAATGTGATACACAAATGTCTAACAAAAAATTCATATGACAAGACACGAAATCGACAACTGAAATGCAAAGGTAGCACCAACATTCACAACTCCACAAATCAACGATCACGATTTCACGGTGTGTCTGTCATTCCCCAGGGGTCGCCAGTGACTGTCACCATGGGAACCCATGTACCCTGCCCACTGCTGCTGGTCGAAGGGCAGCACTTGGCTACATCGACTGTTCGGGGTTCTTGCCAGGTCAGCATCAGAACAGGTGCACTTCAGACGCATTCTGCGTTGGGAGAATCATGGAAACTTTTCGATATTTTCCAAGTTGACCATCACAATTTGCCAAAGGCCATTGATACAAATAAGGTCAGAAATTTACCAGAAACTACAAAAAATATTTGTGTGTGATGATTATTTTTTTTAACATTTTGAATGCTGAAAAGAAGATTTTCATAGCACTTTTACCACGTTAAATGAAAGTTAAATGTAGGCCGCCTACCTGTAGACTGTCAGTTGGCCCATGTGGACATTATAAGGGTTGTATGTATGTTGGTTATTGTAGGTTCCTTCATTTGGCAGTTGATGGTTGCTCTGAGCCAGACACTCCTTAGTGACAACGTGACCGAACGCATCATCGTCCATACCAAAATACTTTCCTGTTTCAAAAATACGTATAGCAGAAATTTAGTAAATACTTCTGAACAGACATTACTTTACAATTGTTACACCGGAGACTTCACTGCAACAGTTCTGAATGACAGTTTAGGTCAGTATGCGAGCAAATATTAGTACAAACAAGTTACAATGCACTTGTCATTATGATCAAACTTGACCTCATGATCAGCCGTGATGCACATTCTATGCCTTACTGAACATGCTGACTTTCCTTTGAAACATTTTCTTGCCACCATTGCATGGTTGTCCAAAAGCACACAATTTCGCCACCCATGCTCAAGACATAATGGTCATCTCACCGTTAGGATCGAAACGCTCTGCTTGGTCGGCCATTCTCCTCTCGATACACTCCTGGTCCTCCGGTAGAAGAGCTTCAGTTTTCGCCGGGTAGAACCAGTAGGTGGCGAACACCACATCCATCGTGTGGGGGTGGTCTGGGTGGTCAGCGGGGAGCAGAGGTGGTGCGAGGGTACCTATGTGTGATGTGAAATGGATGGGAGAAACAGTGCGCATAGAGAAAATGTTTATTGTTTCCAGTAGGTCAGTCATTATCTTGGTCATTCCAAGTTTTAGGGCTTCCTGAATTGATTTCAACATACTAGTAAGGTATTTATTAACGGTTAACATTGATTTACAAACATACATGCATCCTTTCTTTGTTTTCTACTGTTTCAGCTTAGAAACTTTTGTTTCAAATCAAGAAGAGATGATTAGCATTTGATTAGAGCATATATTCTATTTCCAGATTTGAGATATGCTTCAAAATGGACCTGTTGAGATGAGGCGTTGAAGTCCCCCCTCATCATGAGGTCCAACGTGTCTTCTCTTGCGACCTCCAGTCTGCCTTTCTTGTGAGTTCCAACCTCTTCTATCATGGCCTGGAATCCTTCCATCCGCGAGATTAATCCTGCCTTGTTCTGGATCACCGTACCCCTGACCTGGATACTGCATGTTCGGCGAGTTTAGTTTATCATCCAGACCTAGCACATCGTATATTCTCTTGAGATAATCAAAGGAATTTTCGTCGAGGTCATCCCCGCCATTCCCGCGGTGGTTTCCCTGGAGACCTTGGTCAGCGATTGTTCCTTCCCTCCTGTCTGTATTCCCCGACCACTGTGGCCTTAAAATATCGCTATATGGATCCTTTGCCTCCTGGATCCCAAAGAGATCTTCCAAGTCCTGGTCTATGTTGGGTATGTTTGAGTCCATCCTCGCTGAAAGAGGATTTCCTAGACCTTGACCCGCAAAGCTGGAGTCCAGAGAAGATCTCCCTGGGACAATGGCCTCCTGCCCCGTGATCTTGTTCAGGCTGTGTTGAAGGTGGTCTCTCGGATCAGCAAGGTCATCCAAGTTCAACTGACCTAAAGGTCCTTCCTCTTTCTGCCCAAAATAAAAGTCGATTATTAATACATGATGAACACTGCTTTATACATTGGGAAATTATGCTACACAAAATATGCTTTGAAACGACTCAAGCAGTGTTAGTTCTTCACAATCTAGCCAACACAGCTACTCCACATCTTAGACAATCATTGTATAGCCATTACAAGAAATGACATAAAAGAGAATCCAGACCTCTCTGATGTTGTTATCCACCCAGTCCTGCCAGGCTGCGTAGTTTTCCCAGTGTTCTGGATGTTGTCTCAGGAATTCCATAGCTTCCTTGGTGGTGTTGACCCAGGCACTGTGCTCCACATCAACTCGATCCTCTTCATAACATTTATAAATATTCCGAGTTAGAATTGTCATTCGAGAAGTGTACTTGCACACTACTATAGTGTGCATTGAATTGCAATTTTTTTTTTAGGTTACCGGACCTATGGTCCGATAACCTATTGCCGTCACGTTGCGTCCGTCGTCCGTCCGTCGTCCGTCGTCCGTCGTCCGTCCACAGCTGTATCTTTAAAGTTTACAGGCGGATTTTTCTGAAATTTTGCACAAAAATGCCTAAAAATATTTCAAGAGGGGGTTTTTTTTTAGTTTTTTGATTTTCGCATTTTTCTCAAAATGGCGGCCATTTTTGACGAAAAATGGCCAATTTTGGACTTTGGCGGCCATTTTCTCAAAAACTGTCTGATCAGTTTTGAGATTTTTGTTTCAAAAGATTCCCCTTATGTACCTTTATGATGTGTATAAGTTTTGTTGCCCTTGAATCGCCGGTCTCCGTGTGGCGGCCATTTTGAATTTTTGACGGGTCAGCGAAAAAAATTTTTTTGGACCCAAATCGCGTTACTATCCATTTCGGGCCATTTCTAGGCAAAAAAAAATTTTTCACCCTTTGAAAAAAATTTTGGACTTCGAAAATTTTCGGCACCTTTTTCCTTCATAATGGGAGCTGCCCGGACTGTACTCATAGAACGCTTAAAGATAGAGCTTAGATATTGGCACTTTCAAATGGGAAGTCATATATGGCGACTTGTGTGGTGACCTTGAATTTGACCTTGGATGACCTTGAAAGGTCAAAATAGCCATTTTTGAGTCGAAAAATGCCCAAATTTGCAGCTTTTCTGTCTTTTCTCGAAAACTGTCTGATCAGTTTTGAGATTTTCGTTTTCAGAAGATTCCCCTTATGTACCTTTATGATCTGTATAAGTTTTGTTGCCCTTGAATCGCCGGTCTCCGTGTGGCGGCCATTTTGAATTTTTGACAGGTCGGCGAAAAAATTTTTTTTTGCCCCAAATCGCGTTACTATCCATTTCAGGCCATTTCTAGGCAAAAAAAAATTTTTCACCCTTTGAAAAAAAATTTGGACTTAGAAAATTTTCGGCACCTTTTTCCTTCATAATGGGAGCTGCCCGGACTGTACTCATAGAACGCTTAAAGATAGAGCTTAGATATTGGCACTTTCAAATGGGAAGTCATATATGGCGACTTGTGTGGTGACCTTGAATTTGACCTTGGATGACCTTGAAAGGTCAAAACAGCCATTTTTGAGTCGAAAAATGCCCAAATTTGCACCTTGTTTGTCTTTAATCGAAAACTGTCTGATCACTTTTGAGATTTTTATTTCAAAACATAGTAATTGGGGTTTTTGACATGATGTGTATAAATATGTATATAGTGTATAAAGTGCCTTGAATTGCTCAAAAGGCTAGAAATTTAGGCTGAATGGGCCCCAAATTTAATTTTTGGTCGTTTTCCTTCAAATTTATCTGATCAGTTTTGAGATTTTTGTTATAAAACATGCTAATTGGGGTCCCTGAGATTGTGTATAAAGATGGAGTGCTTCGAATTGCTTAAAAGGCCCCTTGAGTGTGTAAATTGGCCTCTACAGCCAAAAAATGTTTGTAGGTATAGCTGGAATTGGAAGTCATATACATGTATACCACATATATATGTGACTTTTTTGGGTGACGTTGAACTTGACGTCAGATGACATTGAGTGCTATATCTCAGTGTCACGTCCAACAAGAAATGTGTAAATTTCGTTTATAGACAAAAGACTTGTAGATAGACCTTGTATTTGTATTTTGAACATACATGAATACAAGGTTATATGCTGATCACTTAATGATGACATTGAAGTTCACGAAGATGATTGGTTTATCTTAACGTCATAATATCTCACCTGTCCTGTTTCAACTAAAGTTGTCCGGTAACCTATCTTAGCCCTTGGGCTAATTTTCTGGGTTAGATTGTATGCATGAGATTTTCTCTACATTTCCACAGAAACTGTACACACACATTCTTTGAAATGGATCAACCTCAAAATTTCCAGTGAAATTTTTCAGACTTTTCACATTTCATTACATTTTCCAGGATTCAAAGTCAAAATTGCATCAAAATTTAGAAACTGTATCAAAAGCCTATAGACCTCACAGACAAGGTAGATCATTACCGGAGTTGTAAAGGATGAGTCCTGGGGACTTCTGGTGCTGACTGAGAGCATACAACCGACTGAAGCCGTCCGACTTGAACCGCAGCCGACAGACATCAGAGCGACTCTGCTCATGGACATTCGTGCCTGTGAGACATGAATCAAAGCTGTTTCACCTTCTACATGTACATCCTCATTATTTCCAGAACATATTTCATACAATGTACTGTTTTGCAAAAATTTCATGATAAGCAATATATACAGAGTGGTCAGAAAACGTTATTTTATGTTTCATATCAGCACCGAGACAACAAAGAAGATTGTTGGAACCCTTTACTTACAGTGGATCCTGTGTTTTAGGACCACCCAAGGGACCCCAAAAAGGTGGTCTTAAATGACAGGTGGTCTCTCATTACAGGTTCATTTACATCATAAAAGGCCACTTGGGACCAAGTGGAGCGGTCTTAAAACACAGGGTGGTCTCTCAAACCAGGTGGTCTTTAACACAGGATCCACTGTACACCATTTCAATAACATTTACAATATGGTCACAAACAAAAATCGAATCCCCTAACCACATCAGAACTAGACGCTTCCGGTCGCCTACGACCGCTTGGGTGTATCCCCCGTAGCCCTATCATCTCTGTTGCCCCAAATATATCACTGTCAAGTGTGAAAAACTAGAGCAAGGGCTAAAAAAGATTACCAGAGAAATGTTAAATCTCAAGTCACAACTGTTTTCTTTTCCCCACCAAAATTGCTGCACTGATTTTCCGAGGTTATTGAAGGTCGAATTCAAAATCACCACTGAAATCTCTTTATATGAATTTCCATTCGACATGTTTGATAAAATAACGAAATTACAGAATCATAGATCAATCTTTTCACCTATTTATATTTCAACTCAGAATATTTTACAAACTTGGTTCCAAGTTGAAATTCAAAGTAAAATTTGACCAAAAATGCATTTCAAGATGACAAAATTGGAGCTAGATTGAACTTCTCACCATAAGTTATATTTCGATCCATAATATATGTATGTGCCAAACATGGTTTCAAGTTGAAATTCAAAGTAAAAGGTAATCGAAACTGCATTTCAAGATGACAAAATTGGAGCCAGATCAAACTTTTCGTCATGAGTTATATTTTAACTCATAATACCTGCCCAACTTGATTTCAAGTTGAAATTCAAACTAAAAGTTGACCAAAACTGCATTTTAAGATGACGAAATTGGACCCAGATCAAACTTTTCGCCATGAGTTATATTTCAACTCAAAATATGTGCCAAACTTGGTATTAGGTTGAAATTCAATGTAAAAGTTGACCAAAACTGCATTTCAAGATGACGAAATTGGAGCCAGATAGAACTTTTTGTCATAAGTTATATTTTAACTCATAATATGTGCCAAACTTGGTTTCAAGTTGAAATTCAAGCTAAAAGTTTACCAAAACTGCATTTCAAGATGAAGAAATTGGAGCCAGATCGAACTTTTCATCATAAGTTATATTTTAACTCATAATATGTGCCAAACTTGGTTTCAAGTTGAAATTCAAACTAAAAATTGACCAAAACTGCATTTCAAGATGGAGCCAGATCGAACTTTTCACCATAAGTTATATTTCGACTCATAATATGTGCCAAACAAGTTGAAAATCAAAGTAAAAGTTGACCAAAACTGCATTTCAAGATGACAAAATTGGAGCCAGATCGAATTTTTCACCATAAGTTATATTTTAACTCATAATTTGAGCCAAACATGGTCTCAAGTTGAAATTCAAAGTAAAAGTTGATCAATGTTTTCATAAAAAGCTATTGTGATCAATAATAGACTTAACTAGCAAAAAAATAATGTTGACTTATTTGGTCACAGCCATAAAATCTCTACTGGACAAAGCCTTCACCTTGTTGAGCCCAATAATAAATATTTCTTGTCTTAACTATTTTCATTGTGGTCAATAATAGACTTAACATGTAAAAATAAAGTTAACTTATTCGGTTACACCCAGAAATTTCCTCTGGACAAAACCTTAACCTTGTTGAGCTCAATAATAATTGTTTCTCACCTTAACTATTTTTATTGAGGTCAATAATAGACTTAACTAGCAAAAAAAATGTTAACTTATTTGGTTACAGACATAAAATGTCTACTGGACAGAATCTTTACCTTGTTGAGCCCAATAATAAATATTTCTTGTCTTAACTATTTTTATTGTGGTCAATAATAGACTAAACTAGACATAAAAGCCTATAGGCTCTGTGGCATCCCCCAATTTGTTCTTATCATTTCAAATGGTCATACTGGACTGAGAAAAAAGGATACATAGGCCATTGTATGTGGGTAAGAGTGAGAGCTCATCAGACAGTTACTTACCAGAACTGCTTTCTATCATCTTGACAACTTGGCCCACCAGACATTTGCCACCCAAAATGAATGGACAATTACCCAGCCAATATTCAGAGTACTACCCAGCCAATATTCAGAGTACTAGTATATTTAATCAGGATGTTCGTGATATTTTTCAGGTGCTCCTGTCAAATGTAAAATGATACGTGACTAAAAGAATGCTGTGTCATCTTGGCCAATTTTGTGATTCCAAAACTGGTACAAACAGTGGAATATTCGCATTCACATTATAACCAAAGCCAAACATTTTCCAGCTAACTAAAACAATGATGATTTGGTCATTGCATGTGAAATAGAGTTGAATAACGAAACATTCAAACAATACATGTTTGTACAATATAAATGCAGACAGGGCAAATCATCCCCCAAGCATGTTGTGTCATGTGTGTTGGCTTATTAACCAACTATTGTATCCTGTGGGGTGGAACTTCATTCTTTTACCATGTACACACACTAGTAAACCAGGCTTTGGAGGGGGGAGTGAGGGATTATGCATGGATATTAGCCTGGGGTCAAGTTGGACATGCTAGCTGTATCACTTGTCAGGCATGACTGAGCAGGGCTGGCTGAGAGGGCGGAGCCTATTGCTGTGCTGGACAGACTGGCTGATCTTGTAAGGCATGACTGAGCAGGGCTGGCTGAGAGGGGCAGAGCCTATCGCTGTGCTGGACAGAGTGGCTGATCTTGTAAGGCATTACTGAGCTCTCATATACTGCACTGGCTGAGAGGGCAGAGCCCAGCCTCATGCTGGACATGCAGGCTGCAGTCAGTGAATACAGTAGCATGGCTCAGTCACAGTATTACATCTGCATGGGGGCAGGCGAGGGAAAAATTCTAAGTCCAAAAAAAAATACACCTAAAAAATTTTTTCCCCCTGGAAATTGCCTGAATCAAATTATGACATTGACAGGAATCGCCCGATTTTTTTTTCCAAAATGGCCGCTGGCGGCCATCTTGGATTTCGGATCTCGACGAAAAACAATAGGGGTTAGGAGCAAAGTATTTCGGATGAGCTGTGAAAATTTCGGAAAGATAGATCAAGGCGTTCAAGAGTTATGATCCGGAAACCAAACGGCGGAAGAAAAAAAAAGAAAAAAAAAAAAAAAAACAGACAAAAACATAAGGCCTCCCGATTTTCAATCGGGATGCCTAACTAGTAAAAATAATGTTAACTTATTCAGTACACCCATGAAATCTGTACTGGACATACTTTCACCTTGTTGAGCTTAATAATAAATATTTCTCATCTTAACTATTTTTATTGTGGTCAATAATAGACTTAACTATTTTTATTGTGGTCAATAATAGACTTAACTAGTGAAAATAATGTTAACTTATTCGGTTACACCAATGAAATTTGTACTGGACAAAACATTTACCTTGTTGAGGTTAATAATAAATATTTCTTGTCTTAACTATTTTTATTGTGGTCAATAATAGACTTAACTATTAAAAATAATGTTAACTTATTCAGTTACACCCATGAAATTTGTACTGGACAAAACCTTTACCTTGTTGAGCTTAATAATAAACGTTTCTCATCTTAACTATTTTTATTGTGGACAATAATAGACTTAACTAATAAAACTAATGTTAACTTATTCAGTAATATTGTCCTGTTTTCACTGAAAACTTCAGTTCTCCATTCTGAACAAGAAACCAGTGTCATTACCTTCCACTGTACAGGCTATTGGAATGATCGTACATGTCAAAATGGATATTTCAAAATTCTGTAATAAGTTAGGCTGTTAACATATTAATATTTATATGATCATTCTAAAAAACGATTGGTTTCGTGTGACAGCCCTTCCCAACAACACTTCCAAATATTATCGAGATTCGTCAAAAATTGCCATCTGTAGAGCGTTCACAATCCATGTGTCTCAAACAGGCTGTTTTCAATGCAAAATGTGTCCCCAAACGACCAATTCAGTTGCCACGGCAACCAAAATCGATTGGTGTCGGGATCTTACCATAATATATGTGCCTGCGAAAAATAATGGTGATCGGGTGAGAATTGCGGCCTACAGCGCGTTCACAAGCCATGTGTCTCAAACAGGCTGTTTTCAATGCAAAATGTGTCCCCAAATGACCAATTCAGTTGCCACGGCAACCAAAATCGATTGGTGTCGGGATCTTACCATTATATATGTGCCTGCAAAAAATAATGGTGATCGGATGAGAATTGCGGCCTGTAGCGCGTTCACAAGAAAATCTCTGCGGGCGCGGACGCGGACGACGAAGCCAAATCCATAGTATCCGCCGAACTTTGTTCGGGGGATACAATAATGTACCAGAACAGCAATCGTAAGTGACGCACCATTGAGGAAAGTGAAGGCCCCGCCCTGCCCCTCGTGTCCTGAACAATCAGCGTTCCAGTGGAGGAAGATGTCGTTCCCGAAACCCTCCACGCTGATGGTGAGAGGCGAAGTCTGGGCCCCGACGGAACTCTGGATGTATGGTTCGAGCAGCGGCGTGCCGTCCCGGCCGTCTAGGATTGTGGTCTGTGGGGAGGTGATATTTTTCACGATATTCCCACAGTCATTGTAAATAGTTATCTGACCATAATAATTCTGACTTAAATACTGCTATTGGTCAAACATTTAACATGAAATAAAAATTTGTAGCAGAAACGCAAACTGAAGGTCATAATATCAAGAATATTGGAAGAGCTTGAAATATTGATATCAGGTATTTTTTGCAATGTCCAAGAGACTTACAATAGCATGAAAGTAGACAGGGAAGCCGGGACCGTGCTGCCAGTGAATGATGAAGTCTGGGACATTGTCATCATTGTAGTAACCTGGGGCTGGGGTACTACAGGCGAAAAAATAAAATAACTTTTGTAATTATATAATAATCACATTAATACATGTAATATGATCAGTCTTCAAAATTACGTGTACATGTATCAAGGATCATAGATAAGGAAAAATACCAGTTTATAATAATAGGATAGTTGGTGCTATACAGTAAACTTATCAATTTTGTGATATCTGAAGTGATGACAAATAATGATGAATGACTTACGCATATGTCTCAGACCAGGGATAGGAGAAGTTCCACATAATATTGTATGTTTCACCATCGACCGCCAGCACAGTCGAGTTGTACGAGGCGAATACAAGATCCTCGACCCCGTCGTGATTCAAGTCTAGCATGATCGGCGGCGTCATGAAGCCCTTGTACGGGTTGTGAACTATCTGGCGAGCCTGAAGTATATTTAATTGGATCCTCTATATCAATCTCACACTTTTAATTAAACTCTTGAAGTCATACTACATGTACTAGAGTCATACTCATACTAGATGTACATAAAACATTTTTTCCATATCAGGTATACTCACACCTTCAGTATTACCCCTTTCAGTTTCTTATTCTGTTTTGAACTGAAATCTATTTCGCCAACTTCAATTGACACAGTGGATTAACTTCGGCAAGAAAATACACTATAGCAGACAATAGACCATGTACTCCCCCCACCTTGTGTATATCCCCTTTGTACAAATCATCCAGTAGAATAGACCACAGTGATCCCGCATGGGTCTCCCCTCCTGTGCCGAAGATGACGACATAGACACCGTCACTGCGCTGGCTGATAACGGGGGAGTAGTAGCTCTCCCGCCCGTCAGGGACGTCACTCCACTGCAGCACGCTTCCGTCCACGCCGCTAAATAGGAACAGGCGGCCCACCAGTCGTGTCGCACTGCCTGGGGGGGGGGGGGGGGGGAACTTTGTTATAAGCATATGTTTCATGCTTTCGGCTTTCAAGCTTTGAAAGTGTTCCTGCCACAGATGCATTCTAGCAGTTTAGCAAAACACAAGAGAGAACCTAACATACATCATCGTCGAAATGATCAATTTATCAATAAAAGATACGTGTCAATCTACCTGGTTCGCCAAATGGATCGCCCCCGTGTATGTTGATGATATCTGCCACGCCGTCGCCATTCAAGTCTCGTACATACTGCGCTGTGTACAGGTTCATGGATGATACCCGCCCCGCGTGAGTGAAGTTCCACAGGAGGTGTCCGTCAATGCCACTCACTGCCTCGAAGGTCTGCATGAAAGGACGATTAGAGTTTCTTTATTTGAATTCACAACTGTATTGTAGTTGTATTTTCAGCAGTAGACCTATAGTGCCCATGCCATGTTTGGTGTGTTGCACTGTTATGGTATCAGATCCAACATACCACAACAGCTTTTTATTGTGCTAAGTGAGTGTAATGATAGCAGTGAAGATCCATTCACTACTGACAGAAACCCATAAGACAGCTCTCTTATAGGCTTCTGCTACTGATGATTCTTTGGCCATGAACTCTGAACCGTGCCAAGTTCAATCTACATTGCCCACATGTGCTAATCAACTCACCTACAGCCACATCGCCTCCCCTACCCCTCAGCTTCCACACCAGTCTTTCTTTTACACACACCATACCCTGCCTCCCCCAACCATCACTCACCCCCACCCTGCCAGCGACCAGACAGTCCTTAACGCCATCCATGTCAAGATCCTCATTACAGTTGACTGCGAAGACCTCGTGTGGTGAGTAGTGACGCCAGACTTCTCGTCCGGTGACGCCGTCCAGAGCGAGGAGACCTCCAAGGCACGGGTGCAGGCCGCCAAAGTAGATATCACAGACCAGCTCAGGCACGTCATAACCCTCAGCACCTATGGGGGAAAGGATCCGGGCCGGTGGGGGAGGGGGTTATCCAGGTAATATACATTTGATGATAATTCTGACAAAGACTGACTTGCTAATGTACCAATACACTATGCTCATTCAAATTCATTATATTCAATATTGTTTTCTATTAGCTCTCTACCCCTGTGCATTATTGAGGATTTAATTCTCATTGAATTGATTTACTTTCCTTTTATGTGTCACATTGTTATATATACATGTATATCTACTTCGTATATTGTGAAAGGAATGGGGGCAATAAATTACTAGTACCCTGGGTTCAGATAATATCAGATCGCATGTGATGCAACCATTTGTTACACGTCGCCAACCATGAGAGAAGGTAATTTGCCATTATCTTTATCATTATTACCTGGAGCGCTTCCGTCACTCACCAGTAGCAAAGCCGAATAGGATGTCTAACACGCCATCAGAATTCACATCAACCAACCGAAACGCCGACTCTGTCATCAACTTGGGAATTCCAACGACCCAAACATCCTCGACGGAGAGCGACGAGCATCCGAAGATATTCTCAAAAGTCTGATCAATCGTCTTCCCCTTTGTCTGTTCATGCGGTTTGCTGGTAGTATGAGTCCGATTATGAGCTGTAACTTTCAGCCAGTTGTCAGCATAGTTTTTAACGAGGAAAACAATGACGAATGCGAAAAGAGCCAGTCCTCCGATAATGAGTAGCACGTAGAAACACGAACAGCAGCACTGTTTGCATTTCTTTTGATGGAGTGAAAGCTGCTTGCTGATTGGCCGAGCCTGACTGTGTTGCCGTGGATACATGAGCGGCTTCGTGGCGCCATTTCTGTCAATGTGAACGTCCTCGTAGAAATCCTCTTCGGAAGATTCACTTTTCAAACTCCGGCGTTTCTTGCCCGGCTGGAATGTGTTGCCATGGCGACGAGGGTTACTAATGTAAACATCACAGTTATCGTTGAAACCGTCTTCCGAAATGCTTTCGAGCCGACTGTTTTGCAGCTCACTGGTGCTACTATGGTTGCTATGGCGACTGGACTGGCTGCCATGGTGACTGGAGTGGTTGCTAAGCAACCGTTGGCAGGGGGCGAGGTCGTCGCTGCCATAGATTTGCGTGTATTCACGGTTGTTGCCCGGGGGAACAAGAGCGTGGGTTTCGCTTTGTTCCGATAGAAACACTTCATCCTCTTCTGACATCATCCTGGCATTTCTGTAAAAAAAAAATGTCAAATATAATTTCCAAGTAATAACTTGAATATATATATACAACACATTCATATGAAAAATCATCTGAATCAACCATGCAACTGTGCCAGAATGCAAGTAAAATCTATAGAATTTCGTAATGGCATGACAATGCTGAATCAACTGACGATGATATTTCAGAAAAGTGTTTTTGCACACCTAGAAACAGCGGGAATGACAAAATCCTGCGGAGTTCGTTCTAAAGGCATCTTATATTGTAACCAGACACTCTGCTGTCTAGACTCTCACTTTGACATTACACCCTGTCTACCTTGTAAATAGCTACCTGGTTTACTTAGGCAGTGAAGGCACTAGAGGTTATTGACCATGTTGAGGGTCTGAAATACAATTCGTCTGTTCAAAACATCACATTTTATTTGTATGATACAAATATCATATATATGTGCATTTATCATATTTATGCATCATATTATTATAGTGTGCTGTACATTTTTACATTCAATCATGAGGATAAAAGCACACAAATATGACCATGCCTGGCATGTCATGTCCTTCACTTACTGACCTGCGAACTTTTGTTACTTTTGCCATACATGCAACAATTCTATACAACTACATTGTATGTAGAACAGAACAACGGATATTGAACATATAGATTGTGCATTCATCACATTCATACAAGCCAATTATTTGTTTCACATCTCCGTCAGTAGTACAGATTTTCCGCGCTGAATAATTCATGTCTGCAAAGTGTGACAACAAGGTCCGTCCATGCTGACAGCAGGTCAAGCGACAATTGGTCAGACTGTGTTACATGTTACTCATTGTAATACCAGTGAATCAACAATTGACCGCGAGAATGAATCTGTGACTTCCGAATTATCAAGACGATAAAAAATGTGTACATGTACATAATTGTGTATGATGTGCGATAACCAAATTTCATAACTATCAGATCATAATAATCATAAAATACCACAGTCTGTGAATGATACGGCTATACATGTATTCACTATTTTCACTCAAATCAAAATGGTGAATGTTTCTACAGGTAAATTAAAGACATAAGAATATGTACATGTACAAGGTACTGCTATTTATAAACATGATAAAATGTACACCAAGACATGTAAAAACCGATTATTTTATTGGAGCCACTTACTCACAATCAAATATGCATCAGAAGAACCGTAGGGGAGAAGCCAATGCCAACACAGTGCCACCCTAATATCCCATATTGTCAATGTAATGATCCCATAAATAACCTAATGACTTCCATTTGTATTATTCAGGACAGGTTGAGCCAATGTGCTCTATTGATTTTCCACCCGCTTTCGCCCAAACGACGATCCAATGTTTAAGTACGCATAATGCATGCACTAAACAAATGCTATCCTAAATCCATATGCACTTTACTCACACACATCCTGACTTCCAGCGAATGAAGAATTCTTTCTCCTTATGTTTTGTTTGTTGACTTGTAAAAGCTGGTGCAGAATCCGCTGTTGATGAATATATATCTTCATCCATCAATTATTGACAACATATTATGCGCCACCTGAAAAATTTCCGACATTGCTCATGATTGCGATAATCCCGGTGCATTAGACAACTGCCCACTGAATGATAATAGGTGAGACGATATCAATGTCAATATGCGACCGAGTCTACATCAATTTTCATGGCAATCATCCAAGACAAATAAGCCGATGCCACCACCATAAAACCTCTTGGGGAATATCAGTGATACAGCCACAGTATCGCACCCCAACTTTATGTCATTAGTGGACACATAATCCTGTGACGGTTTGGTCGCAGTTTACACAGTAGTTTTGCAAAACTGCATGACATCACAGTGTCCCAACACAAGCCAGTTCCTACAGACCAAACACCACCGACATATTCATCCATGCACTAAAAATCTCATGCAAGGACCACATCAAATGGAAACATTTCGCCCACGCTTTAATTCCGCTAAAGCCACAAGTGCCGCAGTGTGTCAAATGTGGATTAACTCCAGGGCTTCGTTAGCAGTCAGGGGGCCCTTCGCGACATCGCCCTGACAGCAATGGCGCAATACCTCATCCCACTTTGACAAGCTTGCAGGAACGCGGCTACTCTGTATTTCCTTTCGGCATTCTTACCTCCTGTTGTTTTAATACGCTCCCATCAATGCTTATTCATCCAAACGGGTTGGACTTGAGTGTTATAAATCATGCTAGAGGAATACAAACCTTACATGTACAAGAGCATCTTACATGTAGTCATAATGTAGTAAGTGTATCCTGAACAGGAAACGCTATCCAGGAGGACATGATCATGAGGACATTCATGGCCAGTGCATGCTTAGCACATTCACAATCAGAGCCTGATATCATGATATTTCTGATTGCAGTGCTTACCCACCATCAAATATGCATTATGAGAACAGTGGAAGCCAATGCCAACACGGTGCCACCCTAATATCCTATATTGTCAACGTAATGATCCCATAAATAACCTAACGACTTCTATTTATATTATTCAGGACAGGTTGAGCCAATGTGCTCTATTGATTTTCCACCCGCTTTCGCCCATACAACGATCCAATGTTTAAGTACGCATAATGCATGCACTAAACAAATGCTATCCTAAATCCATATGCACTTTACTCACACACATCCTGACTTTGAACGAATGAAGAATTCTTTCTCCTTATGTTTTGTTTGTTGACTTGTAAAAGCTGGTGCAGAATCTGTTGTTGATGAATATATATCTTCATCCATCAATTATTGACAACATATTATGCGCCACCTGAAAAATTCCTGACATTGTTCATGATTGCGATAATCCCGGTGCATTAGACAACTCTCCACTGAATGATAATAGGTGAGATGCTATCAATATCAATATGCGACCAAACCTACATCAATTTTCATGGCAATGATCCGAGACAAATAAGCCGCTGCACTACATGTAGCAAAAAAACCCCTTGAGGAGTTTCGTTGATACAGCCATAGTATCGCACCCCAATTTTATGTCTTTACTGGACACATAATCCTGTGACGGTTTGGTCGCAGATTACACAGTAGTTTCGCAAAAATGCAAGACGTCACAGTGTCCTAACACAAGCCAGTCTCTACGGACCAAACACCACTGCCATATTCATCCATGCAATAAAAATCTCAGGCAAGGACCACATCAAATGGAAACATTCCACCCACGCGTATTCCGCTAAAGCCACAAGTGCCGCAGTGTGTCAAATGTGGATTAACTCCAGGGCTTCATTAGCAGTCAGGGTGCCCTCCGCGACATCGCCCTGACAGCAATGGCGCAATACCTCGTCCCACTTTGACAAGCTTGCAGGAACGCGGCTACTCTGTTGTTCCTGTCGGCATTCTTACTTCCTGTTGTCTATGCTCCCATCGATGCTTATTTATCCAAATGAGTGGACTTGAGTGCCATAAATCACGCTACAGGAATAGTTCTATATCGTCAACCATTACCCTTATACATGTTATAAGGAGAACCTCCATGAACATGTACTACTATTTCGGGTAACACTGTGATTGTCTTTAAGTAGACAGAGGAATCATATTCCCTGGGGGGGCACATGCAGTGGCATATGTATACATGTTACTGATTGTAAGCGAACATTCAGCCTAATCAATAAATCTCACATGACAACAGCCCATTAACATCACATAATAAGCTACATACATGTACAGACTTATACTCAAACACTACAATTCCAATTTTCTTGAGAGCCCTTACCGGTTCGTGTTAACGAGAAACAGTGATATACAGTGATGTACTGTGATGAGACGCAGCAAGTAATATTAGACATAACTTTTACACATGTTCATGATTAAACTTCACACAAAACCATTTTAAGTGTAAAATGATGAAGTTTACACTATTCCTTTAAACGCAATGCTGTTCCTCAGCGGAAAAATTTCATTGGATGTGGAAATTCATTCAATTAACACCACAATTGCATTTCAAACTTGACATTTCGCTTGCAATAATTCCTGGATTACTCCTGCATTTATTTTCCATTTCAATTTCCAAAGACTTTCATTCCCTCCACTTACTGGAATGGATTCAAAGCACGTGAAAATAGATCATTGTTGTTGCCGCAAAAACGGAATTTAGTGGCGGAAATGTTCCCCGCGATTGAGCATGACTTATCGGCTCAAGGCGGGATGATGGATTCTCCACCATTTTTATCCTGTTGCCGTGGCAACTGAAAATGTGTGTCCATTGCCGGAAATTGCCTCGCTTGCAAACACGCTACGGGCATTGTGATTAAATATGGTTGGACGGTTGTATGGATGAAAAAGTGTCAACATGATTATCCTTTTTTTGTATCCATTTGGCGATTTTATTTGATTGAGTTATGATAAAAGTATTGTGTATTTTGTGAACACATTAAGTTTTCTGGTAATTATATTGTGGTATACATGTATGTTAGGCACTAGAATGTACTAAACACATGTATACATGTTTAGTATCGCATATTACAACAATCACTTACATTGTTTCATAAAACAATTTTAAAAATCTCTTCTGTTCATCATTATTATATCATGAAAATGAAGAATTGCTGTGATTATAATTATGATTAATATGCCTTATCCACTGCGGGACATTTTTACATTGCGACATTGATCATACGCAAGTATGATCGTCAACCGCTCCAACAGACATGTGGATAAACCCGCCGGGATTTACCGTAATTGATGTGAATGGTGTAGGTGGTCTCACTGGCGGCGGATTTCAGCGAGATTCTGAACTGGCAGGTGCCCAGCGTCCCAGTCTCCCAGACAAATTGAATTGGCCATCATCATAAAGTGCAGAGAGTTGTTCATGTACGTGGGACCTCTTGCTTCTATAATATACATGTATACTGCCTACTGGTTCAGTTCCGAGGGTTTGGCTGAAGATCACTTTAGCGACATTTAACATGTTCTGTAGTAGAGCTTTTAAGTCATACTCATCAGCATTAAAATGGGATGGATTTGTCTATTGATTTGTCATAGAACCAGCTCTAGGCTTTTTACGAAGACAAGAATTCCTGTCAAGATATTTATATTTGTGGACGGCAATCTTGTCTATATCATACGACATTGTATGAATTGACATAACTTGAGTCGCAGGACAAGATTAATTCGTCCCGAGTGCAATAAAGCGAGAAAACTGGGAACACCTGCAGAAGACAGACAATTACTTATAGCTGTAGAGAAATTTCTCAGGAAAAAGCCATACATAACATTCTATAACATGTCAAGTCGTGGAATGAGGTTCACATTGGCCAAGAGCTGGTGCAAAATCCACAGATTTTGGGAAGAAAGATCCCGACTGGGAGCCGAATTTAGAGTTTTTCAGTGCAAATAACTGGTGCGGAATCCGAAAATTATTAGGGCAAATAAGTGGCGCAATATCTGAGATAAATGTATTACAGACATACAATTGCAGTACCTGGTATATATAACCTGTTATATATATTCATACATGTATGTTATAACTATACATATAATGGTGGGTTACCGAATTTCTAGCATTTGGAATAGTCGAAAAATGCACGTGAATCCTTTGAAAAAAGGTCCAAAATAGAAAATTTTAGCATATTCTGCAAGCCATTCCTTTCTTTTGCAAAACAAACTGATAACAACGAAAATAGCACACATTTTCCATATTTCATTCGGGAAACAGCTCCCGCTGCAAATCGCCTCATAAAAACGACGGGTTTTCCCCCTTTCATCATGTTAATCATATCACCATGTGGGCAAAGTGGGAATTATAAATCTGTCCTATTTCGCGGCATTTATGACCACATGGCTTGGAAGTTTTCGCTGTATGACAGTCCCCTTGTTGTCACATATATCATGTATATGCGGCGGATACATTTCTGAGAATGAACAGACACCATGCGTTGTCTGATATCGGCTTTCAGATTATACTGGACATACTGCGTCTGGCCCTCGGCATTTTGGTTTAGGGTGTCGCAGCGTACGTGGCTTGATGGTGGATTCTGTCACAGCAGGTTTTCAGTGACACTGCTGAAGCCTGAGACGTGTAGATCACTATCAATCTTGATAGAGAGAAGTGCATTATGAGATCTGATATTTGTGGCTATTATTCCAAATATGTTGTGATGGAATGCAGTATTATGTATATACTAGTACATCATGTACATACATTTACAATCCAACCAGTACCTAATATCCTAATAACATTTCTGACTGCAGTCACATATACCCACCATCAAATATGCATCAGAAGAACAGTAGAAGCCAATGCCAACACGGTGCCACCCCAGTATCCAATATTATCAATGTAATGATCCCATAAATAACCTAATGACATCCATTTATATTACTCAGGACAGGTTGAGCCAATGTGCTCTATTGATTCTCCACCCGTTTTCGCCCGTACGACGATCCAATGTTTAAGTACGCATAATACATGCACTAAACGAATGCTACCCTAAATCCATATGCACTTTACTCCCATACATCCTGACTTTGAACTAATGAAGAATTCTTTCTCCTTCCGTTTTGTTCGGTGACTTGTAAAAGCTGGTGCAAAATCCGTTGTTGATAAATATACCGGTATATCTTCATCCATCAATTATTGACAACATATTATACGCCACCAGAAAAATATCCGACATTGCTCATGATTGCGATAATCCCGGTGCATTAGACAACTCTCCACTGAATGATAATAGGTGAGACGATATCAATATCAATTTTCATGGCAATCATCCAAGACAATTAAGCCGATGCCACCACCATAAAACCTCTTGGGGAGTATCAGTGATACAGCCACAGTATCGCACTCAACTTTATGTCTTTACTGGACACATAATCCTGTGACGGTTTGGTCGCAGTTTACACAGTAGTTTTGCGAAAATGCAAGACATCACAGTGTCCCAACACAAGCCAGTCCCTACAGACCAAATACCACTGCCATATTCATCTATGCACTAAAAATCTCATGCGAGGACCACATCAAATGGAAACATTCCACCCACGCGTATTCCCAAAAGCCACAAGTGTCGCAGTGTGTCAAATGTGGATTAACTCCAGGGCTTCGTTAGCAGTCAGGGGGCCCTCCGCGACATCGATCGTCCTGACAGCAATGGCGCAATACCTCGTCCCACTTTGACAAGCTTGCAGGAACGCGGCTACTCTGTATTTCCTGTTGGCATTTTTACTTCGATGTGTTGTTTCTGCTCCCATCGATGCTTATTTATCTAAATGGGTGGACTTGAGAGCCATAAATCACGCTACAGGAATAGTTCTACATCTTCAACCATTACCCTTATATCAGTGTAAGGAAAACTTACATGTACGTACAAGTGTCTTGAGTAATACCGTGACTGTCTTTAGACAGAGGAATGATATTCCCTAGCACAACATGCAAGACAGCTATACATGTATGCTACTATTCAGCCTAATCAATAAATCTCACATTACACAGTCCATTAACATCAGATGATAACCTACATACATGTGCAGAGTTACACTCAGACGCTACAATTTCAATTTTCTTGAAAGCATTCAACGGCACATGTTAACAAGAAACAGTGATATACTGTGATGAGACGCAGCAAGTTATATTAGACATAACTTTTACACATGTTCATGATTAAACTTCACACAGGACCATGAAGTGTAAAGTTTAAAATGATGAAGTTCACATTTTTCCTTTAAACGCTGTGCTGTTCGTCGCTGGAAAAATTTCCCTGGATCGATGTGGAAACTCATTCAATTAGCACCACAATTGCATTTCAAACTTGACATTGCACTCGCAGTGATTCCTGGATTACTGCCGCAGTTATTTTCCATTTCAATTTCCTACGAGTTTCAATTCCTGCCACTCACTCACTGGAATTGATTCAAAGCACGTGAAAATAGATCATTGTTGTTGATGCAAAAACGGAATTTAGTGGCGGAAATTTCCCAAATTTTAATTGTAAATTTGCCGTTTATTGTTATTACTCACCTCTAAACTACTACATGCTCCTTTTCGATCCTTTGGATCGTTCTGGATAGAAATTCGCGTACTGAAAGCAAGGCACGATCGTCTGCCTGCATGACTCGAGCGCTCCTTTTGCCGCCAAAACCGCCGCGCATATGCGCGCGCAGCTGCGCAGAAGCTTCACTTTTCTGTCCAAAAAACGACAAAAGGAAGCCCCTAGCACACAACTGGCGGGGATGGATGGGAGGGCCTTTACTGTAGTAGTTTAGAGGTGAGTAATAACAATAAACGGCAAATTTACAATTAAAATTTGGGAAGTTTATTTTATACATCACCAATCTAAACTACTACATGCTCCTTAGAATCAAAGGATAGGCGGTGGAGCAGTAGTGCCAGAGAGTCATGAAAACAGACGATAGTCTTGATTTCAAGCGAATCGCTAAAATGCTACATTTTCGATATATCTTTAGTAATATAATAAAGATACTCACCTAGCGGTGCGATCGCTTGCCTCCGACATGCACGAATTTCTTCTTCACCCATCGGTGGAAAACGGAACTCTACTTGAGACCGTAACAAAAAGAAACTCAAACACAAACACAAAGTGTTGCTTATATACACGTGCACATTAAAACCAAGACTTTTCTGTCCAGCTGGTTCAAACAACAGCTTGCGCTACGACCAGCGGACCCAGTCTAAATCTGGACGACTGGTCCTGAAGTTCGGCAGCATTGGACAGATAGAACCCGATGAATGTCGTAGAATTAGTCCACATTCCAGCCCTCACGATATATTCCAACGGAATATTCGACCTGGCCGCCAAAGACATCGAGATGTGTCGGATTTGGTGGGACGATATTTTGTAAGTGACTCGATCGTCAGCACCTGATTCCGCATAGACAGTCCTCACTACAACCTTCACCCATCGGGATAGTGTAGCTGTGGAGATATCCGTAGCCCTGTTAGGCTGATAGGAAATAAATAATCGCTTGCGATCTTTCCTGATCGATCTGGTACGATCGATGTAGATTTTCAGCGCTCTTACCGGACACAATAGAGCGTCCGGCTCATTCCGTCCTACGTAACCGCCCAGTGACGGAATTACGATAGGGGAGAACGCTTTCCCGCCCTCAACTGCAGCACGTGTTTTAGGCATAAAATCACGTACTGGGTATAAGGAAACGGACCCATCCGCGCCAAATGCGACTCGCGATACGTCGATCGCCGCGACATCTGAGCGTCTTCGACCACTTGCTAGCATAACTAGCAGGAAAGTCTTAAGAGTTAACCTCTGCAAGGAAACTTCCTTGAGAGGCTCCCAAGGTGCTTTAGTAAGACAATATAGCACAAAAGCCATGTCCCAATCCGGTAGAGTAGGAACTCCGCGTGGCCTTTGCGTCCTAAAGGACGCCAAGAGATCAGCAAGGATACGATTATTAGTTAAATCGATCCCCCTAGCACGGAATACAGGGCCCAGCATGGACCTGTATCCCTCGATCGTAGTAGGCTTCAAATTAAGCCTATCAAAGAGATAGCAGAGAAAGTCTAGCACTGCATTCAGAGGGGCAGAGAGCGGATCAATGCGCCTTCCATTACACCAACGTACGAATACTCTCCATTTAGCCTCATACGTTTTAGAGGAGGATCTCCTATTCTTTCTCGCGAGATGTACGGACACCTGCTGAGAAAATCCTGCCTCCTGGAAGGATCGCTCGATAGCCTCCACACGTGTAATTTGAGCACGTGGACGGAATCGTGAAATATATCCCGCCCCGGTTGCTTCAGCAACCTGTCCTCGATCGGGAGAACCCGTGGTACATCGATCAGGAGGGACAGTAGCAGGGGGAACCACGCCTGCATCGGCCAGCATGGCGCCACCAACAGAATCTCGCACTGAGACCTGGCTACTTTGTGCAGCACTTCTGTTAGGAACCGAGTTGGCGGGTACGCATACCCGAACATCCCGTCCCACGACTGCGACATCGCGTCCACAGCCAGTGCCTCGCTCTCTGGCAGAGGTGAGAAGTAGACCGGGAGCTTGTGATTCCGAGAGGTTGCGAACAGGTCTATGTTCGGTGTCCCGAACGCCTGACAAACGCGCCGAAACACCCCCGGATGCAGACTCCACTCCGTGCCTATGATCTTGTCCGGTCTCGACAGAGCGTCCGCTAGGACATTCCTGTGACCCGGCAGGTGCCTCGCCCTGATAAACAGACGGTACTTGAAGGCAAACCTGATCAGACACTCGGCCTCCAAACAAAGCTGACTCGACCGAGTTCCACCTTGTTTGTTTATGTGCGCCACTACTGTGCTGTTGTCTGTGAAGACCAACCACTTCGTCCCTGGGGGACTCTGAGGCCCCCAGATCTCGAACGCACGTCTCACCGCTCGCAGCTCTAGGACATTGATGTGCAACGCCCTCTCGCTCGTGTTCCACACAGCAGAGAGTTCGTGCTCGTCCATATGAGCTCCCCAAGCCAATTCTGACGCATCGGTGAAGAAGGTCCGATCGGGCAGATACTCCGCGAGTGGCATCCCTCGGAAAAGATTCCGATGGTCCCGCCACCAATGCATTGCTTCCCGAGCACGATCGTCCACCGATACGACTTGGTCTAGTCGATCGGTGAGGATCCGCCATTGCAACGCTAGACACCATTGAATGGGTCTGAGGAAGCACCTGCCGAACGGCACCTGTTTCTCCATCGACGCCAACAGACCGATGATGGACAGAAACTGTCGAGCTGTGATCAACGACTGCGTCAGCGCGACCTCCATCGCCGCAATCGCCTTGAGAACTCTCTTCCGCGGAGGAAGAGCTACTCCTCGCTCTAGATCGTAATCTACCCCGACATACTCGAACCTCTGTGTCGGGGACAGATGAGACTTCGCCCAATTGGGGATCCAGCCGAGGCTGGTCGCCAACCTGAGGACGAACCCGGATTGCTCTATAGCCTGAGACGGGAAGTCGGCTATGATTAACCAATCGTCGATATAATGGTGGAATTGAATTCCAACCGATCGAAACCTGGCTGCCATCGTCCTTACGATACGGGTGAACACGTAAGGGGCGGTGGCTACTCCAAAAGGAAGTACCCTGAACTGATACACCGAACCTTCGAAGGCGAACTTGAGGTATCGCCGATCGGCTGGGTGTATTGGCACATGTAAGTACGCGTCCTTGACGTCGATACTGACTGCCCACTTCCCCTTGGACAGAGCTTTCTGGACGGAAAGCGCCGACTCCATCTTGAACCTGGGTATGATCAGGAATTTGTTGAGGTTTGACAGATCGAAAACGGGACGCCACCCGCCTGTCTTTTTCGGCACTAGGAAGATGAGAGAATAGAATCCTCTCTCGTCCTTGACCACCTCGATCGCACGTTTCTCTAGCAACTGCTGCACCTCGTGCTGCAGAAGCTGAAACTTTTCCCGATCGCCGGGCACAGGGAAGAACCACGCTTTGGGTCTGATCGGTGGTTTTCCAGCCTCCCATCTGAAGGTGAGACCGAACTTCACCCATGCCACGACTGAATTGTCTGACGACGCCAGATCGCTCCAGTTCTGGACGAACTGAGCCAGGCGTCCCCCGACTGGACCAGGTTGTGGAAGATCGAATTCCGACAGAACTGAACCTTCCACAGAGCCTACGCTTTCCCGCAACGAGTCACTTCTTACCAGAAGCTCTCCCTTTGCCCTTGAAGCGTTCACCCCCTTTGCCTCCGCGCTTGCCATCCCCCCGGGGAGGGGGAGGCTGCGCCCCACGAAAGGGCGGCTGCGTAGAAGCGGGTGCATGTGGTGCCTGAGGTTGGGCAGGCTTCTGATCCTTGGTCTTCTTGCCTGTCCCAGACCCCGCCGACTTCCCAAGCAAAGCCTTGGCCATAGCCTCATCCCGGAGATGTTCCCGCATGATGGAAATATCCGATCGAGAGAGGTTGGCGTAGGTATAGCCTGAGAACAGCGGCCTCCCACGTAGCTCAGCGACGTCCGTAGCGGACACGTCAAGCAGACGGAGATCGGCATCACGCATGGTGAGATCCAATTGTGCGCCCAGGTGCGCACTGTCACGCTCAGCAGCATGGACCACTCCGGCCAAGACGCCGAGTGCTGCATGAATGTTGGCGCGACTCCCCTCCTCCAGATCCGCCTCGTCCACAAACTCCTGAACCAAAGTGGTCAGGTGATCTGTCAACGAGAGCTGCCCCATCAATTGATGAGACAGCGTCTGCCAGTGAGAAAGGCGAGCCTTTTTCACATAAGCTGACCAGACCGTACCCTGCTTCCGGGAAAGCAGGTGAAGGTTAGGGTCTTCGACCGGGACGGAAGTCTGATGTCCACCCTCGGACTCTACAGTCCGATAGGTGTCGATCGACTCAGGTCGAACACGGCTAGTCGGGAATGTCGACTCCGTACGAGCCACATCCTTCTTAGCCGTAACTCCCTTGTTGATCTTGTCGAAGGACTTGACCAACGCGGGAGCCACAGGGAGCCGGATCGGCCGACGAACTGGCGCCGACGCGAACCTACCGGTTCCCCGTGAGGGCCCTGGAGCATCGATCGGCAAGTCCATTCGCCTTGCGACCGACTCCAAAGCCCACCGGAAGTTAGAACCCCCGGCCTGATCGGAAGTCTCATCCTCCGAGGAGGACGACTCCTGATCAGCTTCCACTCGACCCCCCCGATCGTTGGACCTCACAGGTCCGATCGAAGACCTCGATGACCCCAAGGGTACATCAAAGGACGGGCGAGGGAATGCCTGCTCAGCGATCGCGCCCGTCCGGCGACTTACATCCGCGTACACAGGACTTGAGTGGCCCTGAGGAACGACCCCAGCACCACCCGCCCGATCGTGCCCTGATCGAGGACCAGGAGCACGACCGCCAAGTGAAGACTCCCGATCGCACGAACGATCGAGAGCCTCACCCCCAAACAAAGGGAACTCTCCCCCCTCGAACCTCGAGACCGAGGACCCGAATGAGCCATCCAAGCTGCTCCGCCGATCGAAGCCCGAAGCCTGATCGTCGCCCACCGAGAGGCCGGACGAAGCCTGAGCCACATCGAAAATCGATGTGGTCTCAGCACCACGGCGCTTAGAGGAAGCACGCTTCCTCTTCTTGGAAGGCCCCGGGGAAGAGACGACGGACCCCTCCACCTCGATCGGCCCCGACTGAGGGACGACGAAGGTGGAGTGCGGTTCCTTGGCTGCTTTCGCCTTGGCAAGAACTGAAACCTTCTTCTTAGAAGATTTCGACTTCTTGCCAGCAGAGGGAGCAAGCTCTCCCTGCGACGAAGGGGCAGCCGAAGAACCGGCCGGGACTCCCTGTCCAAGCAGGGAAGAGAGACCCGGCAGGAGGGGACCCTGAAGGGACGATAACGACTGTGCAAAGAAAGATTGCACAGCCGCGTTGACCATGTCCTGTGTTAGCCCCAGGGGCTGGCTAACACCGGACGCAATCTGTGCCGTCACAGGCGGAGTCTCCACCTCCATGGGCGACTGACGGACTTGCGGAGCCGAAGCTTCCGCAAGCCTCAAAGCATCCCGACGAGCCAACGAGGCTTCGGAATACTTTGCAGTCGCCTGCACGAAGGAAGAGGGACGCCAGAAACGACACAGATCACACCTCAAATCCTCCATAGATACCGGGCCATGGTCTAAACAGTCGAAACACACACTGTGTTTCTCCCCTCCTCGGAGGGTATTGACCAGACACTTCGGGCATGGACGTTCGTCCATGGCACCGGTACCAAGGGAGGATTGTGAAGTCATGATCACACAAGGGAACTAACCACACACAGTAACAGGGCGGGCAAAATATGCAAACCTGAGACCGCGCTGAAAAAAGAACCCTAAGAGGACTACGAATATATAAACTACAGTATACGTATACACAATATATACAGTAGAAAATTAACGTAGAACTATTGATAGATGTAAACAACAAGTACACTATCAAGTACGACGGATGGACGATAATAGGGTGAACTGGCTATACCAATCGTCTGACGATCTAGCAAGTAACAAACTATCGACCAATACTTATCCAAATAGACATACAACGATGTCTATGAACGTGGCAGGTGAAATTCCGTAAGAATATATCGCAAAAGTCTAGTTTGCAGACTAAATTCTACGAATTCACCGGGAACCAAAATCCAAAGCTGCCAAGCAAAAATGGCGGTGGACAGAAAAGTGAAGCTTCTGCGCAGCTGCGCGCGCATATGCGCGGCGGTTTTGGCGGCAAAAGGAGCGCTCGAGTCATGCAGGCAGACGATCGTGCCTTGCTTTCAGTACGCGAATTTCTATCCAGAACGATCCAAAGGATCGAAAAGGAGCATGTAGTAGTTTAGATTGGTGATGTATAAAATAAACGTTCCCCGCGATTGAGCATGACTTATCGGCTCAAGCCAGGATGATGAATTCTCCACCATTTTTTACCCTGTCGACGTGGCAACTGAAAATGTGTGTCCATTGCCGGAAATTGCCTCGCTTGCAAACATGCTACGGGCATTGTGGTCAAATATGGTTTGACGGTTGTATGGTATGAAAAAGTGTCAACATGATTATGCTTTTATGTTTCCATTTGGCAAATTATTTGATTGGGATATGATAAATGTATTGTGTATTTCGTGAATACATTCAGCAGCCCAGTATTATATTGTGGTACACATGTCTGTTAGGCACTAGAATGTACTAAACACATGTATACATGTTTAGTATTGCATATTACAACAATCACTTACATTGTTTCACAAAACGATTAAGTAAAAATCCCTTCTGTTCATCATTATTATATCGTGAAAATGATGAATTACCATGATTATGATTAAAACGGTATCTCTACTGAGTGAGGGACATTACTAGTATTACATTGCATCTGTGAGGGACATTACTAGTATTGCGACGATGATGCTTTACTCAAGTATGATCATCAACCGCTCCAACAGACATGTGGATAAACCCGTCGGGATTTAGCGTAATTGATGTGAATGGCGTAGGTGGTCTCACTGGCGGCGGATTTCATCAAGGATTCTGAACTAGCAGGCACCCAGCGTCTCAGTCTCCCAGACAAATTAATTGGCCATCATCATATAGCGCAGAGAGTTGTTCATGGGCGTGGGACCTCTTGCTTCTATAATATATATTGCCTACTGGTTCAGTTCCGAGGGTTTGACTGAAGATCAATTTAGCTTCATGGGACATGGGACATGCAATGTGGTAGAACTTTTGATGAGTCATACTCATCAGTTGAATACCTACCTTACTTGAAATGGGCAATGGGGGGGGGGGGGGGGGGTGGAGTAGGCAAGTGATTGAGGGTACATCTAAAGATTATCGTCAATTGAAAGGTTTGAACTTGTGGTTAGATAATGGAGCATCCTTATTTAGCACCATTGCATGGCCATGCTGGTAAAGCGACGCCAGTCAACAACATTTATAAAAATTTACGGAAATAGCATTAAAAGGGGATGGATTTGTCTATAGATTTCTCATAGAACGAACTCTAGGCTTTTTACAAAGACAAGAATTCCAGACAAGATATTCATATTTGTGGACGAGAATCTTGTCTATAGACATTGTATGAATTGACATAACTTGAGTCGCAGGACAAGATTAATTCGTCCCGAGCGCAACTAAGCGAGAAAACTGGGAACACCTGCAGAAGACAGATAATTACTTATAGCTGTAGAGAAATTTCTCAGGAAAAAACCATACATAACATTCTATAACATGTCAAGTCGTGGAATGAGTTTCACATTGGTCAAGAGCTGGTGCAAAATCCACAGATTTTGGGAAGATAGATCTCGACTGGGAGCCAAATTTAGAGATTTTCAGTGCAAATAACTGGTGCGGAATCCGAAAATTATTAGGGCAAATAAGTGGCGCAATATCTGAGATAAATGTATTACAGACATACAATTGTAGTACCTGGTATATACTAGTATAACCTGTTATATATATTTATACATGTATGTTATAGCTATACATATATTTGTGTGTTACCGAATTTCTAGCATTTGGAATAGTCGTAAAAGGCACGTGAATCCTTTGAAAGAAGGTCCGAAATAGAAAATTATAGCATACTCTGCAAGCCATTCCTGTTTTTTGCAAAACAAACCGATAACAACGAAAATAGCACACATTTTCCATATTTCATTCGGGAAACAGCTCCCGCTGCAAATCGCCTCATAAAAACGACGGGTTTCCCCCCTTTAATCATGTTAATCATATCGCCATGTGGGCAAAGTGGGAATTATAAATCTGTCCTATTTCGCGGCGTTTATGACCACATGGCTTGGAAGTTTTCGCTGTTTGACAGTCCCCTTGTTGTCGCATATATCCTGTATATGCGGTGGATAACTTTCTGAGAATGAACAGACACCTTGCGCTGTCTGATATCAGCGTTCAAATTATACTGGACATATTGCGTCTGGCCCTCGGCATTTTGGTTTAGTGTGTCGCAGCGTACGTTGCTTGATTGTGGATTCTGTCACAGCAGGTTTTCAGTGACACTGCTGAAGCCAGTGTAAAACACAATCAATCTTTGCAGACAGCGGTGTATTATGGGGTCTTATATCCCTGGCTATAATTCAAGAAATATGTTGCAGACTAAAGTATTATCATGATTTATGTACATATACATGTAATATACTAGTAAATAATTGAGGCCATCCTTTTAGTAAAAGATAATCAAACCTAGATTGTAATACATAATTTTAACTGTTCCGGAACAGTCCAAAATATATGCCCATTACTTTACAGTTTACAGTACAATACCACAAGCATATTCCAAAAGTAACATAGCCAACCTGTTTCGTTGCTGGTAAGCATTCAAAGGAAGAGCCACAGTGAGTAATCCAAGCAATATCAACTGAATAAATTCACGTCAAAAGCATTCTCCAACTCGTAAATCACGGTGATCATGTCCACCGCGACTGTGAAAGTCGAGTCACGACATGCACCACTATCTACTCTACTGAGGGCAAAATGGGTTACCATGGTAACTACGCACAGAAGCATATAACACCGCTACATGTTCTGGGGATTAAAAGGAATTTCTCTTCAGGTCTTTGCCAGTGACCGTGTGTTTTCACTGAAAGGGGAAAAGGAAGCAACGTGAAAAGGTCAAGCGGATGAATGCATTAATGTCCAGTGTTACTGTTAACGTGTTCAGAATTTTTAATAACTACAATTCTGAGTGTCATCAGAAACAGCTCAGTTTATAGTTTGTAAGCATGCTTGACTATCCAGTATATAGGAATGACAGTGAAATGGCCAGGCTAATCACATGCATACATATTATCAAGTGTATTGTGATGTTCCGATGATCAATTTTTTTTGGAAATTCAGTTGAAAAGTCAACCGATTACGATGATCGATTATTAGAATCATTCCCATCACTTCAAGTGTATAGATGTTATCAATAGTGAATAAATGTTTACTACACATACATTAGTCATAATTATAGACCTGCATTATTCATTTCAAGTACCATAGATCTAAGTACAGTTTCAGTTTGAAATATGAAAAAGGTGAATTCAAAGTTCGTTATACTGTAATTGAGCAGATTGTCTATTATTAGAAACACAGACTGCAAACTAATTGAATCAAGATATAATATCTTTTCCAATCTTTCCATAATCTTGATAGTGACTGTATGATAATAAAACTTAGACATTTTCAGTCAAGTTAAAGTCATAATTAAGTCAAAAGCACATGTACGCTGCTCAGGAACAGAAAAAAGTTTCCTTTTTTAATTAGTGAACACACAGGGAGCGTGGGTTGAGTAGGTAATGCGATCCTTGGTGCGGCTCCACGATACCACACAAGTTTGTCTCTGAAATAATCATGATAATGAAGTGCTACCCGACTCCTGGATTATTATCATCAAGCAGCCTTTAATAATGAAAACTCATTTTTCCTCATGTTTCTTGGAGCAAATTTTCCAATGTTTTACAATGAGCAATGCTTTTTCTGCTGCCAGGAAAAAAAGTTTTAAATGTAGCACTTTTACCACTGAATATTACGATTATTATGCAATTTGACAAACCATGTACATTAACCGGAAACCATTTGCGGTAAAAGCACGTTTTGCATACATCGGTGGCACAGGTATAATTTCCTATAATCTCCTATAACACAGTCTATAATTTTCTTGACTGTGGTTTAAACAAAATCTTCTTAAAACCACAGTCAAATGATGGTAAATATGAAACAGTTCACACACAGTCCTTCCCTTCCCACAAAGATAAAAACATCACCATTCGTGTCACTTCTTCCCCGACAAGAAACTCGTCGAAAAGACGCCAAGTTGGTAGCTAACTAACTATTGCCCGCGTGTTGCGTGCGGGAAACGTCGGGAGCCGACAACGGGAAACAAACGGAAGGAAACAGAGCCACGACAGGGCTGCCTGGAAGGTGTTCGTGAGGTTTTGTCACATGGAAGTGCTCTGTAGGAGCCAATTTATCACCTACATGTATGGATAAAAGCATTTCAGCCCGAGGGCGCCGTACTCTGGTGTTTATCCCAGCAAAGAAGTATTTTTCCCAGGAGTGTGGACGCTCATTTTTCTTACATGGGTGAATTTCAGTGATATCAGAAAATATTAAAATGGCCATGATATGACAAGACTGTAATTCATCTATGTTTGAAATATGCACGACTCAAGTGTTTAGAAATTTCTCACTTTTCCCATGATAACTCGACAAGTTAAACCTGTTGAACAACACCCATTTGTCCAATACCCACCTAAAGCATTAAAATTTTAAATAAGAAATACATGTACCATATTTGTCCTAATATATACGGCCGGTGAGCCAAAGCAAGACCTCCTGCAACAACGCATGCAAAAAATGAGGTCGAATTTAAGAAAAACAATGAATAAATATACCTGGTCTTCAGTCATAAATGGTCTTCAGTCATCTTTATTATGATTCAGTTTAAAATATGAATATGTGGATTGGAACACTCCAAGATTCTATTAGAAAGATATGAAGTGAATTACAAGGTTATAAAAAGCGAACATATTTGGGGAAAAGAGGGGTGCGCTCTACTATTAGGGCACGTGCCACTATGAGAACAAATACATTATATGTTCATGCGAACATGGCAAATCTAAACCTAAATCTCCAGGATTAATGAATATTTGCTATTTCTCATAAAAATTTAATTAGCATTTTTACAAGAGTCAATAGATTTCAAAGAAATTGGTTACAAAATCATGATTGCTAATGTTTGCCCATTACAGTATACATGTACATCCAAAATTAGGGCAAGAGGATAATTAATGATGCTATTGAGGTTATAGCCTCGATCTAGCTGATTTTCCATGTGAATTTTAGCTAGTTAATTAAACCATAACCAGTCACCAAATTTTTCTCAAAAACTACATTGATTGCATTGTGTGAAATACCGCTAATCATGCTGATCACTCAACACTGAAACTACATGTAATGCAGTTGAAAATGTTTACACTTAATTTTTTAATCCATACTTATGATTATATAGCACTCCTGATGGGTCAAAACTCAAAACTGTATACATGTAGGCCCCTTATAGCACTGTGAGGCTATATGCATATATCATTGTATATATGGCATTCTTTCGAGTGCGATCATGATTTTTCTCAGCACGATCACGATTTTCTCGAAATATAGCAATTATCACGAAATATATTGTTTTCATGACGCTTGTGCTGGGAATGATTTTTCCTGGAACTGGTGTCATCATGGCCTATCATGGCAATCTACAGGTCTATTGTTGTTTTTTTATCTGAAAGTTTAATTTGCAATGAAATTCTTCATCATCATAAATTATCATTGAGAAACAAAGTTGTCTTAGAATTCACAGGCTCGCATAAGCAGAGCGCAGACTATTCAGTTCACTGGATTGCCATTGTATTGGCATAGCTTGACTGCCTGTGGGCATAGGCCTAGCTTGTCATTTCAAGTCCGGATTCCACACCAAATATTGCCCCGGCCTTACGGGATAATGAGTTAGTGATCAAACCAAAGCAGGTGGAATGTATCATTCTGGGAATATCAAGTGAATAAACACCAAAACTTACCTTTTGGGTCCGATGTTCTAAACTGCATCAAAGTTCGCTTCTGTGCTAATTTGAATTCGAAGCGAGAAGAGCCGCTAAAATTGTCGCTAATCAACATGACGGCTTTGAACTTGGTGATTTATTCACTAGGTGGCGAGTTTCTCACTCGCTAGGTGGCAGCAGCACAAGTAGAAGGAAAGCGACATCTAGCGACTGTTCGCTGCGGATTTTATCATAACGTACCCAGAAATCGACTGACAAAGTTTATCCACAGTCCCGAGCACTGAACTAAATTTTTTTAGTTCAATAGTTCCGAGCAAGATGAATTGAGGATGACTTCTAAATTTGAGCTCTGTACCCTCTGTTAAAGACTTTTTTGCATGTTAATTCTGGCCAAATAACTAAAATTACAATTCACTTCAAGGTTTTGTGAGAAAATGCCTGTTTGAAATTAATTAACCCAATGCTTCTATTTTAAATTACAATTGAATCAAGTTGAATCGTTCACATTATCGATTATATGTATGAACATATATACATGCTTATCGCGGTATGTCTACTTCCAAGTTTAAGATTTGTTTCTTTGCATAATATTCCGGAACTTATGAGTTGGGTTTCAATAATAATAAAAAATTGTATTGATATCGAACATACATATTCACATATACAAAGTCGATGAGAATGATATTGTTCAATGTCACTAATACGCTCAATTCTAAATTTAAATTGATATCTGGTATTATTACTAATCCGTAAAATATTCGAGACATAATGAGATGTTCATCTTCTCTAAAGTCGAATTCAACACACAATTCAACACAATGATTTGGGTCATTACTTTATTCAGATCTTATGATCAACTAGAATTTTTATGTTTCCATTTGTCATGAAACCATATTTTTGTCATTACATTTCAGACATCTCTCTCGAAAACTGAAAAAGTTGGCAATCTATTTTAATGTTAAATTTACCTCAAACCTGAAATCTGCGAGTTTGAACTTGACTATAATGGCTTATATATGTATATCTCAACCACACGTCCATTGAACACCAATTACTGAAATTCGACTTTTCTCAGAGCTTGATCTTGGGAGACATCGAGGACCTAAACTCAACTTTAATCATTTTCGTCTCAAAATGTGTTGCTCTTTAGAGTCGATGGATACAAAACTCAAGACGATAGAGATTAGGTATCCATTGTGAAGCCATAATTTATAATCATACCTGGAAAGTATATCATTTTCTCAGGTATATGAACTACCCATCATTGAGACCTCAACTTCGGTTCTGAAAAAGAATTTCATTTGTAACGGCGTTCTAATTTTTTGCTAACCGACCCACATGGGCCGATAGGCTATATTGTGTTTTTTCGTCCGTCGTCCGTCCGGCAAATAACCATTTTCGGCTTGAAGATTTTCCCCCATTTTTTATTAAATCGCTAATGGCGATTAGGCTGCCATTTATTTGTCGAAAATTATGAATGTGGCACATCTTCTTACTTTTCTAAAAAATCTGGTCATTACTTTATTTATATGTTTTGGTATGCATGGCATTATGTCATTTATTTTATGCACGAAGATGGTTTTTCTCAAAAGGCTAGAATGTTAGGCCCGAAAGCCCAACAAGCTTAAAAAGGACTAATTAATTTTGGACACCACATCGTACAAGACAAAGCCTAAGTTTGTATTGCCAGCATATAGGAAGTCATATATGATGCATCTTTTGATGACCTTAAAGTCGACCTCAGATGACATTGAGTGCTCAAACTCAGTCATGAAATAACTACATGAAAGTGTATATTTTGGTCATTGGAGACAAAACGCTTGGCGTTATAGCTTAGGTTTGTATTATGAGCATATAGGAAGTCCTTTATGGTACATCTTTTGGTGACCTTAATCTAAAATTCAATGCTATGACTACCTGGAGATGAGTGATTTGGTCCGTGGAGTAAAAACACTTGGAGATAGAGCATGTGGTGTATTATGAACATATAGAAAGTAATACCAGGTGGATCATTCGGTGACCTTGAAAGTGAACTCGGATGACCTTGAGTGGCAGACCTGAAATGTGTAAATTGTTCTGTGCAGACATTTATCGTGTAGAGATACCTCTTAGGAATGTTTCATTTATCCATTCATCTGTTTATCTCAGCCTCCACGTCCATATGAAAAAGTAAAAATACACATACATAAAAACATATACAATTTACAGTATTACGGTAATGAATGTATTATGAACACATAGGAAATCCTGTATGATGGATCTATTGATGGCTTTGAAAATGCCCTCAGAAGACCCTAAGTGGCAAATCTCAAGGTCTCAAGGTTCGACCTGAAAAATGTGAATTGGCCTCTGCAGACAGAGCACATGTAGCTAGGGCTCAAGTTTGTATCATGAGCATATACGTCATGTATGAGAGATCTTTTGACAACCTTCAAAAGACATAGTTGGAATGACAAATGTACGTGATATTTTGCGATTTTCAATAAATACATCATAATTCCATTGTTTTTGCTCAGGTGAACAATTGAACTGGATTCATTCATAATATAATATGAATTTTCTATTCGTATACCCATATATTCACAATATATGGGTTATCTATTCGTTCACGATTTTATATGGATTTTCTATCCATTCACATTATTGAAGTTTGCCTGAAATCACAATAATGATAATTAAGTGGTATTGTACGAACTAGATGCTTCGAAAATGAACCTCTTCCTCGGTGCCTGATGCCGATAGCATGTAAATTTTCTTGAACGAGAACAGTAAATGAATGGGGCAGCAGGATCGTCGACTCAACTATAGCATTGAAAAATTGTATTGACATATCACCCATTGGCCCGATTTCTCATCTCTGGGTTAACCCAGGTAGGTTAAGTCCAAAACCCAGGGTTAACCCTGGGTGAGCTAACACAGGGATAACCCTGACCCGTGGGCGTGGGTCAGGTCTGTTTCCCATGTCAATGCTATATCTACGATCTAGGTTACCTAACTTAAGGCTAACCCGCGGTTAACCTGTGGTTTTGTTGTATTTTGGGCTCGACAACCTAGTGCAGTCTAAGATGAGCTCCGATTAAAAATGAGAACATGATGCACTGAGATCAAAATTGAACAAAACAACTCAGTCTTGCACACACAAACAACGCATCTCGGTATGGCTGCGCGTACATCAAGTTAGGGATCCTAAATAGCTCAAAATTCTGATCTGATCGTAATGCTCGGGACCGAGACTTTCATACAATGTCGTATCGTCTTCAAGCTCAAGCGGTAGCGCCGGATAAGTCTATGTTATCATACGGTGTCATCCGGACGGGTGAACGGATGGGCGTTACGGGCGGACCCAATGTTAAATTTCCTATCTTAACTTTCCCCATAAGTCCTGAAAAAATCCCCATAAGACCGCACTTTTGGCTTAAACTGTGGTTGTGGGGCGTTTTCAGCTTTATTCCCCCTAAGAAATCCCCATAACTCCGTTCCGTTTGCCCGAGATAGACGATTTCAGGATGGACGATGTACCTGAATGGACGATCCGAAATGGACGATTTCTGCTTCGACGATAATTCTGAATTCCTTTGTATACTAAGGCGTATTTGTGAGATTGGTGCTAGTTTCGCTCATTAAATAGTATATGTCTTTAAAAGTAATAATTTGCGTGTACTCCATCCAGTTTTTATTTTACCGTGTATGCCTATGTGAGAATAAATATCTCAAGTTTACCAATTGGCTCGCCATCTTGGCGAGGCAACGGAGCCATATCTTCGCCCTTATACATGTCATCGCCCCTATAATACAGATCAATCAATTATTGATCACATCGGCGAGTACCTCATCGATGAGCACGTCACATACAGCTTGCAAGAATAGGGCTTCGTCGTAAGCAAGATGAGTAGACATCATTTTTCGATACGAATTCATGAAATGTGTGGATTTTTTTTTCGTTGAATAGATAAATTACTCAATAACACTTGAAAAATAGATATCATTTTTATTATTAAATCTTAGCCTAACAACTACATCTCGTACGACGTTTAGTACAACAGTTGAAGTTACTTGTTGCTATGGCTCACCATAGGCAAAGAATTATTTATCCCCACAAAATGACAAAAATAACTTAAAAGTTATTCAGGACAAAGCATGTCCATCAAAAGTAAACATTTTTAATTATTGGACAAAAAATGGCTTATATGCAAAAACAAATACACAATCGTCCAACGGGGAATCGTCCATCCAGGAATGGTCTAAGCAGAATGAAAAACACGTTCATTCGGTCTCTCCCGCCTCAGAAACTGTCTCCGTTGTCGTCGGGTGTGATTAAAACATACAAAATTTTTCATATTGCAACATGAAACACCTCCATAAACCTACTGTATACCAGGGTTAAGAAAACAGTACAAGTTAGCCCAGGGTTACACCTGGGTTACACAAGCCCATAGATGAGAAATCGATGTTGTGGGTTACCTTGGAGTTAACACCGTGTTACCCCTGGGTTACGAAACCCAGGGATAATCGAGGGATAACTCGGACATAAGAAATGCAAAGTGAAGGTGACCTACAGGTTATCCCAGTGTTAACCTCGGGTTATGAAAACCCAGGGGTAACCCGGGAGAAATTGGGCCATTATGTTTAGTTAGTAAGCTTATGTAATATAATATGGATATATCTGGTGGTGAGATCAGTGTATCGATAACCATGATATGAACGAGTAATGAATTTTGATTCTTTGAAAAAGGTTAAAGTGGCAGTATAACGTTTTTGCTTCCTTCGGAGGAAAAATCAACAACAAGGTGACTTTTTTTTCTGTCCGATAACCTATTGGTATGGCGTTGCGTCCGTCGTCGTCGTCGTCGTCGTCGTCGTCGTCCATTGTTTCTCTACAGTTTCATAAAGTTTACGATCGAATATTTCTTAAATTTTGCACAAAAACACTTTCAAGAGGGAAGTGCGTTTAAGTTTTTTTTCCCTTGATTTTCACTTTCAAAATGGCGGCCATTTTCGACGACAAAAGACCAATTTTGAACTTTGACAGTCGTTTTCTCAAAATCTGTTCAGTAACTTTTTTCTAATTGATGCATGACCCTGTGGTATCTATAAGTTTCGTTGCCCTTGAATAAGTCGAAGTGGGCCATTTAAGCCCAAATTTGCACCAAATTGGACTTTCCCAAGTTAAATTCTCCTATGCTTTATAATTTGACACATTATTTCTAATTTCTCACTTAATATTGGGATCAAGAGACTAGGGATCAATTGTGGACATATAGGAAATGATATACTAGTAAGCTAAATATTCTCGTGACGTTGAATTTGACCTTTCACCTAATTCTCAAGGTCACATGACAAAAAGGCTAATATCTCGCTTCTTATCGACTTAATAGCTTGGGAATCAATTGTGGACATTTAGGAAATGATATACGACGAATATTCTGATGACCTTGAATTTGACCTTTTACTTCATTTTCAAGGTCAGAGCACAAAAGGGCTAATGTATCGCTAACATGTGTAGGATTCGGCGATACCACGATGAAGAGGTATACCTCATTACTGGATTGTCACCGAATTGTCTTATTAACCTGTTCACGTTATAACCGTGGTGTCACTACTATGTAGTAACCACGTCATAACGTTACACATGTATAATCGATTCTACAGATTCAAATATATGTGCACATATAGGAAATTATCTATGCTGAATATTCTCGTGACCTTGAATTTGACATTTGACCTCATTTTCAAAGTCACAGCACAATATGGCTAATATCTCGTTTGCTATCTCGTTTGCAATAATCAATTATGGACATACAGAAAATGGTATACCGAATATTCCGATGACCTATGCTTTGACCTTTGACTTCATTTTTCAGGTCATAAGACGAAATTTATAATTTCTCGCTTGTTATTAGGTTTACAGCTTATCAATCAATTGTAGACATATTGGAAAATATATATGCTGAATATTCTGGTGACCATGAATTTGACCAGTGACCTTATTTTCAAGGTCACGGGACAAAATGGCTAATGTCATATTGTCCGGTAACTTTTCTTCAACTTTGGGCTAACTTTATAATGTGCATGAAAAATGATGGTGTTAAATTGCTCTATAATGATCTCGAATGTGTAATGGAACTATGAATGTCATATTTGAACTGTGAACGTTAAATTCACAATGTCCAACATATCGTGTAACAAATAAAATAGATGAGTTGCACTATTTTTTTCAATTGATCAATTGAAATATCCATCGAAAGCTGCATATTGTCCAAATTTCAAATTTCCAGGGACCTGCTACTGATATGATTCAACTTGTCAAAACCGACCCATAAAATAGATCTACTGCAATACGACAGACTGTCAGTTTAATTTGGCATCAGCTGAATAAATATATTAACAACATTTCATGTGTGCACAAAAATTACGCGTTCACATAAGCGAGAGAAAAGGGGAAAAACAACCAACAGGCGACACAATTTGAGAACATCGCCTAAACCAACACGTCGTATTTGCGGACGCAACAGGCGGGATCAACGTTGAAATTGCCGCGCCTCCGACGGAATTCCACGGCGCGCGTCTTTATCAGCGGGAGGAGCAATTTGCTCTTAATCGTCAAATAATTAAAGAGCGTGTTTTCCCGCTGAGCGCACCGTAAAAGCGAACAATAGCAGGAAAATTTGCTGCAAACGAGAGGCTAGCACTTGATTCTCAGGTACCTGGGCCAGCCCACTTTCCCTCCTCGCGAGCGATTCCAATTAAACTAGAACGGAAGGCGGCCTCCCTACCATTGTAATACCTTGAAATTGCGGGGCGGAATGCGAAATCGAGCACGGCGTCACAAGTTGCCCGAGACTTCAAACGACGGGGCGTCAGTCGTTCACAGTTCCAGGAGCGGGCGGAAAATGGTCCTCGTCGCCGAAATATTCCCAGCCTTCGTGCTCTTCCAGATCTATTTGAACCTGGAGCTTTCGAGAGTGTGGGCATATTTTTTTTCTTCAAAAGTAAACGCACTCGAAACGGTGCTGCGATTTGAGGAGGCCGTTTCCTTTTTTATTAGCGTCGAGGGCAAAGAACCCTCTTTTGAAAAAATTGAGTTGTCTGTCCAATCTGGAAAGGTGGACAGGCACGGGCGGATAGAGGGCGAACAAAGCTAGCTGAGTGGGGGAATGGAGATATATGGAACTGTCTCCAGCGGAATCCTAAAACTTCAAACGCAACGCATCGAGTATTGGAATTTCCTGGAAGTTGTAGATGGTCAAGTGTTGGACTCTGCCTTCCAACAGCGCTTTGCCATCTGTTGAAAATCTGGTCCATAGAAGGAGAGAAACTGCAAATGTTTGGCTCGAAATTATACACTCTGTCGACTTGTTTGTCCTGGATAAATTTAGACGATTTCTCGTTTGCAAACAAGTAGGCCCCTTCGGTCGGTGAATCAAAAATAATATTTAACAATCAAACAATTGAACATCGGTTGGGAAAATATTGAAATGTAACAAAATTGTTGGTTTCTCTCTTTTTATATGTGTGCACAGTCGATTGTTAAACTGCTTGGACATCGGAGGAGAGTAAATAAATTTCAGTGGGTTATTTGAACTTATTCCACTCATGAGTTTGCTGAAGATTTCAAGACATGTTTGTAAATGGTTTTGAAGACAAATTGACACAAAAATAGGGGTATTTTGTGGACAATGAACAAACGAGTGTATCCACTTAATCACTTGTAATTGCTTGTTTGGGCTTTATATTATAAACAACGAAATTCAGTAGATTTAGTAGAGCTAATTTAGTAGAATGGCCACGGTTTCTGATTGGCTTTGTTTGCGATGAAATTCAACCGTTGTGGAATGTTATATAGTCACGCAGAAGTCTGAAATTCCGACGCATGCAAGCAGTGAACTAAAAATAATTTAATAAAACTCAAATATATCTCCAAGAAGGACATCAAAAAGGATGGAAAAAAAAAACCCCATGAGAAATGCGAAAAAGATGAGAGCATTCATGGGTTTATTTATTTGGTTTTTATTTTATTATGAAGGAAAAAGAAGTCATTTGATGAACTCTTTATGATATTTCAGCGGATCATGAAAAAGCACAGTGAAGACGAAAATAATGAGCTAAAATGCTATGCAAACGCTTTGGGTCGGAGAGGAGAAAGAACGCGAAACCCTAATAAAGTTGTTCCCTTCTTTCATTTAGAAAAGAAAAATCCTTCAGGTTCGGGGGAGGTGGAAGGTCGGGACCCGTTCGTCGTCTATGGAGGTTTTTCATTAGGTATATACCTCTTTCATCGGGGGCCCTGCTTCGGAACTTCAGTGCGTGGTCCGAGCGACAGGACGATGTTGGCATAGCACCTTCAAAGTCAACACTGGGACCTCGGGGTTCCATCCACGGTCCCATGTGGTTAGTCAACACGCGATATTTGCTCAGTATTTCACGGTTCAGTCGCGAGAAAATTAAGTTTCGGTCATTTTAATTTCTAGAGACACCGCCGAAGGAATAGATCCATGATCCGTCGGTGGTTGGGGGTGAGGGGGGTATATGAGCCCATACCTTTAGTGGTAGGTACGGGGGGGGGAGCTCATGGCCTGTCGCCAGTCGAAAAGAGAATATGATGGATAAAGATTGACCGACCGAAGGAGATGTCACACATAGATGACGGAAGAACTACTTTTTGTGGGCGTCTGTTCATTAGCTAGCGCTAGACGAAAAAACCTTGGTTTCCATGGTGGGCGCTCGGGGGGTTGGGGGGGGGGGGGTTCAGGTAGACATTTTGATAGACATTTTCGTCTTCATTACACGTAAAGAATAACTTCCAAACCTGGGGGAGAGGGGTATGGGTTGTCTCGCAATGTTTGTCCGTTTACTCGACCCCATGATCGAGTGAAAGCGATGTCAAATTTGTCTTTTCCAGGGACACGGCATTTTGTTTGTAAGCAGTTTGTGGACTTATCACTCGAAATGACTGGTCAGGCGAAAAAAGGAACAAACACAACACTCTAAGGTGGACGGTAACGATTTTTTTTTCTCAAAAGAGACCCATCGCATGCAAAATTGACTGTACGCGTAGGGAACACTTCTAATGTCATTTTCATAAAGTCGCATATCGACAAATTGGTGAAAATTGAAGGAGTTGAAAATGTGTGGCTCCAAATTTTCGTGGAGGTATTTCAAATTTTCACTTCGGGAATTTCCAACCAGGAGGGGGCCAGGTCAAATGATATCACAGAAATTAATAAATAAATTGTTCAAAAGCGCATGCAAAATCACGAGGGCTCTTCGCCTGGTGATATATGGGGATTGAAGCCAATACCCCCACTGGCAAAGAGCTTTAGCTTCCATGCATGCAGTGCACTCCCTCTATAACATCGTGGTTAACAGTTACCGCAATATTGGCCCTTTGTAATGGACTTATGTCGAGTACAATGACGTGTAGTCCCTATACGCTAAAACAAGAAGTGCGCATGCAGTAGGCGGAAGGATATACTCCCCGGAAGTGCGTACTTGGGTTTACCTATGGGCCAAAACAATAGAGCACAACGATTCCTTCGCTTTGAACCGATGCACATCGTCGAAACCTATTTAAAAGCTCTCATCGAACAATAGATCATAGTAGCCTAGCAATACCTCTTCAGTGAGTTACAATGCGGCTCGGTTCTTACCTCGATTAAAACTCAACTTTGATGGTTCGATTTGAAGCCCATTTTGATGGGCTATTTTCAAAATCCCCTGTTAAATTTCCTGGTTTATTGAAAAACGAATAAGTACTCAATAAATGAAGTTCTACAATCGAACTCGTGAGTTCAAATTTGTTGAGATTTCACAATTGAAATTCCCTAAGACTGATCCTTAAATTTAGTCTTATAATGATTCATTTTCGCTATTCTGGATGTCTGAATTTATATTGAGAGTGGAGAAAGCAATCCATATTGCATTACCTGGCAATTATCATTATTAAAACCATATCATGGGGACACGCCCCTTAAACAGTGACATGAGCATTTTGATGTCTAGCTGCCTTCAGTGTGTCCCGCTTCTTAATTGCTGAACTTCTTATTCCTATCAAATCGCGGCCAGGTAATCTGTCTTTCAGGAAACCTGCAACCTAATCGATAGCATGCATGAATACATTGGCATACTAATGACCGAGCCAAGGTATTCCAACGATGAAAAAAACTCTCATAAATTGGCAATTGATATCTTCAACCCTGGATGTTTCCAAATGAATGCATTATCCCATTATCCGCGAGTATAGACGCGTATATCTTCAAGATGATTTGACGTCCCCCGTCCTGTTACGAAATGAGAGATCTATCTATCCGAAGAGCTATCTAATGAATAGGAATTATAACACGAATGTGGCCATCGGAATCTCGCCAGTATTCGCCACATGCATGTACATTCTATGCCGCTGGCTTTGCAACAAGTGCTCTTTATTTCTCGATCCGTACAAAAATGCGTTGACGTTTTTACGTGGAACGTCTGACAAAAGCAGGCACATGCAGTGATTTTCTTTTTCGAGGGTCTTATGGGGTGACAATTTTAGGAGGGCGTCGATGTGGAACGAAGGAGATAGATTTCACAACCGTCATATACAGGCCCGTGCATGGTGGGTCCATGTCTCAAAAATGTCCTTACAACAATGAATGAATATGCAATTATCAATTGGCCAGATATAACCATTCATATACAATGCCCTATACTGTGAGTGAGTATCTTCCGCCGAAATAATAATTGTGTATCGTCGATGGCAATCTAAGGCAATTGTCGGCCACTTCTCGACTGCGCCCCCTTTGTAATGACAAGCACAATGCCTGGAAAAATAGCGGTATTCAACCCCAGGAATAGTTCGTCTATAAGCGCATTCGCCTCGTAGATGAGACTTGTTCATTCCGATGGATGTTTGGGGCATCCAACTACCGTGACATCGCCTTCAATAGAGCACCTGTAATTGAAACGTTGACAGCGAGTAAATCAGTTGACAAGGGGGTGACACCGGACACGTCCCTTGATTTTTGACATCTTCATTTTACTATACTCCACCCTGAGAGGGCATGAGCGCCAGAGCTCATGGAGTCTGGGCATGTCTCGGCATATTCAACGGAGATGTAGGAGCGATTATAATAAGCAAGTAATTTCGACGTGGCATGCAGGGGCCTTGATTTGACCTGCATGTATGAGGCTGAACTTGGTTGGGATCGAGAGGGTTCAAATGTTGAGAAATTGTGTCAAATGTTGGGAAATTGTCACAGTTTATAACGATGGGCTACACGATAGGTTTTATAAACTGTGTTTCACACAAATCTAGACTTTTTTTGCTCAGTATTATAGATGTTAAATGGCAACATTCTGATTTGGATGAACCTTAACCATTTGAATATTTGAGCATTTTCTCTCTACAAAAGAGAGATCTACAAAATGCATGGGCCCCGATACATAGAGAATTATATATCTATTTCATATCGTGTAATATGCTTATACACGCACCTCTGCCCATGCAAGAAATAAACGGTAAAATTCGCCTGCATGGGTGGTCCCCTTGTATGGTTGGGCATGGGGCATCATTCAAAAGATGCTCCGTGCTATACGCATTGAAGCTTCCTTAAGTGGATATAGTCTCTTTGAGTATATTGTTCGCAATCTACTGTCAACAACCGGTGCTTTCTATATCGATAGCATGGGAAAAAAGGTCCCCTGTTAAAAGCCGTTTGAACAAAAGTGGCCCTAATATGATTTGGAACTATATGTGTGGTTATGTGTAGGCCTACATGCATGTGCACGTATACTGTGGAGAAAATGACGTGATTTTCTGTTCATTTCTTTTTGATTGGAATGAATATTTTGGGGAGTTGTCACAGTGGTGTCACAATTTCACTACACAATCTAATTTGTTTCATTGAAGCTACATAATTTAGTGATTGATTCAGCCATATTACCAGTAATAATATAATACATGTATTCCTCATAATACATTGTATTCCTTATAATTTTATGTATCTCATAATTCAAACAACAACATCAAAATGAATATGAAAACACCTGGCATATTTTAAGACAATTTTAAACCGGTAGGTTCAAAGGTTGAAGTCACAACATAGCACTTTTAGGTTCCCATCCAATGTTGTCACGGCGATTCTGAACAGTAGCCCGTAAAATAACATCGAACGTAATAGCTAATGAAGCGTAGCGAATAATGTGTTAATTAGGCAATCATCTGCTAGGTGGGCAGCCTGCAATATATAGCGGTAGAGAAACAATACTCGATTGGAAATTGGAAACGATTATGTTTTCTTTTGGGAGGCGCACAAATTACAGTGATAACGGAACCCCTCTCATTAAATTTCTGTATATGGTTGCCCCCCACCCCCGCGCTAATTATAAGCTCCGCCCCCTTTTCCTTTGTTTTGGTCGAAGCGAGCCATACAGTGAAATCACTTCACTGAGATGCTTCGTGTGTGCTGTTCTTATGCAGACAGAAAACATAAGAATAAACAAGTTTGCCCATGTAACTAGCCAATGTGTGTCATACATACTTAACTATTGTGCAGTATATTTGCCCGTGTACATATTATTGTTGGGAAAGTTACACCAAAAATTCCTTCGCTCCAAGAACGTTCAGTCAATGGCAGTTGGAGACGCGTAGTTTGTAAACATAGGGACACTACATGTTGTTTCTCTTGGCCAAATAGATAAATACACTAATATTTGTACGGCAACAAACAATCATTAATTGATTAGGTCTATGAGTATCATTATTATGTGTGTAAAGTCACAGGAGTTAAGATGGGGCGGTCTAAGTGTCCTTAATTCTTGAAGGGTTGGTGTAGATTGTTTTACTCCCTGTTTGAATCAGCAGTAAATATTGGGTTAGTCACTGAATGATACCAACAAATAAAGGTATTCAATAGATAATTTTCCTCGATAGGTGTAGGTTATCATGTTGGACATTGCCTACAAAGAAAATGAACATATTCAGTTTGTATATAGTGCATACTTTTATCAGTTGATATCTGATACATGCAACTTGTTTTGTTTTTTCACAGTTTGTTATTTTGATGGCCAGTTGTCCAATAATGATTGCAAAAATACATGCTGTTATTTTATAAAATGTTACATTTCTAAAGCCTATATTACAAAAGCGACACCCCACAAGTTACTTGCACAAATCGTGGTCATTTACATAGGCTAGCAACCAGTCTGTTATGCAATCGGTCAAGCACTGACCATCACTTTGATCACCACGGATATCCACGTTGATTAAATGTACAAGACAGCTGGCATTCAATGCGTATGACATGTCGGATACATTAAGAAAATCCCGATGCGTTCACGTTAATAGCACGATTTAAGCTGGCCTGCAATTTATCTACGTACGTATGGGTTCTCTATATTAAAGTGCACCAGGGGCAGGTGCGTATGCCGTGCCGACAGTTTCAAATCTTTCGGAGCGCGCAGTGACACTCCCACTGCGCGCTCCGAGAGTCTCAGAGCGCGCAGTGAAATCTCGGAGCGTGCTGGGACATTTGGGAGCGCGCAGTGAGAACTGTCAGAGTGTGCTGGTGAATCTGGGAGCGCGCAGTGAAATCTCAGAGCATGTTGGTAAGTCTGGGAGCGCGCAGCGAGATGTGAGAGCGTGTGAAATTATCTGGGAGCGCGCAGTGAAATCTCGGAGCGTGTCAGGAAGTCTTGGAGCGCGCAGTGAAATCCAAGATTCACCAGCACGGTCTGAGAGTTCTCACTGCGCGCTCCCAAATGTCCCAGCACGCTATGAGATTTCACTGCGCGCGCTGAGACTCTCGGAGCGCGCAGTGGGAGTGTTTCCAGTTCTCACTGCGCGCTCCCAAATGTCCCAGCACGCTCCGAGATTTCACTGCGCGCTCTGAGACTCTCGGAGCGCGCAGTGGGAGTGTTTCCAGTTCTCACTGCGCGCTCCCAAATGTCCCAGCACGCTCCGAGATTTCACTGCGCGCTCTGATACTCTGGGGGCGCGCAGTGGGAGTGTCACTGCGCGCTCCGAAAGTTTTGAAACTGTAGGCACGGCATAGGTGCGCGCCTACGATCTGCGTGTCACATCACACACGGGGCTCAATGAGTGCTTTCCGTTGAAAGCGCGTCAGTGGTAGTAAAAAGCAAGAAAAAACATGCGAGAGCCCTCAACTGCAATATGTTATGAAGTCCTTGAACGTAGAAGAACTCGGTCTTGAGGTTTTTTTTTTTACTTCATATTCTTTCAGTTCTATTTTTTCTGTTCAGTTCGTCGGCTGGGCTCGTGATTATGCCAATGCTGTCGAATTTTGAACAACGTTGGACCAATGTCCATCTTAGTAAGAAGTGAGATTTCCTGCCATGGTCAAAGTCAATTCCTTACTGGCCGTTTTTAATTTAATTTAGATCCAATACGTTATTTCGCTACTGCGATATGGACAATAGTTCCCCCCTCTGCGTCTGCCTTTTGTAATTGGACTCCCTTGGCAGCCTTAAAAGTTCATTTGGTAGAGCATTGAAGTGGAGGGGGGGGGGGGGGGTCAGGTTATCTGAAAAGTTGAGGTGTGTTCCAGGTTCAGTAATATTATATCCAAGTGGCTTGCTCGACTGGCTTTCGTCGGATTTCAATCGATAATTTAACAATTTATGAAAGGACGTCTTCTCTTCACTTCGCATTTTACAAAAAAAGAGGCCCGTACCATATTCAACGTCCTCTTTTTCATCTAGACATTAGAACTGTGCCTCGATGGTCGAGCAATCCAGCGTGAGTGTATAGACTTTATATAGTTCGACCGATGATTTCCTCAAATTTAGGTATCCATGATACCAGTTACGATGAAAAATAGTCATAAAAGTAGTCATTTAATCAAGTAATTATCGTTAATTTGTTGACAATTTTAAATGAACAAACGAATTTTCATCTGTAAGTCGGGAGTGCTGCGATTGAAATGCCACGAAACGTCGGGGGACCAGACAATATTTGGAAACATTTTATCTAAATATGGCAGCAATCTTTGCACAAGATCCGTAATGCCCACGGAGTGAGTGGCTAAGCAGATATCTAAATATGCTTGGGCCCTCTCTCGCTGAATAATAATATCAAAATAAAGACGAGATTCAAGTTTTAAAGCAGCAAATAACGAGAGATCGACGAGTCGAGGGGGTAAAAACGCTCGGATTATGTGGAAACAAGGTACATGTATGGCGAATTCACTCGGCTTTGTGTGTTATATTTGTAGAAATAACAGCGTTTTTCTCACGCAGGGGGGTCGGTTCCTCAACTATACTGCGCCAGACGCTTTAGACTAATTCACCCCGATGTTGCAGCACTCGCGAGCACCGTTGAATGATGGACGGGAAGTAGGTAGGGGGTTGTCCCGTATCTTTGGACAGATTTTTTTTTATCCAGGACGGTGTCATTTGCCCCATGCTTTGCTCTGGACGTGTAGCTATAATGATGGGGTGCTTGGGTTATAGGCGGGTGCCGTGAACACCATGCGTTTCTACGATATTGTTTGGCCATAGTAGGACACAATAAACAGAAATCATGATAACGACAATAATATTTGCACGCAGCGGGGGCTCGACCAATGGGAGCGCGCGGGCCCGTTGATTGGCAGACCAATAGGCGCTCGATATGGCCCACTGCCATGTTAGGACCGTGAGCGCAGAGAGAAGTGGCTTCCTATTGGTCACAGGGCGGAACTCCATCCGTATTTACTCTTGGGTCAAGCGATTTCAAAATCATATTGGTACCAAACTTTCAATGAAAGATAGGCTTTATTTGTGACCATAATTGGAGCAAGTTCAGTGGACTTTGAATGTGTGTTCTCTTCTCCTGATCAAACTTAGAGAATTATTCGCACACATCGAGACTTTGGAAGACGTGTCGTTTATCCTGTGTGGAATCAACGGCGAGCTACATCGGTCGTTTTCGTTGTGTCTGATCAGGAAACTAAAATACACGAAATCGCGCCGGGCTGACTGATAGACAGACTTTGTATGCCACAACGCACGAAGGATTTGCGGAGTTGGAATTCATTCCGTGGCACCCAGAAGCCACGGATCCCGTCCTTCCAGAGAAGGACCGTGAAACGTCGTCGTACGCTGACGTGTGACGCGTCACACGTAACCGCCAGCTAAGCTGGATTGGCGTCAGCCTGTGTCCGCCGAGGATCACTGTGGTGCTTCCAAGCAGCAGCAGCAGCCGTCGCTCACGGACTACGACACGTCGGCGACCGCAGGAGCCAAGATGCTGGCCGCCAAGTCGCCGTACGACTCGTCCTGTACGACGGGATCTACGTACTCGTCGCTGCCGCCGATGACGTCGCCCATGACCGGCGGCACAATGTCCATGGCTAGCACGATGGCCATGTCCTCGTCCCCGTACAGTAATATGAACTACACGGCCATGTCGCCACAGGGAATGACCGCGGCCATGGGGAATGCCATGGGCGCCGCCGGGATGGGCCCGATCGGGGGCCTAGGGATGGGCTCTGCTATGAACACTGCTGCTATGAACACGATGGGCATGAACGGGATGGCCTCCGCGGGTAACATGATGGGCACGATGTCTCCAGTGAACGGCATGAGCATGAACGGCGGCATGTCCCCGGTAAGTTCTATGGGTGGCATGAGCAGCATGAACGCCTTGAACCGAGCTCGCACGGAGAAGGGATACCGCCGCTCGTACACGCACGCTAAGCCACCCTACTCGTACATATCGCTCATCACGATGGCCATACAGAACTGTCCGACGAAAATGTGCACTCTCAGTGAAATCTATCAGTTTATCATGGACCTGTTCCCGTTCTACCGGCAAAATCAACAACGCTGGCAGAACTCAATCAGACACAGTCTCTCCTTCAACGATTGCTTCGTGAAAGTCCCGCGGTCACCCGACCGGCCAGGTAAGGGGTCCTACTGGACCTTGCACCCTGACTCCGGGAACATGTTCGAGAACGGCTGCTACCTGCGGCGCCAGAAGCGCTTCAAGTGCGTCAAGAAGGAGCTGCTCCGCGTCGCGGGCGGCAAGGACAAGGACAGCGACGACGAAGGCGCCAGCTCGGGGCCCGGCGCCGACCACCACACGTCCAACCCGGCCGAAGCGAACGCCGCCGCCCCGGGCGCCACGCACAACCCCCTCGACACTACCTCAGACCTGGGCCCACCGCCTACGAAGGTCGAGCCCGTCGACCCGGTCCAGAACAACAATAACCACACCATGCACTCTCAGCAGCAAGTATCGGACGGACACGGCCACGGCCACCACCCGGGTCAGCAACAGGCGCCCCAGCAACAGCAACAACAGCAGCAACAGCAACACCACCCATCACACCACCCGGGGCACATGGACATGCGGCACATGCTGCCTCCTCACGATCAACACGGGCTCGCCACTCACCCAATGATGAACCCGAACCAACTCAACAACCCCCACTTCAACCATCCTTTCTCAATAACGAACCTGATGTCCGGACCGGAGGCCAAACTGGACATGAAAATGTACGAAGCTATGCATGCGGGGTACCCAAACTACGGACAGATCTCCCCTATCAACCATGTACCGAAGGCAGAAAGCAACCCCCTCGGGGAGGAGTATTACAAGACTTATACGCCCCACTCTACAGCCGGACTGTGACTATAGGGCAGTATGCGTCTTTGTGAACTGTGTGTCGTCCATATAACGTACTACTTGTCTGCGTCTACTTTTTGTATTTTGTGAGAAGAGAGAAAGAACGCAAAAAACAGTCTGACGATAGTATTTACAACGTATCTTGTCTGCCTCGGAGGGTAAAGTGCTCCAGCTAGAACTCAGAAATGAACTGTGTCAAAAGACGACGATGAATGAACGAACAAACTCACATAAGCACCGATCTGGATCATTGTCCGAAAGGTCGAAGTCCCGCCGATCCAGAGTGCGCAACAGCTGCTCGCGACGACCGAAGTCTCACGCAGTCCCACGGCGTCACGGCCAGGATCCACGCAGGGCTGGACTGTCACGGATACCCCCCAGGCGCCGCCACGCTCCACGCCCGAACGAAAATCATCATCCCGATCTGTTTCGGAGACGAATCTCTGCTCGCATGCAACTTTTAACTCAGGCACCCGACTTGGTGTTCACAGTATACAATTAATTATGACGTTTCTTCGTTGCAAAAAAAGAAGAAAAGTGTCAATTTGTGCTGTTTATAATTGCAATGGGACGAATCACCGTGCAAAAGTTGGGAGAGGTATGTCTGCTTGATTAACAAATCATGAATTTGTTTGAATTATTAGTATTTTGTATCATTTGCGATTTTTTTCTAACCGTGCAGTTGGTGAAATGATCATCGTACAGTGAAAGTATGTCTGAAAAAAGACAAATAATGCGACTTGTGACGATTATTTCTGTTGATTTTTGTTCCATTTTGTAAATTATATATTCCGTATAAATATTAAGTTATTTTCAGTTGGTCGAATTGTATGCATATGATCTAGTTCACAGTATGTATATTTTGTAATATAATTCTGTAAAGGACCTATTTTCTGTTCTTCTTTCTATTTTTAAGAACTTCTTCTATGAGAATATTCTATACACAGAGAACAAAAGATGGATAGATCAAATTTGAACCAAAATATGTAGTATTTTTTATATAGTATTATCTGCCATTCCTTCGAATACTCCTGAGAATAGAAATATACCTTTGCATTTAGGGTGTTGCAAACTATTATTTATCAGTTATCTAGCCAGGCCATCAAGTTTTCAACTCTGTATAACACGTGAAAATCAATTATTTTCTCCCTGATTTTTCCCATATATTGTTTTCTCGTGTGTCAATTTTCCTTCTCAAGAAAAGACGACAAACAAATTGTCTGTAAATGTGTTTTTGAAAATTATTATAATGTGATACAGTATATATATATATATGGAATCAATGCTTGTGACATTACAGCTATGATCAATCTTTTGTAATATACGACATACTGTGAAATATATATTCGTTTTTCTCATGAATACTTGTTCTGGGATTTTGTATTGCTTCAATATCAACTGCCTTACAATACATGTACTTAATTATCGTGACAGTTCCTGCTTTAGAATATAACCGTGCTTTATCATATGATTCAATTTAAAACCAACTTTATTTGCTTTTTATGATGCTAAATTATTTCAAATACACCAGCAAACACGTAATGTTTATTGCATGGAAAGTGAAAGGTTAGGAAATTAGTTTGGATGCTAAATCTGCCCAGATTTTACTGGTTAATATAATATATGTACTGAATCTGAGCATTTTTGAATGATGTAAAATGATTTCTCTATTTCAAAATCTGGAGATTGGATATTTCCCCATACCACGTTGCCAGCAACCATATTCCGAACATGAAAGTATGCATGTAATACTGGGAAAATTGCTATATACATCAATATAGGACTATATACATACATAAATGAAGAAACATAGAAAACATAGTGGTCGATATTTATAAATATGCATCATTGGTAGCTTGTTGCCCGCTATGGTTTTTAGACGATGTATCGGTAGCGATAAGCGACAAAAATCACGAGGCGGACATATGGGTCAACACATGCGAAAAATATGTGCATTATTGAACGGAAATTACACCCTTCTAGCCATATGAACAACGCGAGGGTGCACCCTTAAGCACGCCGCTCGGTGATAAAGAACGGCGTGAAATCAGGAAATGTGCAAGTCGAAATTTTACGCGCGTAATTTTTTTCGCTCATGCTATAGATTTATGTGCAATTTTCGATGTAATTTTTTTCTCTGATTGATCACGGTATATGGAAACATATTCATCATTTTGGGGATATTTCAATTTTATTTTTCGACAGCCGCTTGTTGGGTTGAATTGCAAAATAAATTGATCGTATTCATCGCAATACTATGTTAAGTTGTACTACTATTCAGTTAAAAAAATCATACTGCAGGCCTAGTCTATTGTCATTATTCCAACTGATAATATGGGAATTGCCATACACTGATACGGTTTATAAATTCATGTCAAGCGGTACAGTTAGCAATTGCAGTAGCACACTCCAACGCATAATTTGCACTAAGTTGTTGTTATTTCGCTCTCTCGAAGCCACCATTAGCAAATTGGCCGCGGAACTATAATATATGAAAATCTACATGCTCGAATTATATCGAGAGATTTGAATTGTGAGACCGTGCAAAATAACAACAACAACAATTTCTGAAAATTGACCTCTCGTAGAATCGTGTCAAATTCGTGCAATGTACACATCAGAATTTTTCCCCCGATTGGCCATTACAATTTCATGGCCCATATTTAGATTTAATTCAATATGCTAGGATATTATTATTAGTATTCCAACTATGTGTCAAATATATGTAAAATTTCAACTATGAAAATTTGTGTTCATTACTAGGTTTTCATTATTTTGTGAATGCTTTTCGAATGCCTAAATTTAATATTGATCATGTCAAACTAGTGAATATATGGCTAGGTACATACTGCACCCATTTCAATATGATCAGGCGAAGCACCGTCCATTCTATATAATGAAAAAAACAGCTAGGCAGTCCATATAGAGGCAAACGAGAGAGAAATATAGAGAAAATACTTAAACTTTGCCTCTTTGAGTACCCCGGTACGTCCGCCCGTTGATAGCAGTCTCAATGAGTCTGATGGTGGAAGGGAGAGACTGGAGTGGCGGGAGTATGCCGTGCCGACAGTTTCAAAACTTTCGGAGCGCGCAGTGACACTCCCACTGCGCGCTCCGAGAGTCTCAGAGCGCGCAGTGAAATCTCGGAGCGTGCTGGGACATTTGGGAGCGCGCAGTGAGAACTGTCAGAGTGTGCTGGTGAATCTGGGAGCGCGCAGTGAAATCTCAGAGCGTGCTGGGACATTTGGGAGCGCGCAGTGAAATCTCAGAGCGTCTTGGTAAGTCTGGGAGCGCGCAGTGAGAACTGGAAACACTCCCACTGCGCGCTCCGAGAGTCTCAGAGCGCACAGTGAGATCTCGGAGCGTGCTGGGACATTTGGGAGCGCGCAGTGAGAACTGGAAACACTCCCACTGCGCGCTCCGAGAGTCTCAGAGCGCGCAGTAAAATCTCAGAGCGTCTTGGTAAGTCTGGGAGCGCGCAGTGAGAACTGGAAACACTCCCACTGCGCGCTCCGAGAGTCTCAGAGCGCGCAGTGAAATCTCATAGCATGCTGGGACATTTGGGAGCGCGCAGTGAGAACTCTCAGACCGTGCTGGTGAATCTTGGAGCGCGCAGTGAGATGTGAAAGCGTGTTAGGTTTTCTGGGAGCGTGCAGTGATCGAGCAGTTCTCACTGCGCGCTCCCAGATAATTCCACACGCTCTCACATCTCGCTGCGCGCTCCCAGACTTACCAACACGCTCTGAGATTTCACTGCGCGCTCCCAGATTCACCAGCACACTCTGACAGTTCTCACTGCGCGCTCCCAAATGTCCCAGCACGCTCCGAGATTTCACTGCGCGCTCCCAGATTCACCAGCACACTCTGACAGTTCTCACTGCGCGCTCCCAAATGTCCCAGCACGCTCCGAGATTTCACTGCGCGCTCCCAGATTCACCAGCACACTCTGACAGTTCTCACTGCGCGCTCCCAAATGTCCCAGCACGCTCTGAGATTTCACTGCGCGCTCCCAGATGTCCCAGCACGCTCTGAGATTTCACTGCGCGCTCCCAGATTCACCAGCACACTCTGACAGTTCTCACCGCGCGCTCCCAAATGTCCCAGCACGCTCCGAGATTTCACTGCGCGCTCTGAGACTCTCGGAGCGCGCAGTGGGAGCGTCACTGCGCGCTCCGAAAGTTTTGAAACTGTCGGCACGGCATACGGGAGGGGGGGGGGGGGTCGAGGTTTCTTGCTTGGACAGCGGCATAGGGCTGGTGTCACCGACGTGCCAGCCTGTCATATCCAAAGCAGTAAATGTCCGGCGCCTTTTTGAAAAAAAAATTTCGATTCTCTCTATATCTTTATACTAGTATTTCGCTGATGCTTTTGAGTTGCATGCGAGTGACTCGATCGGTGGGGTTTTGCCGTCGTGCAAGTTGCCAAATTCCACATCGTTGACTGGTATGGGCCTGGTGGCCTTCGCCACTCGAGAGGGGATCGTCACTGCCGCCGCTGGTGACACACACAAGCAACGTACCATACGGGCCTGGCCGGAGTAGTACTGATAAGCTCAGGTCAGCCCCCGTCACTGTCAAAGCCAAGGCGACTATGGCAGCCAGTCAGTCATTCGTCTGTAATTGGACGCCCAAATGCGGATAAAGGGTTAAAGCGTTATATATCACGGGGTGGATTTATTTCACGGGACGAAGAGGGGGTTAAAGTGAGACTCGGAGTGAATGACATTGATGCCTCCCGTTGGATGATATTCGGAGCGTTAATATATCAGCCCGATTTTTGTTTTGTTATGTTAATCTTTGGCGAAAGGAGAGGCAAGATAAAAGCATATATCGAGTCATCAGAGAGACATATTGTCGTTGCAATATATTGACAGGCACATGCTATACACTTAGTATTGATTTGTTTTAATATTGCAAATAGATTTTCGTACAATTACAGAAACATACGTTTGTTGCAATTAATAGGGTATCAAAATGAGCCCTCTATTAAGGATACTATATATAATATTGATACTAGATATAATGATAATTTATATTCCTACAACAATAATATGTCTAGATCACTTCAAAGAAAATATTTTGTCGTACATAATCGATATGTGATAGACAACCCAGAGTGCAGTGCACACGCGGACACTCACTGTAAAAACACTCGATTGCCGCCACATTTCGGATAAAAGTGTGTGATCAAAACGGGCCATATCTTGTAAAAACAATGATATCTTCTACAAGTAGTGGTCACTGTATATTTCGTAGCTTTCAAAAACACCTCCATCTCCCTGTTATCTTATCTAGGTACTTCCGTTTTTTCTTCTTAAAATGAGGGCCTCGCCGAGGAGTGGAAGGGACGGGATTAAATTTTAAGATACAACAATAACAATGAAACCATGACAGTTTTCTTTGTCCACGAAAAACAGGGGTCGAGAAAGAAAGTTACGTGAACACACCTGAAATTTTCTAAGCCAACATGTGTGTGGCCCCCGAAACATTGACGTTTATAATATTCCGCAACACACGTAGATATATACAGATATCACACACGTTTTTCCTTGTCCAAGACACGTTGAAAGATTACGAGTCCATTTTTTTTTCGAGAGAGAAATACCAACCGCTTTTCACACCTCTACAGAGGCATCCCATCCAAAAAGGACAACGGAGTTCGAGAATTGTATTTTTCAACTGGAGAATGGTCCCTTTCAGCGTAGGCGAGCATGCGTGCGTTGATTGCTTTTATATGAGCAACGTTCGCCCACCGTGCCTCCCATTGTTGCTATTTTATATAGTGACGAAGTCCGTATAATTTGACAGGATACTTTACATTTTCCGAGCGCACGTTCGTCCTCAGCCAATTCGACAATTGAATTTTGGTGACCTGACGAAATCCCTGAGCTGTGTTGGTTGTCAGTTATTATCGCAGATGATAAAATATACATTAATTTTGGGGAAAATATTGAATTTTCCCCCCAAAAAATCTATTTAGGAGAATCGGTTTTCAGTACTGTAATTGTGCTATCGGCAAGTGATTACAATGTACGATATTCGTGGAATACATAGGATTTGGACCACTTCTTGGGGGGGGGGGGGGGGGGGGGTTGGGGGAATACCAAGATAAATTACCGGTAGATGATTTTCAACAAATATAAAACATGGTGTTGAATAATTTGTACAAATACGCCCCGATTTGGGCCAACATCATTTGTCACAAGCCCGCGTCAAGATGTAGATAAGAAAAAAAGTGTGATAATAGATATGTTACATATATGACGTTATCTCGGTCTTTCATCACGAGATGGGAATTATAGACCTATACTATTGTCAAAATGGGATCTATAATTAGAATATATGCAAAAAAATGAAAAATAAAATGGGCGCAAATTGAAATATGCCCTCTTGAAAAAAAAATGCATGAATAACTTACGATACTTAGATGCTGTTCAGTGCAGTGCACTCATAATGTGAATTTTTTCGTAATACCGGTATACCTGAACTCTCCCGTGGAACAGTACAAAGGAGTTTAGCAACGTTAAACGCACTTACTATATAATAACAGTGCAATATCGCTGTTGTTTTCAGGAAAACGTTGGAGAGCGTCGCAATTCACACAATACAATAGAACGGAACTCAAAGTATCAGAATCCAGAAGTCATTTGACACGATGGTTTGTTATAGGAGTGAAGGAGGGATTGGGAATTGCATTTATTCTCGGGGTTTTCTTTTTCTTTGTGTGTTACAGTCTCCTACTGGCAAAGATTTCTTTGTGTCTCGCGGTGTACGAAGTAACACTTGCATACGTTGGCGATCCAATCATTCATATCGATCTACGAGAGACGGTTTGCGAGAGACCACCCCCCCCCCCCGCCCTCCCCTCTTCCCTCTCGTCTTGCAAGGTTAGATCAAGCGGGCAAAGAATGAATGTTGGAGGAAGAACACCGAATGTTCGTTCCCGCGCGGTGTATTCAGTATATGTATAGGAAGAAAATGTTCTTTTTTAGGTTCTATTCGGGGCACTTCTATCAAAGGATGGACTGAATTCATTGTTACGATCTTCCGGCTGCTTTTGCAGAAGATCTCGGTGGATACAATAGCTGCCCAGTGCATTAATTATATAAAGAGTTTGTATATATCTCGCTTCTGTCGGCCCAAAGCAAACGTCTTCTGTTGTAAGCTTGTAATTAATTCAAGGGCGGGCAACAGTTCAAATATACAGGAGTGTCTATGAAATGCACGACGGGACGATATGGAATCGCGTATATTTAGTCTTTGTCGTGGAGTGTTATGTTTGCTCTTAACGATTGGCTTCCGGGTGTTTACAAAGTATATATTTACTTGGTAGTAGTTCGCGACAATTATGGCTTAACACGTCCTTTCAGTACTTCTTGCAATGGATAAATATTGTCATAATTTGCCCGTTTACCGGCGATTTATAATTGAAGGATCGACAAAGAAATTGTAAGGATTGAAGTTGGTTGTTCGGTGTAGGTTTCCCTCAAAGTGGGGATCGAATCAGATGAATCTTGTAATGGGAACAGTTAGCAAAGCAAACAGTGGGTGGTCGCTATGTGTATGACCACCCTTGGAGAGCTGCTCATGAGAAGGGAATGACTATATTCTAGCCTTCATGCGGTGATCACCGGATTTTTGTTGACTTGTCGCTAACATTATTCAAAGCAAGAAAGTAGCCTTTTGCGTACTCGTGCAAACGTATTTGCTGTACACGCAATTATATTATTCAGGATCACGGCCATTCACGGGACCTTATTGACTGGTCGATAACATTATCCAAAGCCGTGAAGTAGCCTTTTGCGTGCTCGTGCGAAGTTATGTACTGTACATGCAGCGGCATTTATTCAGGATAGGCACCATGTAAACGTTCACGAAAGTATGTACATACTTTTATTTCGAGCACATTCCAAAGTCACCCACCTGAACTTGATTGATATTTGTTATGATTTAACATGGTAAAAAAATTAAGAAAATAATCACGTTGTATGCTATATGAAATAATAAATGGATACTAGTGCACATGGCCTATCATGCACCATCTTGCCCGCCCTTCCCCTACTCGCATGCATGTTTAGTTTTACTGATAAATTATAGGCTTCCCGAAGCTGAAGTGCCCATATACTGAACTCTCGATCAGGTCGCAGAAAACAATAGGCCCGAATGGCTGAACTCTTACACAGAATGTACCTCAAATTGCATAGAGTTTGTCTCTTCCTTGGTTCCACTGATCAAGAGAGCACAACACACATGGGAAAAAAACCGCGGTGCAGTATTGGCAAAAAATACCACATCCGCGCTTCCCTTTTACCCGACCACCCCCTCACCCCCTACACCCCCCAAAACACAACAACATGACCAGCAGCATCTCGGTCTACCTGGAACGCAGCTCTTTTGTTTAAATTATGGGTAAATGTGAATTTAACGATTTTCCGAAACCCTTCACAACAAAGGCATATCGACAAGGAATTAGGTTACCGTTGGTTATGCCGCGTCGCGGCTGTATTGCTAAGGGATTGCTGGATATCGAAGGAGGGGGGCGGGGGCAGAGTTAACTGCTATTATATTCTTTAGGGTAGGGTCAAAGATGAAACTGGGTGTCTGTCTGTGAGCACGGCGTGTGATTTGTTTTCTTTCGGTTGTTTGCGTGTTTTCGTTGTTTTTATCCCCCCTTTTTCTGCTATATTTGCTTCTTTTCTTGACTTCTCCCCTCTACGAACAATCCATGAGTCTATCCTCAGTTGGTTTGTCTTCACGGTGTTGTTTTTATTCTTGGTGCTAGAATTGATAAACAGTTCATAAGCGAGCAGGCTAAATATAACCAAATATATATCATATACGTGTATGCCTGTATATAGACAAAACATTATCGATGACGATATAGGGCTTTATGGGCAAATAAAATTTCATTTACATGTAGACAAAAAATAATAAATTGAAATTTGTTGTTATTTATTTATTTATTTATCTATACATTTTTCATACATTTACTCACTATACGTTTTTTAAAATACATATAGTTAATATATCATTACTACATAGTCACTCAATCACCACTATAAATGCAAGTATTATATATGTGTCATCAACAAACAAAACTACTACGAGGTTGAGTATGTGTCGGAATGAGCAGGACCGATAGATTAATAAAGCACACATGTATATGTAATTGTTTGTAAGTACACATGCAAAAATGCTTTGTTTGTAAACACTAAACCCCAGTAATTGTACGCTATTCACACTCATTGATGAGTCTTCACTCGGTCACGATTGGGGCAGATGATAGAAATCAAGAGGTCGTAGATCCAAGAAAGTATGATCTTTTTCACGATAGGAGTTATTATGTTGATTTGGTGGTTTTGTTGTCTGGTAATAAAACTGGTATTTTTTCTAGGAAGCTATTTAATACCCCTCATAAATTCCTTGAATACAATTAGTACGCAACAAATTGCTCGAGACATTGTTGGTGGTTGAATTGATTATAAACTGATTATGAATTCATTATTATGTCCTTTTTTTAGACAGTTATTTGAGATTTTTCATCTGGAATTTCAAAAATGTGTCGTGTATATTTCAATTTATGAATTTTATATACCTCACTGAGTTTAATGAAAATCAGTGACTTGATCAAGATTACAAACCATACAGTCACTATGTCAAGTGTGTCGTACTGTGAACTGATAATAGAGTTGAAAGTGATAAGAAACGGACGTCACCAAACGTCCTATGATCACATATATCACTGGAAATATTGAGTGTCGGTGGCCAAAGTACAGACGCAAGTTCGCCAGGTTAGGTTGACTTGTTGTTGTCGCGGATGGATTTCCTCTTTAAAGTGGGCAGACGCACCCAGGTATAAATCGTAAAAGTCCATCTACCTTTGGCCTACGTAGGAGCCACAGATACTTAAAATCACCCCGTTTGACGGGTCTTCACATGGAAAGCATGGCACACACCGTAGAGGTCAAACTCAAAGCAGTAGCGGACCATATATAGTCCACCTCCTTGAAAGCAGTGTGTGGTTTTTCTCCCCCGCTTAAAGGCATCGATGTTGTTTTATCAATCACTATGGTCTCTCTAATGAAGTGCGTGGAAATTGGAAAGAAAACACTCGGGGTAGTGGGAACAATCACCCATATATTTATAGAGAATTAGTGCTGTTGACTTGCCGAGTTTCGGGCCATTTTCACCTTTTTTTACCCTTTGAAGTTGCAAGTTACGCTAAAATGAAAGTTAAGTGTAGAATAAACTTCCAGTGCTATATTTCGTATGTTCTATGTGTACTTTTACTGGGAATGTTTGCACTTGGGTTTCGAGCCATATTATTGCAGTGTGCAGCGAAAATATGTTGAAATATTTATTGTTTAATCGATTAATTGGATGCAATTAGCAAGTACATGGATTTTCTCCCTAAAACATGGTGCATATATACTGAAAATAATGCAGCATTTGCATTTCGGAGAATAATTTTCAAAATTACTCATGTACTTTCATCAACAGCAATAAAGATGCATTTCGGTGCATAGAGGAATATATTTCATCACCACGAGAGATATGATCATCTATATCCAGGTGAACTATGGAACGACATAAATAATCGGAGTCAGTCCGAAAGTGAACGACCTCGAACTGTCAAACATCAGAATACCCCCCCCCCCCACCCCCCTCTCCCTCTCTCTCTGACATTGTCTCCACATTACATCCTACCGATGTAATTTGCAGTGTTGTCATGTCCACCTCTCGCTATATGGCGGAGCACTGATTGCGTTTCGTTTTCCGTGACTATGCAATGGGGTGGGGGGGGGGGGGGTGCACCCAATGTAGTCCTCACTACATTGCCATTGCAGCCAAAAAGACGTCGGCGGAGTTTTATTGCTTGATCAATATGACAAGAAGATCGAGTAAATATTGGCCACGACGGACGTGTGTTTTCCTACGTTGCCCCAAAGTCAACAGCGAGAAATTCAAATAAAAAAAATCTCTGCCCCACACTGCCTACTAACGTTAGATATCTATACCATAGGGGGGGGGGGGGGGTAGTGGGGTAAGGGGACATCTATAGCCCCCCGAGCCGACGGAACGTTTGCACAAGTTATCATCTTTTACTCGCCAGAGCCGGAATTTGCCCCTACCGTTCGGTTTTTCGCCTGTCGCCTGTCATTTTGTACTACGTTCGAGCGAAAGAATAGTACTGAGGAAGGATCGAGCTTATGTCATAGCCAGTTAAATCTGAAATCACAGCGAATTCGAAGCAAAGTTGAAACTGAAAGTAGGGGATGTCAAGGGTGGCCCTCTGGCGCATGCACGAAGGTTTCCATATTTGTAAATATGTCGGAGAAGGTGATATACGTCTGGCTTTTCTGCGCGTGCGCAATGAAAGCGGAACCAAACGACGGTACAACGAGTGACTGACCAACAGGGAATGCAACAACTGGATTCAGAAAGATGGCGACAAAAGAGGTATTCTTTTTTGTATAAATATCTGATACTCTGTTTTCATAAATTTGTTTCAGTTTTGTTCGGTTTACTTAATACAAGTTGAAGTTATTCAGTTACATTTAAATATTTTTTTGTTATAAATTCATATAATTTTGAAAAAGTTTATTCACATACACTAACATACCATGTACCAATAACTACAATAGATGATTGCCAGGCAATCAAAGCCTTTCGCCCGATTGTCCCAGTGACACGGAAGACCAAGAATAGATCATTGCCGATATCATCTCATAACCTCACACTTCTATACAATACAGGGGTGTGACACGATTGTACTGTCCTGTTCACCTGAACACGAACCGTGCCTTTCCAGTTCAAAGTTCTCCCTCTTTCTGATCCATAATTTATAAATAGACGTCTGGTCACTCCGATACATATACAGGGCGCCGAGAATAGCGGGGGAAATCATGCATTATTTGTACGAATTAGCGGGAAAGGCATTGAACGTTCGCGCCCTTTATTTGGCGCGCTTTGGTGCGCGTGGCAATAACACTCAGACGACAATGGACAAGTTGACGACGGTCATTCATTATTAAATTTAAAGGATTTTCACGCAGAGTCCCATAGTTCGGCCAATTTCCTGGACGAATTGTGCTCGGTGGATCGAAATCAATGCCATAAATTATTGCAACAGCATGCAATATCATGCAGCGGGAGATGTAGGAAGGGAGGGAATTTTCTCGCAGCGGTGCAGTGAAAAAAAAGTGGGAGATCAATTCACTCGTTGCTGTTTTCTGAAAACTACAGCGGCTAAAATGGAAGAAGAAAGGGCGAAACAGCGAGAGAATGCTCCGTATTCGACGATAATAAAGTGCATCCCGTTTCATCGTCCGCCCGTCCCATTTTTTTGTCATCCGCATCTTTTCATCTGGGCATTTTTTCCATATTTTCCAGCATATCGATCCTATTCAGAACCATGTTTCAAATTGATGTCGGGCTCCCCTTTCGCTACTTTTATTTCTATGCAACGTCGCCTCTTGGCTTCTGCAATTTCACGCGTCCGATCTTTGAACAGTCGACCGAATTATGTGGGTATTAAAATTCCTGTCCCAATAATTTGCTGTCTACGATGAATGGTTACCCCCGCCGCCGCGGATAATTCCCGGGGGATACTGCGTATTTGCAGGATCCGTCGGTACAGCTGCCCGGGTGTGTGTTTTGATCAATGAATACCCGACTTTGCAGTATCCACCGGTGAGTTTCGTTGGCAAATGCCGATTGACCATGTGCAAGAATACTATGTATAGCTTAGTACGATGGCTGTTTGTGTATTTCACGTTACAGTTGCATGGGGGTGGGGGTTGTAGTAGGTTTGGTCGAAATGAATCAAAAGGGGTCACGGAGCAACAGATGTAGAACGCATGGTTTCCGCCTTCAACTGCTGAATTGACATGGTTCTTGCGTGGCCTTTATTCGCCAGCTGCCCGATGTTCAAACAATACGGTGTCGTTCGTTTCCTCAGATCCTCTGCCTCTGCTACACGACACGTTGCCCTCTCAACTCACGCAGCAGCCAGTGTCTGTTTTTATTATTTTCGTACTTGAATTTTACAGCGGTATGTAGTAGTACTAGTGCAGTTCGCTCGCTCCTTACAAGCACAACCCCCCCCCCCCCTCCCTCCCTTACCTTGCTCGAAGTTCCCCAACACGTACATAAATTTGTCAACTTTCTTGTGGAATACAACAAACCGTCTTCATTTGAGTGACTCCACTTGATCTCGTTGTCACGTAAATCCACATGACGCAACTTATACACATTCACTTTGCAAGCAATTATTCAATGTTTGAAACGATTGTAACTAGGCAACTTACTTAATATTGGCTTTGCCAGTTAAAATTGGACAAAAACAGGCAACAGTGGAAAGTTATATCGTGTTGCGCTACTGACAGCGTCCGCATGCGCATTAAAAAGCGAGTGCCACATTACCGCTTATGCAGTGACGCGGTAAATTTATCGCGCTCGACTTTTCAACACCTTTCCCGTGGCGCTCTAATTGCCCCGCTGCTTTCAGCATGCTTTCTGCTCGCCATCTCGGTGGGCGATGAAAACGACTCGACCAATTTGTACCCTGCCAATTATGTTGGCCAATTATGTTGGCAGGGGGTCGCAGGAAGGGCGTGTGACTTGAACAATACCGTCGACCACAGTGTGCTGCCACGAGGCATCGGGGTGAATATTGTCTCCGCACGGGGGGCAGACAATGATCTAAACGATATTGCGACCATTATTTAATCACGGCGATGACTGCGTGCGATGAATGGGAAAAATAGCCCGCGGGAGTGACATGCTGCTCGTCTCCACACCTCTTCTACCGGTCAGTTTGGTCAATTGGCAGTCAGTGGAAACAAGAGAGAAACAAACCATGCAAAGATGAACAACTTTAGCCTTTCCATCCGCCTTGACTCACATACAGTTATGCCACATATCGCATTACGTGGCGTTGCGGATGCAGTAAACACAGCAATCTGCAACGACGCATTTGAACGCAGCGGGTGGCAGAGTACGTTACGACATTGACTACACCGGGGGAGGGTGGGGGTGTTAGATCTTTGCCCTTATCCGTCATACCGAACACGACAGGTGCAACTTGTTGGTGCAATATCGGTCGCGTCTAGTGGGAATTATCCAATTAAGGACTCGTGGGGACTCGTCGCCGCGAGCCTGCGCGAGCAAAGCCCCGGCTTTGTGAAAGCAATCCGTCTTTAAAGGAGAGTTGATCAGCTCGGCTTTAGGCATTCGATCCAACATGGTTCACCATCTTTGTCGTCGTTGTCATCATTGGCGGCGGCGGCTCAAAGGGGCCACTTTTTATTATAATGGCTCGGACATGCATGATATTATTAGCGGACCAGTCAATTTGGGCGATGTTTTTCGATTATATTTCCCCCTCTCTCTCTCGCGCTCCCCGCTCAGCCAGGACAATTCATTCCCTTGCCCTCTCCGCCTGTATTTGTTGGAAGAAAAACCGCGGACACCTGTTCTTAGAATTAACCCTCGCGAGTAGAACCGTATCCTCAAGGTTTGATTTTATTTCCCCACACTTTTTACAACACCCTTTGAACATTGAGGTGGCAGTGGAGAAGTGCAGGGGGGGAGGGGGGGGGGAGAAACATCGCAGGAACACACACACGCTGGTACAGAGGGCAAAATCTTGTTAACAAATGGCTTGTCCTCAAGTAGCCCGCTCTTCTTTGTAAGCTTTTGACATCGTGTAATGAATGTTAATTAAAACAGGCTTTATCGGTAGCGATCCAAACATCCTTGAAAACTGACTAATAACAGTCACGCTTTGCACAATGGGATCGATATAATTTCAACGTAAAATTCAATTTAGCCATATAACAAAATTTAAAAAAAAGAAAGAAATTATAGTAAAAATAAAAACAATTTATTTATTTATTTATTTATTTATTTATTTATTATGAGACCTGAAACTCATCACATGAAATTCTAAACAGACAAATTGAGCGGATTACATGGTAACATCTTATGAAAAAGCGTATTTACCGGCCAAATTATTTCTGTACATACATTGTGTACTTTACATACGGCGGAGATGTGACACAGATTGTAGATACAGCTATTCAGGATTATTTGCTCGAATTTGTTGTGTCTATAACGGGCCGGTTTCGGGGTTAACTAATGTCGATTTGTGTATAAACACTTGAAGCGGCTACTGAAAATGGCGTGTCAATATATGGTATTTGAACAACGATTTGCTTCCGTTCAAAAAGCAAGCACACAGTCCTATTTCCTTCTTCGGCGGAAAGCTACAGATGATGTTAACAATGACACATTTTCTGATATGTTTGTATGTTTTTAGGGCCATCGCGCCCCATATTATTTTTTTTTCAACGAAACACGAGGACGATATTATTTGTGTACATAACCCAAAATGTACACACGATAAATTCAAACAAAGACCACTTGAAAATGAAGATGATATATTAGATGACGCCAATAAAACGAAAGTTTATTATATTATATTATATTATATTATATTATATTATATTATATTATATTATATTATATTATATTATATTATATTATATTATATTATATTATATTATAATATATTATATTATTATAGAACAAATAAATATATTAATATATTATAGAACAAAACTATATTTTGAGGTGCTCTTATTTCTGCATAATAAAATAATATATATTCCCGTATTTCCCCGTCATTACTTAATATTCCTACCGGTGTCTGCAATGGCAAATATCATTTCTATGATAGCTACAACTGCTGGCGACAGGCCGTCCAGATATTTGAATATGCGCACGGCGCGGGGACTGGGGCGTTTCGTAACGCGATATGCCAGAGTCAATATTTCATTTCCAGTATAGAAAATAGCACGACTAGCGGCGAGCTGCTACCTTCATACCTTTTTCCTCTTTTTTCTAGCTTGCATATCACCATCATTATGCATATCGGGCGAGAGAGAAAACCCTGCATAATAATGCATGGAAACCTCGAAATACGTGAATTTTCTGCATGGTTTTGAGCGCGCCGGATGAAGGAGGTGAGGGTGGATAGGGGGGGGGGGGGGGACATGTATTTTTTCTCAGCAGTGCATATGTGGTTAGCAAAAAAAAAAGGGCGGGGTGTTTTTATAAATCAGCGCTGGGCCACAATTGAAGACAATCTCGACTTGAATATTTCGCAGACATCATTATTGTACTATGGAAAGCGTGCATGTCACTTGAAATGCGACATGCGAACCTCTAAGAGTCACCGTCTGTTTTTTTTACCGTGCATAAGTGTGGGGGAGGGGTGGTGGTGTTAAGACTAGACCGCATAAGGAAGCACATAACACAAAAGAAAAATATATTCGAAGCTATTCACGTGCTCGAACAATTAAAAGCATACACTAAGAAGAAGCTCCATGCATGCCTGTGTGCCAAGTTGGTTATAAATACGTACGTTTGACGCAAGTCGAGCCATTTCTCTACTTGGGTGGTCTTTAGGGGGTCAACAACTGTATTTCTCTTTGTATATTGTGCATGGGCAGTATTATTTCTTCGCAGCAAAAAAAAAGCATTTAATAATAAAGCCATCTTGTAGAATCATGCAGAAAATTGAATTTTAGGATAAGAAAATGCGACCAAATTAAGAGATGATATTCAACGAAGCACACGCCGATTTTTTTAAATTCTCTGATGGGCTAATGCATATGTTCGGCCGTGATTTGAATTCCACTGGCTAACAATTGACCTTTTGTGGAACACACGACGGCCTGAAATTGCGGAAAAATAAGATATTCTCCGGTCGCCAGGCTAAAACCCAATTTGCATGTAAAAATTGAATTTTCGAGACGAGTAATGCTTGCAAGTCTTACTGCGTATAGCTGCCTTTATCCTGAGAAATGTCACATTTTCGAGCTATGAAAATGGATGTGAATGCATGTCCAAAGGACTGCGCTTTACCATGGATAGGCCTATATCATCGACGTATATATGACAGTACGAGCATGCATGGGTCTGAGGAATAAGGTCCCCTCCCGTCAACTGTAAAGTATAGGCCTATACAACTATTACAATGAAACGGAGTTAGAAAGTAGCCCCCACCTGCATTAACAATAACATGAACAAAAGCTTGGACGTGGCCAGTCAGCGGATGGCTGTAGGAAGGTGGCCAAATGATATAGAAGGACTTGTAGTTCGTCATTCACGTCGACTCGCTGCGCGCATCTCCTATTGCAGGAAATGCCTGTTTTCGATGCGCTGGCACGGCCGGGACTGATCCCAACGATATAGAGGTCCACTGTTTTTACCGGCAGCTTGTTCATGTAAGGGTGTAGGCCTACGTGGATCTAGCCATTAAATCAAAGGGCTTGTTCCGAGCATGTCCGTCCGTACGTCAACGACGTCTAGTTGTCCGACTATTGTGTCGCCTGTTCGATCCGACTGACTTCATTAAGGCGGCGTCGCCAGACGATAGGTAGTCGGTGTATGGAAGTGCATGAATGCATGCGCGCATGGGCACAAAAACGTCACTGATTCGGTGCTCTGTGTACTGACTTTCATTGTCGTGCATTGGTCTTTTGTTAATTGTGATCTACAGAGTCAGGTTCAAGTTTCAGGCTTGGAATTCGTCCCGATGCATCACCAAATGAGCAAAAAATAATTGCCTATACTATGTATTCTGTATGATACTCGCAGGCTTACATGGGCGGTGGTCAGTTCTCTATTGTTTCGTTTCATCGCCATATAATTTTTATCCAAAAACTCGAAGCAATTATACTTGCCGTAATATGTGTCGTCCATATGCTTCGAACAAATCCCCTAGCAAACAAAATTCGTCGACAGTTTTCACACCACATTAAATAAAATTGCACATTGAAGCGACATTTAGAGCGAGAAGTCCGTCGAGATAAATGACTTTAATCAAATTTCCAATTTGGCCTGAGTGCGCCCAAGGGATCGATTTTTTCCTTCATATTTATAGCAGCAGTGCCTTGTCTAGGTCGAAATTATTAAGGGATGCGTCTATTTTTTCCTTGCTTCGGGGGGGGGGGGGGGGGGAGCGACACGACACATACACATATATAGAGACTAACAATTCAATATGTTGTTGTCGGCGTGACCAAGCGAGCGACCGACTGCGAATATTGGTCCAGTCTGGGGAATTAAATTGAGTGTCGGTGATGTTACTGATAGAGTTGATAGGGTCTGACCCCAAAGGAGAGATCTATGTAGGATATCCCAGCCCGACGCAGAGGGAATGAGGGGGGGGGGGGGGGGGTTTGGTGGGACGAATGACTCGTCTACTAGCGATCTTGTAGTCCCATGCATGGTCTGGGGTAGAGATCTAGTCGGGAGATACACGAGGCATGTCAAAGTCCCCCTCGAATGACATTATACCGCGGCCAAAGCTACCCAGTGTTTGTTTAGATCGTCCGTCAATATTAACTTTCTCCGAGAGATTCTCCCCCATCGCCATGGCCTGTTCAACCCTCCTCCCATGCAACCCGACAAAAATATCTTCCCCTCTATCCTATCCCATCCGGCAGGCAGTCAACCAAACCGTACGAGGCGTCCAAGCGACCGTCTTTGGACTTCCATAGACAGTTAGGAAATTGCCGTCGGGTGCTGCAGTCAGCTCGAAGAGTAACTGCTAAAATGGTGAATTACTCTTTCTCTATGCCACGATTTTCGTTGAATGTCCGTCTCTATAGGATGGTCTTTTTTTCCTCCGTTTTCTGCTTCTTTCCTCCTTATTACACGACTGGCGATTGTTCGCAGAAAAGAACGCGGGAAACTTTTAATATCTGATAGCCGGGAAAAGAGTTTCCATCTTGGCTGGCTTCATGCAGGGGCTGGGTCCGTCCCATTGTGGATAACTTCAATCAGTAACATAGCCTCGGGGCTAACGTCGGCAAGCAGCGGCAAAAAACCATGGTACAAGAAATTGCACGTCGTCCAGAATTTCATTTCGCGGGAGCAGAGCAGTCGAACGCACCCCGCGCCCGATCTTCTCCGAATCTGGCCGACTTTTCCCGAGTGGTAGGTCACGATCGGCAAACTTGCTTCCGTGGCAAATGCTCTTTAGGCGACAACAATTTTGAAATCGCTAGGAGATTGGCTATGATGGAGGAGGAGGGGGGGGGGGGGGGGGGTAGCGTTGGAAGTTTCTTGTGGAGACAATCAACATGCGCAGAGTAAACAATTCACCAAAGTGCAATCTCATTTCACCCGCATTTCATCATATCTGAATCATAATTTTTTTCAGATCCCCCTTCCCTAGAGCTCTCAAAAGGAGAATAAGAAAGTCCTGTAGATTTTTTTCTCCACATCAACTGATGGCGTCGCAGAAACCGTTATTAACCGCGGGGTTACTAACGATTCCGGTGCTGACGATCTTCGAGCGAAACTAACGGAGATTAAAAATCGCCGACTCCTTTTCGATGCACAATTTCCGCCGATTCTTAATTTTTCCTCCCTCTCACGCCTCGGGAAACTTCTTCACCGAGACACTGCTAAGTCTTCTGGCACTCGGCGTGGTGACGGAAAATATTGTGTGAGCCGGAAACAGAAAAATTGCCGATCGAACCATCCCGCGACCGGGAACCACAAAGTGCCGCGTCATGTGGTTTATAATGAATGCTTCGAATAGAAACTGCCATTCCTCAATCTGCAAGTTTTCCGACTTCTATAAATGTTAGTCCATCATACCAAGTGAAAACAATCGCTATTTGTTTATTCAAGTTCAATTACTATGGTGAACCGTAGTTTATTCAAACATAGATATAAACGAAAACGTTAATTGTGAAGACTTAAATTATATCGGGGCATTCCGTGGTTTTGCCTTCGTTTTTTCTCCGATGCAATTTATACGTTAATGTGGAAAATTAGTTCCGGTGGTGACTCGAATATTCGGGAAACTATGGCATTCTAACTGATAACAGGTAATAAATAACATATACCGGAGGTTTGTTGAACGATATATAGATAATAATTGGCCGGCAAATTGCTTCAGACGAGTTCGTTAGTCCGATCTTCGCGCGAGGGGTGGGCGATAATACGGGCAATCATCGCTGTCCGTCGCTTAGTGGACGCTTATTGGCGTCTCATGCGCCGCTAATTTTCACGATAAGGGAAACAATGCCCCTATGACATGATATGTTTTTATGGACGATTTAGAGGGCATGATTAAGATAATGTCACTAAAACGCCTACGACTGATAACACACCCAAAACGAAGCACGGGGCGAGAAAACGTTAGGGACGCACTTATGACGATTCATCGTTATCAGCTTTTGAAATAACAGCAAGATTACAGCAAGAAAAAATGCTATCATCTGTATTATATCATTAAAACGCTATGTTTATAAGAAGAGTTGCCATTTGGAGACAATCAAACGATTATTCAAACATATACTTTGTATAAACTGGGAACTTATAGCGGGAATTTACAGTAGTTTTAACGTTAGATATTAAACAAAGATGCTACAGTGTGAAATATCTGTCTTTGTTTGCCCAAATAGTAAGCGACATACTACAAGAGACGCGAATCCCATTAATCCAATATAATCTGAAATACCAAGAAAGACACCAGTCATATTGGTCTATTTACTAGCTGTACTTGAGGCTATTTATATACCATGTGTTTATAAGATACAACTAAGCATAATTTTCGCATTTCACCAGTAACTAAATTGTCGTATTGTTACAAATTGTCCATTGATCAAATATGATCAGATTTAAACCTCTTCGAAAAAAGTGTATGTAATATCGAAGGGTATATTTTGTCTTGACTATCGTATGTATACTGTACAGTGTGCACTTTCGTAGCCTAATGATTCATAATGTGTGTGTTTAGATGTTGTATTTAGTTCCTTCCATGTAAACAAATCGTTTCATCTTAACAAGCCAAATCACACATGATACAATACTCAAGCACAGGACCAGGCGAGGTAAATCCGTAAGCACAATATTTGCTCGGCCATATTATTCCCCCCCCCCCCTACACAATATCAACAATATTATAACAATATATTAAAGTCACCGTGCACTGTGTCTGCATGTGTATCTACATGAACTAGTTTGTGTAGTTAGCACATAAACTCATAAGGATTGTACAGGGTTTTTTTTTCATCCTCTCATGTGTATGTATATGCTCGTCATAATACAGTAATACAGGTGTGCATATATTTAAACGGGAGCGAACGACTCGTGCACACAGCAGTTTATTAGGAATAAACATACCCCAGATAAATACTATGTTTAACGCTTGTACTCTCTGTTTGTAATGCTTTGTACGTGTATATAGTACCCGTCCAAATAAATTTGTGCTTTTGACACCTAGTCGCGTGGTATGTTGTGGGTCGCTGTTAGTTCTACGCAAACGACACTATCTGTTGAGTGTTTGGCCAGTGAGGAGCCGGCAAATATTAATCTAGCCCACAAAAATCATTTTTGACTCAATTGCCAATATAAGCAATGCATGGAGCCCATATGATAGGTTGTAGGATTTCGGGAGTCAACTTTGCCCAGTGGCTGGGTCAATATTATCCGAGAAAATTTACATTTGATAAAATAAATATTTAGCAATGATTATCACGGTGTACAGACGTTACAATGTTCCTATCACATCGCTTATGTGCAGATAATTTGGCGGAGGAAGATTCTGTGTGAATAAGAGTGGCATTTCGGATGTTTAACTTGTAGTTAAGTTGTGTCCCTTTTTACGGTTTATATATGTAATCAAGGGGCTCTGCCAGCCCTAGGCACCAGCAAATATTATATCAGGGATTGCTCAAATTGACGCAGTACACACTGGCAACTTGGCTTTGTCCAATATTTAAGCATCTCGACGCCCGTTCGAACATTTGCCATCTACGAGTCGCCAGATGAGTTTGGTTTTGTCATTTTCGCAGTTGCCAAGCGAACAAGGGAGAGAGAGAGTGTGTTGATCGTTGGGTTCCGGAGCTTTTTCCGTGGAGATCAGGGCTCCTCTCTAGCTCTATCTGCCGTGGTATGTAGCCACAGATCCACGTCACACTTTTGGAAGGAGAGTTTTGGAATCGACTGCCTCGATGCAGTCTCAATCCCTCTTTAGTAGGTATAGACCTGCTGGACTCATCCTCTTTATTTCGAGTAACATCTTCAGTCGGCTTAGTTCAGTCGGCCCGCTATAGACGTCAAAGATTGCGTGCATGCAAGGGGATGTAAAGAAGGAGAAAAAAAAATGCTGGACACTTTCCGGGGAAAATATTTGTCTTTCTGAACTTGAGCCGCTTTTCCAGCTGCCCCAGTGTGTGTCTCTTTACTTAAGATGCACAACAGTGTTTGACTTCAGATCGGCCCGAAATTTATAAACCGTCGCCGAAAGAGCATCTTCGTCTATTGTATTTCGGGCAGCGAAGATGTCGGACCTCCAGCAGAGACAACTGTGGGTTTTTTTTACAGTGTTTGAAAAAAAAACCTGAAAACAGCAGAGGTACAAGCTATACGGATGATCGAGATGTCTGCATGTTTGCAAACTTCTCCCCATGTGCAATAATTTCGCTGAGGACATTGTCTCCAACACGTAATTTATGTCTTGGTTTTTCTCTTGCAGTTTCGATGGTGACCATCGCTGATCGCCCGGGAGAACCGCTGGCAGAAGACTGCGGACTGCCGAACTGTGCAAATACTCTCTTGTCGAGATATGGCAGGAGGAGGAATTCGATCAGGAGGCTTGAAGATGACACAGTATTGTTCAGGGAAACCGGGAGCCATTGTCACCGAAGCGAATGAACGACACGCCATTGCGACGGCATTACACGCGACCGAAAGCCATATTTCAAGCAATGGATATGAAAGCAATTTTGCAAGGATACCCCGACAATAAAGTTTTCTGGGTTCTTCAGCCTGCGTGGGACCCCTGCAACGGTCTCCACCATGAAAACAACGCTACTCGAGTCCCCGAAATTGCAGTGATGACGACGCAGTAAATTTACTGGAAATGTCGTCTGCCTGGACATCGATGGCGCCGCTTTCATTGTCGGTCGTCTGCCGCCGTCCAGCACCCGAGATCTAGGAGTGACGCAGAGTCGCAGACGGCACTGCCACATGTCATAGGACGCTCTCCATACGATCCAATTTCTCGCTCCGTGGGAAATTTACGGAACCGAAAAAGGCCGCTATGGTAAGCTCTAGCGACATCTATATCTTATCCTCTATAGTTCCATGGCGGGGAAAAATTAATATCATCTAGACTTATTGCCTTTCTAGCGAAGCAACTCGACATTTTTAAAACGTCCCATACAGAATAGATGGAAAGGTCCTGAAGGCATGCGTCGATCCCGTTTAATAATTTGCCGCCTTCCGAAAAAATATCGCACCCCGATTGGTTCCATGGCAGTGCCTTCTATTCTCTTTTTATTAGTTTTTGGCGGATCGAGAAACGCTTCTGAAAAACCAGTAATGTCTAATGAACTGTCCCCGCGAATTTTGGATTAGTGTTGAAGGTGGGGGAAGGGGAAGCTAACCCGCTTGCAGAGGGAGAAAGAGAGAGAGTGTTCCTTTGTACACAGAAATCAATTTGACAAAATGGGTCGCGAAATCAGCCGAGTCGAAAAAGTTTTCTCCCCTCGCGGGACTCGGCGTCGATTGAGAGCGAGAGAACATGTCGGAATGAATTGAAGACATGCTCCCAATCACAATTTCATCTCCTCTGGGAGATTTATCGCACTGTCATTAATATCTCCACCACCGGTGCCACCGCTTTACTGCGTTCGACTCCGCGGCGCGATATATTGCGAACAACTCCATGACAATCTCAAGCTAGTCGCGGCACAAGAGGGACTCTATCCGCGGGCTTTCAGGGAAAATTCGGGTCCAGATGCCACATACTTCACGATTACAGCGACGGGAATTAATTAGTTTTAGTCTGCTTGAGTTTTTTTTTCAACGATTTATTTTCGAGGAGAAAGCATGAAAAAAAAACCCTCTATATATTGGGCTCGAACAGTAAATTTTGCTATGATATTAGGGCCTATACGTGTATGACCTTTTGGGAATAATGCCTTGAAATATGTCTTGAAATGATTCACATTGGCCTAAATTTCTGAATTTATTTGAGTTGAATATAAAAAAGTCCCCATTTGGCCTCATATGTGTGTGTGTGTGTGTGTGTTTGTTTATTCAAAGAAACATTCAAATACATGAATAGAATTTCCATGCAGATACAGAGGACAAACGCATTAAAAGTTGAAACTGACAGAATATAAACTGTCGGAATATTCTGTTGAGATATTTAAATCACAGGCAAAAAAACTCCATTTCTGAGCACATCATTAGCCGTAATAAGTACAGAATAAATATTTACAAGCTCCGGAAGGCGCTACTTAAACGATTGTGTTCACGGCGACACATCGCCACGTATATGTAGTATATATGTTTCTCATTGATATTAAAGGAAAAAATCCCCGATGGCGCGTTTATAGAAATTCACAATACAAAAGGCTTATACCCTTCTCTCTCTCTTTTGCTTGGGATCGAGCGTTGAGAAAAACGTCCTCCTTCGGTCTGGTTCGATATTTGTGTGTGAATGTATTTTAACGAAAGGCACAAGAAGACCTATATAGGCTTACTCTGCACTGTATATAATAAATACGAGATGCTTTATATTATCTCATTTCAACCGCTCAGGGCGTTTTAAGCCCATACAATTGTCACGCCAGGGCTGGAAAAGAAATCTCGAGAGCACAAGATCAAATTCCAGAGTGGTCATTAGGTGAAAATTAAGAGAATCGCACCCGATTAGAAAACGGTTATTAGAAACATGGTTCAGGGCAGCGACATTGTCGAACTTGTTTTCTTTCAATTTCAAACCAAGAGAAATCTAATATCTCGTTTTATAATTTGATACGACGAGGCGTTGTCAACTGACGCGGGCGATGAAGGACCATACTCGCGGCGTCAATCTCAATTATATTTTTGCATATTCAAGTATTTTATATTATTACCAGGGTTTCCAGAAGCTGTATTTAATGGACTTATGTGCGACAGATATTCACAAGTGCTATACGGGTTTTTATTTCTCCTATAGAGGCAAACCCATACAGATTTGTAGGAAATAAGACGCGTACACTTTGCATGGCAGTAACAACACATGGAACACGCACTAAATTTGATCAATTAATATCGTGATACGCCAAGAACAGAATCAAAACAATGGCACGCACTGCTTACGATTTATACAGCACAACATAAAGACATAATTTTTGCGCGCGCTGACCCCTTTCTATACTGAAAATATTACGGGTCGAACCAGGTGCAGATAGTAAGTGCGACGTTGTGGCCAGCGTACCTTCGATAAAAAAATAACACTTAACAGGATCAAGTATGTCGGTTATTTTATCTACCTGACCGTGCAAAGTCCGAGCGAAATATGACCAAGAACGGCCGTTAAACGAGCGTTCGCGCGCGCGTATATTGCAGCCGAGCGCATATTAAATTCGGAAGCCGTTTCGCCGCGTAAAATAAGAGCGGAGTTTTTTTCCCGCGCCATTATAAAATTGGCACTAAATTGCTGAAGGAGAGTTATATGGCAGGTTTTGGATGTACCATCCATTTTTGTGGGTCATGTTTCCAACAACATGGAAATTCGTCGTATTTTCATAATTTAATGTAATTTGTTACACCTTGATAATCTATATGCTTCCTTTCTTTTAGGAAATAAGGAATGTATATTACTTTCAGGATCATCATCCTTAATTCAAAATATATGAATGCAATGAATATAGGCCGATTAAAATTTTATGTATAATGTTCCACAGAAAACAATCGAATAATGAAGCAACAAAATCCCGCATAATACAGCAAACCAGAGAAAACTATCTTTGCACACTCAGGATGAAACTCACCAATATTAAAATTATATTTGAAAATTAAAACAACAAAGAATGAACAAAATTCGTTCCGAATTGTTGACTTCAATTAATATTATTATTAAATACTAAAATTATACACATTATAGCACGAAAAATTATGGGAGCACAAGTAAAATACATTTTGAAAACATAATGTTCTAACACCCCACAACAAAGTATAATTGCAAATATATACAGTCCATAATACCAGGCAAACTGTGTTATCGCCTTCTAAAAATATGACCCGCGCAGTCAATATTATTATTATGTGTCCACTTTGGACTTTGGTCAAATTAAGTTAGCGACATTTATGATAAAGTACCCTAACTCGTGCAGTTATTTGCTCTCAGGTCGGATATAACATCGAGCGCTGTTCACGGGAGCAAAAGTGGGCAAAAAGAAAAACACCTTTGTATAAATATTTAACTTGTATATTATCCATCGTTTCGCGCTGCAGTATACGTTAGGCGTATTTATATTGCTTGCAATATTGAATTTGTGTAACTGTAAGCGACAGTTGTTGACTGTCTGAAGCGCGTATATGTGTGTTCATCGGTTAAAAGTGTAGTTCGATTATTAAATAAGCGAGCGCTATTTGTCGAACAAACACGTTTGTTTATATGTTATTATTATTTCCTCGCGAGCGCGTTGAAAACGATGTTAAATTTCAAGCGCGACAACAAACAAGGAAAATAAATATGCCATATTGATATTGTTAACGACTGTAAATTGTAACAATGGCAGCCATGTGAAAGTATGCCCAGAGTAAATAAGGAAGAACATTACACAATTTTGATGTCTATTGGTTCAACTATTTGCCAATGTGAAAAATTCTAGTATTTTATGAGCGAATTTATTAAATTACAACAAATTAAATTATAATATTACAGTTACAATTATCATACAGTAACAAATACAGTAACAATTAAATATAATGCAAACGAGATTTATTATCAATTTTTATTTTTATTTTCGATTGAGCGTTATATTTTTGTACATTATTATCATTTTAGTCACATAAAACATGTGACTTAAATGATGTAAATATTCTCGATGCACCTTTATACGGGTCTTTTTTTCGAAATTACCTTATATGGAAGCAATTTAAATTGCGCAGGAATATAACTATTTTCATTTCACTGAACCAACATGTTTATCATAAAACAAGATGCCATAAAGATTCGAATCTATTCATCAATAAGGGTCAGGGGAAAAATTACAACAAAAACGAAATTATATGACAGAAAATAGATGATGATCGAATATGCTTGCTTTTTTATTCCAATTTTCTGAGCGTTGGAACGTGCACGAGGAAAATAAATTAATATAGGAAAACTAACACGATTTCATTCAATATTTTTAGATCCTATGTCGACCCCCCCCCCCCCCCCCCCCCGATACACACACAAGTAGTAAGCGCCATCGTGTCGCCCGCTCGTCTATGTTCGGATCTCAGCAATCCATCGTGTATCCCCACGGACGAGTCGACAGGCCTCGCACGTTCGCCAACTCACTCACCCCCGTTCTTGCACTAGGGGTCTGTCTCCATTGCAAGCAAGGGTGGGGTGTAGGGAGGGGAGAGGGTAGGCGTCCGATGCAAAAGCGTCGGGACACAAGGCACCCGCGCCTCAACGCGCCATCGCATTTACGCCCATCCATCACTCTCGAAAGGCAACGGTTTCTGACAACCCGCCGTTCTAAATTCGTCCAACCGTCGCCTACCCCCACAGCTCAGGGCCCCCCCCCCCCCCCCCTAACCCCGCCACTCCCCGGGCGAATTACTACACTCTTAGAAAAAATGGTTCAATATAGAACCTTTTAAGGTTCATGGTCTCGCTTCAAATACGGAACCCCCAGAGGTTTTATAAAGAACCCTCTTCGGGGGTTCTTCATATGGAACCCTTTTTGCGAGACAGGAAAGGTTCTTCATATAGAACCCTTTTACTGAAGCAGAAAAGGTTCCATGTGGAACCCCTTTCAATCACGGATAAAGGTTCCATATGGATCCATAGGAGGTTCAATTCAATATTTATTGGTTCCATATCAAACCATTTGAGGTGTAGAATGGAACCATTGAAGCATCATATAGAACCTTTACTAGTTCTTTATAGAACCTTAAAAGGTACAATATAGAACCTTCAATAGTACCATATAGAACCATCATTAGTTCTTTATGGAACCTTCAATAGTTCTTTATAGAACCTTGAACAGTACCATATAGAACCTTCACTAGTTCTTTATGGAACCTTAAAAGGTACAATATAGAACCTTCAATAGTCCTATATAGAGCCTTGAACAGTACCATATAGAACCTTCACTCGTTCTTTGTGGAACCTTGAAAGGTACAATATGGAACCTCCAATAGTTCTTTATAGAACCTTAACGGTACCATATATGGAACCTTAAAAGGGACAATATAGAACCTTCAATATTTCTTTATGGAACCTTAAAAAGTACAATATAGAACCTTCACTAGTTCTTTATGGAACCTTAAAAGGTACAGTATAGAACCTCCACTAGTTCTTTATGGAACCTTGAAAGGTACAATATAGAACCGTCACTTGTCCTTTATGGAACCTTGAAAGGTATAATATAGAACCTCTACTGGTTCTTTATGGAATCTTACTGGTGCGTGCATTTCTTACATGAATAAACTATAAGTGTGATTAACTCCATAACTGTGGCAATGTGTTTACCAATAGAGAATAACAACCAATATCAAACTGTGATTATCAGTACATTTTATTGATAACACCGAATTAAATGAACAATAAACAAATTCTACACACTACAATGCACAATGCAATATACGGATAACTGGGCATCAATCTCTACATCAGAGAGTTATGTGCTCTCAACACGGTGATTGGTAGTTTTCCGGGAACATCCAGCTTGACAAGGAATTTCTCAAGAAATTTCATAGTGTTTGTTAGTCCTTTTGGATATTCAATCCCATAGACGAAATATACCGAGAAGAGGCACGCCAGTCCATTTATTATATCCATGTCCCTGTAGTCCTTCAGCAGCTTTACCCCGTCCATCATGATGCACATTTCTTGGAAGTACAGCGGATTGTCCTCGTGACATCTGAGGAGCAGCAGGGTTGGTGTGGATGCCACTGGATCCTAGAAATGCAAAAAGCCCAGAAATATAATTGATGCAAGTCATAGTCTGATACAGATGAATTAGATACATGACATTGTTCATATATATTAGGCGTATAATTTTTGAAAAAAAAATGTTAGTATTCATAAATTTAGTATTCATAATTTAAATAAATTAAAAAACGATATAGTAAATGAATGGGGTCCACACCATTTGTGTCTTTAATTATGTCTTGATGTTGCCTGTAGTAATGGTTTCTCAAAGAAGCCACAGACCTGAATAATTTCCTGCAGTGTTCTAGTCCACAACTTACAACAAAATCAGGTATATGTTGGTGATAAAGTTCCAAATGAGTGAAGTACCTTTTTAAATTTAAGGGTACAACACTGCAAAATGAACATTGGTAAGCAGAAGAGGCCATTTACCCGTGAATTTCTGTATGTCTGTCTGGTCAAAGGATCCAGATGTTGTGAGCCATTCGCATGTTTCTTCCACGCTCCACTGGTTTACATTGGAAAGGGAGGGTTGATTTGGACCAACTTGTTCGGACATTCTCTTTGTACTGAAAAAAAAATATATATATATATAGAGCCTGAAAGCATTTCTCGAGTGTCATAGGGAAATTGTGCAGGCGTCAAACCAGAAAAACACAGACTTGAATGTTCTTACTGGTATATTAAAACCGATCATTATCAAAATACCGGCCCAATGCTGTGTGATTTCTGGTATTCAAATCATATTGAGATCTCACAATGCAGATAATTTGTATAACAACAGACATCACAATGGTATGGTACACTACATGTACAATGGGCATGCATGGATGTAGTGAGATGCTTACAATTAGCACCTGGACGTAATTAACACACCATGTGGCCAATCTAAAAACATGTTTCATTGTACCTATCCCCATGTAGTCCAGAAATATAGTGGTCCAGAATCTGGTCTGGTCATATGGTTCAGAATAAAGCAATCCTCTTGCCCATATACTGTTGTTGCATAATTTTAATTAAGAATATTGTTCATTCAAACACATTCGCCCTGTGCTTGTACAAACTGTATTTTTGTTTTCATGTTTGGAATGGCTTGATAAGCAGACAGGACTTACAGGAGGCCCTAAAACATGTTGAATATCGCTCATACATGTAGAGAGAGCAAAAGTCATGACGTAGATTATTTGAATAACAAAAGAATCAATTCGCCTACTGATTCTGAATACCAGTAACTCAAATTAAGTGGCAATTCTCACTTAAAACGAAGGATGTACTTGTTTGAACCCAAAATAACGTCACGCTTCGGCACTCTATACCACATGATCAATGATGATAGGGCCGCCAAAGCGGCCAGGCCGCATATATCTGTTAGCATATAATGCTTTTCAGAAAAGAATGTTGAATATCTGGGATATAGATCTAGTGTATTATGGAATAAAAACTAAAACCTGCAATACTTCAACTGAGAATGCATTTTAGTACATTTTAGTGGGCAGTTTCATTCCAGTTAAGACCAGTAATGACAATTAATTATGATAGAATATTGTATGAATTGCCCACTAAATTGAACATGTGCTCCAAGTTTAGAACCACTAGACTGATGCAGCTCACTGTATTATCGCTCAAAAGTCAACTCAATGCTGTATCCCACACGCGAACTGAAAGCGGTGACTTCGATTATATGTGTAGCTAGGCTACATGCAGCTAAATCAAATACTAGTACATGTTCTAACAGCACATTCTGACATTTTACCTGGATATGAAATTCATAACAGTCAGCCATATTTTGATTGTTTTCACTGCAGCTCCCGGAACATAACAAGTTTGAATCGCGGATAAGACCATCTGGGCGCATGCGTGAGCATCGCAAGTGGATGTCATGACGTTTGAAACTATCAATTGCGATTGTGCCGTAATGACTCGAATCATGCCACGCATACACTGACCACAGTAACTAGATGTCATACAGGCAATTTCACTTTCTGTTATCCGTTCTAGCAATAAAAGGTTGAAAAGGTTTACAAACATTCTCAACCTTTTCAACTTATGGGAATTCGGTTTAAAAAGTTGCCAAAGTTAGACCTACATTCAACCTGACACAAGGAAACGCGAGTTTCGTATTGTTCAATGTTATCTGGCCTACGCTATCGAGAACATTTAGCCTATGTTTTGTTGATTTTTTATATACTTATAGCCTAATGTTAGATCTATGCATTTTTAGTGAACACGCATCAAAATGCTGTAGATCTATGGGCCCTATATAGCTGGTGCTGGACACTTTACTCATATGCTCCTTATAATCGAAAATAGCAGGCATTATATTAATTTCTAGGTCTAGATATAGTCTATTCTAGATGTTTGTAGGCCTATAAAACTACACGCAAGGCCTAATAGGCTATCATACGAAAATTTGCATAGGTCATATTAATTTTTTTGGTGATCGGGGCGGGCCATGGAATTTTCATAATGTATCATGGTAGATCTATGCTAATAATCCACACCTTACCAATGGAAGCTCTATATGTAGGTAGGATATTTAAATTGACTTACCGCGAGCTTTGGGCCCTTGAGCTGACTTGACTGAAGAATATCACGAGGAATGTGTAGCGGTCGTGAGTTTACGAATGATGCACGTCCAATTTTTTTGTCAGTCGCATCCAATAAATATCACGATATAAACTATAGATGCACAGATCAATCCAAGTTTGACTGATGACTTTCAGTAGGATGCAATGAACATGACTGACCATGCCTTGAATTTATACAAGCCCGCGGACCATTAGAACGGGTCACCTGGTCACTCAGGCTGCATGGATTTTAGTAATCAGGGGTTTCAAACGATTTCATTGGTTAACCAGCGCCTGGTCGTCCGGATAATACACTCAGGAGATCCTGGACGGTGGCCCGTAGCCTACTGGAGAATATGCCTACCAATAGAAAACTGTTGGCGGGTCCGGAAACGCGGGACACGCGCGACCCGCGCAATCAATAGTGTTGCTTTTCTTTGTAGTCTTGTGTATTCAAAGATGGAGCCGGACTCGTCTTATGATGTCGCGATGGTATCATCCATACATTGATAGTCATTACAGGATATACGGATTAATAGAAATCATTGCTGGTGCAGATAAGCATCGGTATTGTGGACCAAGCAATGAATTCAATAGATCTTTGGTCACCCTTAATATATGATAGAATATACATGCACTATAAGGCCTACATGTTATGACTACTTTACGTATGCCTATATTTTTGTCATCACATGATATATAGTATTTGCTTGCGTGTGCGCAGCCCTATAAACAATAACTCGCCACCACATGAACACTAGATTCAGGATAACTTTTTTTATAACCAATATAAATATAACCAATATAATCACTGATAAATGACAATATATGCTGAATAAAATACATTTAAAATTACAGTTATAGGTCTGAATGACTTACAAAAATTAACAGTCAATTTCCCAAAAGTGAAAATCATGAAATCAAAATACCAGTATATATTATATAGCCCGGGTAGAGATATTGTAAGCCTTCATTATAAACTGAATAAGAAATGTTTATCAATCAATGTTATTTATAAAAAATAAAAGTAAATTACAATAAACAACATACATTTATTTATTCCTCGTTATATTTTACTATTCATTTATAGGTTTGCTTTTTTTTCGTGTCCACGGCCTAAAGCTCCTCGTCTTGAATGCCACCCAGATGAGAAGTATAATAGAACCTTAATGCCGTATCCAAAGAACCCTCGTCTCCAAGAACCTCTAAAGAACCTTACTTTTACTCAAGAACCGATATTGAACCATTTTGGGGTAATTTTATGATATGGAACCCTCAAGCAGTTCTAGAACCCCTTTGAACCCTTTTGGAACCCTCGGGGTTCTAAATAGAACCATTGAGAACCTTTTTTTCTAAGAGTGTAACGTACTTGCATGGGTTGTTGCAAACATGCAAGTCCACTAGATATGAAAGATAGAATACGAAAAATGTGATGATAGCGACAGTATTCCTGGCCATACATATAGCGCGGGGTCTACATGTTCACGAATATTGTGTAGGATTGCTATAAAAAAACGGGATATGCATCATATATTATTCTTTAAATGCAGGATGTATCAGAAATTATCATAGTGTGTGTGTGTTTTTTTTTGTTTTTTTTTTTTGGGGGGGGGGGGGGGGGGAGAATAGGCTTTTTCCCGTCGTTACCGTGGATATATTCGAGAGAATTTATAGAACGTTACTGGGTATAAGTGAGCAATAACTCAGTACCCAGGAATGTACAAATTAGGCGGTAAAGCTCCATATGGCAGTATTTCCACATATTCGAAAAACATAAGAATGTGTATATTGTTATTTCTACTCAATAAATATATGAACATGAACAGTCCCCCCTCCATCCCACGTACCAGAAAAATTATTGCCCCAAAATGGAAGAGTTACTGACTAAATTGAACATGAATGGAAAAGTTGTTATATAAGTCAATGGAAAATCAGATACGTTTGGAATTTGGTATATTTTATCAAAAGTGGACCTGAGAAGTTGCACATGATAAAACGTTGAAGGGCTAACAATTGACATGTAGATCATATACACACAGAAGTCCTAGAGGAAAATGTAAAAAACAAACACGCGAGTAAACCGTTTGAAAACAACGAAGGGACGGAACTGTTCAGTGCACCTGAATATCTTATATCTGTCAGAATATTTTGTTTCGTACGACTATGTCTGAGGAACTTTGGTGTTGTCCCACTTCCAAGATGAAGTATACCGTCCATAAAAAAATATACCACGCGGTCTAACGTACTACATGTATTCTTTCGCACTTGCATCAAAGAGTGTTTGCATCGCTATACTCATGCTGCCGTACAGAAATTGTTTTATAATGGGTTAACGCAACTCCAAAATATCAGGGCCAAATCGACTGAAGTACATTAATAAGTGTGCAAGTTTGTATGCAGGATATAGCATGCACTGCAAGTTTCGGATAGAGACCCATATACCCAATAAAGCCCCTTTTATTGTTAAGATTGATGGCATTGCGAAAACGCCTTGATAATATACTACAGCATAGGCTGTGAGAGATAACATTTTCTCTTCTATATAATACTTTGTTATAACAGAAATACAATTTATGAACGCTGAGCGCATGCGGGGCGATAAATATGGGGCGCCATAAATTATTTTATTGAAAAACTATGGATACATTTGTGGATATTGATATTGATGTCACTTATATTTTCCGACATGTCATAAAAGTAACAATGATTTGTTCCCTATAATATCCAATTTATTGGAATATCCTGTATTCCGAATGTTTGACCTTCGGATGTATAATTGCAATAATTATTCAATAATTTATCCAGATGCAGGTATCTGGAATGAGTTATTCAAATAATGGGCATTTCCGATTGCAATGAATATATTATTTCTAAAGAAGGCCTACAAATATCTAAGTTGGGCAATGAAATTCGTGTTATTTCGCATGATGCTATAACGCTATTGTGTAAATTATTTAGAAGTATACATTTTGCATTCCTTCTAAAAAAACGTCTTCAAAAATCACTTTAAACGGGCCTATTCAGAAGCATATCTATTATTATCAAAGTGTTATTATTTACCCTAGCGATATGTCATAGATAATACCTATGTGGTGAGTGAGACTCTTTCATATTTCCCTCTCTACAATAATCCTATTATCTTTTCCCCTTTTGCAATGTTGTCTTGAATGGGGCTTATATTGATCGGGATATTCATCTACCCCCTACAAGGAACTGCATCTTTTTAATCACCCTCGTATTATCTAAATGGACTGATCCATTCGTGAGAACGTGAACTGTAGACAGTGCCACGGCGGGAAATCTGGATCAGGCGCATTGCATAGGTGAAGGGGTGTCGGGTTGGCGCAATATTTCACAACGGAATAAACCGCCTTCTTTAGAAGTGCATGCTTTCAAAGTCCGTTGACTGCATCTATCTGTGGATTATCTTGGAGAAAATCTGATTAGAAAACACCCCGACATTTTCTACGCATTTCCTAGCGTGTTTTGGGTTTTTTAGGTGCATTTTCGAACAGACATCCTCCTTGAATGTAGGGACATCGGGGTTTTTTTTAGTTCAACAAGGGCAAGGATCAAAATCGTTTACAGTTGCCTCAAACTAAATTGTTTTGATTATTTTGTCCTTGCTATTTCTCTTAATATGTGTGTGTGTGTGTGTTGCTCTTGTGAATCTGATTTTGTTGTGAATAGTTCATCTTCAAATCTGCAACATCATCTTTACTGATTATTTTCGCCATGTTATATGTGGCAACACAGTGGCACCAGTGGTTGGTATAATTATTGGCATACGCAGGCAGTTTATTGATATGAATAAATAAATTTAATAAGATTAACAATCCCGGAATATTTGTATCAATATTTGTCGTGAAAAGTGCATTTCTGTCGTAAAAGTCGTGCCCACAAAGCAAAGGTATAGAATAAAGCATGCGCGTGATATTTTCGTCCAGTTTTCGCGTTATACTTTATTCCAGAACAGTATAATGTTTCCATAAAACATCGACTTTTAATGTAATGTTTGTGTCAGAATTGAAAGCCCCACATTACCCGCCAAATTGAAGTATGATTTATGCATGCGATTGCAAACACTGAAAATTCTGTCTCCAGCGATCGAAAGAGATCTAAAATGTGTAAACGTGTCCGAATAATTCAGCGACTTTTTCGAAAGTTTTTTTTAGGTTACCGGCCCTTTGGTCCGATAACCTATTGCCGTGGCGTTGCGTCCGTCGTCCGTCGTCGTCGTCCGTCTACATTTTTATCTTTAAAGTTTACGATCGAATCTTTCTGAAATTTTGCACAAAAAATGCCTAAAAATATTTCGAGAGGGAGGTATTTTTTAGTTTTTTGATTTTCGCAATTATTTCAAAATGGCGGCCGTTTTCGTCGAAAAATGGCCAATTTTGGACTTTGGCTGTCGTTTTCTCAAAATCTGTTCAGTAACTTTTTTTCTTATTCATGCATAACACTCCTCATATGTACCTCTGTGACATGTATAAATTTCGTTGCCCTTGAATCGCTCGAAGTGTGCCATTTTGGGCCCAAACTCGGCCCAAATGGGACTTTCCCATGTTAAATTCTCCTATGCTTTATAATGGGATACATTAAGCCTAATATCTCACTTAATATTGAGATTAGAGACTAGGAATCAATTGTGGACATATAGGAAATGATATATGCTGAATATTCTCGTGACCTTGAATTTGACCTCTGACCTCAGTTTCAAGGTCAGAGCACAAAATGGCTTATATCTCGCTTATTATCGACTCTACAGCTTAGGAATCAATTGTTGACATATAGGAAATAATATATGCTGAATATTCTCGTGACCTTGAATTTGACCTCTGACCTCAGTTTCAAGGTCAGAGCACAAAATGGCTTATATCTCGCTTATTATCGACTCTACAGCTTAGGAATCAATTGTGGACATATAGGAAATGATATATGCTGAATATTCTGATGACCTTGAATTTGACCTTCGACCTCATTTTTAAGGTCACAGGACAAAATGGCTAATATCTCGCTTGTTATCGACTTTACAGCTTAGCAATCAATTATGAACATATAGGAAATGATATATGCAGTATATTGTCATGACCTTGAATTTGACCTTTGACCTCATTTTCAAGGTCACAGGAGAAAATGGCTAATAGCTCACTTATTATCGATTTTACAGCTTTGGAATCAATTGTGGACATATAGGAGATGATATATGCTGAATATTCTCGGGACCTTGAATTTGACCTCTGACCTCATTTTCAAGGTCACAGGACAAACTGGCTCATATCTTGCTCCTCTATTGACTGTATGGCTTGGGAATCAATTGTGGACATGATATAGAAAATGATATATATTGAATATTTTGATGACCTTGAATTCGACCTTTGCCCCTTCATTCTCAAGGCCACAGCAAAAAATTGCTAATATCTCTCTGATTATTGAATTTACAGCTTAGCAATCAACTGTGGACATGATATATGCTTAATGTTATATATGCTGAATATTCTCTTGACCTTGAATTCAACCAGTGACCTGGCTAACATCTAAAATATTAAATATTGTCCGGTAACCTATCTTCGGCCCTTGGCCTAATTTCTTAATCAGTTCAAAATCACTTGCAAGTAAACAAACAGCACGCAAATCTAACGCCAAAAATCAGCTGTATTATGCAAGCATCGGTTCCCCAAACATTGCTGTTTCGATACCTTTCGCGAACTCGCAAACAAAGATGCGCCTATTTTAACTCTACTGCATATCCATATACAGGCATGGTAACTCAGGACATTGTAGGCGATTAATTGTTACATAATTAAATATGCATGGACAGGGGCCGAGATGAAACTCGACAAAGGGGACATGATACATGTGGCGTGTTGCTAATAGCTTTATTTTCACCAGTTCTCTGGCTGCATGTCCCCTATAACGGTGTATGCACTTGAAACAACTGGCCGCACCGTATGGATTTTTAAGGATCGAGTTCGCGCGGGCAATGCGCTCGCCTCATCGGGTTGAGGTACTGCATGTCCGAACCTTCCCCGTAACGGAGCAAAGCTGCTCAGCTTGTAGGGTAACAGTCCATTAGTGCCGTGCAATACGTAGCGTTAATCGATGCGTGACCTGAAACCCAATTAACCAGCTTGTACCTGCATGGAATGGACAAAAAATATATATATTCTATAGAAGAAATGTGCATCTCTTTTTAAAATATCTTTTGACTGTATTTTCCTCAAGGCAAGATGTGTGTTTTTTTATATATTTTTACTGGGGTAGATATAATTCTTTGTTGGATGGTGCAAACCTCTTGAAAACATATATGTGAGATGAAAAAAGGGTTAGGTCGTGGAAAATACGATTCGTCGTAGTTTTTCAGGAGCTCATCAATTTGCACGCTTGATTGGTTTGGCGTCATAGTTTTCCATATGGAAGGTCAACCCAGCAATTTCAAAGCATCGAAGGCCCCTAAGATACGTCCATTCATAAAACTGGCCATTAAAATCCGCGGCAATTTAACCAGCGCTCGACGAATTGATCGGCATCGATCGAAAATATTACAAGAGAAAACGCCCGAAGTCATTCAAATCGCTAGCGTTACTCTCAAAAGACTGAGTTGCGACCGTCTAATTTCTTGCCAGGGTTTCGAAAAAACAATTTCCCGCAATTCATACCGTTTCTTCATATTTCTTCCTATATTGGGGGGTTGGCGTTCTACAGAAACCCAGCTTGAAATGAAAGACGTCGCCAGATAGAAATAGAAGTACATTCTGCCGCTGGAAAGAAAGCCCAAGACAATCACTGGGGCCAATTCTGAACCCGAGGCGAATTTCGGTAACCGTTCCTTAGTTGCTCTTAATTTCGTATCGAGACATCGGGCAATTTCTATACTGGACCACGATCCTGGCGTCGGGTATTGATTCCCCTTTCTAATAGCTACATGAAGGCAAAAGAGCAGCGCCAGCAAAGATCACAGTCAAATCGAGAAAGGGAGCGAGCGATGAAATAGCGGCCGATACCGTGCAAGATTAGAAGGCAATATTAAATGGGACCAGCGAACGGAGAGCGAGACGATGCCATACATGTTCAAAGCGACGAGCGGTGTCCACGCTTTATTTAGTAGTCGTGTTTTAGTCGAGAAGCTTTCCCGATCGCGCTCACCACGTGACTTCCGGTTGATAGTCGCTTCCGATCTGCACTGTAGCGGTTCCCGTCGGCGTTCTCGAAATGATTCCGTGCACCCATGCAAAATTTTGACTCTTAGTTTGATTTAGTTGCAACTTGCAGGAGCCCATGAAAAGCTGGTGAACCATTCTGAAAGGGAATTTTTTAGAGATATTAACTTCGAGCATAACTTTCTACATGAATAATTTAAATATAGATATAATATATTTCATGTCAACGTTTTTAATGGCAAAAGATATTTTCATATTGTACATATATGTTTTCTGATATATAACAACTCAACTTGCAGGAGCCCATGAAAAGCTGGTGAAGCATTCTGAAAGGGAATTTTTAGAGATATTAACTTTGAGCATAGCTTTCCACATAAATGATTTCAATATGGATACAATATATTCCTTGTCAACGTTTTTAAATGGCAAAAGATATTTTCATATTGTACATATATTTCTTCTGATATATAACAACTCAGTCAATTCAAAGCAATACTATATTTTAAACATAAAACGAATGGTTTTCTGAAAACGAAACATATTTCGCCATGGAACTGGAAATTGATGACTACATAACTTATTTGTTTTTGTTTGTAGAGAATTGGTTGTCGCATGACGCGAAATAGCCATAATATACCCTATTAAACTCCACGTACATATACAAATATAGAGTAGAGATTAAAACCAACACGAGAAGATAACTATGCACATGTCATTATACAATTATATCAAACAACATTCACGCTTTCATAATGTGAGTCATTCTGAAGTGACCGAGACATTTTCAAACATCAAAAAAAAAAAAAAAGTAAATATGTTTGTTTTGCTTTTGTTTTTGCAGGTGATGTACTAATTGTCATCATGGGACCTGGAACGGGACTGGAATAACTGAGGCTTCATCAAGCTACGATCGAGGAATGATATGCAATTTGATTGGACCGAGCCCTTCGCCGAGAACTCAGTGGAACTATGAAGCTTGGATAAACTTATAAACACGAACCTTATTTAAATGTATGGAAATTACAATCAACTATAATGTATGTGCAATTTTTCTTCATCAATTTTATGATCGATGGGGGAACGAACCATTGGAGAATTGTGTCTTTTTAGTTGTGGCAATTTACAGTCATTTGTCCGAAATTTTTTTTTTGAATAAATTCAGATCCCCAAGATTATAAACTATGTTTCCCATTACTAGCTATAGAATATCATAATGCTATCACGATGTCAAGTAATGAATTTTCCTCTAAAAACAAAACAAAAGCACGACATGAAGAATTGTTACATTGAGGGTTCATATCCGAAGCCTTGTGTGGAGCAGGAAATTTTCACTCTTCTCTGGAACACCTGATTTAACTTAATATATGAATCAGTCAATATTATTTCTGACTTGAGGTTGGTTGACACAATAGTCACACTCTTTTTGTAGGTATGCTGGTGTGGTAGCCAGTGGTCAATATAAATATATATATTACTTCAAATGTCGATGTACATAAGTTGTCGGTTTCAACGTGCCAGCAATATCCACCATGACCGCCATTATTCAGCATTGTCCCGTGCGTGAAAGCGAAAAATCGACTGGTCAAAACGTATTACGCACATCAAAGGCCGTTGGATGTGACTTCGCCTCGCTCAAACTCAAGGTCACCTTCCGAAAGAGGGGCGTGTCTGGTGACTTCGCCAGCGAGTTCCTGTTCTAAGGACATGTTCTGGCTACCTGTGCCCATATTATATGCCCTCACAACAAGCCTCCCCCTACCCTGTTCTTGATTGTGGGAAATGTCCAGGTCATAAATTGATTGTCCCGTGGCTTTTTCATACACGAGCAGACTACATGCATGTAAGGCGATACCTTCAAACATTGCACATGGTGTTCTGGGATTTTTTTGTTATCAGATATCAAGATGCGTTTTGAAAATTAGAATATCGAAAGCAGAATGAAAATTCAATGGCTCGCCCCAACTCAGTAGATCATTTTATAAATAGTATGCAGTTTAAAAAAAAACATATTTTATGTTTCAAAATTATAGGGAAATATTGAACAGGATACATAAAGTATGGTTTAGAGAAATGCATATGATTCTACGAAAAAAAAAATACGTTTTTGTATACTGGTAACCGAGTGGGGATCGAGTAATTACAATGATATGGCTCTCTGGAAAATTGGCAATTCCTGGCCTGCACGTGGCACCGACTTGTTCGAAGTTCATTTGATCTCTTAGAGACGACAATGTCATCAAAAAGCCATAAGAGACCTGCAGATTTCTGACTACAATCCGCCCAAATCGAAATATTAGTGTTTGTTTCGGTTAATAGAAAATAATTATGAATGCAAATACAAATGGCTTTTAGAATCAAGTCGTTTCCATTATTTTGTCCAACGTCAAAAGATTTGTTTATATTTTGAAACCATTTCTCGCACATACCATTTTGAAGTTGAGACAAATTGATCTAGCATACAGATTTACTGCGAAATTATGTTATTGATCAATAACCACTCAAAATCTTGAATGTTCATGAAATGTTATCTACAGAAATTGGAACAAAACTGTTAGATACATGTGTAGGGAAGGCAAACCGTCAAAACTCACGAAAAGATACACCAGAATGTATAGCACATTTTCAGGCATTGGACTGAATCAGGAATATGGAAAGAGAAAGGGGTAATCGATCATTTACTGGCTGCAAATAATCTTTTAAGGTACCAATTTTACGTTTGGAAAAGTCGCCATCGTGATTTGCGGAAGCTGTTATTCTGCTACGCCGTTTGAACGCCTCGTGACTTGCAGAGTCCGGCGGAAATAGGTTAGGTATAACATTACTTCCGATTGTGCGAGGTCTATAAATCTAGTTCATCCGTGCAAAAAAAAAATCGCGTCTGAATGCGGAGGCGTGCTTTCCTTTTGTGTACCACAGATATCTAACTCCATGGTGAATCGCTCTTTGAGACAAGAAAAAAAATCGGAAAAATTCAAGCACGGATAAAGGACTTGATGACGTCGACTGTGGGTCTCTCTTTTCACGATTTTTATTGTGCTTTATTTCTAAATTTTCTGTAAGAATGAATGCCACCGTCGGGGGAGCAAGTCCAGTAATGTAATATCAGATCAATTTCCTACGTTCTATGGCGAGTGTCGATGCGCATTGTGCCAACTTGTGGATGGAATTCAGGCGCATGATAAAGCCCGTTTTAAGCGGTGTTTTTCACCTCATTACGTCCATTCATTGGAGACGTTACACGGAAAATCATATGTCCAATTGAACGTGTGATATAGCGTTGCGTACCATTCACAGTCATAGATTCATATTTCGGTTCTTTTTCAAAGTCATATCGACTGGCAGGAAATTCAGACGGGTTTTAATTGTGCGCGGACGAGAATGCCGACCATTCTCCGGTATTGCGGATCGCCTTTCAAGCGAGACACAAACAGAGAGAGCGGGATCCGACACGCAGAAGGGTCTAAGCTCTGTCAACGACTGCACACGTACAGTACGCTAGAAATCCTCTCTTCTTTTCTTTTCTTTTGACGCGAGAACTCATCAGAGATAATAGAAGCTCTTCTCTGCCATGGCTAGGTGCCACGACCGTCGGAGAGTGGTGAGCAAGCGACCGGAGTGAACTAGTTGAAGTCCTGTCGGCGTCTACAGAAGAGTTCGACTCCCAAGCCCCAATCTCTCGCCACCCCCCTCCTCAAAGAACACTCGGCCACCTAATGCAAGCTTTATCCCCAAAGCGACATGGCCGCTAATTCCAGAGGGCATTCTTCTGCGACTTGTCGCTCTGAAAACCGCCTGCCATCCGTTTGTTTACTTTGGAGCACTTTAATGGCCTCATCAAGTTAACTCACTGAATATCGGCCCTTGGCTGGGACGGTATCTTCTACTGGTCATTGTCGGTAACTGGCCGGCCGTGGAAGTCTTTTACGTTGGCAGGTCGTGCAGGTGTCGACTCGAGATAAGCGAACAATGCCTCAATGACACGCTGCCTTATCCGTCGGTGGTCATCGCTTAGGTGCAAGATCTTCACCGTACATCATCGAAACTTGAGTGTAGGGCGAACCAAGTTGAGAAAGAAAGAATGTCATTCGTTCAATACAATGTCTCTTTGATAGAATCGAGGTACCGGTTCCTCCTTTTATGTCAGAGTGTAGCAAAAAATCCGCTCGATTAATTTCTAAAAAGGTGCTTTCTTACCCGAGGAGTATAAATAAAAAATCACATCCCTCTTTGATGAGTCGAAGCCACGTGCAGAACCACGTGTGTTTTTGTTTTTATTGGTATCGCACCTTTTTTGAATAGGCATTATTTGCTCCAATTAATGGCTGAATTCCGACCATGTAGTCAACTGTAATGTGTCTATCTATTCTGTCGCGATTCAATGCGATGTACGAGATCTGTTCTTTTCCAACACGATAGCAACCCCGCCGAGAGATGTGAATACATGTGTTTATTTCTTGTCAGTTAGGCGGAAGATGCGATCAGTGATGCGATTGAAGGGGGCTCAACAAGCTTCATTATTTCATAGTGTACCTGCATGTTGTCCTCAGAAATTATCGTCGAAGCCAGCATTGACCTCGAGAAAGAAGACGTTCCGGAGTCATTGTGATTTCATCGGCATTGCAAATTGCGAGGAAATTCGCAGCATCAGCGATGTGTCGGCTCTTCTGTTGGCATGCACTTTTGCAGGACATTGAAAAGTTTTGCAAGCATTGTCGCATCTTTATAAGGTATAATTAACAATCTTTAGGGTATTGTTTTCTAGAGTGAAAGGTTCTTGCGTGATCTTCTTTTTGGGATGGGTTTGTTTTCGTTTCAGTGGTTAACACACGCCTATCTTTATACCATGGTATACTGGTAGTTGCATACTAGGATATCGCACTTCTATGAATGTTTGTTATGTTGTGTTATACATGTAAAATCAAATTTCGATTCCTTTGCTTGGGGCACATCTGTGATAATATCAGCTTCCGCTCAAATTTCACGGTTTTCTTTGCCACCTCTGTCGTGGTTTTGACATCAGGTGACGTCATCCTACGTACGGACACAAAAACCCAAAGAATGAATTAATATATGTGTAAATACAACGTGGGAGGCGCCTCATTGCATAGTCAAGCGTGGGAATTTCAAAGAATTATTGTTGATTTTTGTGCATGTTATATTGTTGGGAAGTTAGGAATGAATTTATTACGGGCAAGTTTTTTCTATTTATGTCGACATATTTGCAGATAAGAGAACGCTTGGAATTGAGATCACGTGAAGATATCGGGGAATTCCTTTGGAACTTCCTCGACATTTTGTACGAAATGCACTTCCCTGGGTGGAGGTAATGAAATAAAAATTATTAATATTGTGAATGTGATGAATTGATCGAGAATCGGTCAAGCAAACATCGTAAAACATCCCGATTAAACCAGGAATATAGACTCAAGCGACGAAAGAGTCAACACGTTTAATGTACTCGGATGTCAAACGCTTGATGAATGTCATTGTAGCAGCGTTAAAATTGGGCGCCCGTGAATTTCAGACGGTGACGCTCGATCGCTTGTTAACACCGACGACATGATTAATAATGAAGCGCCTGCGTGAAACATTAAACTCCGGAACGACTCAGCGAATAAAAGGTGTCTCTTATTGAGATGTCAACGCCCCATTATCGCTAACCATAGACGTTTGCATGGAGCATTTTCTCTCCATTGGCCGTTTAGCGGCGAAATTCATTTTATGCCCCTCGATTTCGCCATTCTTTCGTCGCGATTTCGCTCGAGTATATAGACATGAGGAATAAAGACAGTTTGTTCAACGGTGAAACTGGATAGGGGTGTGTGCCACGGACGGCTTACAAATCGGCGACAACAGATCTGCCGACGATTTACTGTCATTTCTATTTGTGTCCTTACAATGTGGGTTCTGTTCCAATGTACATTGTACAATTGACTGTCACTGCCGCCAGGTATTTTTCTGCAGTTCTTGCTTATCGTTCATCCTCAGCCCCCCCCCCCATAACACATCGGTATTATTTGGCATAGTGGCCACCCAAATGAAATGCGCGCCCATGCAGGCGAAATCTGCGACTATGTCTAGAAGTCAGATCCCGGTCCTCACAAGTCAAGAACTTTATTGAGTGTTTTGTTGTCGTGGGTCTTCCGAAGTCAAGGGGTCATTTTCGTGCATGCATCAAAAGGATTCCACTGTCATTTACAGGTATACCTGTTTGGACACGCTGGAAATGTCGTCATATACGACCCATGACCCCCCCCCCCCCCCCCCGTGTATTAATATACAAATTTGTGTAGATTCTATGACTAGAGTTCAATCCTTCAGTAGGTTTGGGATCGGATTTTGTTTCTTGATGACAGATAATTCTTGACGCCCTACCCCCCTGGCGCCTCCTTCTCTCTCTCTCTCTCTCTCTCTCTCTCTACTTAGGAGTTTACTATTCGATCTCCGATGAAATTCCTCGAGTCGGTTGAGTCGGGATTTTAGTCTCGGAGTTCAAGCCACTTGAATCTTATTAACGTCGGACAAGAAGGTCAACATTTGTCATGCGTTGTGGGCTGCGGGGGTGGGGGGTAAAGTTATTCGGTCGAGGGTCTCAGTTCCAAGAGATGCATTTGGAATTAAGTGGAGGAGCCGACTTTATTTTGGGTGGACCGTGGAGGGACTCGAATGACCACGACATCACCTCCGCGGACGGTCCACCAACTGCAGAGCTTTTTTATTTGGCCCCAGGGGTCCGTCAACAAACAACAGCTTTGCGGGATCCCATGCCCCGGTCCTCTCTGTTTACCCCCTTGTGGGAACCTGCCCCGATCGTGTACCGGTCCCTGACCAATCGACCCCACGTCCTGCCCTACTCTCCCCCTCGGGATGGACATTCTGGCAACTTCTTGGGAAAGTTCCGATGGTAATCATGCCGTCAAAATTGTGACTTTGCTTTTTTTTCTTGCATTTATGTGAACACGTTTATTGAAATAGTCATAAAACATGTTTCATTCTATGCCATAGCGAAGTGTGGTTTCCTATAATTTGTACTGACCTCCAGAATGATATCACAATAAAACAACCGTATTATTGTATTCAATGGAACTAGTTTTGTGTGAAATGAAATCTTACCAATAGCAAATTCATATACCCACTACCTATGGTATAGAGTAGCAACTCGAGGTCCCAATAGAGTCGTTACTTCTTGACCCTAAGTCACGTTTGGGCCTGTCCGCTCACCTTTAGACATTCGGGGACCTTATTAATTGGAGTCCGACACCAAAGAAGTTGGCCCCATTCAAGTCATCAAAATCTGACCCCGCCTGAATTTTGGAGTGGACCCGACAAGTGGCTTGAAGTTGGCACTATACGATACCTAAGGTGTTACTTAAGCTCTCCCCTGTGAAGCGAAAAAATACCCACATACCCACGACCGACCGAGTCTCATTTCTATTCTCTTTACGCCGTTTTAAGTCGGAATTCGTGTCATATTTGTGCCCAAACGTGTGGGTCAGTCTCTACGAGCAATGCGTGCGTGGCAATCGTCCGAATAGAAAAGAAAAAGAGGTCTTTGAAAAACACAGGTTCGAAATTTCTCACAATCGAACTGACTCTAGTTAGAAGTAGCTAGAATTCCCAGTCCCCTTGTTGGAAGCACGTACCACCTTCGGCTGCTAATGCCTTTCGGAGTCTCTCGGCGGTCGTGAAATGTCAGTTGGACACGAACCATATTGCCCCAGCAGTGCTGTTGCCATTATAGAAACTACACATCGTGTCGGTGACTGGGTGTCATTGGAAATAAATTGACCCCCTGAGATCTTTGCCATGACGTTTGAAAAGACCAAAATAAAAGTTTACGTGTATGTCTTATGACACACGGTACAATTGCATTATCAATATAAACAATATTGGAATGAGTAATTATTTATTTCAAGTGATAATAATAATAACCCGATAATAGAAAGGAACAACTATATTACTCTTTACGTCATATATTTTCATGTCATTGAAATTTGACATACATAAATAAACATTGTGGAATATACAATACGATTTGTACTTGTTTTTTTTTTTGGTGTTTTTTTTTACCAAAATACATACCAGTTTACATGCAAGCCGTGGTTACTTGTGCATCTTGTGTCGGATTTCGAGTGGACAAACCATGTTAACATTGTCTTTGAACTATCGTCGCGAACACGAGGGATGACATGAAAGTTCTCAACATGAAGAAACGAGTAAACACCGTGACAATGATACCCTTTCTTCGCCCCTATTAATTTGTTCGACACCACAAACAACAACAAAATAACAGCGGGACGAAAATCGAACGCGATGCGGTTGATCACTTGCACGAAACGGCCACGTCCCCTCTCGGCTTCGAGTTTAAATATTTGACTTATTCTTCAAGTCACGGAATTGATAGAGAGCTCTGAGACGGCCGGGCTTAAGATCATTTCGATCTGTTTGTCTTCATGAATGATACACTTGTCTCTATGACATCCTGGAAATTATAGGCGTCCCCATCATTTACCCCCACAACCCCCAGGTCCCCGCGCCCCGCCGCCCATCCCCGCGGGACCCGGAAAGTCAACCTAACTTAAGAAAACTGGATGCTCATTTCCACGTTGCCCTTTACGGGTTATTTCACACTGTCGAAGGTCGTCACTGGCTACAAAACAAAAGTGTCCATGTTTGTCTGTTGTTTTGATCCTCGCGACATGTTAAACAATTATCGAATAAGAGGTCCCGACGTGTCCACTGTTTGTATGTTTGTCTTCCCATGCGTGAGACCAGGGCAGAAACATCATGCACTTTTGTGATAGAAGTAACAGTGACCATCCATAGGAAAGTTGCCCTAAGGATCGCCCGACTCTTCCCACCTCAAAAGACGTCCCATTCATTTCCACGTCGACACGGTGGCACAGAGCGACGTGCTCTTTTGAACGCCGTCTTCTTCTGCTGACCTGCGCGCTTCCATTGACTTTCGATAAGACCGCGTAACTCGCTCTCTCCCTCTCTCTCTCTCCTCCCTTTTGGGTGGTCTTCCCCTCGGACACAATGCCAAGTGTTGACATATTCTTAGGTGGCAAAGCACCTTTGTTCCAAAATGGTCGATTTTCATACTGTGGATCCACAGCGTAACCACTGGATTTAACGACCGGGGTTTCAGAGAAGACGCCCCTTCACCACCTCCCCACCTCTCAACGACGCTGTGTAGTCACGTAAACGTTGTGACGTTAAACCGGACATCGTGTACATTTTAGAACGTTGCAACGTTATACTTATTGCCTTTCCAAATTTACACCAAATCCCGTGCTTTTTTCACGTTTCTTTATACTCCCTCATCATCACTTCCAAATCCATGGGATTTTTTTTATCGGCGATCTCCTTCTTGTGCGTCTTTCAGCATCGCATCTCTAAAATAGGAACTAGGTTTGTTAGAGAAAAAAAAGGAATAAAAAATTGTGAGCTTCATGGATTCATGTCATCCGCTTATAGACTACCAAATCGGCTTCACAAAAAAACCGCGGTAATCCAACACGCTGGGAAAATATTACACAAAACATACTGCCCACGATAAACCGGTCGACGCGACAGCCACTCTTTTTATGGAATCATCTGTCTTCACTTAATCAAAGATACCAACAAGCTGTAATAACCGCTCCATAGAAGGTAACAGGGGAGTTATCGATAACATCGTTCATGGTCGTGTACACACGTCTTGGTGTGCTCTATTTTCGTGTGTCGGCTTGCGCGCTAAGTTGGGGTGTGTTGGGTGCACTTAAAATAGTCATATGAATAAACAAAGCATTTTTTTCTATAGATTATTACTCGTCATCTTTTATATAGAAATGAAGGTTGAATTTTGCTCTGGTCATACAACTGAAATGCCAGTTTTTAACTGTTAACATCTTCTACGGAAAGTGACTCCGTATTGTATGCTGTCTTCGGTGATATCGATGGTGAAAACGACAAGTTATATTTGCTATTATCATGTTACTACCACTTTGGGGATATCATTTATATATATTCTCCTTCACATATCTCCAAGACTTCACATATCTCCAAGAGCTGACTTCATCCGCAATCAAATACTAAAATATTCATAACACGGACCTTGGTCAAACATAAGGGAAACTGTAGAAACTGGATGTCCAGGGTTCCCAAGTATTCAATTTCTTATGTTTTGTGTCCAGAAATGACCCCTGGACCTGCATGCACGTTTGTCAAAGCACTCGTCATTGATAATTGTTTGAAATTGTAGATGGTTGACTTTTCGTGTGCCGTTCATTCACTCCAACTTTCGCGAGGTAAACAATTATTATTTATTTACGTGCCAGTCTGTGTAATTTTCCGACGTGCAAATTTGAGAACTTTCGCCAATTTCTGGAACACAAAGGTTAACAAGACAAGCAAAAACATCGACATCGTTGGCAAATAATTTATTTTGAAATTATGTCTAAAACCATTCACATGAATATAGGCATCAACTTTCAGAACAAATTTATACTATGACTATAAGACGTGCTTAACGTATAACAGGTGAAAAGTAACTTTCACGAGGTAATGGTTTAATGTTACCCTTTTTTTTTTTTTAGAAACAAAGGCAATTGCACACTAGACAAAGTGACGTGAAGGCATTAAATATATCCCAGGGTATGTTGAGGTCACTAAAATGGAGTAATCTTGTGCACAAATATTTGCTACGAAACTAAACAAACATAGCAGTGAAAACAAAAAAGGTATTGCACCTTCTTTTGCCGGTCAGTGTAGCGAATTTATTCACGCACTGCATCTAATTAGTTTCCGCTGGCACGAACTTTGCCGAACAAACACGACGGGCACAACGAGATTTTGAAAACAATTGCTGGTACTGCATGGCGCCCATAGAATTACCTTTACTTTGAAATAAGGCGGTCACCACTTCATTACCGCCGTGGATTATGCTGATGTGGAATTTTCCATGTAGACACAGCGATATATGAAAGGGCGAAGGAATTCACCGACTTTAAGGGTTTCGTTTATTTGGCAAAGTTTGGAAGACCATTAAAGTTGTAATCCTTTCCGCCTTCAGAGATGGACGGTCATTTCCGTAATGAACTTTCTGTTGGTATAGCATTTTACTGCGACAACACGAACCACGATTGTTACTTTCGTATTGGGAAACACTTAATGAACAAATATTTGTTTTCTTTTATAACATACAAGTGTTAATGTTTTTGTTCTTGGTTTTTGTGTAGCTGTTTGATTATCTGAACTAGAAAGGAAATTGTACGATAAAACAGATAATTTTAGAACTGTGATTATGAAACGAAATTCATACACAAGCTTGCAAAGAAAGAAACTGATTTGCAATAAATGAAATGAAACAGTACAATGAAATTGTACTGAATACTTGAAATGCAGGTAACTTGTGAATGGAATATTTTATGCTGCCTTATTCAGGGAATAGTACCTGAAACCCAATTCTGGTGGTACTCAAATGCAATGAAGCTTCTATATGTTAACAATGTGACTGGAGCTAATAAACTTTGGGCCTTGGTCTATAGGCTCTGCTTATCCTTTTCAAATACCCAGCGTTTATTCTCAAACATCGCATTTTTCTTGCTTATACATGAAGCTTTTTTGTATTTGAACCAAAAATTACGTGTAAATTTGTATTGTTGGAAAATGAAAACAAACGTCGGGCGCCAAACGATGATTGTTCTGGTCAAGAAGATGTTGTTGACAATATGCGACTTATTGTTTAGTCTTCGAAGTCTAGAGCAAATGTATACTGTATATAATAGAGCGAGCAAAGTTTATTTCCCACAAATAGTAAATATGTACCGAAGCTTCCGAAATATAAACAATAGTTTTGCTGACGGGTTTTGTAAATTTATTTACGGCGTTCAATGGCTGTAGCAGGGCGGAGCGATGACAGTTGTTCAAATTTGTCTTGAAAACAATGGCAGCTTTGACTGTGGCATAAATATCGGAATGCCACAGGAGCTGTTTCAGTTGTGCGGCAGTCTTTCGGATAGTTCAGAGCCATTTGGATAATTTTCTGACTGACGACATTTTGGGATTTTGGCAATAAATTGTGTTTGTGGTATATGTGCTAAGGATCTAGCGAAATGATTTTGGGCGTAACTGTTCAAGTAAGTATGTACATTTAAACACACCAAGTAGGGCCTATACACTCAAATGTAAAATATCATAAAAACCAAATACTACATTGTACTGAAATTTATTTCTCACTTGGTCTTTCCGCGGAGCACTCGTGAACTCGTGCTCCGTGAAATCCCAGTACACTGCAGTATTTGGTTAATACTTGTCATATTTTGAATGTATTCGAAATGTTCCGAAATTTTGTCAACGACTTTCATTTTAATAATTTTAATGAAAAAATAAAATGTAATTAATGCCTAGCATGTCAAGTGATAACGTAAAAGCTATTTTCATTGACAAACGCCCCCTCTAAATTCCTTGACACTTCATTCGATATTACGAAAATCCCATAAATATTTGGGATTCCACTCAGCGATGCGCTGAGGGTAATGTCCAATGTTCCCACCCTATTCGGTCACGTATCAATATTTCGGGAACGAAAAATCATAACTTAGGCACAAGTTCAAACACTGGGCAACGGGCTGAACAAATTTGGACAAAATCTCTACGCGATTGACTCAAGATGGAGGTGGGCTATAGAGGGGAACAGAAAAAGCTCGCATATTTCGCTCTTCGCTGCATGGTCAAACATTTGATAACTTGTTATACACGAAAAGCGGCACCTTTTTATCATATAAGGGTGGAATATTTTAGCGATGTATGATGGTCACGATACTGTTATATATATTGTGCATGTGAGATATAATGAGTGACCCTTGCAGATAAACAACAAAGGCATAACACGCAAGATTTGATGTTGCGCGTCTTGAGAGCTCTCAATTTGGAGGTCTTGAAGAGGTGCGTTAAAATGAAAAATTGATAACGCCTTTTATCACGCTATGCGTCAGGATGCGACGTATTAACATCAACAGTAGTACCCGATTGAACTTAAGCAGCAAATTTATAATTGCCAATTCTGTTGCAAATCGAAAATAATGAACTGGTGATGATTTCGAAGACGAGGAACGGTGATCTACAAGTCGAGCCTCATGTTTGAACGTACTATTTGGTCTGGAAACGAGATGACAGCTAATTTCTTCAGATATATTAAGTTTTGCCGTGAACCAGGGGGCGACGATTGCGTTTAATTATGTTGAAACATGAAGTGCGTGGCACGTGAATCGAAATCAACATCAAATGAATACTTGAATTTGTTTACTGAGCATAATATTACATTCATGAATATTGAATAGCATGTTGGGAAACCAACTTTTTATATTTTGTTTTAAGTAATCGTGATGGCGCGTAATTTTTTTCAGTAAAGTTTTACATTTAAGCACCAACATTACACTAAAAATGCTATATAAAAATTATCAGTGAATGCAAAAAGTCTATACCTGGCATGAATTAAATCAAATAGAATTAAAAGTGTTGACTTCATTATTGATGACATTTTTCCATTGATATTTTTTCTTTCAATATTTATTTTTTATTCAATATTATTAGGTACACCACATCGAATCATCAAATATTGCAGTGGACTCCAGTTTGTCGGGTTTTTTTTTCCAATTTGAGTTGCGATTTGAACTGCATAGATGTGGCTTGAACTCAACCGGCTGTGAATAATTCTTGGTTAGATACAATGAATATAGTACCGAAGATGGTCAGCCGGTTCGTCGAAACAAGACACTCTTTCGATTTGATTCAAGCCAAACATTTCCAAGTACACTATGATCCGTTTGATGACAAATCCACGACTGATTTTGGGGAAAATTATTAAAAATTACAAAACGCCATTGCCCTATATATCGCTGAGCAATATTTTCGAATTGATTTCAGTATACAATTCCTTATTATTATTCAGCTAAGTTTGTGCATCAAGCAATGACGTAAGCATAATAGAATTATTTAAATGCTGGTCATGTGCGTTGAATATTTGCCAAAATGTCAGAATGACAGGTATCTATATTGAGATATTTTACCCAGACTGTACTCAAAACAACGCAAATTCATCTCCCGAAATATTTACCCATGTCTTGTAAATGACGCACAGTCTTCTTGAAAATACACATTTTTTCTGACCATTGTTCAGGAATTAAATCGTTAAAGGCATTCAAGGCGTTGCATTTGGGACGTATTAACTGCACTCAATGAAATGCAGGAGGTATGTTGTAGGGAAAAAAATACAGTGCATACAGTCGTCTTCAAAAGAGAAGCGGTCGTAACATAAAAATGGAGGAAATATTTCCTAATTTTGAAAAAAAAGGTGCGCCAATAACCGGATTTTAGAAGGATCCTTTGAAAATCGGAGCGCTTCGCCCGTGTGCTTTTCAAAAATCACATGGACACGCCACAAAAAAATTCAAATATCTAACAATGAGCTCAATATATAGATGTTTGCTTTTAATGACCTTGGTTTGTGGCGTTAGATTAACGGAACTTCGAAATTTAAACCTTCAAACTCAATCGAAAGAAGGAGACTTCGATGATGAAAAATGTGGTGGAAAAATGTAAGAGTGGGTATCCACCAAAAAAAGAGAGCTCAAATTTTTACCGAAAAAAACATTCACACAGAACTCAGACTAAAAAGACAGAGGGACTTCAGCGAAAGATGACTCCGGCTATTATTTTACCGCCGTCTGGAGAGAGCAAAAGGTCTCCGACGTACTAAGAACGGACCACGTCGCGAAAAAAGAGAAAAGACTTCTACGGGACTACATGGAACGTCGGTGACCTACTGTCATCGGGCGGCTTTTGTTGTAGGCATGATCGGCAAACTTTGCGAGCCGTGTTAGCGGTGTAGTTTGTGGGAATTACTCTGTTTGCTCGCTGTTTTTCTCTGTCTTTCCTTTCTTTTCGTTTCGCTCGTTCTTGAGCGACCGAGGGATTGAGGTACACTGGATGCATGGACTCCTACTGTACGTGCGCAGTGCATATGGTATCTTCCCTCCAAAGTAGTTTTCTCTTTTGCTTTGTAGTCAACCGTTCAACGTAAGACAGAACAGAGCATGCACCTACGAGAGACAGTGTCATCTCATCTTAATTGGGTATACCGCAGTGAGCGTGTCTCGCAACTTGCCAGAAATAAAACCTCTACTTTGTGGAGTGACGCGCGAATTTTGTACACAGCGCATGCATGAACCGTTAGAGGGAAAGGTCTGGCAAATCCCATTTATGAAAAAGAGACACCACAAACGCGACTCCACATAGAACCTACAAAGTCATGCCGGTGTATTCTATTGTTTTCTCTTCTGGAATAAAGAAAAGACGCGGTCGAAAACTCAACCAGAAGAACTTGGCACGATCTTTTTTTATCATAAATTTTGGCACGAGGGAAGCACCTTTGATCGTGTCAGTTGGTCGCCAGGGGGCATATATTGCCAGTCAGTCTGTTCTCTGTGGTGGCAATAATGAAATGGAGGTACGCTATTTAATGAGAAATCACGAACGACGTATTTCTTTTCTGTTTACCTTAAGTTTACCGCAAGCGTGAGACCCGTGACACTGATGCACCGTACAACATTATAACGGGTTTAATCAAACTATCTAGAGCTTGTAATATGTTCGAAGTTGATGAGTTTCAATTTATGTTGAAACGAAATTTGGAACGAAATTTCACTGGAACGAAAATGCTCATATTTATTACATTAACTACAAATCAATGTTATTACATGATGCACTATTGCCTAAAACATATCCAGCTTGGTTATAATATATAACACATGAATGCCTAATACAGACTTTATTCATTTTGTTTCTTAAAAAGTATTACCGGCCATTAAAAAAGATTTTGGAACATTATCCGCATTCCTGTACGCCAATAGATCGAATAACCCAGGCATACGTCATTCGCGCGTAGTAAATTCATAGTATCATTTTGACCTTCAAATTTATTATATTAATATAAACCCAATAAAATATACGGCTGTGGAAAGATACTTCCACCCGAAATGGACAGAGAAAGAGAGTTTATCAGCTCTTCAACCCATTTTCAGTATCATAACAGCCTTGAACTTCTCTGCCCTCGTCACAATATGGTGTCCTATACAATGTAATATACCCGCATTGGTCAAAGCAAAATTTTATGGAGCACTTTGCCGGGCCAAGTGTTGAGACATCGCCTTTTGATCCCTTTTATGCTGGCGTAGCTGAAGTGTGCTCAATTTTTAGGACCTGTGATAGGAAACCGTCGAGGCGATTGCTATAACGTAACACTGACCGATATATATATATATATATATATATTATCAGTAAGTATGGAGGATGTGCTAAAAAGCTATCGGAAGTTTTGAAGAATTTCGAGTGGCGGCAAAATCTCTTATTTTGACTTTGGGCGTGATAGCTAACGCCAATTTTGAGATAAAAAGATTTAAAATTTGAAGTATATGTAGAATTGTGCACCATAACGATTGGTTTCCATTATGGTCCGTGTTATTAAATGTTGCACGTGCAATATTGTCTCATAGTATTTGAACAGGGATCATGATTAATACGTCATAGCACTTTCCTGTTCCGTTTACATCCCGACATACTTCGGATTTGTTCCTTACAAATTAATTCCAGCAGGGGTCAAATTCAGTGCGATCTGTTGATAAATGATCTAGGCCTGGTTCATTCACCATCACGATATTGTAACTATGTAAACTAATTTATGGAGAAACAATGCTGTACCGTGGTCTTCCTCAAATATGGTGACGATATTGCAACTTTTTTTTGGGTAATACCCCCATCGAAGAAAACCTGCATAACTTAGTTCGCCAGCATCCATATAGAATCCACAATATCGAGAAAAAAAATTAGGCCAAGGGCCAAAGATAGGTTACCGGACAATGTTTAATATTTCAGGTATTAGCCAGGTCACTGGTTGAATTCAAGGCCAAGAGAATATTCAGCATATATAACATTAAGGATATATCATGTCCACAGTTGATTGCTAAGCTGTAAGTTCAATAATCAGAGAGAGATTAGCAATTTTATGCTGTAGCCTTGAAAATGAAGGGGCAAAGGTCAAATTCAAGGTCATCAAAATATTCAGTGTATATCATTTTCTATATCATGTATATCATGTCCACAATTGATTCCCAAGCCATACAGTCAATAGAGGAGCAAGATATGAGCCAGTTTGTCCTTGGACCTTAGAAATGAGGTCAGAGGTCAAATTCAAGGTCACGAGAATATTCAGCATATATCATTTCCTATATGTCCACAATTGATTCCTAAGCTGTAAAATCGATAATAAGTGAGATATTAGCCATTTTGTCCTGTGACCTTGAAAATGAGGTCAAAGGTCAAATTCAAGGTCATGACAATAATCTGCATATATAATTTCCTATATGTTCATAATTGATTGCTAAGCTGTAAAGTCGATAACAAGCGAGATATTAGCCATTTTGTCCTGTGACCTTGAAAATGAGGTCGAAGGTCAAATTCAAGGTCATCAGAATATTCAGCATATATCATTTCCTATATGTCCACAATTGATTCCTAAGCTGTAGAGTCGATAATAAGCGAGATATAAGTCATTTTGTGCTCTGACCTTGAAACTGAGGTCAGAGGTCAAATTCAAGGTCACGAGAATATTCAGAATATATCATTTCCTATATGTCCACAATTGATTCCTAAGCTGTAGAGTCGATAATAAGCGAGATATAAGCCATTTTGTGCTCTGACCTTGAAAGTGAGGTCAGAGGTCAAATTCAAGGTCACGAGAATATTCAGCATATATCATTTCCTATAGGTCCACAATTGACTCCTAGTCTCTAATCTCAATATCAAGTGAGATATTAGGCATAATGTGTCCCATTATAAAGCATAGGAGAATTTAACATGGGAAAGTCCCATTTGAGCCGAGTTTGGGCCAAAATGGCCCACTTCGAGCGATTCAAGCGCAACGAAATTTATAGACATCATAGGAGTACATATGAGGAGTGTTATTTATCAAAAAGAAAAAAAGTTACTGAACAGATTTTGAGAAAATGGCCGCCAAAGTCCAAAATCAGGCATTTTTCGTCGAAAACGGCCGCCATTTTGAAAAAAATGCGAAAAGGTCCGGTAACCTAAAAAAAGTACAATTAAATATCATGATATTCATTTGAACTTCAATTAAAGTAAAAACTAAAATCTTACGTGTTTTTTTTTTATATGGAATATTATTATGTTTTTTTCACACGGGACAAATCGCTGGCTACGCGGAGTGTATAACTTTGTCTGCGTCAACACTCGTGTCCTGCGCTATAAAACCACTACAGTGGTCACTATATCAACACATAAATTCACCACGAAGTCGCCTCTTGTGAAATTCCTAGAAGAGAGGCGAGTATATGAACAATAAAATAACAATAATGGTGACTTCGTCCACTGCTATGCAAACCACAGGAAGAATAATAATGTAATATATATGGCGAAAAAGCCTGTTCTCCCATTTATATTATTATAATAATATTTTATGAAAATTGGTACGAAATTCATTTTGAATATTATTAAAGTTAAGAATTATAAAAAAAATGCATAACTTTCCTGGAATACTTTTCAGGCTACATAAGCATAATATACATAATATCAGTGATTTTTATCAGTATTACATGTAGGAAAAGATATATATCGCCATATAGTCATCGGAAATTTTCAATCACTACAAATGATGGAAAATTGTCTTTCCGGGAAATATCCACTCTTAGCATTAATTGACAATCCTTTCAAGACATAGGAGGTATGTATAATACTCTACAACAATCAGTCGACATTCGTGAATCAGTAATCGTGCACCGACGACTTCCCGTACTTGACGGCGAATTTTTGCTCCTTTTCTGTCCGTGTTGCCTACATATTTCATATTTGCAATGCATTCAGTTATCAAACAAACGCAATAGTCTAATCTGAAAATATATTATACCTTGAACATGATAATTAATATTTTACCAGCCGGATTCCATTTTTTCTTCAGTTTGGTTTGCAATGATTGTTCGTTTTTTAATTGACCAATAATCATTGCATTTTAATCTCTGCACAATCAGAATGGTTCAAGAAAGGTTACATTTTACAATGCATGCAACAAACACGCTTATCACTACAGAATATCACCGTAACTTTCCAGGACATCTTTCACATGAAACTGTTCAATGTTTGTTGTCGCTGCCGTTAAGAATTCAGACAACAGACTTGCTCAGAGACTAATGGTTTATTTTGGAACACTCCATGAAATCCACCGACTGAAAATACTTGGAATTGTCATAAGATTCCACGAAGGGCTGCCTCTGTTGTATTCGCAACTTGTTTTCTCTGATTAATGCATCCCTCTTTCACCTTAATTCCACTAAATCGCCCTGTTTGCATTGTGTCTACTTGAACGAGATTACAAATCCGTTAAAACAACTGTTTTCGCGGGGCAAGTTCGCAGATTGGGGATAAAGGTGGTCTTCAAACGTGGCGTTGAAATCACCCCTAAGGGTGGCACCCTTAGCCTTTCGCCAGAAGGGGGCAGTAGGTAGACGGCTTTCTGATATAAACCACTTCTGTGTCAGGGATTAAAGCGCCGAATTAGAAAAATATTTACGTCAAGTTGCATTCGCCTAGTGCCCGATTATGTCACCTTCCAAACAACAATAAACGACGCCAAAGAAAATAAGAAAATAACACTTTACCTTCAAGGAGAAAAACTTTTTTTATAAAATAAAATAAGTAGCCCTTATCCCCTGAAGAGTGCATTTTCTAATGCCACAATTATATTTCTCAAAGTAATACTTCCTGTGTCTGTCTGGCTGCCTGAGTTTCCCCTTTAATTGCATTACGCATTGGCACGGTTGGATGGGATCTTAATTGATGGTGCCTTTTGGTTGAAAAATCCCCCCATCTTTCCCATGTCACGACGTTTCTTCAAAGTAAATATCGAGACCCATCTCACATCGACGTGGTAAACAGTGGTTGGTGGTCTTTAATGCCCAATCAACACGCACAAACATTTGCCGACATTATTAGTGTCGCTTTTCCACGATCGTAAGACAAATGATGTTTTATTTGTGTACAATTATGTCCGTTCCTGGAGCACTTAATTACGTTAAGTATCGTTTTCGTAGAGTTGCGAAACACGAATTGTAAACAGTGGCTCTGTTTTCAGCACGAAGAAAAGCAATTATGGTGTAAGTTTTGTCAATAATAAACATATAAATGCAATACCAATGTGTAATAAAAAGGAGATGCCGTTCCTATTGATAAAGTATCTTTTAATTTACCTTTGTTTCGGCAAAATAACTTTATTGGTTTGAGAATTGTCTAATGTTTGAAATAAATATAGTATGCATTTCTCAAGTAAACATTTTTGTGTTGTTACCATAGCCCCCCCCCCCCCCCATGCACGCAAAATAATCATATAATTTCAGTTTTCCCTCTGACTACCTCTGGTTTTGTCCAGATAGGTACGTGTATCATCAAAATTATTTGGAATAAAGTTCAGGAAAAGGTAGTGCAATGCATACAAGTATTATCTCAAAGATTTCAAAAATTATCAACATACCCCCCCCCCCCCCCCAATTGTCTTAAACGAATGATCCATGGATCGTAGGAAATAATGAGACAGGCGGTCTGGATCGGGCGCATTTTGATTGTGAATGGAGGGTATCAGGTTGGCGCAATATTTGTGAGGAATGAAGTCAATAAGTTGTCAAATTAGAACCGTTTATGAAAGGTTACTTGTAAAAACAGTCTACCATGATTATGATAATTTAGTAATACACTTGTTCATCGGGTTTGATTTACAAGCAATTTCTGAAGCAAAAATCGTGATGACGAAAATATTAGTGAACTGATAATGCAGATGATTTCACGATTGAAAAATCATTTTTGGATAAATTAATAAGCATAATATTAGTTCATAATAGTCATGCTTTTAATATCACATGCTCCAGACACGTGTTTATTACAACCCGATTAAAGAACATCAGATTTCGCTTCTAGTTGCCAAACATATGCCATTTATTTATGACTCCGTTATTGGTAAAAATGTGTAGGTAATGAAACTGTTTTTCATATATAGATTTGTTAGGCATTTTTGTACATATAGAAATGTTGCTTGATCAAATTACTCTTAGAATATATGAAAAACAACATATTTTCGCTCATCCCACGCAGTGCATCTATACAATACAAAATGTGCTTTGTGAAAACCTGCATTGTAATGTGATGTTTATATTATGTAAACAACAGAAATTGTCCGTAAAACGACAATTACCTATTTAGATGTGTTTTACAACAAAACATAATGCACTATAAAAGAAACTTGATCCAAAAATTGCATGACCATGGGTGAAATATAGACAATCAGAAATCCAAGAAAATCCCAAAATACAACAACAGTCTGAGACAAACTCCCCAAATCAACCACTGTTATCAACAAATGATTCCTACATGTAGCCCATTATGGGCATTTCAACTGAATAACTTAACGGAGACGATGGCAGAAATATTTTGTAAGGCCACGAGGCGATCAAAGATTTTCTGAACCTGAACTGCCATGTATGCAATGCGTGCAGACAAGGCGAAGCAAATGCTTTTAAAATTTCAGAAATAGGAGACGCGTGTATGCCAATATTTCACGGGGGTTCAGAGCCTAGCGAGCAAAGGTTGTAAAGCCTGCGGCAAAATACTGCTTTTTCTCAGCCCACTATATTATACAACAATAGGAAATATCTTGAGAAGGTAAGGAGCCGGAAACCAAGTGCGTTTTCAACGACCCTCTAAGCGCATTGAGAGAGGACCCCCTGTCAAACGTGTCGCATGCATAAAACTAAGAGTAGGGGGGTCCCTTCGTGACCTTGACCTTGCATCACGAAATTTATTCGCGCGCGAGAGCCCCATCGAAAAATTAATGTTCTATTTTGTGCGGACTTAATTTAGCGTGCATATAGAGTCCCGAAGAGAAAAGCGAGAAGAAAAACATTGACATCAAGTGGAAAAATAATATTTTTGAGCAGCATGCGAGCGACTTATGTTCGTGGGTTTTTCGGGCTATATGTTTTTATTATTCGGGGACAAAAGGGTCTCGTGTTTTTGGGCGACGGGCCGAAAAATTCTAAATCACTGCCAACTCACTCGAACAGAGTGAAACAGGTACTTTTTTGGCCAGTCTAAACAGGACACAAACCATGCATAGTATGTGACATAGGACAATTCTTTTATTAGAGATATAGCACACAAGTGTCTGAATGAATTGAAAAGAAAAAGAAACCAAAGAGACATTGAGTTGTATATCCATTTCGGGAGCATTTTACATTGAGGTAACAATAATGAATATAATTCACATAGAAAATTGAGTACGTCACTTAAGCAGGTGCACAAAGCACTACACACATGTAACTTTCACAGTAATGAAGCAATCAAATAAATAAATAAAAATATTAATTGCTAATTTAACCCTAAGACGATTCACACGAGTATAAATTAGTTTAAATATTACAGAAAAAACAAATGACAAAATGCATGCACATTACTGGTACACAGTAAAAATACTTATATGCTTTTTTTAGTTTTTTCCCAATGTATACAGATGATTCAAATTGCATATAGTCAGAAACTTCATATGTTTTGAGTTTCTGATAATGTGGCTATTATGATACTTATAGTAGCATTATTGCTTTCACAGTGATATAATTTAATACTTAAAAATAATAACATAATTTGTAGGTAAATTGTGATATATGTACATATTTGAAACAAGTTTTATCTATTTACATATCACAGAATATTCCATTTATTTACATCTAAAAAATGAATGATGCATTTTATTTTCAATGCTTTATATACATATCAGCATGATATAGTTATTTATACTTCATTCAATAATGTTTTTGTGTATTGCAAAATAATTTAGGGTGCTATGTTTACAGTGCTATCATGCAAAAAGTTATTACAAGAGTCAATCAAATTTTTTTCACAATTTTACAATCATGCAATACACACATGCTTGAGTATCAAATATAATTTATATAACATTACATAACAAACATGATACTGACATAGTAATGAAGTAAAAAAAAAGTTAGTACCCTTACAATATAAAGTATATATATATATATCTATATAGATCTCGTTCATTGAAAAATACAATGAAAATATTTAAATACAACATATTATATTTACTTATGTAATAACTTTTCCATGTAAATTGACAAAAATTTCTGCACCTTACCACTGACACATATTACATGTATTTATAATGTGTACGAGTAACAATTTATTGCTGAGGATATATATAAACATGATCAAGGCAAGAGAGTTCCAGTCTAATAAAGACCATGATATACTTAAGAATATTTATAAGTATCCAATTAAGGCCGCATGTTAACAAACGTACAAATTTGGGTCCAGTTTGAAGCACCTTCCAATTTTTTTTCACAACACAAAATAGCAGAGCAAAGCAAATACATTCCTTGCACGGATGAGAAATGTGTAAATAAGTAACATTACAATGTATATGAATTTTCTTGGTCAGTATGTATTGATAAGAGACGAGGCAAGGGCCGAACATTGCACCAAAATTCCCTGGGTCATGTTCAATAAGTATTGGTAACCATATTGCATCAGATCTTTACTACGAATACAATAAAATGTTTCATGTCTGATAATAATTTTATATTGACTGGGCGGTGTCCAAATATTGCATTCATAGATAACATAATACATAATACATTACTTTCGAAGCACCCAAGTAGTTAAATCTTCAACCTCTTTGCACCAATTTTAACCACCAAATCTGAATACATACATAGGTGAATATGTCTGAATAAACTCAGTATTTTGACATTTTTGTGGATATTTGGATATTTTCCGCACTGTTTTCGATGGTTTTTTCCCTGACGACGCTCATTCATCTACGGGAGGCGTGACATCCTTCACCCGTTCCCGTAGCAACCCGATCACTTTCTCCTGTCTGCAAGCAAAAAAATTGGTAATTCTATGATCAATTTGATATTACTTTCCAAATTTATTATCACACAAAAACATGATTAATGGAAAAGGCGATAAAATTTGAAGGAATCTGGAGTCATAACAGATATGTAACATATATTAGACATCTGGAGCCGATGGCATTTGATATCATAACCTCTGAAAAAGACAGAATTATCAAGGAATTAGCGATGTTCACAAAAGAGTAACTGCAAACAGTGCTAAATACTAATCCGATCAACCAACCCAGGAATGGATCAGGACCCTGAAATCCCGCTTAGCAGAATGATCCCCAGAATGAGTACATGTATGGACATCTTTAAGTGTCATCATGTACTATAAAGCTTCGCCTGGATCAATAGCTATCGGCCTTGGCGACATCTTCCAGGCAGTGTAATACTTGCAATCTGTCAACATTAGAAGAATTCCAAGCTTTAGGACAAAGCGTGTAAAATAGGTGATATCAGGGTAATCATCGAATGAAAGCTCGGAAAAAAAGAGCCAAAAACTTAATAAGAAAGAGGGAATTAGTTGAATAAATAGCAATATTTCATCACTGAATGACAAACAGATCAGCACAGAAATACCAACATTACACAATATTTGTTTGTATTACCACAAGTGCAGAATCAACAGCACTCCAGAATTTTTTCTGACCCCCTAACCGATGTGGATCATATTTTGATCAGTTGTTCTCCGGCAAAAGAAAAAGAACCCGATGATATAAAGAAGAGAAAGACAAAACACTAAAAATCAAGAGGTGCAAACAACAATCGTCGGGTGCTAAAACATGCCAATACAAACACTCGTCCTAGCGTTAACGAGACACAAAATCATCTGATTTATTAGTGTTTGATCCCCAAATACTCGGGTCAGAAAATTAGCCAATAGCATGGGGTCTCGATCCGTGGCTTGTGTGCGTGTGGACATAACTTTTTTTTTCTTCTCCAGCTATCAGCAGCAAAGATGCCGATCCGGCCCATCGTATTTGTACGGTAAAGATTAAATTTGATCGCCGGCCCTCTTGGAGTACGCGCCCGGCTGCTGCTGCCGGGTCGACAACGAGTAACAATTTTGTCTCAATCGTTGTGTTAACTTGCGACCTGCCTCTTTTTTTCCTCGTCTCTCTACGTATCTAACATTGTCTGCATCGGACAAACACCATCTCGTGATAAAAGCGTGCTCCTGATCGCCGAGTGTACATCTTCGAGAAGTACTCGGGACTTGCGAGCCGGTTACCGTAGAGGTGACGGAAAGATCAGCCACGAGTGAAACGATCAACACTTAACTGGATAAACACCTAATAACTGTTAGTGAATGATAAACAAATCACACTCGACTGGCGCGAATAGGTTAGCAGTGATTGTCGGACGGCGTTTACTCAGCGTAAACAGTTGAAATTTGCTCGGCAAACCCTTCTCCTACCTAATCGTAGACAATCAAAGGCAAAACTGCGCATTACGTAAGCAGTGCGGCGTAAAAGTGATCACGTGAAGGGGTCCTTCGCGTGGCGAAATATATTTGCGAAGACATTAATATATGTGAGTTGTGGTAGGTCATTTATCTGGTGTCATATGGCGAGAAAAAAAGTAGGGGTCTTCTATTGAGGAAATGGTCAATGCTTGAACTTGATAGATTTTCGATGTTTTGCTTATCAATCTCGAAGCCGGATGTGTCGCAAAACTCGCGAACATTGAAAGGTATGCTGATGAGTTCATTGACATCGACTGGTAGAAATTTATTAATAATCAATCCTTGCGTTAAAGTCGTGAAATATTTCATGGAAAAATTGGTCTGTTGGGTTTATCGAGTCCACTGTGAACTATCGATAGGCAATTAATTAACCTAACATACAAAACACATCAAGAATGGTAAATAGGGGAAATTATCGACCGCCAGTTGGGATCGACTTTTTGAAAAATATATATAACTTGACACATACCCTCAATTTCGGACATGAACTTGACGAAATCGTGATGTAATACACAAAAATGTTATCAGGATTCCATAAATTATTGAAAATAATTCGTAGATAACCAATCACTGACTATTTATCATGGGATCAGAATCTAATTAAATTTGACTCATCACTTCCCGCGGCAAACCCGACACGCTTACCATGAAATCAAGAAGTCAAGATTAGCTTTCGAGTGGTTTTTCGCTGAGCGGACAATGCACGACGTCCATGCAAAGTACTGGGTGACCAAGTTAATTCCTGCAAGCGAGTGACAGTACCCATGTTGCCATGGCAACAGGCAACAATTGAAGTACTGAGAAATCAAGTACGACAAAAAATGCTGAAAGGGGCCACAGATCAGTGTCTGAAGAGTCTTGTATACGGCCTAAAGTTCAGTCTTTATTAGGTCTACAAGTCACGGTTTTAACTGTTCTCTTTGACTGCTTTCAAACAAATCCTTTGGTAAATCGAAAGTCTGCATTAATATATTGATGAGGATTTTATGATACAATCATGATGACCAACCTAATCAAGATTACCTATCACAAAACCAAATTTGCTACTACAGAACCCCTACACAATTTGAACATGCTTGAAACTTTCGTTTTTCTGTGCAGGTTCATGAATACATGGTATATGTGATGACAACTTTTTTGTTGTTGTAATTTCAGTAATAATTTTGCACACTATTTGACACCACTTTCTACATAATGGACGTAAGAGTTACCTACTGCTTTGGATGTACAAAACGTATATAGATTTTCATCTAAAAACTAGAAAAGAGATTGAAGTCACCCTTTTGGGCGACATGGGCGAAGAGGGAAGGACCCAATTCCGGCCGACATGCTCAAGTAACGCGATTAAGATTGATGGGCGAGTGGCCGTCTAAATCCCGCGGGGTCCTGGCGTCGAGTTAGTATGATGGATTGGGGCTCGGCTGTCAGCTAGGAGAGGGCAAGACCCTTACAGCGATGGCCCCCAACATCCTGCCCCTTGCTTCACTCCCTCCCCCCACCCTAGGCACTCCAGCAGCAGGAAAGAGGGAGAAAAAAGAAATGGGCCTCAGATTTTCGTATTAGTTGAGCATGTTGAGTGTCAGGTCAACTTTTCAAAGTCCAGGAAAAGTGTTCAAAAGAGGTGAGATTTTTTTTCCGTTTCGTGATCTCAGGTTTGGATTTAGTCGTCAACAGTCCAACGCTATCGCCTGGTAACTCATCGATCAAGCTGTTGACAAGTTGGCCGCACGAACCGGCGGCCACGTTTTATGTTAATTAATTCGCAGGACGAACCGATCCCACGGCGGAGTCGTGCCCCGGCTCCAAGGTCAGATGACCGGGATTAGTGTCACCATAGCGACGACGCTGATAACACATTGGGTGGTCGGCAGTCAGGCCGAACAGTGCAAACAAGGTGACTAATTGTTGTATTGAAGTGACTTGAGAGGTAGCGCAGGGCGAGGGGGGTCTCCCATTCTCAAGCTGAAACAGGCGACAGCTTAACTCTGTTATCTTGGGAGGTGTCACTGAAAAGTGTACTGGTCACTCTAGTTTCTCCGCCCTTTAATACAGTAATGCACAATAAAGTGACATCACCGTGGGACACCCCATCTTTCCGGGATTCCAAAATGAATCCCACATTAAAATGTACCTACACTTACACTGTCAATCGTTTGTGTAGCCTTGGCCAACTCCAGGAAGACATAACAGAGACTGACAAACTTCTCATGAAAGACAGTCTCCGTTGAGTGGTTCGCGTGTGTTTTGGTTTGAACACTAGGTATTCTTCCAATTGAGCAAAGAGTTTGCTAAAGGCCAGAAAGGGTCGTACCTCACACGCTGGCACTTCCGGTTGGCGAAAAGGAGTTGTGGTTTCGGGATTTTTGGACCTTTTGGCGTCCACCCACTCCCAATACTCCCAGGATTTGTTTACAGAAACATGGGCCAGGTCAAAACAAAAACATGTGCATCTCTGTGAGTTTGTGAGCTTGATGAAGACAGCAGTGGCACCTTCTACCCGCGAAAACCGCAGAATCGCGACCGCCGAATCGAATTGTGAAGTTTGAGAGTCTTGAGGGTTGCTGGAGCATCGTTGACCTGGCAACGGAAGGTACCCCGTCAACCCCCCCCCCCCCCCCACCTCGGCTTTCTGTTGTTGTTTATAGTCAAAACATGCTCGAAGAATTCCGCCATTCACCCGGAGAATAAAAGTTGATGCTCGTGATTTTTCAACCCTGCAAAACGTGCAGTTCATTGAGGGTCTACGTTTGTGAAATAATAATTTCTGCCTGACGTTCGACCTGACGCTGCGCTGGAGTTTCACGGGTTGCCACGGCGATACATACCAGACGCACTCGCACCAACACACGTACCACAAAGAAGCACTTTAAATCTGTTCACAGTCCGTACATGGGTAACCTATTCAGACAGAAAGGGCACGTTAGGTCTGACACACGAAGTCTTTCTTTCATGATGACTACTCGTACTATTATACACAAATTATGTGCTCTTAGGACCAAGAAACCTTGTTTACTATCCTCTCAAGAGCAGCTCAAAGAGGGCCATAAAAATAACTGACGAGAAAAAAACAAAGGCAACCCTTTGGTGTCATAAGGGAGGGGGTTAAGAATATTGTAAGTATTTGTATAAATTTGTGGATACCATACATGTCTGACATTTGCAGTTGTAATTTTTTTTCTTAAACATACATTTTAATGTCTTGTTTTTTTTTCTGCATGGAACAATGATTTTTTCAACCGGTAATGAAAATGCACAATGTCACCACAATGTATAATTTCTGTATGATATCCAAGAATGAAGTAAACAGATTTTCCATTGTAAGAGATTATGCAAGCCATAAACATTAAATTGATAATAATGTCAAAATTCAGTTAAGTGCTCACATAAAATTCATCACACCTAAATTTAATTTCCACCACAGAGGCTGAATTTGGCCAATGTCATTGTTGCCCCCCCCCCCCCCCCCCACCACCACTACACTAGTCACTATAGCAACAGATCATCCGCCAAGACTGGCATCACCAAGGTAAAACTCTCTGGTTGCCAAGCAACCAAGCCAATATCCAAGCGACCGATGGTAATGTGCAGTAAAAGGTGCCGAGATTCACCAATAACGTCTACTGGTTATCGCCCTGGTGAAATTCGGCCAATTTTATCATGTTTATGACCATTGGTTCAACAGGTTGACCCGGGAGACGTTTATTATCATCAAATTTTTTTCGAACTGCTACCAATGCCAGCTGCTACTGTGGCGAAAAAAAAATAAAGAAATTAACTACAAATTGAAACAAAGAGATAACAACTCAAATTTATGACAGCATCACCTGAAAATTTAAAACAAAAGATTCATGATATGGTTAATAGAAAAGTGGTGGAACAGTATGAAATCATTAAATTTTCACGCTTATCGATGCAATTTGAACTACTGAAATTTTTTTTACAAAGTGAACCTCTTGATATTTCAAGAAAACATAAGCGATCAATTGAATTCCACAGTTCGCTAATCACTGAAATCTAGAAACTAGCCAAAATTTTTGCTACAAATAAATTTTCAAAATTCGTTCAGAATAAAATTATTCACCAATTTCTAAAATAAATTCTAATTAAATTCAATTCTCAATCACTTAATCTTCAAGTGTTATTTTCGTTACCAGTACAAAAATACGCACTTGAGGTTGGTGTCCTCTAGACTGCGCACTTTCTCCTGCAGTTTTGAGACGGCCCCCTCCATCTTGGCGCGGTCCATGACAGCCGTGTTGAGCTGTGCCACGAGATGGTTGTTTTCCTTCTGAGCTTGGTCGACGATCACGTCTCGATGCTTCAGTTGGCCCTGGTACGTCTCCAGCGTGTTATTAAACTGGTCCCTGAGGTTTGCCTCTTGCGACAGTGACTTGTGCAGGCTGTGGGGTAAAGAAGACTCAATGTTATCATGGTTATTGTTATGAAAATTGTTAATCAGGTGATCATACAGTACTTACAAAATTGGTATTTGATAATTTATTCAAGATTTATCTCTGGAAAAATTACTATTATGTAGTTCAAGATAGTAAACTCAACATTGATGGCAACAAATACACAAAATTCAGTGTGAAAATATCCGGAAGCAAATATTTAAATAAACACTTTAGAGGTTACAATAATGGCAGAATTTTATAAACTCAATTTGTTTTTTAACAGTTTCAACTCATGTTAACCTGTGCATCCCAAAATATTTGCAATTGAATTTCGTTAGTTTTGCAAAAGTGAAAAAGCAATTCGATTTGATAGTATTCACATCAATCCAGATAGTGTGTAAAAACTTATACAACGTACAAGTTATTTTCGGAAACATAATTTAGTTTTCTCCATAATTGAAGGCTACATTCTACATACTGTTAACATTGATTTATTATTGGCATTCTACTTTTGAAAAACAAACTCCAGGGACATCCGATATGATTCCAACATGATTTGTGAAAGTCTTTTCCAGGTGCATGCTTTTTCAAGCTAAAGTTTTGTACATTATCTTTTCCCAATGCAAGAACAGTGCTACATCCCAACAGAATTGGGTGGTGAGTAATGCCAATGCTGCATAGGTGCATTGATGTTACATTGCAAATGCCAGAAAATCCGAAAACAAGCAAAATATGATATTCACATGTATCTGCCCCCTGTACTAAGGTTATAATGAATACCGTATTTGATATGAATTTGATATGCCATGGTTATTATACACATAGGCCTACACTGTATCTTGCATTTGTAAATCCCCTGACTATATCAGGTGATGACAACAACACGGGAAGCATGAGAAAATTCGTCATAAAGAGACCCTGACATTTAGGTCCACTTCCACATCGCATTTATAAAGCAATACGGAGAAACACAACGAAAAAATGTCGCCTGCGGAAAACCTGACACCCTACAGCTTCGAAAGCAATCAAGTTTCACGGAAGAACACAGGGCTTTGAAGGCGAGAAGGCAATATATGTCACGGACATGGAAACCATGGAAACGGGCATCAAGGGATCAGAAAGGATATTAGACTCGACCGAAAGAATCACGATGGAAATATGATAGCTAACAGAGATGTAGAACCCTTCTTTCCGCTGCATATAAGACACTCTATCTTGGTTTTTCTACTGTTTGTTCCCTTCTGTAGTCCGTTCTACTGCACCTTAGAAGATTACCATGATGTATTCTGATGAATTCATACTTGTAACTTGCAATACCCCCCCCCCCCCCCCTTGCCCACAACATCCTAAATTTTCCATCTACAATACAACCCTCATTCAGTCTTCATTCCCAGCTTTTGATGGAGAATAACACAAGGTCTACCACCTAACACCACATCCCTTTTTCTTATTTCTCACAAGGCCTGGCGCAAGCTCCAGTTGCCCGTCCGTCCGTTAGTACGATAGACGAACATTGCCCCATCATGGAAGAAAATAGGAACGACAGGCCCACAGCAAACAAAAGCGGGGGTGAGCTCGCAGGGGTGAACAGACAAATTGTGTTTGTTGCCGGGCGTTTCGCTCCGTTCAGATACAGCGTCCAGTGGAGGCGCTATCGTATTTCATCATTTTCTGTATTAAAGCTTTTTCGCGGAGTCGCAGCTCCGACTGGGATCGAGGGGTTGCAATGCACTGTGCAAACACTTATTACCATTCTATTTCATCGCCCGAGCAATTTTCCGTCCTGTCCTGGTACCGCAAGCTCCACCCACTCAGCCACAGTCCATATTTTACCAATACCCGCCCATCTCCCTCTACACCCCCCTCTACTTACTAGGGATAGTTATCCGGCGGTTCCTATGATGTGACCTCATCAAGCGATATTGGTCGTTCTTCAAATCCCAATTCATTTTTTTTCTGCGAGTGACATTCATCTGTTCAGTGCCTAGGGGGATTAAATTTTTTGAAAATTGCTTTTACTCATCGTCCGATACCACAGTCACTGCGGATCTTCAGATCTGGAGCGAGTGGTGTCATTTTACCGATACACAGAAAACAGAACAGACAGCGAACCTCCAGGCCGAAACCTGCGCGTGAATTTCCACCCATTCCACATATCATACCTACCCATAGCGCATGTTCGAGCATGCCCAGGAATTTTTTTCAGTCGATAAATACAGCAGAAAACATGCAGTCTAGACTGACCTGTAGTAGACGCGAAGGGTCTGGAGTTCCTCGTCCATTTTCCGCAGCTTTGCTAGCGCCATGTCACGCTCCTGCTGTGTCGTCAGCAACTTGGCCTGCCGAAAATAAATTTTCAAATCTTTTTTTACTTTATTTCAACAGTACAGTGTGTATTTCGACATATAGATATGGCGTCAGTACTCTTGATGACATCATAATGGTACTTATGCCAAGGTTCATATAAATTGAGTACCAGTAGTGTACTTTTGAACCAAATTTCAAAATGTTTTCATTAATTTTAAACTATAATCTGCAATGTGTTATTTCGTGACCTCAATTTCTCATTTCACAAATTTATGGTGAAATGTGAAGAGACATGCATAGTGTTGAAAACAAGGCTCAAAATGACCTTTCACCACCAATGTTAAGAAAAAGTGAACAAGCCATTCATTTTTCATAATCATGTTTAAAATTTGACAACAAAAATTTACTGTACATAATGTAACATGAGTCTGCAAAGTCAGGCGCACCGACCAATCCATTACATGCTTTAAGCTTCAAAAGAAAGTACATGTATATTGTGTCAAAATTTAATGAAATTTAAACCTCATGAGTAGAGTTACTCGCTGGTCATCAACATAATCAGGTCATACTGCGGGAAAGGACTTGAAATCCATATAAAACACCTTGTTCCCCGGCCCTGCCCAAAGATCGACCAATTAAACCATGTCAGGACAACATTCCAGCTTCTTCGAAGTATGTCACAAAAGCACGATAATGCACACGTAAGGCAAGCCCCTTTGTCCAAAGCCTCCCTTAACTGCTAAGTTAAACATCCTGAACATGATCAAAAGAACGCGACACCCAACTTACGACAATGGACGGTTTTCAAGACAATGCCCGCGTAAACCGATATAAATGGCAGGGACCGGTCTTGTAAGTTGTTTATTGTTGCTGTATTAAATGGCCCCTTTGTTGGCACGGGGCACAGAGCTGGTATAAATCTACGTGTAGGTGCCTAGTAAGGCACGGGGAAAAATTCTTTCCTCGCGAGTAAGAATCATCGCTCTCTCGTCGTTTCCCCGTTGGGACGTGATGTTTGCACGACTATTTAGGGAGGTGTGCCAACAAAAATGTTTCTCTATAGCAGCTGCAAATCACCTTGACGATATTTCGTTCTTTCTTTCTCTCAGGAGAAAACTTCTCCCGAACCTTTTCTCCTTTTTTTTATTTTCCCCTGAAGATGCTCCGCATCATCTTGAGATGCTAAGAAGTCTACATTGTGGACTTTGATCTTCTATGTTTGGCAAAGGTCTTACTGCACTGAAATAATGCACTTGGGAATGTCGAAATGACGAACAACATAGACAGGAAGACAGGTATTATGGTAGGCGACCAAATTTGTCAATTTATCATTGAAGGCTAATTTTCTAAGAACTCTGAAGCTTTTGCCAGCGGTAATGCTCCAAAACAATATTGTCACCTGGGAATACCACTCCAAGGTATTCATCACAGGGATAGAGAATTTTGACCATTAGCATTAGCTTGACCACTAGTAACATACATTATAAAGTTGTGAAAAGATTGAAATGAAAATAAATATTCAAAATGAAAGTCAAAACATGCATTTTCTTTTCATGAAAATTGAATTTTGTCCAGTTCCCCTGTACCATTGTGATCTATATATGTAGTGGTTCTGTTACTATGGTTACAAACATGTATGTGAACCTTCTGATGTCCATTTCATGCAATACTGGGGTAATTCAAAAGAAATAAATTATTTGTAAAAAAAAATCATCAGGGTACTTTGTACATCCCTAATATTACTTACAAGCAGTTCTTTCCTTGCAATTTTTGCCTTTTAGTTTGAAAGAAAAATGTCTGCGTAAAAGTACAATATTCTCAACAATGAAGTAAAATTACATTTTAACTAGACGCTTCCGGTCGCCTACGACCGCTTGGGTGTATCCCCCGTAGCCCTATCATCCCTGTTGCCCCAAATATATCGCTGATGTACATTGTGAGTGTGAAACCTTTCAAGCTTATTGAAGGTCGAATTCAAGATCACCACTAAAATCACTGCATGCGAATTTCCATTTCAACATGTTCGAAAAAAATAACAAAATTACAGCCAGATAAAAGTTTTCACCTAAAGCTATATTTCAACTCAGAATATTTGACAAACTTGGTTCGCAACTAAGTTGCGAGATGACTAAATTGGAGCCAGATCGAACTTTTCACTGTAAGTTATATTTCAACTCATACTATGTGCCAAACAACTCATACTATGTTCCAAGTTGAAATTCAAAGTAAAAGTTGACCAAAACTACATTTCAAGATGGCGAAATTGGAGCCAGATCAACTTTTCACCATAATTTAAATTTTAATTCATAATATGTGCCAAACTTGGTTTCAAGCTGAAATTCAGGTAAAAGTTTACCAAAACTGCATTTCAAGATGACGAAATTGGAGCCAGATCGATCTTTTCACCATAAATTATATTTTAATTCATAATATGTGCCAAACTTGGTTCCAAGTTGAAATTCGAAGTAAAAATTGACTTTACTGGTAAAAATAATGTTAACTTATCCGGTTACACCCATGAAATCTCTACTGGACAAAACTTTTAAATTGTTGAGTTCAATAATAAATGTTTCTTGTCTTAACTATTTTTCTTGAGGTCAATAATAGACTTAACTAGTAAAAATGATGTTAACTTATTCGGCTACAGCCATGAAATCTCTACTGCACAGAAACTTTACCTTGTTGAGCCCAATAATAAATGTTTCTTGTCTTAACTATTTTTATTGTGGCCAATAATAGACTTAACTAGTAAAAATAATGTTAACTTATTCGGTTACACCTGTGAAGTCTCTACTGGACAAAACCTTTACCTTGTTGAGCTCAATAATAAATGTTTCTCGTCTTAACTAATTTTATTGTGGTCAATAATAGACTTAACTAGTAAAACCAATGTTAACTTATTCAGTAATATTGTTCTTTTTTCACCAAAAACATCAGTTCTGTATTCTGAACAAGAATCCAGTGCAATTTGCTTTCATAGTACAGGTTATTGGAGTGATCACACATGTCAAAGTAGGTATTTTAATTGTTGTAATAAGTTAACCTCTCAAACTTATTAATATTTATTCGATCATTCTGAAAAACAATAGGTTTCGTCTGATGGTCTTTCTCATTGAGCCTGTGCAATTTCATCATCATTCATTGAAAACTCCCACCCGTAGTGCGTTCACAACCCATGTGTGTTAAACAGGCTAATTTGAGCACAAAATGTTACGCCAATCGGCTATTTTGGTTGCTATGGCAACCAAAATCGATAGGTGTCCAGATCTCACCATAAGACATGTCCATATAAAATATTATCAAAATCGGTTCATATTTGCAACCTGCAGCGCGTTCACAAGAAAGTGTCTGCGGACGCGGACGCGGCGCGACGATCGTAAATCCATAGTATCCGCCGAACTTTGTTCGGGGGATACAATCAAGCAAATATCAACTCGCACAGCATGCACAGATGAAAGTGCCAGCGTATCGATAACACTTTGTGGACATTTTCTTAAAAGTAAATTATTACAAAGAAGTGGTTGGTAAGCACATCCCCCTAGAGAGCAAAGTTGAAGGCAAACATCTTCAATAAGTAACGGTGGACATACAATGGGCCCTTAACAAGGTAGCACTTGCTATCAGAGAACCACCGTGAGGATAGACTAGGAGCGTTCTGTACAGTTGAGGCCGTGCCATCGATGGAACCACCACATATATCGTCAGTTTACACTATCGATCCCTGCTTCATGGCTTGAAGGGACGAAACCTTTTTCCCCCTTTGAGATCTTTAAACAAGGTGGCCATAATTTCAGACCACACATGCATTAAAATGTTTCGTGGTCGTGATCGCAGGCGGCGGAAGGCGGTCGGTGAAGTTCCTCCTTGGCTTTTCCCTCATGAGTCGATGCGAGCAAGGATCTCTTTCTTCCCGCTGCTGGTATCGATACAGGTCTGTCGTCCGTCCGTCCGTCCACCCACCCATCTGCACGGAGGAAAGTTTGCATTTGGTGGGGCCCCCTGGGGGTGACTTGCAAAAGCTCTCCGAAAAAAGACAAATAACTTTATTATTTCAAGGTGAAAGCGGAAAATCATTAGATATATTTGACGACGTTGCGGTCTTCTTTGCCGACTGTTGGCTGCGGCCAAACGATGACCATTGATCTGGCAAATAAGTAAATTTTCCCGGCAAATAAACTGTGATGTTTGTCTTGAAGAAAAAAACTGTTGAATTTGCTCTGCGGGTTTTTTCCCCTCCTTTACTTGGACAAAGGATATAGCCCTCAACGACAAGATGCTGCAATTGAAACATGGTGTGTTTGACGTTCTAAGACACTATCGGCTTTCGACGCGACTTTTATTGTCCCACGAAAAACACGATTAGTGGCACAATCGTCACTCTATTGTGTTTGCAGTGCAAAGATTTGCAAGTTTTTATTCCGGCCATCTTCCATACCGCCATCGTCGCCGTCGTCATCGTATATAATTAGCCGAGTGGGATAAACATTTGCACAATGGCGGAGCAAAGAAAGCGACACTTGGACTGTGAAGGGCAAAAGACGAGATGTTATTGTTGGGGAAGAAAGCCCCCTCTGTCTTAGGTCCTTGTGTATGCTCGTACCTGCAGACATGCTCGAGACAAAAGTACGGATTGACAAGACGCAAATATCAATACCATAAACGTGAACGACTGTAATCTGCTATTGTGTGACAGTTATGGTCGCGGTAATCACACATGCAGGGGGTAAATGACAAGGTGGCTGTCTAATTGATTTAACTTGCTCCGTCCGTGGGATAATAAATTGCTCGTTAATTTAAAACCAGTAGATTACTGATATTAAGAGTAATTTGTGGTTGGAACGGGTGAAGATTCATGGAGTCTGACACATTGATGTGTGGGAAATGTACACAGTACTGTACATGAGCTAAGGCATGCCTTGACAATGTTAAAATACCAATTTTACATAATGAGATGTAATTAAGTCAAACCTTGTGGTTAGAATTTATTAAATTTTACTAGGTTCTTCAAGCATGAAACTTTTTGCATGTGACCAAATTTTTCTTTGTATATTTTTTCTTCCTAATAATTATGTGGAGACAAGATGAACATCATCTCTCTCTGCATATACAGGTACATCATGTATATGTGTCACCAATGTTCTAAATTTATGATTTGTGGTCTCCATCTAAATTTTCCGATCAGTTTGTGATTTTATTTTGAAAAAAATTCGACAAAGTTTACATACATTGTGTACTACATTGTACTGGCATTTTCAAGGTTTTGACTAGCATTTCACTAAACGCAAAAAGATACTGAAATATTGGTTTCCAAGTTCAGCTGAAAGTTTGATGCACATATACTTGAAGTTTCACGATGTAGTGTGTATTGTACTGGTGTTTTGGTTTTTCGGAAGGCAGGAGTCTACTAGTATACCCTCTAGGACCAGATACATCATGTCAGATACAGATAGATAAACAACTTCCAATGTACGGTATTATCATCTGATGAATTCTCTAGAATGTCGCACTGCGAATCGTGAAAAGGTCAACTGCCTTCCGTGAAACGGAAAGGTAAAAATTAGCCCAAAGGCTAAGATAGGTTACCGGACAATTTTGGTTTGGCCATGGCAGCATTGGCAGGTAACAGACCTTGAGATTTACCAATCAAGGTTCGCAGTGTAAACATATGACCTTGGGATTTACCAATCAAGGTCATCCGTATGAACTTCGATGTAACCATTACATGTATGTGTGCGGCATTTGATATTCTATATGTTGGGTGGAATCGTTTAGGCCGCTCAGGTCAATTTACACATTCCAAGTCAGACATTTGGCACTCAAGGTCATCTGACGTCAAGTTCAAGGTCATCATTAGTTGTGCCATATATGTCTTCCTATATGTTCATAATGCAAACAGGAGCTCTATCTGCAAGCATTTCATCTACAAAGGCAAATCTGGGCCTTTTTTGACCCCAAAATGGCTGTTTTGACCTTTCAAGGTCATCCAAGGTCAAATTCAAGGTCACCACACAAGTCACCATATATGACTTCCCATTTGAAAGTGCCAATTTCTAAGCTCTATCTTCAAGCGTTCTATGAGTACAGTCGGACAGCTCCCATTATGAAGGGAAAAAGTGCCGAAAATTTTCTAAGTCCAAAATTTTTTTCAAAGGGTGAAAAATTTTTTTTGCTCTAGAAATGGCCCAAAATGGATAGTAATGCGATCTGGGGCGAAAAAAATTTTTTTCGCCGACCCGCCAAAAATTCAAAATGGCCGCCACACGAAAACCGGCAGATTTAGGGCAACCAAACTTATACATATCACAGAGGCATATGAGGGGAATCTTTTGAAACCAAAAACTCAAAACTGATCAGACAGTTTTTGAGAAAATGGCCGTCAAAGTCCAAAATTGAGCGTTTTTCGACAAAAACGGCCGCCATTTTGAAAAAAATGCGAAAATCAAAAAACAAAAAAATACCTCCTTCTCAAAATATTTTTAGGCATTTTTGTGCAAAATTTCAGAAAGATTCGATCGTTAACTTTAAAGATAAAAATGTTAACGCCGGACGGACGGACGGACGGACGGACGGACGGACGGACGACGGACGCAACGCCATGCCAATAGGTTATCGGACCAAAGGTCCGGTAACCTAAAAATGGACCAATCAAGCGTCAATTAACTGGGATCAATACCTGGAATTTTTCAGGGGGGTTGGGGGGCGGGGATTCAACGAGACTTGGTCCTGGATAAAGATAGATGGCAGGTAAGGGGATGCAAGAGGTTAGGAGGGGAGGGGGGGTGGTGCATGGGATCAGCGGCTTTGTTTCCCGTCCAACGACGATCCCAAGCTCGATAGAGAGCATCAACATGAACGATGGGACATCAAAGTTGATGAATCGGTGGCGACTGCAGACTGCGACCTGTCAACAGTGTCCGACCTAGAGTTGACAGCCCAAGTGGAGGAGGTGGCCGATTGGATGCAAAGACATGGACCCATCGGGACATCTGCCAATACGTGAGCGATGTCCGTCGAGGTTTTAGGCAGCTCGGGACGAGGCTGAGCATGCCTAGTGGCGTCATCTTATTGATATGAATGTGGGTGCCGCTGTTGATGTATTTTCCAATGTGAAACCCCGAAAGATATTTCAACGAAACACCTTTTAGCATGGAAACTCACATCAACTTCTCATTTTCTGTGGTGCCTGTTGCCAGAAAGCAAAAGTTCATGACAGACAAAGACCAAAGTCTATTACAGCGATGACGGCAATAGAGCTGACCACATGTAATCTATTTGAAGAGAATTAATTTTTCCCCCACACCACAATCACAGTACTCGATGTTACCCGCGGTCGTCTCGTGAACTGCGGCAGTAGATCAGCTTCCTCTCAAATAAATCCCCTGAAAATTGGCCACGGCAGAGCGCGGAGGATTACCCACTCTTCAACAGGACTCAAAAAGGATCTCGTCCCGGAGTCACTGCGGTCCCGGGACTTGTTAGCTCCGTTCGTCCCAGCTGCCATCCTCTTCTCTACCCCTCATCCCCCCTCCCTCGATGGGCCTAAATCCACGTTCATGTTCTACAAGCCCCTAAAATGCAGATTAATTGCAGGATTAAATCTTCCCGTGGCAAGAGGCCTCGCTGGCTCCCGCCGGGTCTGAGCCGAGTCTTCACGGAGCGTGGATCGTCTGTGACCATCTGTAAGCTGCTCAACTGACCACCCGTCCGTTTGTCTGTGAGACTTTCATGCGTTCATTCGTTCGTCCGGGAGAAAAAAGTTTTTGAAGGCTACCTCTTGAGTCACGGCTGCATGCATCCAACAGGCCCAAGGGCAGAGCCTGAAGGTCCAACAGCATGGGATCTTCGAAAGCTACGACAACGAACGAACTGAGTGAAAAAAGTATTCGCCATCCGGGAAAAATGTGCGGGCGGGTTTATGACGACATGTTTTGTGGGATTACAGTGAGGGCTCTACGTCGAGCGACCATCATCGACGATAAGTGCTCGCAGCTTTTCAGCCGAGGATCAAACTGATTGGCTTTTCCCCGACGCTAAATTCTCCGGGCCGATGGCAGCGAGCCCCCTTCTTCCCCTCATCCCCCCACTTATTCAGTTTTATTGCCGGGCAAACTTTTCAAGTCCTGTCACTACTGGGCTGTTAATTTATCATGATTTGCGAGTTGCGCTATAACCCCTGCGAAGAGCTGTGGTGGATGCAAGTCACAAGAAGCGTTGCGCTAATTAAAAGCCGAGAAATATTGCGAGATCTAATCGGCCAAATTAAAACTGTCATCGTCCCGGCAGAAAATATAGTGGAAAATTAACTCCGCAGTCACTGTAACCAAGCATTTTAATGCCCGGCGAATTTGCTGCACTTGTCAAGTGTATTAAAATGGAGCTAGCTGGGGTCAACAAGGTCAAGAAATGCTACATGCGCATCAGCAAAATTATGGCGAAAATTTTTACACTACCATAAAATCAGACAGTTATGGACATTGAGCCACCGCATGCATTACAATATCTGGCAGCAAAGAAAAACTGGTGACAAGTTTGTTTTTTGGGCAGTGTCGAATCTCGCTTCTCAACATGCATATGGATGTTGAAGTACTTGAAGAAACCTGTCGCGGTTTCAAATGACAGGGATGTCACTGACGTCGGAACACGTCCAGTTTCTGTCAGTTTTGAGCCTTGGCTTTCGGTCACCACTTTCCCTGTCTCCGAGTGACCTCAGAGAGCTGGGCGCCAGTTCATTAGCCTTGTAAATGTGAGCTCTTCATTAATGCAGGGGAGTTGAGTGTCCAGCGACTGCCGAGAATCTAGTGTTCATTCTCTCTGGGCAGACCGTCCATCCATTCGTCGGTCCGAGGGGCAATACCTGGGCATGTTCTATCAGTACCGGGTGGAGTGCCACATTTATATTCACAAGGTGGCGGTGTGTTTGCACTTGAATGTGGGATAATGACGTCGAATCCGTGGCATTGGTTCGGGACTTAGCGGTCAGAATGGACATTGAGTATTTCACTTGGGTCTTTGGGATGTTTGGTCAGGGGGGTGTTAGATGGAAGATGGGATTTTATTTAGACAGTTAAATAACTGGCATGGGAGGCAGGTCGAAGTTTGACAGGTGCGTGTCTGAAAACTGTCCTCAAGGTACCTTTTCTTGTGGAGAGTGACAGTACACAGATATAGCTTTGGGCCATGCCCAGTCAATCACTGCAGCACACCTCTGGACTGTCATGCGGCGGGTTGGAAAATTAGTGTGCGGGGGTGGGGGGGGGGGGACATGGGTAGAAGGCAGTTCAGACTCTGAAGAGAGTTATTACATGGAATAATTCCAAATCCAATGTTTACCGTCCGAGCGCCCTCCCGACCTCGTGTGAAAGGTCTTCAAGGTGTTGTGCTTCATTGCTGAAAGAGCGACAGTCAACGAAAAGCTCTAAATTATACAGATTTAGCCCCGTGGGGAGTCGATAAAGTTCAGCCGAATGTTTGACAGGTTCCATATTTGATGAGGTGCCAACATCCTGGAGTGAATATTTGATGTGTTTTGTATCCTTGATCGGAGCAAGTTTGATGGCCACCCCCGAAAGATTTTGGAGTTTGTTGAACGGTAAATTGAGCAAAGTTCTGGTCATCTATGAGTACACATCCTTGGCTGATCTCTCTACTACAATTAGTGGTCAACTGGTTGGTTTAGGACTCTACACGAACCATAAATCCATCCAAGAATGCAGTGTCCAGAGTCAATAAGAATTCTTAACTCATTGGTACACCATTAGGTGTTGATCTAGCATCAACAGAAAATTCTGTCAAATCACACCACATCTGAATGTAAACAGAACTCGGACACAATACAGATAAGTGTGAAGTAACTCCCCACTCAGACGCTTTTCCAATTTTTTTTTCTGCAGGAATCGTCCCATCATTTCTTGTGGCGACATTACGACAGGAAACAATCACTGGGCAATCACAGTCACAATCATCGAGCGACGACGACTTTTGTACGTTGAAGAAGATTCTTCCCTATGAAAATATTTTCTTAGCACTTGAAGGGGGGAATCGGGGACTCTTCTCGGAACAAAAGGAGGGAGATCCAGCGTTGAACGAATGTTTCGCAGAGTTGCAATGCCCGCAACGAAGAGTGAGAAGAGAGATTCCAGGTTCGAGGGACGAACAAAAGCCAAATGAGCAGTCGGACACAATTAAAACAGGGACAAAGTGATAAGCATTTCTCTCTCTGTGTTGGCCATCGATGACGATGAGTTGAATGGAGTGACGAGAAAAAGCGTCCGGCCAGTTACAGAATGGCAAATGATAATAAAATTGCCGGACAAATTGAGCCTTTTGTCAGGGGGAGACGGGTGGTATTGGGGGATGTGGTGTCGCAAAAAAAGTGGAATATGACTGGAAAAGGTCGACGCAGGAATGTGTTGACATACAGGCACACGAAGCTCGTTGTGGGGTGAATCAATTCCGCAAACAGTCGTCCATTCGGCCATTGACGATGCCTTGTTTCGCCAGCAACGGTGCGCGGACAAAGCCATGGGCAAGCTGTAACCAATAGAGGCTTTCTAAACGTCCAATGGACTGCATTTTCATTCGGCGATATCACCTTTTCATTAGTTTCAGCGAGTCGTCTACTAAAAAAAAACCTGCAAATATGCGTGCACTTGGGGCGGATCCCTGCCTAGTTATGGTGAATGACAGAAACTGATAAAACAAAGGGGTGCGGTACATTTTGGTTTTCCATGTCATCCATATATTATTCGGGTTCATTTCCTGTGACATGAGAAACCGGGCAAACACGACAAAATAACAAGGAAATGTGGGAGTTCCGAGTTATTCTGAATACACAAGTTTACCTAACGATGTCAATGCCTCCATTTACTCCTATTGTTACAAATTTACTTCCATTGTGGGCTCGTCTACCTTTAAACAGTGACAGTCTGTACAAATCTTACCACATTTCCATGATTATCGTGCAATTCTACCGAAAGGAAAATCATTCGCGGATAATTTGATCACTGTGTGCACAACTGAAGATGTTTATGAGTATTTTTAGCAGTGTGGACACAAGGCATTACTGGCGTTTGTAGTCAGTGTCTCTTCACCGTTTTCGCCACCATGAATTGAATAAATCCAACATGACTAGGTATATGTCGGTGAAATTTGCTTGGTTGAGTACACTGTACTGTTGACTACAAACAATAATATGAAACATTAATGTTGTTTCCAAGTGAATGTTTTTAGGCGATTACCATCAGCAAATATTTTTGACATTGCAGAATTCCAGGTAGGTACGCATATTTTATGGCAGCGATATTAGTCGTTTTGATGAATGTGAAAATTTAAAACTTCTAAATTGATCTCGAATACCAACAGCTTCCCTAGTATTTATATTATTCGAGTTAATAATCCTCAATTTGGTGGACTAGATATCTTCAACATAGATTTTGAAAACAATTCTTGAGCCAATTAATTCATAGTGACATTAATTGTTGAAACTATTGCGGAAATTGGTTAACGATAAAATGTTATTTCAAAAAGGGGATTTCCAACTTGAAACTGTTGAGCTATGGAAAGGGAAGAACATTGAATCTGGCAATACTTAATGACCTACACACATAATATAGAGATATAAATGGGCATAATGATGATTGGGGCATAAAAATAACAGAAGAATTGCAACATGTGAACCATTAAATTTTATTCGGGTCAAGTGGAATTCCCCATTTGACGAAATGCACTCAATAGGTTGAACACATACATTTCCAAGTGATACAGGCATTACTAGATCTATTCAAAATCAAATAGTAGAAAATTTCCACATTGACAAAATGAGTTGGAAATACATTAAACATCCCTTCGAATTGTCATAAATAAGCATGATACAAATGCATGAAACCATGCTAATGTTTATACATTGCATATACACGTACATTGGTAATAAATATGAGATATGGAGTAAGTTTCAAGTAAAACTGGCTGGGGAATGAAGAAGAAGTCATATACCTAAGTTTGCAGAGAAGTTTATTTTATTTAAACTGATACAGTCAATATTTGCAGATTACTAATTGTGTCAATTAATGGATGCCATTAATCTAAAATTAGTTAATCTTGTGCCCAATACAAAATCATATTTCCTGGTTAACTGCAATAATTGATATAATTAGCCATAGTGGCATAGATCTGCCAAAGTAATTTAGACAATGACGCCTGTCAGTGATAAATATATCCAGCAGGTTATCATTTCTTCCTACATGCATGACCCTGTGTGAATTCATTGGTCGCCGCATCAGCGGCGGCCTATATCAAATACAAAGTTACTTTAACTTCCGGTGCCGCTTAGCACAGTGCACCTTTTTCCACCTGCCGCTCAGCGCACGAACTGATAGTCTAGCACAAACATCATTCAATTTTATCAGTTTATTTGACTGACGATCTCACAGCAAGAATTTTGGCCAACGCATTTGTTTCATGTGGCGACCACTTTTGCTACTCTGGATCCCTGACGTTTACTTGTATCTCTAGACTTAAGAAAGTCTCTTTGAAGGAGAGTGGTGCCCCAAAGTGCTGCCACCTAGTGGCCAGAAGCAGCAACACTAAACACCAGAATATAAAACGGCGACTCCAAACAAACACCAGTTCACAGGCAAACCTCATGCAAGCCTGCAAGAGGACCCTATACTATGGAAAGATATCAGGCCACACAGGGGTTTTCCTCAATGGGCATTCGTCGTAAATCACGGGGGTTGCAATGCGGGATTCGACAGATTTATTCGCACTGTCATTGGCCGTAATCTCAGTATTATGTTAGTTCTTGCACCTCTCACGTCTCGGCAAGGGCTACTGATAAACACATTAGCGGAGCGACGCTACAAAGCCGACCAAACACTGTCGAGTAACGAACTAACACAACCGACGAGATCTGCTCAGCTTCCGTCGAACGGCGCGAGGCTTTGCCGTCGAGAGGGAATGATTCAGAATATTATCAGTGATAAATTTGCGGGAATTAACAATACTCGAATGTAATGTCTTGTAAAATTTGAATTGATGTTTTGCAGTAATTTTCACTGGGACTATTCTGTAAAATTCGAGATTTTCATGAAAGCAAATTTGGATCCGATGATCATTTTGAAAACTTTTTTCTATCAATGTATCATGCATGTAAATTTGGGCATGTATGCAAATGCTATTGCCTACTAATAGTAATTAACATAGGGAAACATTATTATTACCAAATGGTTGTCATGTTCATGCTTTAACCTAGCAACCAAGACACATGTCACCCTGTCAAAATCTTAAGTATGGGGGGGGGGGGGGGGGGTAGTGTGTGGGGGCAATGGATGTGGAGAAACCACGTACGTAAAGCACTTGTCAGTGAAATGAGAAATGGTGCATGTCAAGGAAAGGGGGATCACTCACAATTCACAATCAATGCATTTTTTTTTTACCGGGATATGGAAAAAAAAAATCACTGAAACGGAAACGGATGCTCAATTTCAGCAGGTGCCTAACAGATGTCGTGAACAACACAAATTAGTTTCTCTCTAGTGATAAGTGCGAGTCGACTCCCTCGATATCAAAAACTTTCCAACATTAATCCTTGGAAAATATGAACACCCCCATCACTCGCAATTTGCAAAATCTGTCCCTCCAAATTGTCATTTCAAGCATGAAATTGTCATTCCCCCGACACCCCTCGTTCAACATGTCACAGTACCCGTATACCAGTACGCATTGAGTGAGCGCACTTCACAACATGAACTCATCCAAGTCAACTGTACTTGATGTTATCAGTGCTAATTGAAACGTAGTGCAGTGTTTTAATCTGTGTGTAGGGCTTGTCCTCCATATATACATTAACATGTATGATATTAAATCTCGGACTGAAAGCTTACATCACACTTATCTATCGACATGAACTAACTAATAGCCTCGGTGCATGGAACGCTTATAACAGCAAGTGTAAAAGTACGTGATTACTTGCGGGAAAAAAAGTGTTGGAGTGGACCACGAAATGTGCGAGTTTTTGTTGATTATTAATTTTAAATGATATCGGGACGAGATAAAATCCTGAGAACTTCCTCCCGCTAAGTCGTATAACTCTCGACGCTTCCTCAATGGAGCCTCGTTTTGGGATAGGCTTTGGGATACACGTACACACAATGAGGCTAAATCAGCTGGGTTGAAGTGGCGTGCTGCTAATGTTTATATGCTTTTGGCGAGCTGTAGTGTTGAGTAATATACTGTAGGTTGTGACCCTCTTTGATCTCACGTGCTATCTACGTAGTTTATCGGTGGCATAGCGCGAATTTGTGTACTCTGCTTGGACAAGGAATCCCATTGCACAAACTTCACGTTTGTACAACAATGCAGCACCTTCCAACCCAAGTTGTACTCGTCCCCCTCACCCCCCCCCCCCCCCCATCCCCTCCAAAGGGGCAAGGTATTGTGAACGAAAGGTTGTCATATCTGGCCATAAAACAAAAGGACGGTGTAATATAAAATATTTATGGTGCTCCACTAGGGCAGTAATTAAGCGTAGGTAGATGGTAGTTGGCACGACCGGTGAAGCATCGTCTAATAAAGTCGGCTTCCGTCGGCGACGGGGTGAGGTCACATGCTGAGAAACTATGGGCCGACATTTTAGTAAAGTACAAATTTATGAAGGGTACTGCATGGCCATCGCTTTGTTATCAGGAGATTTCATGGAAAATGCACCGAGATTCACCAAGCATGCAGCTTTACTCATCCTCGACTTGGGTTCAACACATCCGCCCATAACTTAGAAGTTGACCACATCTATCATACATCTTTTTTTACATTATCTTGCCCATTAAGTACTAGCTTTTCGCGACAACCCAACAGACCACAAGTACCAGCAGACACGAGTACAAAACCTGAAGCAGGGGACTGGTCACGACACTCAAGACGTGCATCTTCAACAAGATCTTGGTGATAACTGATTACTTCTTCGCAGACCTTAAACCTCTCGAAAGTTTAGTGGAACTCATAAATATGCACAAGTTCTGGCGTCTGCTCAAGCGAGGATAGCCAGCTGTACAGTGTAGCAGCGCTGGTGTCACCATGGCGTCAAGACGCGAGCTTATCGACGACCGACGAGTGGACGCAAGGCCAAACTTGGGAATTTCGGTACTCGAAAAGGCCCACCGCTCATTACCATTGAGTCTGATTTGTGGCCGAGTGAAAAATTCGCTGGGCATGTCTGGTGCGTGCTGCGTCTCCCTGTTATCTGGTTATCACCATACAGCATGTTGAGGGAAAGAATGTGTTCCTTTGATGCCGAGAAGGGTCGGTAGTTTTTTTTAACGTCGCGGGACAATCGACGTGGAGCAGGGACTTCGGATCGGGGGGTTTCGGCAGCTAGAAAACCCGTGAAAAATGGCGGGTAGCTACGTTAATTTGCAGCGCAGTCTAAAGTGTTTCATTCGAGGGTCCCCACAATATATTTGTCAGCGCCGGCTCGGGCCAAGGACTCATTTCATGATATCACAGAAACTCGTCTGATTTATTTCATCCGGGATTCTACAGTAGATAGGGTTGGACTCTCGTGGATGCATGATCAAAACGAGGACCATTTATCATGTTTATATTGCCCACTATAATGGTGTCCACTGTTTATTGGGGATGATTAACCATTAAAACATGGACTATCGTGAGCCATTCTGGGAATGTGATTGATATTTCTATGACAGGTTGTACCCTGATAGGTTGACCCCTTAAGTGTTTTTAATCAGCTTTCAAATTGATTTGGTAAAGGTAATTAGGTATATAACTATAAATACAATAACAAAAATGTTGAAAATATCTCTAGCAAGCATGCCCATATATACCGATATACTGTGATGAAATTCCCCCCAGAACATTCGCGCAACTGCTGACCCAAATATGCTTCAAATTCAAAGGGCCCATGACGAGCTATCAGCTATTTTACGCAGAGTTCCATCAGATTAAAGGCTTTTACTGAGTCGCTTAGACATTGAGAACCCACAGGGCTCACAGGACCACCCCTATCGTGTCCCTGCCCATCTTCATATTTGCGGAAATCATGATGACATTACAAGGGCTGTTGAAATGTTGACAAGGTTCTCTCATGTTTGTGTGTTTTGTTTGTTGATGCGCCGAGAAACTTGCGGCCTCGGCTTCATGCGGGGGTCACAACTGCTCAGGGGTATAGATGCTGGACGAACACGGTTCAGGTCTGTACATGTACATTACATGTAGGAGAATCATATCCCAGGGCTGTGTGTCTTGCAGTTCTCAGAAGCTATATTTGCTTGAAGAATGCCTCATATACAAGATCCCAAAATCAAACGTACGAGCATGCAATTAGGAACATGGAGACTAAGTGTCAATCCCATGGGGAGGTTGTGGTGAGATATGGCGGCCGGGTGGACGACGAGACCTTCGGGTCATGACCTCTGCACTCTTTGTTCCACGTCCCTTTAACCTGGTTAGCGGCAGACCTCGTGTTTGCCGAGCAAGCCCAAGGCTGTGTCACGTCTCGATGGGGTCCCTGCTTGGTCGCCGACGCGAACCAGAAGATTACCATCCGCTGAGCAGCGTCCTGTTGACATAAACCTATCGTATGTTCTGAGACATAGCCTATCGGGCTTCGGCTGTGGAGACGCTGCGAACGAAAATCCGAGAGTGGAGATTCTAGCGAAGAGTCATGCAGCAGTGAGATCATTTCAAGCGTGAGGTGTTCCCCTGTCTTTGGTGTGTCAGCATGGACTTCGGAGTGAAGCAATTTAATGAAACCTGCCTTGGGTGGGCCCCGGTCTGTTGTCAGAAGACGTGGAACGTTTTGTGACACGTCGATCAAATTTCACTGATGGTTCTTTGATGCGTTTCCGTAGTCGGTCGACGATGACCAGACTGTTTGCTCGCTAAATATTTAACGTGTCATACAAAACTCGTCCATTTGGAGGCAAGCTACACAAAACAACGGCAGAGGACGCCTCTCTCTCTATGCTCTCGGAGATGAAATTTCCTTGCCTGTGTATCAGCGGGACGAGATACATCGCTGCGAGCACTTGACGCACCATTGAGGGACGTCGTCAGCGCTTTGATGTGGCACCCATTTTCGGCGTCGAGCACTCATAGAACGGGAAATATTCTTGCAATGTTCCATCTTGAAGCGGTCGTGAAATCTTTGTAGTCTTGATGGGAGTGTGGGGTACCTCGGTGGAAGAGCGAGGGGGATGGGGGAGGGGAGGGACTGGAAAGGGGCAATATTTTTTATGTTTTGAACTGGGGTTTGATGTCGATGAAAGAAGACAGGCAGCTTATACGTGTTTGTGGGAACTGGCATCAGACGGCGAGAGGGTCACATGACGTATTCCGAACTCATGGATCAGAGGACTTCAGACGAGATATTCTATATTACATTTGTTTTACTGTGTTTGGGGAAAAACATCTCCAAACATCTCAATCTGAAGGAAGATCAATGGAGCTGTGAGCTGTCACTCAGAACCCCCGCTGACATCATCCCCTTCAAAAATGACCAAATCCAAACAGATGTCAGATCACATGACCTTTTACGTTGCTTTGATATTTTCATGACAAAGTCTTCATTATTTACTTCTTTCGTCTACAGTGCAACAAATTTGGAAGAAAACACCTGTGCTGAGACTCTACAAAGATCATCGAATAAAACTTCATAATATGCATCAATAGCTCCTCAAACATTACATCATTTCCCTCTGGTTGACAAATCGGTCTCAAAAAACTGACGTAAGACCGAACTCAACAGTGACATGTTTGAACTTCCAGCGGCCACTTTATCTGGCAGGCATCAAACGAGAAGTCGACAATTGTGACACGACAGGAGGCCTCGGCCCGGTTATCAGTCACATCAAACCTCACTTATTGACCAAACAATCAACTCGTTCTTAAAATGACATGTTAGCTCATAGCTGCAAAGCTCGGTCGGCTTGTTAGCTGCAAGCTGCCAGTGCAGCTAATCTACTCGAGAATAAATCCTTCTTGGGACATGTCCGCAACGGGACCTGCCAAAGCTTGGGCGAGCGATATCGGGAGCTGCTACTCAAGGCGTTCCCCACTTGGTACCCACGTGGAGACCCCATGAAGTCCGCCCTGTAATCCATGTGCCACTTTCCTTTCATGTTGCATAACGGATCACGTCGGCGTAGGGGACGAAAAATTCCTAATCACAAAACGTAAACAGTGGCCATGTCAGATGAAAGCCGCCGCGGTCCAAAACAGTTCACAGACCTGTTTCCTTTCATTATGGGGGACTGATGAAGCCTCGATTCCGTGGAGAAGGGTTATTCGCGGGAGACTTAATTACTTTCTGGATGTCAATATTTGACGTCTTTCGTCGGTGGTGGAAGAGTGGCCCACTGTCTTAAGGCTTTCTGTGGCTGTTTGTTTTTCTTTGAGGGTCTTAAGGTAATTAGGCCTGATAGAAGTCACTGTCCCCTCCCCCCCCCCCCTCCCTCTCCCAACCCTCAACTGACCCTCTCTGCCCAAAATCAGCACCCCACAGAAAACTGGGTGGCAGGGACAGTTTAGCCACAAGCATCGGGGCAAACAGACGTGTTTGCTGATTATAAGCAGGTGCAAATAGATGGGAAATAACACGTTGCCACTTTCTCCTTCTTGGGGTCTGTTGTCTTTAGGTCATCAAAAGAAACCTCTTCGGAAAACCTACAAATGCTGTAAGCAAATTTCCAACGGAAAGGACGGAGGAGAGAGGTGAATAAAGTATATATTTGTCCATGTTTAGATCTACCACGTCCCTTTTAACCCCCCACGGACGAAACGCCCCCCTTCCCGTCATCACTTCTCATGGTTGACAGTGATCCCTGTCTCCCTGGAAATTGGTATCCTTATTTAGCGAGGGCTCGACCCCCGGTCACCCTGGCAAGGGTAAATATTAAATTTTCGGATAGGTGACTCCGTGTCCTGCTGGTCCAAGTCTTGTGTAATCTAATTAGGCTGAGGAGATTCCCGAGCTTGTGAAGATTATCGGGCGACATACAGTGGGGGATATGTTGGTTTGCTGTCAGCACTTGGTGGTATATACATAGCACAATTCTAATCTTATGTGTTTTTTTCCTTGGTGTTTATTCATTTTTGTTGTATATTTTGCAAGTTGATAGTTTTATTTTATCAGTAGTCTTAAACTCAATTTTCTGAATGATTTTTTTTTGTTTTCAGATATTCAATATAGATTTTCTGCTGTTAAAAATTATATAATATTCTGCATATAATATTCATCATAATCTCGATAATTATTGTGTATTTTGTTATCCAAAATTGTAGCTGCATGATAGTCTGGAGACACACGAATGTGGCGGCAACATGAACAAAACCAAAGTATCTTTGAGTTGTTGTCCAAAGTTACGAGCATGAAGAGTTCCATTTCTATTAAGATTTGAAAGTATTGATGAGACAAAACATATCTAGTTGACAAAATTGTTATGAGTTACATTGTAATACCATGAAACAGTTTTTCATATTTAGCATGATTACCACACCACCTGAGGACTTATGACCCATACCTGTAGCGTGGCCTGCTGCTGTTTCTCCGGAACCTTGCCTCGAAGCTGCCTCTGTACTCGAAGGAGCTCACCTTCCAGCTTCTGACACTGTACACAAACAGAATCAGTTCATGTTGCATGCTACATTTTATTAATGTTTATTTCCACACTCATTCAACAACACACGATTATGGTTTGAACAATGCATGTGTATTGCATTTTTTTTTCAATTTATCATCAAATTTACAACATTCAATATTTATTATCATTATATTTCATAATATTTTATTACAGAGTGTTGATTTGCCATTATTTTTCATTATATTTCCCAATTTTACATGTCAGTTGATTCCTACACATTTTGAATGTTTTTTTTTCTTCCAATCAGTATTGCCACTCAAACGCATCAGTACCCTGGTTCCGTTCCTAACTACTCACCTTGGCAACAACTTTTAACATGGTCACCATAGCAACCCACACCCCCATTACTTTGCTAACCTCTGCTACCTTGGTCACCATAGAAACTCCCAGACTCCTGTTACTTTGGTCACCATAGCGACCAATGCCCCGTTACCTTGGCGACTGCGCTGTCCCTCTCCTCCAGTACGGCCTTCATCTCCTCGGTGGTGATCTGTCGGCGCCGCTGTTTTTGCCGATTGATGGCGTCCACCAGGTGGCGTCCATGTTGGTCGATGGCCGACGTGGAGTCAAGATCGGAGAGGTCTGCCAACAACTTCTTCAGGTCCTGAATCAAGGAGTTTTTGGTCTTGTGTAGCTTCTTAGTCATTTTTTAAATTCTGGCATCGATGGTCATTATTTCTGTTATTCAGCCAATAATTTATCCATATACTCTTGCTAGGATAACAATATATAAGACAATATACGTAACTTAGTTTGCCAATACACTTAACTTAGTTTGGCATACATTTTTTTTAACAAAGAAGTCTTGAGAATATACAATAAAAATCTAAGTTTGCTTAGTGTTAGAAAAAAAAAATTCAGTGAAATTTAATATCATCATATTATGACCTGATGATTTGTAAACAGAGTGTCTTCTGCATCTGTGGATGTGCCTATTATATTCTGATTAAATTATTAAATAATAATATTATAGCGCATGCGTTTGCAAACAAGTTGTTTGCCCTCTCACGACAGTCGTAGAAATTACCGCAAACTCCCCGCGAACATTGCTTGTGTGTATTTGACTTCTGTCAAGACTTCACGAGCGTGCAGCAGATTGGGACATCACGGTGTTTCTATTTTTCACATCTGACAGGCTTGAATAATGAGGCCCGTTTCACGCAGGGTGACAAGATAAATGTCGAGGTTACGACGAAATTACAGCCTTCGGATGTGATCATGTTTCACATCGGCTCGGGGCGTCACCTCCGCACAGCATGCCTCCAAACAAGCTTGTCAAAAACTTGCCGAGCAGTTAATTAGGTGCGACCTGGGGTTACTTTGCTGGGGTAACCGAGTAGCCAAACTTTGTGGCAAGCAAACTTTTTCAGGATAATTTTTTATGCTTCCAGCTTTGCGTGGAAATCTAGGGTAGGTTTTTATGTTGGAATCAATGCTGATGGAAATAGTTCAAAGATCAATGCACTTCAGAACTCGGGAAGATGCATTATGATACTGCATCTGGAACTATCATGAATCAGTGAGTTATGACGTTCGTCCCTGCATTGACATAACCAAGGCAATAATTAACGGTAGCAATGTCCACGACCGACCACGGCTAATTGCATGCAGTATTGGACAGTTGGGCCCACCAATAAAGACCAAGTCAAAGCGCAGGTCAGATGCTGGCCAGGTCAAACTTTCATGAGCTCAACTTCCCCAGCAGCATGTAATGAACAAATCACCCCAATCTTTCCAGCGAGGCGACATCAATGGGCTATAGTTGTCAAGCCATGCCTTTTCAAGCCGAGCATGGTGTGCGGCATTCATCCCCTTGGTAGCATCCAGTCTACAGGCAGAGTTTCTAAGAGCTCCTGCTTCCTTTTATCGTCCCCCATCGAGCCAATTAGCATGCGTGACGGAGGCTGAATGGAAGAGTGCGAATTTGTTGAAAGCTGCCTTCCACTCTGTGTTGTTCCGTTGAGTTACTTCCTGTCAACACAGATGGGTGCCTTCACACAGGCCTCACGAGGACCGGGGACCGGCTTGCCGATTGAAATCTGCTTTCACTGGAAGTGACCAGCCGTGAAATCACCATTGCCCATCCTTTTGCTTACAAGTTCCGTTGCTTGTGAACAGCTAAATTGGTTGAATTGTCACTCGTGGGTCTTTGGGGATTGTAAAAGAGGTTTTGATACAGTGCGCAACAAAGGAGACACAACTGATTCAATTGCTGATACGTTTGATGTGGGCTGGCCACATTGTCAACGATACCGTGATTTTCGCATGTACTGTCGTCACTTCCTTTTGTAAAAGCAGTGGTTATCTTTATTGAGATGTCTTCATTTCATGCGGATAACATCAGTATCAATTTCTTGCAGTCCCCCTGTCAACAGAGCCATAAACGACACTCCCAGAGGGGGACCACAACAACCAAACCACGACAGAAACCAGAAAAGTCTGGGCATGACGACATTGCCACGACCTTGCTTGGTGTAATCCCGGGGAATGAATTTTACCATAGACGCTGCATCCAGACAATGTATATAGCCTCCACGCATACAATTACGTTACGTGGAAAAAAATCCCAACGACGTAGGCGGCATTGTCATGTTCAGAGAAGTTATAATTTAATTTAAAACACCTGGGCCCTGTATTGTCGACCCCATCACCTTCATCCTGTTGTTCGCGACAACATTTTCATAGGGCACACAAAGGGCGCATCACGGCATCTCACGAAGGTATCACTCTTAAGATAATATATATGACAGTGGGTAACACAGAGTACTTGTAAATTGCTAATTACGCCATGTTATGAGGTTCATTTTGCGGCTCCCAACAGTGTATGAAATCTATTATGGGAGTCTGTCAAATGGCATAATGGTCTAATTTAGGCACCTGCGAACACGTGTCCGAGCTAAGTTGTGTGTCAAAGTTCAGTTATTCACTTGGCGAGATGACATCCTGTCTAGTGATGTGATGGATATATTACTTCCACAGTCAAGTTTTTTTCAAAAAGGATGTTCGTTTAAATAAACATACCATGTCCAGATTGTCTTGCTCGGGTACCAAGTCCATCCTAGAATGAACGAAATGATTATGCAAATTAGTTGTTACAGGAAAGAGGTAACATGTGAGGGATGGGAATTCCATCTATTTCTTTCTGGAAAAGAGATGTTATTTTCTACTCTATAAGATATCTTTTTGATATCTTTTTGATAATTGTCACATATAATAATATAGATGTAGAGTCCAAATGATACAAATTGTCTAGGATGATGAGTGAACTGTTTTATAGCACAAAACAAAACTAGAAAGTCCCCTGACTCGCTCGGTTCGGTGTCACGTCTCCGAAGTTTGATCAGGGCTTCGTCTCTCTCCTCATTGGCTGTCCTTAGTCGACCCATCATCGCCTCATCCCGTTCTTTCTGGGCTCGGTAAATCTCCTCCACAAGAGCTGGAAACGGAGGCAAATGGGAGATGTTACAATATTACTCGTATATTTAAATGTGTTTATGTATTAACATTAGTTTTCTGGTAATATGATTGGGGGATATCAAATCCTGAAACTAATATTTTGAATTGATGAGTTATAAATCTGTCACTCATCTATATGTCAAAATTTGATCTTCCATCTATTTAAATGGCGATTTAACACAGTACAACTCACGACACACACTGAACCTGACGTACTAAGCAAGTTGATTCTGGAATCACTGTACTACCCACCAGCTGCCTTGCCAGAGGCCTCAGCCTGTAGGAGGGACTCCTTCGTCTGACTGGTGATCTTCAGCGACTGGAGCTCCTGCTGGGTACTGGACAGCTGGGCCTGTAGCTGGAGAAGATACGCAGCTGGTCAGTGCACAATCAACTTCTTCATGTACATTTATGAAAGTGTATTTTCAAATACGTCTATGAAACTGGCCTCAACAAATTGCGTCGAATAAACATAGTTTTTATCTCGGTAAGAATCCAGGAATCAGGATTCATCAGCAAACCTTTTTGTTGAGACCCCGAGCGGCGTCCAATTCGGCCAACAGCAGCATGATCTGTCTGTTCTGCTCTCGGTTTACGGTGACGTCCTTAGCCGCGGCGGCGCTGGCCGTTGCCGCCTGCGAGTCTTGCTGCCCTGAGGACCCAGCACCTGTGGCCCCTGGATCAGCTGACCTAGAACTCGCGCTCTGATTGGCCGGTGCCTGGACCATGTTGTAAGGGGCCCCTGGGGCAGAGGCACCTGATCCCTGGCCACCAGGGGCTGCCATATACACCACTTGTGGGGGTGGAGGGTAAAGGCCTGGGGGTGGGGGGTAGTAGGCACCGTAAGGCGGAGCTGGGGGGTATCCGGGGTAGGGACGGTCAGGATGGTTGCTATAGACACCACCTGGTGGACTGTGGCTTCTTCTGTTCGGATCTGGAATTGCGAAACAACTGATGAATTTCCAATTCAGAATATTTAATTCTTACAATGTGTTACATTTATAAAATAAAATGTGCATAGTATGTCAATATCTATATATACAAGAAATCTTGGTATTTCTTTACCTCTGGAATCAGTATGGTCTTTCCCTGCTTTCTCGGGACTCCTGTAAAATACCCACAAATTTCTTATATTAATCTTGTCGGCGATCGTGCCATTATTCCGTACATGTATGCGAATCTTCAACTGATACAATAAAACCTGAATTAACTATTTAACTAGTATAGGGTGGCGAGACCATTTCGTTGAATATTTATGTACATCATAAGGTAATATCTCATGTATGCATATTTAATATATGTAATGAAACTGTCGAAATATATTGGCACATTTGTTATTTGAACATATCAATATGGACATCTACTCGTACAAAATTAGAACCAATATGGAAGATAGAACAACCTATATATATCGACGATAAATATTTATTTTGATATTATTGACTCTACTGCCATACACCATGCATACTGCATAGCACACATTTTACTATCTTATATCCCAGCTGCATTGAAAACACATTATAAACTCGCAAGATACACGATGTACTGGTATAGGAGGAATGTACATATTTCTACACAGCTGCCAAAACCACACGACTATATATACCTTGTACACTGTATGACTTTGGATACTTGAAGCATGTAATTATAGGCAGTGGTATTTGTGAGGGAGTCCCTAATTACATGTGTCATATATACAAATAATCTTGGCTGTAAACAATACGTATTATACACTAGGCCGACTGCATGGCACTGAGCCGCCAAACTGGCACCAAAGCTATTCATACATATCTGTACTATATACGATGACCCAGTTTCACATGCTTTCCAGCATAATGACTATATATATATATGGCCATGCTAAAGACAGATACATACAAGTTTTGTCCTGTCTAGAACTGCCCTTGCCTCGGTGAAGACTGAACACACAGTGCTGAAGTTGATTATACAACTTGTCAAAGTTTGGCTGGAATCCTCAACCAACATGGATGCTGTGGGTCAAATTACAACAATTGCTCACAGTTCCCCCTAGTGAATGACCATGGCACTACCCTGATCCAGAATTTACTCAACTCACTAGGGGGCAGCAGCTATGCAATGGGATCCAGATATAGTTATTCACACTTTCACATTCTAGTAGGCATAGTGTATTCGTGTAGCATACTTGTTTTGTTCTGTTTAAAAAACATTCATCTACAGCTTCGGCAGTTGATAACTTGATAATAAATTTTACAACTAGTACTGGGCATTGGACAAAGATGAACAAAATGTAAAACCACCAATTTGGCATTATGTTTGTATCGATTTTAAAAATTGAACATTGTAATGGTTTCTGAAGATATCTCATTTCTTGATGAGCTGACGATTGTGAAGCACTGTATTTCGTGACGTACATGTTGCACAATGTAAGTGTGCAAGACTTAAATGTGGATAGCGTATTGCATGCAGAATATTTTGGACAATCTTGAAGACCTTGTTAGCGAGCACCATCTGATGCTAATTGAGAAATAAGGCTGTTTGATCCTTGTCTCTGTTTTGATCAGCTACATTCATATGTTTGGTTAAGTTATAATTTGCGAATCAAGATGATTAATACTCATGATCAAACGTAATCAAAACGCAATGATTTAATGAGTCTTTGCGCAAAAATTATGAGACTACTCTATCATTAGACGTCAAAATTTCCCAACTGACAATCGGCGAAGCTATTCAAAAACACCTCCGAGAAAAAAAACAGTTGAATATATAATTAAGACTACATTTTAAACAAATGCTAAAACAAATCGTCATGCACACGGTCCCGAAAGCAAGGCCCGGCCTTACAAATCTTTCCTTAATGAGCGGGTTGGGTCCGCGAAACACATATTTACCATTTTTTTCTGAAACACCTATAATTAGCAAAGGCATTCAGTCAATCTTTTGAAAAGAAATTAGCAGCAACTCAAACAGAGCGATTACGCTGACGAAAAAGGAACAGCTTTCGCCAGTAAAGTTATCCGAAGAAGACTATCAATTTGGCTGTCTGCTTCTTGCGATTCGTATGTTCGCTGTTGACAAATAGAGCTTTTATTCCGTTATTACATTGGAAAGCCGTCAAGGTGCGTCAGAAACTAATGACCGTTTAGCGGCAAGTGCTGAGACGTAATTAAAAGCAAACAGAGCACCGCTATTTTCCTCAACTTTTCTCCCCTCCCTTCTACATCATGTAAGACGGCTAGCAACATATAATTGTATATATATAATGAAAAATTGGCATTCGCTGCTTTCAATCATCTGCTCGACAGGGGAAAAAAATTTATGTCGCCCGTTGGCTAATAGACCGAGGCCCTGCGATAAATCAAGTCCCATTAAAGAATATATCATTTTGGGGGAGAAAGACCGATGACAGTCTGTTGACCGAGCATTCAAAAGAAATAATGTTTATAACACTTTAATATGGTCGCCTCAGCCCAACATCTGTATCACAGTATTTACAGACAAACATCTCACACTGTGCACATGTTCCTAACGCAAATATAATAGTAAATTCAAAACTGAATGACATTTCGATGAAAGTGTGACAACGCTAATTCGACTGTTCAACAAAACTGGTGTTCTTTCAACTTGGTGAGCAAATATCTTCTACAAGACTTGCGATTCCTTGCATGATTTCAATCTGTCAAACAATGATAAATTATTTTGCATGACAATTTCAGCTTCCCAAGACACCAAGTTGTTGACTTTCGTATTTTCACCATCTAGTTCATACTGAAAACGTCACAGCCACAAGTAAATACAGATTACGTGTTATTCAATTTGAATATTATCTGAATAAACTTCTTGTTTACAATGCACACATTTCCAGTCTACCAAACAGTAACAAAGCCAACACAAGTTCGTTGAAAACTACTGGTATAAGATTTGCAGCAGCCTTCAATTAATATTTCGATTTAGTCAAGCTTGGATGCCTTCCTACAAAAAATCCAAAATTATACATGACAGTTATCATGGTTATGTACTTTTTTTTTTTACATATAGATCATGTAGGAAACAAGCAAACAGGAATGCCTCCTGGAATGCATTCAGTGGCCATATTGATGTTAGTGTTCATAAATTTAAATTCAATATGCCTAGCGATATATCAAACAAATATATCATTGATCAGCTGTTCCACATGTTCTACGCAACCAAAATTGGGATCACGTTCATAAACATGAAATAGCAGATTAACAAGATGAACAACTCCGTCACTCTACGTACATACAATTGTTTGTCAATGTGAGTTGCGGACATGCAAAAACAGAACAAAAAGTACGGATATTGATCCTGGTAACCTGTTTCAACAATTTTTTGACCAGTGAAATTGTTCATTGCCCGCAAATATTGGTCACCATAGTATATATACATGTTTATTATTATACCTCATGTTAGAATCCTCGCTGCTGACTGGTTAATCAGCCGTGAAACAAAATGCATGTTCACTGTCAAACGCAGCAACGTCCTTAGCAGCGGAGAACATTGTCCTGCCATGAAACATTGTCGAAAATGTTTAGCGCTGTGGTCAAAGACTTCCGAAAATTGCCCATATAAGCCGATATAGGCCTATAGGCGGATATAGGCCTATGTATAACATCACGATAAAATCAGTGACACTCGGTATAACAAAATAATGGTGACTGGTTTCGCCTCAGGCATCATTCTCTCCTCGGGGGAACATTTCGCCATGTTCCCCTCCAAACCAGTCATCATTTATCTACTATAGATAGTACATGTATTTATTTTAGACATTTATGATGCATGCATCCATAGACTATACTCTGTGCTTTGTGGATCAGACGAGACATAATGTAATAATTTATCACTAAATCATTCATTCCGTCACCATGGTAACTGTATACAGGTATATCTACAGTATATGTACCTTCTGTCCCAATACCAAGGTATCACAATACGAGTGGTTCAATCAGATGGATATCTACCGGTATATTAAATGGTCACATTTCAATGGGTTTGGTTTTTCATACGAATTACAGTCATGCTTTTGAAGGGTGAAGTGTGAACAGGCAGATGTGGGGTGATTAAATGATGGGTGCTGCCATCCATTGGTGGGAAATAACAACGATATTTTGTGGAATTTACATGCATTTTACAGGAAAACTCACCTCCATCTTTTGATGCCATACTTTCTATATAGCGGTCTAACATGGAAACATCAAGGTACATTTTAAATGAAAAAGTAAATATATGGCAATATAATTCATGTTCAAATAGACGGATCTTCTGTAACTTATTATTACAATAACGATCAAAATGAATACAAAGTCACAAAATTTAGTGCATTAAAATCGATCAAAATGATTGATATGGGTACCAGCATTTTTAATTTTGAAGATCATGCGCAAAGTGTTTGTTTTCTAGGGGTCTTGAACAATTTCAAGAGGATCGGCTATATTTTATGTCCTTCAATAACGGAGACTATCACTGACAGAGCCGCAATATCAGCGGGAGTTGTGTAATCAAAAAACATTATATTACAATGATAATATATCGGAAGATGCGACCAATATCCGACAGAAAAGTACCACTTGTGGCGATCTCAACTGTCATCAAAAAGCGAAATCAAACGGGGGCAACGTTCGCACGCAAGGAAGAGCCAGGGCATAATAACTCGGGAGACTCACGATAATCATCATTTTAGAACAATTTAGGGAAGAAAATCAACAGACTTCCACAAACACTCGAGGCCGGATTATCAGCCTTGCCACTCGTGAGCGAGCGAGCGATCGGCTGGCCTGCTTTAGAAAGAGGGGATAAAAATTACTGAAGAAAGATGAGATACCCTAGCTATCTGGCGTGATGACTGAGGCGGGGGCGAAAAAAGTTTTTTGGCGGTATCTCTACTAGTGAGGCAAAAAAATACGACTTCGGTGCGAGGATTTTTTTTTCGTTTTCTTTCGGCTGACAGACAATGAACTTTTGGATGGATGGATGGATGTGGGATTGGGGATGAGGGGAGGGGGGAGGGAGTTGATGAAGGTACATGGTCTGGAAAAAGTCACATTTGCCCTGATAAATTGGTCTCGGTATTGGGTTTCAGACTGATCTGATTAAATGAGGCCTGACGGTGCCACCGTCCGTCGATGGCATTGCCTCCATCCAGTCTCCATGGGATTGGTCGGCACGTTGGCGAGAAACTACCATCATCGTGTCCGGGTCCGAGTTGAGACTTGTTCCGCTATTTGGCTGTCACAGCGAAGCACCATGGGAAGGCGCAAGGTGCATGTGACTGGTCAATCGCCGCTGATTGATCCGAGTTTACCCCCAACAAAATCGGGCCCCCGATTATACGCCATACCCCTCACATCTAGTAGCGCGGATAGACTTCCGAAGACAAGTTGGCAAGGCAGGGAGTGGACGGGAAACGTTATTAGTCACGGTGGAAAGTGATTAATAATGCATTAAATGTGTCTCGCTCGCACATGACGTTGCTCCATGTTTTCGGCACAAATTCATCTGTCGAATTGACAATATTCGTAATAGAATTCCCGAGGATTGATGCATATGGCTTCCTTTGAAGAAGTTCTATGATTTGCTTTTTATATGACTGGTGGTAAACATATTTTGATAAATCTCATTTACTTCTACATGAAGAGCTGTTGTAAATGACAGTTGTAAGTTGCATTGCAGTAATCTGATATCACTTGTGTTTTATCCCTAACCTTCAGATGTAAACGAAATTGATGGTTTTTCCCTGGCATATACATGTAGGTAGGTCCATTCAGTAGTAACTACACTGTACACTGACATATGTATAAAGTTATCCATATGAATATTAGACATGCTTATTGAAATTCATATACCCATGTATTTTTTAATATAGTTGCTGGTTCGAGTCAAGTCAAGGTCCAAAACTCTGTATTCAAATTTTTTGCCTACATTTCACTCCATGACATATGCTATCACGTGCAAGAGTATGTTCATTACAGACACAGTTGAGTTTACATGATCATTGATGTTATGGAAAACAAGACTGAATTTGTAAGGCTTTCTCAGAGGTATACATATACATATATTATGTTATATTACAGTGGAAAATCTCATGCTCATGTTTTTTAACAACTTATGCACTCAAATCTAAATACTAGTATATTACAAACATGCTCGGCATTATCATTACTATGTTGCTTTTCGCTAATAAGCTTTATTTTTTTAGATTGCATTCATGCATGCCAATTGTCAGCGCATTCAATTGAATGGAAAATGCATGCCGACAAAGGTACAAGAGGCATCATAATGCAACCTCACAATCATGATGTACACAATCATAATGTAGACGATATTTTCACCAGGTGGCAGCACCACCTAGGTCAGGTGAATTGTATCACAATTTGAAGAACATTATGATCATAGATGAATTCACAATATCGTCAGGGTACCTAATCATCGACCCTGTCCCTCATCATCGACCCCTGCAAACACTGCCAAACAGCTGTGCAAAACAGATATCTGACAAAAACAACATTGAAAGTACTTCTAATACACATTTCAGCACATTTCACATTTTAGTTTATTCAAGTTTTGCCCAGCCGTTTGCAGGGGTTGACGATTAGGGAAGAGGGTCGATGATTAGGTACTCTGACGCTAGGCACCATGTAAACAAGGAAAATGATGCTGGATATATCATGAAATATGTTCATGATATTGGTGCCTTATATTCTACAAAACATTGCCGATTTCAAAAAATTTTCTTCCACAAAGAAAAAAAAAAATTAAAAAATGTTACAAGCTTCATAAATTTTCAAAATGCAGCGTAATCCAGCACAACTATAATTATTATAGGATACTAGAGTAACCTTTGCTTCTGTTGTCTTATTTCCAATTCGAAATTGGGTTTCATTAACTTCTATATTTGATTTTCACCTAACCATTCTGAGGTTTAATCAATTATTTAAAAAAAATCTAAATCAAGTTTGAAATTATAATCTACTGGAATAAACACTTATCGATTTCGTTGAATGTTCATACTCTCAAACTCAGATGCATGTTAAACAAGACAGTCAGTCCATACAGTCATTACAAATGTTCATCCCACAACTGAAGAAAAAGTTCATTAATTAATACCTACCACTAGGCCCCCCCCCCCCCTCCCCCCACCACAAAAATAAAATAAAATAAACACTCACGATTCCCCCTCGGCCCCACCGCCTCCTCGCTCCCTGAGCTCATTCAGTTCTCGCTCCCACTGGGCGCGGTGGTCCGTCCGGGACGCCCGCGGGAGTCTCTCCTTGAGTTCGTCCATGACGGCGGGGTCCCCGTACATGTCCACCAGCTGTTCCAGGCGGGTCTCCGCGGCCTTGCGCAGAGCGGCTTCCCGTGTTGCGTCTCGCTCCCTGTAAGTATGATAAAGATATACTTAAATATATGTACAGTTGGGACAATTGTGAAATTATATAATTTGGCTCTATAACACATATACTATAATTATATATCAATTTAATCATAAATATAATAATTGATTATTCGTGATTTTCGCGTTATTCCTTGAAATGCAAAATGTCTGGATGCGAATCTTTTCTCATGTAAAATCTTTTCTCATGCGAAAATAAACGGTGGCTAATATGTCCATATCCAGAATCAACTGAAACTGATGAACACCCTAAAAAAAATAATATAATTATATGTATACACGGTATAATTATTTCATCAATTCAAGAAATAAAGAGATGCTTACATATGCAATATTATGGTTTCTTAGAAGTAATGGGGTACCAGCTGATGCCATGAGCGTTTGGGGCTCTGAAACAGTCTATTATGCCCAGAAAGTACAAAAAACGTCATGTCCATTGTCTGCATTATGCAAAAACAAACATGACAAGATTTTAGTGCAATATTATGACGTTTTTGTATGTATTTGGCACAGTAGACTGTTTCTATGGTTTATCTATACCCGAATTACCCGAAGGTGGCGATCCTGGTGGCAGACAGAAACCTCATTGAGTTTAATACAAGATTTACATGAACACCATACCATTTTGACACATACGCTACATAAACATGGGTACGGAAACCACTATGCTCAGTCATTATGATTCTTGTTTACATCTGTGACCTGAAATGTTATGTGGTTATTTTGTGTACACCTGACATATGCAAGAGATATAGATGAGGATATAGTTAACACTTAATTAAAACAGAACAATCATATTGTCTGGTTATGTCAATCAAACTGAATAATACCATCCGAACAATAATGATTATCGGTGAATCAATCAATTACATAATTTACATATTAGACAAAAGTCACACAAAATTATCGAGCGTTTAGTAATCGATTCACCGTTCGACCACCATTGTTTTGATACAAACCAAACAAAACGCAGTGTTTTTAGACATACATGATGAATCAGAACTCCACACCAAAATCAATATTTAACCTCGTGTGTCGCACGAATATGCATGAGTAATACTAGCAGCGGCATGCCTGGTCCTGTGGCAGTAACGTTGAGGCATGCAGTAACAGATGGTAGGCAGGCCATATGGTAATACAATACCTGGCCAACTGACGACCAATCAATAAACATTGGGAATGTCACGCATTGAACTGTTCCATCAATTTGATAATACATGTAGAGTAAATATATTAAATTTCATATTATCTGGGAGATTTCCATGTGTAATGCTGTATGTGGTTTTATCTGTATGTTGGAAACAGGGTCACGTAAAATCCAGTATCTTATATCCATTTAGATCAAGTGTGCAAATAACATATGGTAATAGGAGCATGCATACTAGTATATATATTTGATACCTCAGAAGATCCTTTAGTGTGCCAGAGCATTTTCAGCTTTAGTGTGCCAGAGCATTTTCAGCTTCATATTATATTGTGTGACAATGTGTGCATATATATACATTATATATACATATATTCATCTTCATTTAGAGGGGATCTACACAAATACATGAACATTTTGTGCATAGAAAATCCATGAATTTTCAAGTTTATAGCCTACAGATATATATTTCTCTCATTATTTTGCACTCTGTTGAAATCACATATATACACCCCTAGCCATAGCTGTCAGCATGTTTAAATTCAGAACCAACAACATTGACAATATAGGCTTACGCTGTCAGCGCAATACACAACCTCAATCAACTAAACAAAACTGCAAACAGCCTACATGTTACATAAAAAAAGTATTTTTTATCGTTATCGCTGTATTCATCAACACGTAAACCTAGACTAAACCGCTGCCATCGTCATCGAAAGAGCAAGCGAGCACCTTGCCCGACTCAGCAGGTGCCCCTGTCAGGTGCGCGCGGCATTGGCGGGATCCACAAGTCAGCTGAGCTACTGACAACACCGCGAGAGAGACGCGCGCGTGCGACAAACCGCCAAAAATACCCACCGATCTTCGGCCTCGTCCCTAAGTTGTGTGAACTTTTCCCGGGCCCCTAGCATGGCTGAACGTAGTTGGCAGACGAGTGCTTTATCCGGCGGTGGTAGTTGAGTAAATCCCGGCTTTTCCGGCGAGCGATCCAGTGGTCTTTCGTACGGGACCTCCGTTTCGCCATCGGCGTCCGCCATTTTGACACGACGTAAACAAATGCCAAGCGCTGGGGAAACTCGTCACGTGACTTCATGACGCAGTGAATGGGGCATCCCCATGCCCGAGGAAACCCTTCGGGGAGACCCCTCTACAATCAGCTGATTTTGACAGCTCGCATGAAAACGATGCTAGATCTCACACATGCTGAAGACATCGAATGACACGAGCCGTGAACATTTTCTAGATATATTGTCATGTTTTTCTGGTTGCTGGAAGCATTGTTTTGGACTGGTACCTTGTGTATTGTAATGTTATGTTTGGTTTTGTTGATTGCAAATATTTATTTGTTTGGAATACATTGGAAATATTCACATATCCCTGGACCCAAACTGGATAGGTTTGTAAAATAAAATGAAAACCCAACAATATCAGTATTTAATTTTTGAACCTTAATAATTAAACATTACAATGAAAAACCCATACCACAATTTATTAGCATTTTTTAAACGTACGTAAATGTTTGTTGGTCGTTTTCATTTGTCATTTGAACTTTAATATAGCATAAATATAACAGCATATATGTACAATTCAATTTCAGTTCTGATATGAATTGTAAAAGTTACATGTAAGGTAAATAATGTACACGAGATGTACTTGAGGGTACATGTAGATCCAATCAACCGGTATTGCTGTTGGAAAGGGCAAAACCATTCTGTTTAAAAATTTAGCTAACCAGATAATCTGAGGATAAAAAGATCTCCATTGCTTACAATGGTTTGATAAACCAAAAACAGAATATAACAAATTATACTATAAATTTTTATAGATGACTTTATAACTTCTGGTAGCACTAGCTCATATGTATTTTATTTTCTCCATTTTATTGCAGCTTTTTCCTGGGAAATATCAAGAAAATTCGAGACTGCCACAAAAGGGGGGAATATACTCATATTCTGTTTCTACAATGGTAAGTATTGGAATCTGAATGAAAATAAGTTCACAATTTTTAAATGTCGTATGCTCTGGTTCAAGGGCAGTTTAAGGATTGATTGCATGTGATGGTTATGAACCTGGCATTGACCAGCTGTCCATTCACTTATAATGTAAATATAAAGGTAACAAATTCATGAATTTACACATTTCCAATCAACGTGAAACTTTGCCTTTCTGATTGTTAGCCATCAAGGATTACTAACCGAGACTCTGTTTCTTACTAAGCAATGTTAAATTTGTTAAATTCATCGTTTTCATATGTCATTTTCCGACCTATTTCTCAGTCTACAAAATACACTCACAACAGGGCGAGCGAAAGGATTATGCTGTGCAGCAAATAACTAGTGAGGCCAGTAAAACTCACAGGTGATATGCACTCGGGTGCACCGAGGTGTTTGGGATTATGAATGTTCAGCTCATTGTATTCATCTCACAGAAAGTATAGCCCTAGATATTCTCATTATTGTGACGACAACAAGGAATAAATATATGCAACAGCCAGTGCTTGTCAAGCAGAACACTCGAATGTTTGTTTTGGTGAAACGTATAAAATGATTTATCTAATCATCAAATAGCAGAGCTTTCGTGATATCATTTATGAAACCATGTCTCGGTTCATCATCCATGAGTATATGTGTGTGTGCTAGCCAAATTTTAGGCCAGGGGATCGTATTGTTTTGGTGATTTTGTTACCTTTACTTTCACATTATTAGTCAATGGAAAAGTGCCTCAGTGCAGTCACCGGTAAGCAGGAAAAGTAATCGCACCTTAAGGATTGATTGCATGTGATGGTCATGAACCTGACATTGACCAGCTGTCCATTCACTTATAATGTAAATATAAAGGTAACAAATTCATGAATTTACACACTTCCAATCAACGTAAAACTTTGCCTTTATGATTGTTAGCCATCAAGGATTACTAACCGAGACTCTGTTTCTTACTAAGCAATGTTAAATTTGTTAAATTCATCGTTTTCATATGTCATTTTCCAACTTATTTCTCAGTCTACAAAATACACTCACAACAGGGCGAGCGAAAGGATTATGCTGTGCAGCAAATAGCTAGTGAGGCCAGTAAAACTCACAGGTGATATGCACTCGGGTGCACCGAGGTGTTTGGTATTATGAATGTTCAGCTCATTGCATTCACCTCACAGAAAGTATAGCCCTAGATATTCTCATTATTTCGACGACAACAAGGAATAAATATATGCAACAGCCAGTGCTTGTCAAGCAGAACACTCGAATCTTCGTTTTGGTGAAACGTATAAAATGATTTATCTAATCATCAAATTGCACAGCTTTCGTGATATCATTTATGAAACCTTGTCTCGGTTCATCATCCATGAGTATGTGTGTGTGTGTTAGCCAAGTTTTAGGTCAGGGGATTGTATTGTTTTGGTGATTTTGTTACCTTTACTTTCACATTATAAGTCAATGGAAAAGTGCCTCAGTGCAGCCACCGGTAAGTTACGTGCAATCACACCTTAAGCAGGAAAAGTTCAACCAATCTGACAATTGTTTATCAGGGATAAATTGATGAAGAAGGCTTGATTATAATAGAGTACATACATGTATTATGTGATAAAGCACAAGTACATTTTGTGATAAAAAGTCACAGCAGATGTAACACATCCAGTGCACAAAGGGGACCAACTAGATTATACTTTATTTTTCCTCACCAGGCCTGGCGTTAAGGACTGTTATCAGTCTAGCCAGGCTGTCCGCAGCTTTCTTTTTCATTACACGTACTTGTAGCTGAGGCTAGTATATATAGCAGCATTAACTTGGTGCACTGAGGCTGACTTTATCTCGTATGAGTCATGTACATTGTACGTACATATATACAGTGAAATCTGTGCAAACCGGTGATTGTATAATCCAGAATCCTGTCAATATATGGAGAGTCCCAATTTTTCTCCAGTTCTTTATACAGTACTGGATAAGCAATTTTTTATGCACTGGATATTGTCCACTCGTGTGTCCAAACCACATATTTCCCTAATTCTGTGTCTAAGCCAGTGTTATTCCTCACTACATGCATATCAAAACTGTGGTATATACACTGTATATATTGCGATCAACTTCAAATCATAGGATCTAGATCAATGTCAGAAAACATACATTTACATAACTACATGTATAATCATGATCGCAGTGACTTCGGGATTGTAGACATGCTAGAAACTATCGTAGTTAATTGCTCCCTTGCAGATCTGGTTTATACAGATTCCACTGTATATGCACTCTCTATAACCGGTAAAATCTTTTTGACGGGCCTGAGGTGCACCCTTCATGATATAATCATACTTATGTAAGTCAGTGTACTGATATCCAGTTTGCTTGTCCTTATGTCCTAGTAATGATGAGCCAATGAGCTGAAGATGACAAAGCAGTATTTTGTTTGTAGTTTTGTGTACATGTATTGTCATCTGAATATCACAGTTCAAAATTAATACTATTCTTGATATATTGATTCTAAAAAAATGTATGCATAGTGTGTGCACATTAAATTTAATTTTATGAACTTCATAAACTTGTGTTTCACAGGTGCATTTTCATGTACTCCAAAGTCATGTATTTCGTGCTTGTCATATTTTATCATATCACATTAACAGGGCACAGGAGTTTGGACCAGTGTTCAAGGTGTTCTTCTTGCACAAATGTATGGTCTTTTTATCAGGACAGAACGTCATCAAGGTAATGATAAAGTGTTTTGTTTTTTCAACAAAATAACCTTCTCCAAAACATTTTAAAAATATGTGTCTTCCATAGAATTTTCTATTTTACTGAAGATTTTGAATTTAATTAAAAAGGGCTATTTAGAATTTCATAATTACGTTTATCATAAATCTGAGAACATTTCCCATTCAGGAAGTCCTGACAAATAGCCGTTACCCTAAGGCTCGGATACCCTACGACCGACTGTTTGCGGTATGTGGGGAGCGTTTCCTAGGTAACGGTCTGGTGACCGCTAGGGACCATGTGAAATGGAAGCGACGCCGGGACATCATCAGCCCAGCATTCCATAAAAGGTTCAACTAAATTGGGAAATTACAAACTTTCTTATAAATTTGCATGTGATTTAATTAATCTTATCCATCCTTTGTAGTTTCTCTTGAATGATGTAGGTAATGTGTATACCCTAGAAATCTTTTGCAATTCCTGTGAAAATATATTTGTTGAAAATTAAATGTTTCATATTTACTGTACTGCGCTTTTATCAATGTGTAGAATAAGCATGTAGCTTGACGATCAACGTCTGGCAGATGCTTTTATTGTTGTAAATTATGATTACAACAAACATGTATAGTTGTTTGGTTATGAAAAAAATACATGTATCTGGCTTTTTTTTGAGAAACCCTCAAGCTTGATCGAGCTTGATTGAATTAATACATTCCATGAGAAATGTTGTGAAAATTGAGTGGAACTCACCTCGACAACAAATGATGGATACTGCAAAGTACTTCTCTTGTCAGGTCGATGGATCCCGATGAGTTTTGATCATTAGCTTCTCGAGACATTCTGACAAAGTAACTCCTACCATCCCAGTATTATTAACGAGGATTTGCTCAACAGGTGCAAATAATTCCCGTAAATATATGATATCAAGTGGCTGGATGGTATATTAATCTAGAACTAATGTCCTTTTATTTTACACAACATGTTTTTTAAATCTGCATGATGTGTGGTTGTGAGAAAAAAATTAGGTATCAACTGTAAGACCATCAAATTATACAGCATCATGTTTTCAAAAAACATTATTTGAACATTGTTGAATTTTAATACATTTGAAACACCATGCACTTTATATACCGGTACCTGAAATACGCAGGGCGAAATAAATATGTCAATATTCATATCTCTATTGATGTTTTTCTCCCCATAGCAATTAAATTTAATATTATCGGATGGGGACTTTTTTTTCTTCACACATGTGAAAAATTTTTTGCTTACAGCTAGCGCATAGCGATGTGGCTCTCAAATCCTCCTGTTTAATACTTCGATAAAATCAATGTCTGTGGCTGGTGATTATAGATATAAATTTCAGGTGACCCTACATGTACATGTACGCGGTTCTCCTACATAGTGGCCGAGTGCATGTATTTTATATAGGCCACATCAGGGGTGGGATCAATACAACTACAGGGACAAGAGTTCTGGTGTTAGACTGAACTCTTGATTTGGCATGTGCAATTTTGTGTATATAACATTGTTTTAATGCAGTCAGTGTTTCAAAGGAAATGATCATGAATTTGACATTTGTTTTGAACTTAATTATCCATGTTTATCATGATTTATGGACATGTTATATAAAATTTTGCATTACCTATTTTTTCCAGTCTCCGGGCAGTAAAATTTCAGTTATACATGTACATAATATAGTTGCAAATTTTACATCTATGAAATTTCATTTGCTCTAGACAATGGGCAGAACCCTTGCTGAATATATTTTTCCATACAATACATGTATTGATCGATTGCCAGGGCGTTGAGGGGCTTGATGAACCAGTTCAACGACACAGCTGACCACTGGGTAAAGTCCTTGGAACATGTGGCCGACGGAAGGACAGAGTTCGACATTCTCGATGATCTAAGCAAAGTCACGCTTGACATCATTGGTCAGGTACATATAGATTGTACTCTGTTTTTTTCAAATGATGAAAAAATTACATGTAGGAGTATTTTGTGCATATGAGAATGTATTTTTACAAATGGGAAAGCAGATTGCTAAGTGCATGATAATCAAATAAACATGATTTAATTTAGTGCTTTTATTTTCAGTAAGTTTACGTACACCATGTCATACTGAGTTAAATTTACAATTCATAACGATATATATCTCACAAAGAGTTAATTTAACTCACCTTCCATCGCTTGTGAATGAATATGTCTAACCAAATTTAGATGAATTCAAATTGTTCATCCCAATTGGTCGTATTCCTGCGAGGTTATATCCAGCCATCAATGTCTATGTTTAAAATTTCTGATTCCAACTTTTAACCACAGAAATTTCCCTTTTGAGTGGATTCATATTTCTAACACATGACACAAACCACACAGAAGCAATCAAGTTACAATCACATTCAAGTAGTGAAATTTCTTTGCTACAAACATCCACGAGTGTCGTTGAGCTTTCTCAAGCCTGTTTATGTTTCTTAGCGAAGCAAGTCATGCTTGAAGATTGAATAGGTTCTTTTTACTCTCACTAAAATAACATAAAAATTTATGAAACATGTACATTTGTCACGCTGAAATGAGAACGGAGATGTGGTGATCTTGAAAGCATTTTTTTTTTGCTTCAAAATATGTGATCAAATTGCTGCATGTACATGTACATCTATTTGAGTACGGGAAATCCAAAGAATGTTCTTTGCCTAGAAAAAAAATTTCAATAGAAATTTAGAATTATGTTGCTGACTTATCTGTCACTTAGAAATAAATACTAATAGATTCATCCTGGTCCATCTCTGGAATTATATGTCATGATAATTACCAGCCATTCAAATCGATCCCTATACATGTACATCCATGACTCCATTATGATTTCATCATAATGGAAATAATTTTCGCACAAAACATTTCCAAGTTTATTTTGAGGATACCTTATGACTAGATCATAATGTTAAAAACGGAATGCAATTGTCATACATGTATATTAATGAATAATAATGAATCAGTTCTTTGACATAACAGTTACTGTATTTTTGATATTCATATAAGCACCATAAAATTATAATTTTGAAGAAAAAATACTCAATTCAACAGCATTTTTATTCCCAGGTTGGACTGGGGACGGATTTTGGAGCCACAGATGATGAGAGCAGTCCCTTTACAAGAGCTCTGTGGAAGATCTTGGAGGGTCTCTCTGCTGAGACCAGAGATCCATTGCTCAAAGTAAATTACTTTTCAAATTGTCTTGCATTTTTGGAACAGTTCATCAAAATGATTATGTCATACTCTCAATTAAGTGACTTTCGACGGAAATTTACAATATAATTTCCAAGATATATGGTTACATTATCATGGTTTTATTTCTTTTTGACAGCTGTGGCCTAGCAAGAAAGGATTTGTTGAGGATGTTAAAAATTCTGTAAAGATTTTACGTTCGCGTGGTCGATCAATATTAGAACAGAGACTAAAGGACATGAAAATGGGGAGGACTGTGCCAGATGATATTCTTACTTTCATACTGAAATTGGCAGGTTTGGATACAATATTACACCCTGAAACAAACTCATGACAAATAATTTCCTATTTTTACCGCAAATTGATTCATAGTATTGTAGTTTATTGACATGCATGTGAATCCCTAGTTTCCGAATTTCACTTCTAGATCACAAGAAACACTGGCCCATATTTTGACTAGGTAGAACTGAGAATCAATTGAAATGACCCTTTATCCTTGCAAAGTTTAGGGAATTTAGTCCTGATCAGAATATTCCCAATTCAACATGTGACTTTGCTGTTGTCAGAATCAGAACCGGATCTCACGACGGAAAGTTTGGTCGATGAGTTCTGCACCCTCCTGATCGCCGGACAGGAGACGACAGCGAACATGATGGCATTCCTCCTTAAGGAAGTCGGCAGCCATCCACATGTCAAACAACGGTAACATCTTGAAGGAATTCTTCACCATTTGATTCTATCAACTTGATATACATGTACATAAGTTTTTCACCTTCAGTTTTCATTCGTTCGAATGTATTGTAGTGATTTTTAATGCAGTGTAAATACCTTCCCCGATAGTTCAAGTTTTCATCCAGAAACAAAAAATAATTCGTTCATCTCTCCATAGACTTTTAAAGGAAATAGACTCGGTGCTCGGGGACCACTCGACCTTGACCTTTGAAGAAGTGGGTCGCCTGGAGTACATGGGACAAGTTATCAAAGAAACTCTACGCCTGTACCCGCCAGCCATGGGGACCGTACGCGAGAGTACAGATAACACTGTACTCAATGGGGTCAGAGTACCAACTGGTACTCCCCTGATTGTGAGTACAGTACTTGTGCATACTCTGAATAGTCTGAGTCTTGAACTGTGTTTGTGAACATTCGAAGCGAATTTTCACAGTGAACTTTCAGTTGTGTTAACAACCAAAATTCTATGGTGTGGTTTGAAAATCTGTGTTCTTTCTGATGTTATGGTGATTTCGATGTATTCTAGGTGTCTTTCTATGTAACACACCACATACCGGAGTATTTCCCAAATCCAGATGAGTTTAGGCCAGAAAGATTTGAGTCTGATGCCTCCAGGTTTGTCAGCAGTATGCCTAATTAACAACACATATTGTGCTAGAAGCTCGTTCCAGAAAATTATGGAAAATATTTGAATTTTTTCATACATGTATTTTACAGGAAGCTATACACGTACATGCCTTTCTCTCTGGGTCAAAGATCTTGTGCTGGTCAACACTTTGCATTGGTTTGTATTTGATCAGGTTTAAGAATGAAGCTCTCTTATGATGCCTAATTCTTTGCAATGTCATCCACTAACTTGTCATGTATACTGGGAAATGAGTCCAATGTTCTATTGAATATTATAAGGAAAACAATAGTGATGAGATAAAATAAAATATATAACAATCATTTATTGTTTCTTTTTTTGCAGATCGAATGCAAAGTGTTGCTTTGCAAGTTCTTCCGAAAGTTTGACTTTAAACTCAAGGAAAATCAGTCGAGAGAGATACAAGAAACCATGACCCTTCGTCCCAAGGACGGCACAGTCATCCGCCTATATCAGAGGTCACACTGACAGAATGCTTCAGGGAATATTCCAAAATTAATCCATCTTTTTGCATGGTCACAAATATACGCAATATGCAGGGTCTTAAAACTATAGACACTGGATAGTTTGAGTTTTAGTGTTAACGAACATTAAGAATTGACTGCGGGTAACAGACCAAACACTGTGGTGAGCCGCTCTCCCATTCATTTGTAATGTAAACATAAAGGTAACAAAATCAGCAAGACTACCCAACCCTTCTTCTTGAAACTTCATTAACAGAGATATGTATAGCCATGGATGATGAACCGAGACATGGTTATATAAAAAGTATCACAGCGATTGTACAAATTGATGATTATAGATATCACTTTTACACGCGCTAGCAAACAACGCGTAGTATCTTCAGCGTTACAAACAAGCTGTTGTTGGTATGTACGCTTTATTGTGTGACCATCTAATAATAGATGCATAAACGACTTGAATTTCTGCGAGAGGAATACATGTACAATAGGCGGATTTGGTGCACCCGAGCGCAACTCACCAGTGAGCTTTACTAGCATTATTAGTTGTCCGCATTAAAAAATAATCCTGCCGTTGGGCATGTTTTGAGTGTACCTTGTCGTTTGAGAAATAAGTCACAAAATGACATTTGAAAATGACAATTATCAGACAATTAATCATACTCAGTCAAGAACCAAGTCTCGGTTGGTGATCCTTGATGGCTATAGATCGCCACAGTAAATTCTGGTGTCAAATGGATGTTTGGAAGTTCATGATTTTGTTACCTTTATATTGACATTATAAGTGAATGGAGAACTGGCGCGTTCCAGATTCGGGATTTTACGTGCAATTCGTCCTTAAGAATTTGGAAAATTGAGCACAATCTCTAAAATGTATAGGCTATATTTTGTTATATACTACAGGAACATGCATTCTGTGTACAAGTATGTAATGGACTATGAGTTATTCTTTAGTGCCATAGCTTTTATACTGACTGTTTGCTGTGCAATATGACTGGTATATTTGTATAATATAGTAACTCTTTGTGCCATATTACAGGTGATCGCTATTACACCCCAACTTCTGTTTTGATATTTGTGATGATTTTAGCCTGATTTAGACCTTATTTTTTTTCAGTTTATTCTCTCGAGGTGCTTATCCTTCAGGTGTATAAATCAAGCTTACAGCACACCACATTCCTAACGTGTTTGTTCCGATGTTTTGTACTCACATATTCCAGGAACTATCTGTTAATTGGGGCTACATTTTCAATCCCTTCATGTCAAAATATGACCCACTGTGCATGTTCATCATCGTTGTCAAAGCTGCCAATAAAATATATCACAATACACATGGAAATTGTACCAATCTTTTTTGTATGTGAAAATTTGGCTCAAACATCAGTTGTGAAATGCATGTAGATCCACTGAGTGAGTTCTGGGCTTTAGCAAAGTATGCAATGAATTTTCCAACTGTGACCCCCGTTCTGTGCTACTGGCATCATCTGTTAGGGCCCATGAGAGACCTCGAGTTTATACCCATCAAATGATCTTTGTGGAATATTTTGTAATATCACAGTAATCGACTGACTTCATTGACAAGTTTATTTCATAGCATGCAAAAATGGCATACAGGATTTGTAAATTCATTTTCAACAAAATCTGGAACAGAGACTTTTTTTGCAGAAAACTAACAAATTCTCATTGTCAAGTCACATTGTAACCCTGTACATAATAATTTATGCACTTTCATAATATTATCCAAAGCACATTTTCATGGTCAACTTATTTCAAGATACTGAAACATCTTTCTGAGAGTAGTTGAGCTCATAAATCGTAGCAGATAAATTCTTTGAGTACTCAAATACATACAACTGATATCAAAGAAATTTTACTCCTTAACTATATAATACACTCATGCAACATCCATAATTCGTTAACAATATTCTGTAACAAACAAGTGAATAGCAAACAATTTGGGAAGTACATTTTTCTGTATGGCTAGATTCCAAAATTCCTCAGAGCAACTGAGTATATTTCAACAAATATAGCATTTCACCCAAGTAACTTTCAACCCAGGCACTAAATTTAGTAACTATTGAGTAGCAAGCAAATACATGGGGGTTAGCACCTGTTGAACGATCTATTTCTGCGTGGCTAGTACTCGCTGTATGGTCCTGTAGTGTTGTAGTTCGGCTTCAGACACTGACGGTACAAGGTTATCCAGAGCCTCGAGAAAGTCGGCCTCTGATACTTCAACCCTGTCCTCATCGACTGCGTCTCCTGTCAAACGATCGGGCCGAATATTTTATTGGTTGGAAATAAATATTCAAGCTTTATCGGTAGAATTTTCAGCTTTTGTGAATTATAGCCGATTCATGCCAGGCGAGAAAGATTAAAACAATCTGTTACCGGCATTGTTCCTATATTTCTGTGATATTTTTTAAAGTTTCCACTGAAAATGTATGCCAAATTTCCATCGAACACACTCAGTGACACTAACCTTTGTTAAGCAGATCAATTTTTCGCTTGAGAGCGTTCAACATGGCATCAGATCCCAGTGCGTAGAAGTCCGCACCAGTCATATTGAACGGACACTTCTCAACCACACGATCCAGTTGGCAATTTGACTCGAGGGTGAACCTGCCAATGTAACATTGCTCTTTGAACTTGAATTTACAAACTCCAGTTACCGTAGATACAGTTCTGGATGTATGGTGATTTTTAGGTGAATATTATTAGTAAACTCCGATCATTTTATACAAATGGGTTCATTTACAAATACATTTGTTTGCTGAATATCTTGAATTGATACATACTTCCTTGTCAGGGCTTTTAGGATTTTCAGCTGTGATTCCCGATCCTCACTCACACCGAGGTAGAGCAGCTTGTCAAACCTGAATTGACGGGAAATCCAAATACAGTACATTATTTTGAGAGTTCAGTGGCAAGAGCTATGTAACTCAGTATTGTGCAAGACGAGTTTGCGAAAATATATCGTTCAGTCGCAAATTCATCAAATGGTTTATTATCAATATACATTTATCAATACATGTGTGCGCATATACCAATTTTCTGTTTGCTGAAACGAGTGTTATACGTGAGCGCATTATGACAAATGCATTATGACAAATGCAAGATTCCAGCATGATTGATGAAGACTGAACACATTATGACTATATCCACAACACAAGCATACATTATGATTGATGATGGGTACATTATGACTCATGCAGCTATACACGAGGACGTTATGACTAACCTGCCCGGTCTCAGGAGCGCTGGATCCAGCAGATCAGGGCGGTTTGTGGCGCCGATCACAAACACGTCGCATGCCTTGTGCATCCCATCAAGCTCCGCCAATAGTTGCGAAACCACTCTGCAATGTTTGAACATCGTATCTGACAGTTAATTGCTTCTTTCTTCAGATCGAAGCATGGATGTCCCAAATCTTGATCCTTATTCCTTATTGATTATCATATGTTTATTATGTAGGAATCTTGTATAACCATTAAGTCCAGTATTTATTGTGATTTTTAGCATTTATTCACTCCCATATGATATGGACATACCATACATACCTGGTACTATTATAAGCATATTAACACTTTAGGCTAGCATTTACTAAGAGATTGTTTAATATACACGTATAGTTAAAAATAGAGGTAAATAAAGTCAAAACCAATCTTTCACCAAGACCCTCATACCTCTGACCAAAATTCCCCCCCCCCCCCCCCATCCCCCAGCTGTCACTCACCGATCCATGACCCCGCCGGAGTCTCCACTACGCCCTCTGTTGGGAGCCAGGGAGTCCAGCTCGTCAAAGAATATTACACACGGCGTAGCACTCCTTGCTCGGTTGAACACTGCATACGAATTTCAATGCTATCAAATTTTATTTGTGATTTCTTTGTGGGGCTTCATTTTATCCAGTTGCATATTGTGCAAATATTCTTTTTCTTGAGGGACATACCTTCTCGGACATTTTCTTCGCTCTGGCCGACGTACATGTTGATAAGTTCTGGACCCTTGACACTTAAAGGTTTGATATCAAGCACATAATAATCAAACCCTAGGCAAAACGTCACAACGACCCAACTCGTTGAAATTGTGTGAAAAATTAGCCCAAAGGCTAAGATAGGTTACCGGACAATTTTGGTTTGGCCATGGCAGCATTGGCAGGTAACAGACCTTGAGATTTACCAATCAAGGTTCGCAGTGTAAACATATGACCTTGGGATTTACCAATCAAGGTCATCCGTATGAACTTCGATGTAACCATTACATGTATGTGTGCGGCATTTGATATTCTATATGTTGGGTGGAATCGTTTAGGCCGCTCAGGTCAATTTACACATTCCAAGTCAGACATTTGGCACTCAAGGTCATCTGACGTCAAGTTCAAGGTCATCATTAGTTGTGCCATATATGTCTTCCTATATGTTCATAATGCAAACAGGAGCTCTATCTGCAAGCATTTCATCTACAAAGGCAAATCTGGGCATTTTTTGACCCCAAAATGGCTGTTTTGACCTTTCAATGTCATCCAAGGTCAAATTCAAGGTCACCACACAAGTCGCCATATATGACTTCCGATTTGAAAGTGCCAATTTCTAAGCTCTATCTTCAAGCGTTCTATGAGTACAGTCCTGACAGCTCCCATTATGAAGGAAAAAAGTGCCGAAAATTTTCCAAGTCCAAAATTTTTTTCAAAGGGTGATAAATTTTTTTTGCCTAGAAATGGCCCAAAATGGATAGTAATGTTATTTGGGGCGAAAAATTTTTTTTTCGCCGACTCGTCAAAAATTCAAAATGGCCGCCACACTGAGATCGGCGATTCAAGGGCAACAAAACTTATACACGTCGCAGAGGTATATAAGAGGAATCTTTTTAAGCAAAAATCTCAAAACTGATCAGAGAGTTTTTGAGAAAATACAGACCAGGTGCAAATTTGAGCGTTTTTCGACCCAAAAATGGCTGTTTTGACCTTTCAAGGTCATCCAAGGTCAAATTCAAGGTCACCACACAAGTCGCCATATAAGACTTCCCATTAAAAAGTGCCAATTTCTAAGCTCTATCTTCAAGCGTTCTATGAGTACAGTCCGGACAGCTCCCATTATGAAGGGAAAAAGTGCCGAAAATTTTCTAAGTCCAAAATTTTTTTCAAAGGGTGAAAATTTTTTTTTGCTCTAGAAATGGCCCAAAATGGATAGTAATGCGATCTGGGGCGAAAAAAATTTTTTTCGCCGACCCGCCAAAAATTCAAAATGGCCGCCACACGAAAACCGGCAGATTTAGGGCAACCAAACTTATACATATCACAGAGGTATATGAGGGGAATCTTTTGAAACCAAAAACTCAAAACTGATCAGACAGTTTTTGAGAAAATGGCCGTCAAAGTCCAAAATTCAGCGTTTTTTGACAAAAACGGCCGCCATTTTGAAAAAAATGCGAAAATCAAAAAACAAAAAAATACCTCCTTCTCAAAATATTTTTAGGCATTTTTGTGCAAAATTTCAGAAAGATTCGATCGTTAACTTTAAAGATAAAAATGTTAACGCCGGACGGACGGACGGACGGACGGACGGACGGACGGACGGACGGACGGACGGACGGACGGACGGACGGACGGACGACGGACGCAACGCCATGCCAATAGGTTATCGGACCAAAGGTCCGGTAACCTAAAATAGAAAATCATGAAAAAATTTACCTGAGAAAGTTGAGAGAACATTCCGTCGCTACAGCTTTAGCAAGCAGTGTTTTACCAGTGCCAGGTGGTCCGTACAACAGTACACCTGGAATATGATGTAATTTCATGACATAGAATTCTGCCATTTACAACTGTTATTACACATATTTGCGACCAAGCAAAGTAAACAATGGGAGTATATTGCAGAACAACATCATAAGTTATGTTGCAAAGTCCACTTTTTCAGTCTTCAAACACACCTGATCGCCTGAGGCCGGCAGCGAACAGTTCTGGATGTTCTAGAGGCAGCTGGATCGTGTCCAGAATGTCAGACTTGACCTTAGCTAGACCTCCGACATCATTCCAAGTCACATTTGGAATCTGAGGAGTAATCGGAAAAATTCCGGCTTTGAACATCAACTAGTAGGGATTTTGTTTACATACCAGGTACATCTAAGAAAATAGATAATATATCAAAGTTTGCCCACCTTTGGAGCTCCGATGGAATCGGAGTGAGCAGACTGGATTTGATCGAGGGCCTTGTCGAAGTCTCCCTGCTGTATCAGTGGCCCACATATACAGATGGACTCTTCCTCCATAGGGGTGGCAGGTTGGTCCCTGGGAAAACTGGATGACCCATTCCATGATTTAGTAGGGGAAGAATATGAAGCCTTGCTGCTTGCAAACATTAGCTGCAAGGATTATGATAAGAGTAATTGGGGACTATATGACTGAGAAATATGGTTATGTTACCAGCTTTCCATGATTCTGTTGTAAGCCGTCTTTTTCACTTGGGATAGCAGCAGTTGAAAGTCTCCCAGAACAAAGCCCTGTTGGAACAGACAAAAACTTTTATGAGAAGGTGACCATTTCAAAGTCTTTTGTATACCTCCTGCATGAATATGCAAAATTCACATGTTTGAATTGCAGAGACTATGCTATACATTATGAACTTATGTTTTATAGCACACACATCTAAAGATGCCATCACACTTGACTCACAGCTGTTCTCTGTGCAACTTTTTTCACCGACAGAGTTCTGCTGCAAGGGACGCCCCTCAACATGGCCGTGAGGATCTCAACTCTCTGTGCTTCCTCTGGCACCTTGAAACAACAATAATGTCATGTGTTTCCTCACTGCTATCTCTGAAAATACCTTAGAATAATTTGAATGATCTCAGTCTAAATTTGTTTCTGAGGATTTTCAAAATTGTGTATATGTATTAACAATTATCATGGGACAAAAGAGTGATTTGCATTTTTAGCACACATTAATAAGGTAGAATTCTATGACACTACACCATGCAAGCTTGAAGAAATATTAGGATCGATATTCATTGGGAATCTATATGCTCAAACCTGGATTTCAAAGGTATACAGGAAGCCAGTATTCATGTCCGATGTGAGATGCTTCACAGACGATGTGGTTGCCATGACAATGACTGGCCAATCAGGACTGTCCTCATGGGGAACATGCTGGATACATTGGTGGAAGAAACCAGATACCCTCGGATCTGCAAATGATAAATTTAAAATTACAAAGTTTATTCAATCCTGGGCTTTTTTCTGTAAACTATAACTGATATATCAGATGTGTTGTTCTGTAGATATACCTTCTGTGTTTCCATCTCGATCTTTGCCAAGGGCCTGGATGTTACGGAGGTGGAGAATGCACGGTGCATAGACACACGCTGTGAAAGAGTTATGATATTACCTCATTTATGTGTTGTTCAAATGTCATTATTTTGAATACTGTTGTCCGATTATATAATAATACCTAAATTGAACAGAAACATGCAAGAAATGCAGTCGAAATCCATTCTAAGATGGACTTTTTCAAGGAAATACTTCCTGACACTACTTGAATTACATGTGTATTCATTTATTGATAAATCAGTTTCATACCATTGTTGACCTACCTCTTTGAACACACTGTTGGATGCGAGCCTCCGTGGCTGAGGATGTTTCTCCACACAACTCGTGACAGTTCACCTAGGAGATATTAGAAAGAACATCTTAATATCTGACAGAGCTGTGTTAATAAACATAAAGTTTATCTTACTTTTAAAGGTCACTGAAGACTATCCAAATTTATTCTTTGGCATATAATGCTGACCTGAAGAAAGCATGACCCAGAGAAAGTATAACCTTAGAAACTTTCCCAGGCAAAAACTTCAGATTGAACTACTATTCACACCGTGTGGACCCTGACCTGAAAGTAATGCATAGAAGACACGGTTGCCACAGATTTGATGACACTAGACTTCCCACATCCATGATTCCCGTGGATCAGGACAGTAGGACTCGACTCAGGGTCACTCTTCCTGTAAATACATCCCATAAAGATTCAAAATTCAAAATACATTTTGAATACATTCTCAGAACAAGCTTTCCCGAATGTTAGGTTTTATCAAATAATCCAGAAACAAAAAATTTTTTCGAGTATTTTACATTCTTATAAATTCCTCACAAGCATCAATCAACATCTCCAAGTTACCATAGTCACCAAATCGCTACCATTTTTTGATGTACGGCTGTAGTAGGTGAGCCAGCTCTTCAGTGTGTCTGCCCAGGCCGGGAGGTATCTCCGCCGGCTGGCTCGATGTCTGTACTCGGTCAGTGAGAGAGGTCGGCACGAAGCTGTGACTGGGGCCATCCTGGCAAATACATGAAGATATGAAATGATGAGGGAATAACATCTACTGTATCTGAAGTATTCAATCTATATGTTAAATTTTTACTATGTTATCAATGGCCGATCTTGACAAAACCAAAACACTGAAACTGAATGAGCATAATACTCAGAAAAAGTGTTTTAATACAGATAGTGTGACAGATAAGGACTACAAATTACATAACGAAGAGTAAGTCTGATTAATACACACAAATTGTTCACATACTGTAAATGAACTATTCCTTTGCATGGGCCTGTTTCTGCCCTTCCAAACTTCAGAACGATTTGTGAAGATTCATTTTGTGGTTCAATGTTCTTACAACATACCATGTACTACATGTACATAGTCTTCAAATCTCCAAGGACAAATTTGTCAGGTTCCAAAATGACCACAGTATCCTGAACGAAAATACTCAAAGAAACTTTCACTGCACACAAACCTTACGATATACTCTCGCTTGTATACTGTAAATCCCTGAATTATTCGCGTCCTTTTATTTCTGCTAATTTTGCTAATTGAACCAAAACGCAAAAAATTGAGGATGCGAATTAAAAAAAAAGTTTTATGCCATCACATCACACCTGTTTTCTAGTAAAAACACAAAATTAAAAGGGCACGAATAAGTCTACTTGAATAAAACGCAAGAATTAAAGGACGCAAAATTATCTGGATTTACAGTATATTATACATGTTACCATTTCCACCACACCTGAAAGAGAGCAGAGTGGTCAGTGTCCACAACGAAGGTCTGGTTCCTGGGCCGCAATCTCGGCAGGATCTTCTTGACCTTGAAGTAAACCAGCGGCTGGGAGGTGCTGTCACCTTCTGGGCTCTCTAGTAAGTCAAAGTCATCTGTGGCAGATTTGAGATATTTTGTTTTTAATTACCAAACAAGGAATAATCAGAGCTCTCATACATAAATACATTTATAATTTCATGAATGGAACATTCATTCTACAAACATATGTTTTGATACCTTATTTATTCAATTAACATTGTGCGACAACCATAAAATCAATGCACTAGGCTACTAGCATACTATATACCTGTTGTGTCCACAGCAAAAACATCTCCAGTTTGCATCAACCTGCAATTGAAATGCATTTACATATAATCATCATATTCAACTAATCCTGCTGCTCACATCTATATAACGATATGTGATTTTCTATTATCACCTGGCTTTGCTGAAGTACAGTTTGAGAGACTGTGTGTACGACGCCCCAGCACTGTAGAGAGGAGAGTACACACAAGAGATGTGGATCTCTCTGGCGTACGGCAGGTGTCCGTGCCACGAGGAACTACAGGATGCTATTACCTCCCTGTCAGGCTGGTGCTTCTGAAAGAGATAATATATAGTTTGATGATTTGCAGTAAATGCTACACTTTAGTTGTATGATGAAGACAAAACAAAATACATATATACCGTACATGTATTTGTAATGTCAAGAAATGATTGATTGAAAATATCTGAATATTGTAACCATGATAACAACAAACTCCCTCCAAAGCTTTATACATAGGATTCTCCCTGACAATTTAAAATGAAGTATGCATGCTCACAACACAAATACTTTCATATGCTCCACGTTTATATACAAGCTCTTACTCTGAATTTCAAATTCCTAGGTGTCGTTGAAGAGTTGTATGACTTGTACAGGTTGTACCACATCAGGGTCGGCAGGAATAGACAGTCAGGTCCCGTTGAGGGTATGTCGTCCAGTATCTCGACTTGAGCTACTCTGTTCGCTTGCTTTTTCTTGGACTCAGTAATAGATTTCTGCTCCACATTGCTGGAACCACAATCAGCGCCAACACATGTTCCATTGCTTTGAACAGTGGTATTTGTTACTTGATTTCCAGCCTTCTTCTCCGGCTCAATCTCAATGATACTCCCATTGAACAAATTATATCTTTTCGCTGTACTTAATGATAGGTAAACTGTGTGGTCCATTTCCCTACTGTGACTTTTACTCGTTCGTTGTGAACTGTCAGAAGCCTGGGATAAGTCTGAACATGGAAGTACACTCCAATCTCTTTGTAACCGGACATGTTGTAAGTTCTTAGTGTTTAAGTTTGGTTTGTTCACGTGACGAGGCAAAAACATTGAGGTTCTAGGAACAGCAAAATCAGATACATAAACTGGGGTGGGTGGCCGATGCTGGGTTGTAACCAAATGGTTTTCATTGGCTGGTCTTTCTACAAAGCTGTCCTCGATAGCACAATTTAGCACAATGAATTCTGACTTGATGGACACAAGTCCTTGCTGGAATGGCTCCGTATCAAGAACAGTCAACTCTGAGAGAATGCCTGGTTCATAATTTGCATACTTCTTGAACAAGATGGAATGCGGTGGGCTGAATGGGTCACTCCTTCGAACGACTACTTTATGCTGATTGCATACTGTTACAAGGAGCCCAGTCGTGAAACACTGCTCTTGTGCCCACTCGAAAGCTCGTTGCGTCTTTGCTTGCAGAGTGATCTTTGTAAGAACTGGTGGATACACACATTGTGTAAATAATACTTGCGCATTGGCTAAACCATGCTGGGACATAAATTTTGCAGAGCAAAACAACTCCACTGGTGCACTGCTATTTGTGTTGACAGTTTCTAACTTGCTGTCATTTAGGCTTGGTACAGTAAATGACACGTGCTCTAAAGCGTCTGGTTCAGGGTCCAAAACAGAGACAGAGACGCAAAGGCAAAGTTCAGGATCTTGCAAAAACTGCTCGTATCGCTTTGCCAACGCCAAGACAACGCATTCCTCCTCCCCAGACGTGAAGATCTGATCTTTGTCTTCCCTTTTGAAGCAGACATGATTGTGATGGAGGTCGTTTTCTGGTGGAAATTTGCACAATTTCACTCTGGTCCATCGCTGGCGTTCGTCCACAGCCGCCATTGCTTGTTATTGTTGTCGGTGCTGCCCCCTATCGTCAGCAGGTGCGCTGACGATCGGTCATTGTAAATACGGAATGAAAGTGCGGGCTCCAAGAAGACATATACAAACTACACCACCGTCACTGCAACCAATGCTAAACCCATGGTTCAATGGCAAGAAATTTTTACCTTAGTTTTTTTAGACAAATCCATAGTCTCAGTTCACTCAACTTCATAGAATGACAGTACAACTGACTGAATCTGAGTATATAATTTTGGCCTACGCTGTACATGTTTATCTAGGTGAAATTCAATTTAAGCAAATGTATATACTGCATATGTAGAGCATTTGTTTTCCATGAAAAAAAGATATTATGTCTATCATATATTATTTCAAAGTCGTCCACATCATAACCATAAGGCCAAACCGAATTGCAAAGTTGTTCTATGGATGTTCCCCAAAAAGCTGAAAACTGAATTTCTGCATTTTTTTCACCGAATAATCAATCTCACCAGAAAAGTTTTTTTGTATATTTTGAAATATATATGTTTGCCACTTTATAGAAATATTAGTGCTCAAGTTTTGCCAATGAATAACTTTCATAACAAAGAGATTACAAGTTGGTGTGGCCTGAAGAAATCAATTGATATTGAAGAATATATAAATTGATCACGAAATGAGTTTTCCTTCTTATATTGCTCATAGCATGAAATGATTAACTTCACACTGAGTGTCAAGCTTCGCAAAGCAATAAGGTAATGTGTTTCTTGTGTGATCTATAATGACAAGTGTTTTTTCGAGAAAAAGAACAACATGCAAGATATCACATGAATTTTTTTTTATTTCCATTGATGCCGAACACCATCCACTATTTACAATATAGGCACAGTACACGGAATATACATGACAACTGTTTGAGTGTTTCACACAATTAAACACATACCAAACAGGTAATTGTTTAGGAATCATGACTCAATATGATGAAGCTGTATTAAAACTCTCCGACTATTCAATTCACTATTTTATAATGATGCTTCCATTGAATGGCAATGCAATGATCAGATGCAAAGCAGTTACAACCGAGAACTCATGCTCAGTTCTATATTGAGAATATAATACGAGAAACGAATGTTCTTCAAACTGTAATTCTAACAAAAATGAACATGAAACTCTTCTTCTTACCGGTGGTCAAGGGTGGTTTTCATAAATACAAAATTTACACATTTTGCACCAGATTTGATATTCTGTATTGGCACACAGACAGTAATTGGAAATAATGTCTTGGAATGAAAAAAAAAATGATTCAACTGTTTTTTCCTTTCTGGACTGCATTACAGCCTGTGTTTGTGGCAACTACACAGAACATGAAACTGACAACTCGTTCAAAAGTCACAATACCAAATGAATATAAAGTGAACGGCACGACTATTTCAAGTTTGTTCCCCCAACAAGATAGAATAAATTTAAAATTGCTGTCAGCACAAATCTCATGTATACTAATACTAGATCTAGTAATTAGCAATAAGTCTACAATGATTGATTTTCAATTTGTTCTATAAGTATTTATATCTGACATGTAATACAAGACAAATTTGTTCTCCATCTTGCTTCAATTTGAACTCACGGTATAATTTACAAAGTTTTATGTATGTACAAATTGAAATTGGGCCAAAGCTCGGATGACCAAGATGTATGTATATCTGCATGAACAGGAGCCATTTCATAAAGTTATAATGCAAAGAATGTTCTTCAGTAACACCTATAGACAAAGTTCAATAAATTATCGAACATTCAATGACGTCCCAGCAAAAAAAGAACAAAACTTGACTGCAAACTGTTTAGCAACAACAGATTTGTAGTTTTAAATATAAACTGTTTCATGATGTAACTGTGAAATTTAGGTTCTAGTTCAGAAACTTTCTCCACATCAATAACCCATCCAAAATACACAACACTGAAGTTTTTGTCCAAAGTAATACTACCCAAAGAATTTCGCAGAAAATTGGCAAATATTCTAGTGACTAACAAAACATAAAAGCTGCAAAATCATTCACATTATAGTTTTGGAATGATGCGCTGAACGATACATAGAAAACACAACAAAATCCTATAGCTTGATACCACGCTTTGATATTCCCCTTCAAACTTTTTGCACATAAATTAGGACATTTAACAGTTGCAGAAAAGTATTCATTAGTGTTCAGTAATATTCTTGCTGCTCACATATACATGAACAAAATCTATACACATGTATATGTATAACCATTTACAAAAGGAAAGAGCACAATCACTTGAACTTATTCACAGTCATACACAGGTTAAAATGAAGTCAATTCAAGATAACATGTCATGAGCGGTGATACTATTAAACAAGTGAATAACACAGTATCATTAAGAAAAAGTAGGGAATAATAGGTACTTTCAGACAAAGCAAATGTTCTGTCCTTGCTTGATCTGAAAATCTTCTCTGAACAATTTTTTTTTTCTAATAGAATGGAAATAGGGATAAGGGGAGACGAGATACACTCCTAAAGAACTGTAAGTTTATCGCTTTGAAAGTTCATTTGAAAGCCAGTCGAGTCCCTCATACAGTCCTGTGCCTTGCGTCGCGCATGTTCCTTGAATGTACCATGTTCGACTCCTCAATTGATTCAGTCCAAGTTTATCGGTTATTTCAGCGGCGGCCATAGCGTTGGGGAGATCTTGCTTGTTTGCGAACACGAGTAGAACAGCGTCTCGCAGATCTTCTTCCTCCAACATTTTGCCGAGCTCATCACGGGCTTCTGCGACTCGTTCCCGGTCATTGCTGTCAACAACGAAGATCAAGCCTTGTGTATTCTGGAAATAGTGCCTCCACAGTGGCCGGATCTTGTCCTGACCGCCAACATCCCAAACTGTGAAGCTGATGTTCTTGTATTCCACGGTCTCTACGTTGAAACCGATCGTGGGGATGGTCGTGACAATTTCGCCCAGCTTCAGTTTGTACAAGATGGTGGTTTTACCAGCGGCGTCCAACCCAACCATCAAAATTCGCATTTGTTTCTTGCCGAAAAGACGGTTAAAAATGTTCGATATCGTGAGGCCCATGGCTTCTGTGTGTTGTGTTTGTCAGTTCGCAAATATCACAATAAAGTGGACAAGTTTATACGTCCGAATTGTACGACTGACAGTTAAAAACTGACATAAATTGGGAATATTTCACGTTTCTCTGCCACGTCAGTTTCGCCAACATCACAGGGAGGCAGCTTTGACGGAATTTGTGAAATGCGAACTGCTATTTCTCTATCATGCCATGACACGCCTACATCTCGCAAGCTAATGTCTTTGAGCGTTACGTGCACTGCCCGTAAGCCTTTCAATCATTAAAATCCCTTTCATGATTGAAATAATCAGCGCGTTTAATAGAACAAACGCATGTTTTTATTGACATTTTAATTTTTGACCATATTTTAATGGTAAACAGTGGGCCTTTTCATCATGCCCGGACGAAGCTCAAATGAAGAAGAATGCGTTCCCGGCTTGATAGATTTTTCACTTAAGAATATTCATTACAGGTGGACCCCCTAGTGGGGTTAAAATTTGAAATTCATTCGATGATTTTCAGCCTTTTAATTTGAACAATCATCAGTATGACATTATGCATTCGAAAACAGAAATTTTTGGATCCAGTTTTTTCTTTATTGTGGAATTATGGGTAATTTATCCCCCAAATACTTGTAAAATGGGCCATTTTAGCCCTTTTCACTAAAATATTTTCTTTAATAACAACCGATGCAACACAGTATCATATTGATGAGTGTTTAAAAGTCTGAAAATCATCTAATGAATTTCAAATTTTAGCCACTCTGACGTGTTCCACCTGTTGCGCACATCCTTAGCACATTTTACATAATGTAGTCTTTTTTTTTTAAAGGTTACTTGGGCTAGTTGATCACAATAATCATCGTAATCACAGTTCATGAAATCCGCCCAGTTCCCAAATAATTTCCGTGTATGAAAGTACATGAATACTGTGTTATGGCTCTACGTGCTGGAATACATTCCCATTCCCATCATCCCCCATCAACAAAACTACCATAAATCTTTTCTGCATTTTCATCCAACTGATCAGGGACTGGGGAGATTAAGCCCATATCGGTAGCATGGACGCAACCACAAGAACTTGGTATCAAAGTTAATAATTCATGAACAGCTATATAGATGTTTGAAAACGAAATTGGGACATTTTTTAAAATGGCAAAACCTATGATCGAATGGTGAAACAGCTTTTGATTTTAAGGTCTATGCATATCTGTAAACAAATAATGGGGAGGGATAGGGGGAGGGGGGGGGGGCAATCAGTGTCCCGATCTTGAAATCCAGCTCGGGATTTGGTGAAGTGTACAGGGAGAAGAATAATTAAATGTTACAATGTCACAGATCAAAGTTTGATGTTCTAATTTCTTATTAATTTCATATCAGGCCATTCCTGTTTAATTTTCTGTTTCTCGTCCCCACGCGCCTAGCTTTTCACGAAACTTGGGAAAAAAACAAACAAAATAAATATGCATTATCATGGGAATGAATGCGATTTTGACACAGAAAATTTCGCCAATCTCCGCGACGTTTAGCAAGCGGGGTCTCGCAGCACCACTTTTCCGGACTACCGAGTGTCTCTAGAATATGTAACCTTAGTTTTGCTCAAAGTAATCTTTCAAATAAACAGTTCTTATCATAAATAAGGTTCTGAGCTATAATGTGTAAATACTGGACATTATTTGTAGCTTATATAAATACTTACCCAAACATCATTCGCATTCGAAGGTTCATTGCAAGGTATGTCGTTTTTTTTTTTGAGGGGTTGTTTGCTTTTTTTCCGCCCTCCCTCCTAGCTTTTAAATTTCCAAAATATTCCCCTAGGATTTTTGTTTTCTCGCATGATTAATCCATGTAACCATTGTTGATACCCGTATATACTTGTACACATTATGACAAAGTCTGGCCCGTTTTGCGATATATTGTCATGTATTCCTTACTGAAATATATCATGGTATTTTAATTTCATACTAATGAGCAACATAATGAATATGCCTCTCATATTTATTGAAATAATGTTACAAAGATACACTTCTGTTTGAAAACTAAGCCGTAGTTTATACGGCCAGTCCTCTGCTCCCTTGTTCATTCATCATACAATGAAACACAATTAACCCATTTTCGAATCATTCAAATGGCTCAACACAGGCACTTGCTCATACACGCAACCTCACCCTGACTTTAATAACAACTAACAGTTCGTTTTTTACTATTGGAAAATAGATTTGCGCTGATTGGATGAAAATTGTGTGAGCTAGTCTCGGTTTGGTTTTGCTGACTGTAAAACAAGAAATATCTCGAGTAGAATATTCACAGGTATATGAATTCTTATCATTTGGCTTAACGTAGTCCGCTACAAACAGTGAGGTAAAGAAGAGTCAAAATTTAAAAGTCATTTCTTGAATATTATCTATTCAAAATGACATATTTTATAGAGTAAATGATCAGCACCCTAATACTGGCAAGAAAATTGAGGGTCACCGTGCTCGTTTCTTCTACATAATAGATCAAAATCACACACATTTACCTAAAATGACATAAATTATGACATTTTTGCACAATTTTTGTCCATATTCACATATTTCATCGTCTTTTCCATGCGAACGGATACGGTGACCCCCTACTTTCTTTTCAGTTTTACGATGCTGAACAGTTATTTTATAAAATATATCCTTTTGAAGCTCTAGATTATGTTGATACAGTTATATATTTTAAAAAACTCTTTGACCCCTCCCCTCACTGTTTGGAGCGGACTGCCTTAACGGGAGCTTTAAAATATGACATCTATATCAAAGTCAAACAAAAGTCGGACATCCTTTGCACGTTCAGAAATATATGGCATTTTTTTTAGGATACAACTAATCTCGTTTTTTTCTCGTTTAAAGATTCAAGATTTTTCAATGTAAAATGACTAATTTTGGCGGACGATTTATTTGGCGGTGGGGGCAAAACCGCCAAATTAACTAGATATATGTTAGGAAATATATGTGGTTTCGAAACCACCAATTAAATCTCCGCCAAATAACGTGGAGCGCCAAATTAGTCACCAAAATGGGTCTTTTCACAGTTATTCAAGCCGCCTATATATATGCGCTGATTTTCGCGCCGAGTAATCTTGAGTTCTTGGGAATACCCCCATAGTTAAATGTATTCCGACATATCTCTAACTATAATGAATATTTTGTAAAAAGTTGTTGAATGGTAGAGAATTCAATACCTTTAAGAAAAAATGGTCTAAGATTGACAGGGAATTTATCTCTGAAACTGGAATAACTGTGTAACTATTTGAGATATTGATATGCTGTAAATAGCGAGAATTCATTTGTTATAAATTAATGATTGAAGTTCACCTACACTTTACATTCATGGAAAAGAATCATTCTCTTATATACCGGGTATAGTTGTCTATATAAAAGCTATTGTACCATGAATTAGCCTAGGCAACTTGTACTGTCGTAATTTTCGCTCACTTAAAACCTACCATATAATCCGTTTTGCACCTTTTCCATCCCTATCGAATATAAAAGAACAAGCAGCAGATGTTGCTAGGCCTAGCTCCAGAATATTTCGCGACAGGAACAAAAAGGACAAATTATCAAATTTTATACTTTATATTTTATACTAGAAAAGAAACTGCAATAAACAAACTGGTTTTCACAAATTAGATTATTTCAAATAGTTGTCGAATTATTAAATTCTTTGTGGACAAATAATTGGTATTCATGACGCCACACTAGGGTATTGTGTCAAATAGTTATTCAGAGTGCCAATTTGACGTTTATTCGCATGGCAGCACGAATATCTAGGATCTAGGATGTGCCTATGGGAATATACAATGATTATGCAAAGTAGCACACTACCACAGCACCATACCCGAGGCCAAAATTAAAAGTACTTTCGTTTCCCCTCATCTTACCTACCGTCCAAAATCCTCCCTACCCAAAAAAATTATTGTGATTTTGACAACAATTTTTTTGGCTTAACATTTACAGACAACGGAAAAGCACTGAAATTCTCTGTCTCTTTGATGAAGTGATTTTTGTTGGTATTTTTATTTGTCACACTAAATATATAGGAGATGGATCGAATATACACATGTTGTGAGGCCAAGCTTTTATACCACTGCGCTCAGTCTCGAAATTTTTTTTACACCTACCTACCTACCCACCTTTGGATGAGATGGGTAGGGTGAGGGGGCCTGAGGGGAAACAAAGATATATTTTAGGCTGGCCCGAGATACAGCTCCAATCAACCGTATATGGTAGTTTATGGCGCAACTCAGAGCCTAATAGCAAAGTTGTTTTTTATATATGTTTTGTATGAAATCAACAAATGGAGGTCATCAATATTTGTATTTCATTGAACCGAATAATAGAATATTGAAGGCATATGGGACAAAACAACAATTTTTGCTATGGACTTCATCAAGGGAATAGACATGGTAACCAATTATGGTGATTATATACTTCTTATGTTTCATGCTGACATAAAAGATATTGAATTAAAATCTCCCAACTGTATTAAAATATTAGATTTGAAGAGTTTTATTAAACTTGTACTTCTGTTGTGACGTCACGGATGTTCATTATAATACTTAGGCCTTTGTTCTCGGGTAAAATTGTAACAAAAACCTTCAGATCTTTGGAAATGATCAAGATAATGATATGCAGTGAAACGGGATAATGATCCGTGGGACTTCCTCTGGTATGGCCCGAGAATTTATAGGGCCAAACTGAACCATTTTGGGATTATCTTTTAGGCCTACATGTAGAATATTGGGCGCGCTTCATTCACTTATTGTCATCACAAGTAATAATCATGAATAACTAAGTTTTACGTGATTAAAGTAGCCAAATCAGAATAAAAAAAAATAAAGGCTTTCAGATTATATGACGCGGTGTCGTGAATAATTTAAAATTTACAGTACGTAGATACTACAGTGCCGTAAGTCACGTTTGTGTTCTCGTAAAATATTGTGATCTCGCGCGGGGAAAGCAAAAGCTCTGCAGATTTGACTCAAGTCGCCGGGAAACAAAAACGATGAGGTCCCTAATGAAAACTTATGATATTTAATATACCAAAGTCGAATACCAATATGATGATTGCCTAATTATAATGTAGAGACCGTATATCACGGCTGTCAAGTGCAGTATCCCATACTATCCTCAATTATCGCCCATAGACTAGTCAAGTACCGGCTGACTAGGGTAGAAGCCAGGAATAGACTTGGGGATGCCTCACACATTGAGGATTCCATTTTAAGTGACGTCATTTCGCCAGATGTATGATCTTCAAGTCTTCAAGTCGTTTCTGCTGAAAAGCGGTGCTCCGCTGTACTGCAGTACGTGCAATGCTCAAAGGGTGCTGTACACATCTATTACGTACAGGATAAAAACGTGCTCAGTGGTGTTTAAAATCTTCATGACAGGGCTTTTAGAGCAGTCGGATGACAGGGGTAGCTGCCGTCTGGAAAGCTGGAACGGTAGCTGCCATCACTGCTGTCGTTGGTAGGTTGTTCCATCTGATAGATGGTACAGTTTGTCTGTATGGTCCTGAACTTGTAGGGATGGGCTCCTCGAGTACGGGAGTCGGCTCTGACGAGGATGGTAGGTAGAGGCATCGCGACTTTCCTGTGCACAAGTTTATACATCATAGTGACATCACGGCAGAGTCTCCTGGTGGCGAGTGTGTCCCAGTTGAGCATCAACATCATCTGAGTGACGCTGGACCGTTTCTTGAAGTCACCACACACGAACCTGGCGGCTGAGCGCTGGACACTCTCCAGGTTCTGACTATCCTTCTGAGTGTGAGGCGACCAAGCACACGTGGCGTACTCCATGGAGGGTCTCACCAGGGTCTCGTAGGCGGTCTTTCGCACGCTGATGTCAGCTGCGTGGAGGGTCCTCTTGATGAGGCCGAGGGTCCTCTTTGATTTGTTTCTTACTTTGTCACATTGGGGCTTCCAGGATAGGTTTGACGATATCGTGACACCAAGGTAGTCATGTTTCTGCACGCGTGGTATGTCCTGATCGTTCATGGTGTACCGTATCTCTGTGGGCTTGCGGGTGGTCAGCGACATGATGGCACACTTGGATACATTGAAGTCCATCTGCCACTCCTCAGCCCATTTGTGGAGTCGGTTTATATCCTCTTGTAGGATGTCATGGTCAATAGGTGTGATAATTTCCCTGTACACTAGGCTGTCATCAGCGAACAGCCGCATTGGAGATCTGATGTTGTGAGCAATGTCATTGATGTACAGGAGAAATAGAAGAGGTCCTAACACCGTGCCTTGCGGCACCCCGGACAGTACATCTGTGTAGTTGGAAGCACTCCCATTGACAAGTACTCTCTGAATCCTGTGGTCAAGGAAGGCAGCTATCCAGGCCTTGGTTCTCCCTCTCACACCGTAGAAATGTATCTTGTGCAGTAGCTTCTGATGCGAGACTTTATCAAAAGCTTTGCTGAAGTCTAACAGCACAACATCAGTCTGTTTCTTCCGGTTAACGCTCAGTGACCAATCCTGGAGGGTGCTGAGGAGTTGCGTTTCACAGGAGAGTCCTTTGCGGAAACCGTGCTGGTTTGGGTGTAGGATACCATACCGCCCCAGATGTTGGTGAATCTGGCTGGTCACTACGTGTTCCATGGTCTTACACAATATGCAGGTAAGTGACACAGGGCGATAGTTCGATGGTGTTGATTTATCACCCTTTTTGTACACAGCAGATATGTTTGCTCGGGACCAATCCTCAGGGAGCCTGGCGAGTTCATATGACTGCTGGAATAGCACAGTAACCACGGCGGATATCTGGGCAGCAGTCTCCTTGAGAACTCGTGCTGGCAGCTCGTCGGGTCCGCAGGCCTTGTTGGGTTGGAGCTTGGAAAGTAGTTTTTCGACGCCAGCCTGGGTGAATACAAAGTCCTCCATGGGTTGGTGAGTATCCACGTCCATTTCAGGCAGGTCCTTTCCATTGTCTCTGGTGAATACTGACGTGAATTGAGCATTCAGGGCATCAGCTTTAGAGGAGTCGGTGATGTGGTGACCTTTGGGGCTGGACAGCACGGGGATACCCAGGTTCTCTGATTTGTTTAGTCTAACAAAAGACCAGAATTTCTTCTGGTTTCCTCCTTCTGCCAAACTAGCTCCGATCACGTTCTTGATGTAGTTGTCATATGATTTGCCTTGCATTTTCTGGGTTTTGTTTCTGCAGATCTTGTATGCCTCCCAGTCACTGTGTGATTTTGTTTTTCTGGCCTTTCGGTACGCACGATCCTTCCTCCGAATCATAGACTGGATGTCTGACGTGATCCACGGGAGGCTTCGGTTTGTCTTCGTCATCTTTGTCGGTATGTGGTCCTTGATACCAGTCAGTAGTGCTTGTTTCAAGAGAGACCAGTTTTCATCTAATGATCGAGCTAATGGATTTCCCTCCAGAAATGTCCGTGAGAATGAGGCAAGGTCATCCCTGAGTTGATCAAAATCAGCATACTTGTACTGGTGTATCTTGTGAGGGGTTTTCCTGTAAGGCTTTGGTTTCACGTTTATGTTGGTTATGACAGCCGAGTGGTCACTCATGCCAGCAACAGTCTCGGTCTTCATAATGAGATTTGGATTTGAAGAGAACACCAGGTCCAACACATTTCCTGATGCTGGGCGGGTCACCTCTTTCTGGTGCTGAGAGAGGCCGAAGTGCTCAGTCAACTGAAGGAGCTTCCTGGCGTTTGGGGCGTCACTATTACCGTCGACATTGTTTTGGTCCCAGTTAATGTCCGGTGCGTTATGATTGCCTAGGGAGACAACGCGAAGCGATATTGATCCAAGGGCTGGTTTATTTTGCGCGTGTAGAAGTCTGGTTTTGGGAAAGCAAAAATTCCGATGTTATTTCCCGGGATTTGGAGTAGAGAAAGATTTTGCTGAATGTATGCTATGTCGGCATTTGCGATCTGAAAATGAGCTGAATTGACAGGGGTCCTGTTCAACGTCATTTTATGAAAAATTGGTACTATCATGCTCTAAAGTGACCTAGATTTTATTGAAGTACTATGATTATACTATCACACCCTGTCAATCGTTAAGCCCTAATTTTTTTTGGAAAGGTGAAACGCACATCCGAAGTTGCCCAATTTAACATTAATTTAAATGCAGCCGATAATTGGTCATATCAACCCACTAAGCCTACCTGGGAGGCTGGCTATAGGCATTACGGTCGTTAGTGCATACACACCGCTCCAAATATCATAACCGCACCAATTCACCTGCCATTTGCAATTCTGCCTGAACCATATTGCAAAATTTAGAAGATCTAGGCTACCATAAACCAGCCTCCTAGCTGGTCAAACGACAAAGGTCTTTCTATTCCAGAATGACGTCGTCTGTGTGAAACGAATGAAGGTTATGCCAAACCAACCAGAATAGACTGAGATGAATCGAAGTGGCCCTCAGATTAAAATTATATGTTCACCGGCAATATTATTAAAGTTTGGATTCTCACAGTTTGTTCGTTCTGATCCAGGATCAACATAGATGGGCTGCTTGTGTACTTTCCGTATGAGTACATCTACCCAGAGCAGTATGCCTACATGATGGAACTCAAACGCTCTTTGGATGCCAAAGTATACATTATTGTTGTATTACTACGAGCCGTCCGTCCTAAATTCGCCGCATTCCCAAATTTGCCTACAGGGTTTTCAGACTTTGTAATGGAAATGAAACCAACCAGTTCTATCATCAATCGAGACTCTGATATTCAATCTTTGTACCAGCAGTTTCTTTTCCATAAAACAAGTTTTTGAGCTCTGATAATATTGAGTTGGCGAATTTTGGGATGCTGCGAATTTAGGACGGATGGCTCGTAGTTTTTTGAGATTCAATTGTATTCAGATATAATTAATATATTACTAAGTTGCTGGAAGAACATTGATATTCAGGTAATGTGCATCAGGGAATGTTCAAGATCTTCACTTGAATTCTTTGCAGGGCCATGCAGTTCTTGAGATGCCTTCAGGCACGGGCAAAACCATCTCCTTGTTGTCTCTCATTGTGGCTTATATGAGGGTGAGATAGCTAATATTGAATACAAACCTAATACTATGGTATATAATACTTGTGATAATATATCTTCCACGCATGTGGCGAATATGTGATGGGATGTGTAATGTTTTCAACAGCATCGACCACTGGACGTCTCTAAACTTATTTACTGCTCAAGGACTGTTCCAGAGATAGAAAAGGTGAGAGGCAGGTCATTACTACTCATCTAAACATCTTTTCATGTTTATATGCAAATTTAATGAAATATTCATTGCTATGTCCAACGACAGGTCGTTGAAGAGCTGCGGAATCTAGTCGCTTTCTACGAGAAGGAAACTGGTGAAAAAGCAAACATTCTGGGCTTGGCACTCAGCTCAAGAAAGAATCTGTGCATTCATCCACAGGTACTCATGATATATTATGACATGGGAGTCAAAATAATATCAATACTGATAATCGATTGGCGTTTGGCCTTTGATATATGGTTTCCATATAGCAGAAAAGAATGTAGTAAATTTTGCAGGCAGTCCTCCAACTCCTCTATACATTTTATTATGAATTTCAAATTTTCAGATTTCAAAACATATAATCTCTTCATCAACAAAATAAAGAGGTGAATTGTTGTTATTGTATCCCCCGAACGAAGTTCGGCGGATACTATGGATTTGTCTTCGTCGCGCCGCGTCCGCGTCCGTGTCCGCGTCCGCAGACACTTTCTTGTGAACGCGCTACGGGTTGCAAATCTTAACCGATTCTAATAATTTTGTATACAGACACATCTTATGGTAAGATCCCGACACCAATCGATTTTGGTTGCCATAGCAACCAAATTGGCCGATTGGCGACACATTTTGTGCTCAAATTAGCCTGTTTAACACACATGGCTTGTGAACACTCTACGAGTGGGAGTTTTCAATGAATGATGATGAAATCGCACAGACTCGGAGAGAAAGAGCCTCACACGAAACCTATCGTTTTTCAGAATGATCGAATAAATATTAATTAGTTAACGGACTAACTTATTACGACCGTTATAATACCGACTTGAACATTTGTGATCAATCCAATACCCTGTACTATGAAAACAAATAGCACTGGATTCTTGTTCAGAATAGAGGACTGATGTTTTTAGTGAAAACAGATCAATATTATCGAATAAGTTAACCTTAATTTTACTAGTTAAGTCTATTATTGACCACAATTAAAATAGTTAAGATGAGAAACATTTATTATTGAGCTCAACAAGGTGAAGGTTTTGTCCAGTACAGATTTCATGAGTGTAACCGAATAAGTTAACCTTATTATTACTAGTTAGGTCTATTATTGACCACAATAAAAATAGTTAAGACAAGAAATATTTGTTATTGGGCTCAACAAGGTCAAGGTTCTGTCCAGTAGAGATTTTATGGCTGTAACCAAATAAGTTAACATTATTTTTGCTAGTTGAATCTATCATTGACCTAAATAATAATAGTTAAGACAAGAAACATTTATTATTGAGCTCAACAAGGTAAAGGTTTTGTCCAGTAGAGATATCTGGGTGTAACTGGATAAGTTGACATTATTTTTACTAAAACATTGATCTGGCTCGAATTTCATCATCTTGAAATGCAGTTTTGGTCAACTTTTACTCTGAATTTCAACTTGAAACCACGTTTGATACATATTATGAGTCAAAATATAACTTATAGTAAAAAGTTCAATCTGGCTCCAATTTCGTCATCTTGAAAATGCAGTTTAGGTAAGCTTTTACTTTGAATTTCAGCTTGAAACCAAGTTTGGCACATATTATGAGTTAAAATATAACTTATGGCGAATAGTTCGATCTGTCTCCAATTTTGTCATCTTGAAATGCAGTTTTGGTCAATTTTTACTTTGAATTTCAACTTGGAACCAAGTTTGTCAAAAATCTTGAGTTGAAATATAACTTTAGGTAAAAAGTTTTATCTGGCTGTGATTTCGTTTTTGTCATCAAACATGTCGAAATGGACATTCATATGCAGTGGTTTCAATGGTGATCTTGAATTCGCCCTTCAATAACCTTGAAAGATTAATGCAGCAATTTTGGTGGGAACAGTTGTGGCCTAAGATATTACATTTCTCTGGTAATCTTCTCTATCCCTTGTTCTAGTTTTTCACACTTATTAGTAATATATTTGGGGCATGAGGAATGATAGTGCTACGGGGGATCCACCCAAGCGGTCGTAGGCGACCGAAAGCGTCTAGTATATCTATTGATTTTGTGTATTGTTACCATGACAACAGGTTGCTGGAAGTCGCCAGGGTAAGGAAGTCGACGCCGAGTGCTACAAGCGAACCGCGTCACATGTCCGAGCTAAACACCACTTCGACGACTCCATACCCGTCTGTACCTTCTACGAGGTAAACTGCGCGTCAGTTATTTCTCCGAAATATATATGGTGCATGTCACAAGAATATGGCTCATTCGTACATCGTGAACATCAAAGATTATGGGACATTATCATTCTAAGTTGGTACATGTGTGTGTGCGTGCTCCTGTTTTATCAGATAAATTACTTTGGATGGAATACCCGGTAGTTGCCTTATAAACTAATTATCATCATCATCTGTTTGCAATTCATAGGATGAGTAGGGTAGAAGATGTCAGTGAAAATATATACATGTACCAGGGTTGAGGTTATTGATCATTTGATGTTACTCATCTCTCCAGGAGTTTGACGCACATGGCAAAGATATCCCCCTCCCACCTGCTATCTATGACTTGGTACGTACTGTTCTGGTAGTTTAATTGTGTTGTATCTGACAGGACTTCCAAATGAATTCAGCATACCACAAATCAATCTATTGAAAAACTATTGTGCATGAGTTTTGTATAAAAAATATGTCAAAGCTGAATACACCTTGTAGGTAGAGTTTTAGATAGTCTAGCTAAACATAACACTTGGAGGCAATGTTCTTTCACTATAGGAATCTCTAAAACAGTATGGACGAGAAAAGGGCTGGTGTCCGTATTTCTTGGCCAGGCATGCTGTAAGTAAACCCGTCCAAGCATCACAGCTATAGAAATAATCATTCATACAATGACTACCTATGATAAATCTCAGAAGAAAATGGCATTCATGAGACAAACTATAAGTTTATGTTTTTCTGTTTTCAGATCAGCCATGCCAATGTTATTGTATACAGCTATCACTATTTACTAGACCCTAAAATAGCGGACATGGTCTCCAAAGAACTTTCGAAATCCTCAGCCGTTGTCTTCGACGAGGCTCATAATATAGGTGAGGTCTACAAGTTTACAGCAATTTTACAACTCATTTTATTTCTGAATTCAAATGTAGATCAGCCAGGTACCTCAAACTCATGTCGTTTTGTCCCTTGTTAGACAATGTTTGCATAGACTCCATGAGTTTCACAATCTCCAGAAGAACGCTGGACAAATGTACTCAAAATATCAACACACTGCAGGAAAACATACAACGGTAACATAAATGATTTATATGTTTTAATGATTTATTTCTCAATCAAAATAAATGTTTGTTATATATATAAAGACGGTAAAAGGCACCATCTTTGTTTCCATATTGTGCAATGAATTCCACATGAATTTACTCGATTTGACATAGGTTTCTTTGTTTTTTTCCATAGAATAAAAGCGGCGGATGAGCAGAGGTTGAAGGATGAGTATAGGAGACTGGTGGACGGCCTGAGGGATGCCAGTGTCGCCAGGGAAACAGACGTCATTCTCTCCAACCCAGGTCAGGGCCATGTTCCAACTGATGTGTGACAGTACAAGTGAAAACTCACTCTAGCCTTTGATATGTTATTCACATTTTATCATATATTTTGTGTAACAGTTTTTAGTTTTCGTGGAAAAATTTTACCTCTTTTACTTATAGCTCCATACAAACATTAAAATTGTACATCTTTATCTAATGATTATATTCTTTTCCCAACTGTAGTTTTGCCTGATGAAATATTACAAGGTAAATATCTCAAATGAGTGTTATTCACCCTCAAACTTGTGCTCAGAAAGGAAATCGACAAACATATCTTGAAATTTCGCTGCTGATCAATTCTTCCACAACATGATAATTGTTTCTCCAGAGGCGGTACCCGGCAACATACGGACTGCGGAACACTTCCTGAGTTTCATGAGCAGGTTCCTGGAGTACATGAAGACAAGGTTACGCGTACAACACGTTGTACAGGAGAGTCCGCCCTCCTTCCTGCGCGACTGCTTGAAGAAAGTCTGCATCGAGCGTAAACCTCTCAGGTATGCAGTATTGGAAATGTTCTCGATCGAGTTTTTGATGAAGAATTTCATGCCGGAAAAGTGTATGTTTATAGACTTCTACGAATCTGTGACTATTTTATTGAGGAAACTGCCTTCAATGATATCAGTTTGAATATTCTACTGTTTTATCATCAACAGAAATAATATAGTATGCAAGTATTGATAAATTCTGTATAAATAAAATAAGAAATAGAAACAGTCGAACAATAGTCAAATTTGGTAGCATCAATCGCTGCCATATGCTATGAGATTTTGATTAGTTGCCTGTCTATTACCAGATTTTGCGGGGAGCGGTTGAGGTCCCTCCTGCGAACCCTAGAACTCGTGGATCTGCAGGATTTCTCTCCCCTAACACTTGTGGCAAACTTCGCCACAATGATCAGCACCTACACAACAGGTGGGTATATTGCGAAGATGTACGGTGGAATTCCGTCTGCATGTTCTGACTCGGAAATGGTATCAGCTTTTGGAGTACACATATGTTTACATGTATACCCTATTGGGTCAAAATATCATGTATATCGTAGTATGAACTGCATCAGTCTTTAGTAGGATTTGAAAATAATTGCTCTATTGAAATACACAAGAACATTGTGTGGTAGAAATGGAATACGTGTACATGGCTTTATTTCAAATTTTTTCCGCTTTGCAGGTTTCACATTGATCGTTGAGCCTTTCGACGACAGAACCCCGACCATCTCCAATCCCATCATGCACTTCAGCTGCATGGACGCATCGATCGCAATCAAACCCGTCTTCAACAGATTCCAGTCTGTCATCATAACATCGGGGGTTGGTTTATTCGTAACATTTCAGATGCTGTGCTTTTAAACGAACTTGTATCCTATATTCCTCTTTGTGAAATTTTGAGAATCAGTTTGAAAATTTGCTAGAATCATGAATTCATTACATGTAGACCTCTTTTCGTAACGGAACTTAATATACTCTGTATCAAGACACTCAGGTCTCAAATATGTTTGAATTTCAGACATTGTCACCTTTAGATATCTACCCCAAAATCCTGGATTTCCGACCAGTCACGATGGCATCATACACAATGACTCTATCAAGGCAATGTATCTGTCCCATGGTAAGTCTAACCGGAGTACATGTGTAAGATAGTGCACGGAAGTAATACTCATCTATATACATGTTATAACTTGTACCAATATATGTATCATGTATTATATCCAAACACTGGAAGACTTCTATCAGAATATAGGTACATAGCAACATACGCGTACACGAGTCAAAATTTTATTTGCGTCTTGTGAACAGGTTGTGAGCCGAGGGAATGACCAAGTCGCGGTCAGTTCCAAGTATGAATCCAGAGAGGATCCAGGTATGTGTGCCTTTGAAGTCCTTTGAAGGTATTAGTTAAATAAGATTGAAAAGTGAGACAAGATTTGAAAGTGCACCTGAAAGAATCTTAACACGATGTGCTTATTTCATCTGGTTTTCTCTTCAGCGGTGATTCGTAACTTCGGCAATCTGTTACTGGACATGTGCGCTGTGGTACCTGATGGCGTTGTTTGCTTCTTCACGAGTTATGTCTACATGGTGTGTCACAGTCCAGCTGAGTTGTGAACTATTCACATTTTTGGTAGAATTCTGGGATACATTTCTAAGAATTTTTGATCGCTGTTAACCACGTTAATGGTTTCTTTCCTTTCAGGAATCTATTGTAGCTTCATGGTATGAACAGGTAAGTTAGTAGGTACTTGAGGTCTTCCAAGATGTAATATTTCCTTTAAGGTCAACATTTTCTGTAAAATCGACATCTTCAAATATCATTTACTCCATACAGAATAACAATACATTAAAAAGTACTGGCTGTACCATTGTGTCAATTTGCAGGGTATTATAGACCAGGTCCAAAAACACAAGCTGCTATTCATCGAGACCCAAGATGCTGCTGAAACTTCCCTAGCTTTGTTGAATTACCAAAAGGTATGAGAGCATTTGATGTGCAAATTCTAGCGATAAAAAGTTCAAGTTAATCCATGTTAGCAACATCCGAGAAGCGTGAAAAATGTGAAATAAAAGCTACTATATTGTCTTTGACAGGCCTGTGACAATGGCAGAGGGGCTGTTCTGTTGTCAGTGGCTCGAGGCAAAGTGTCAGAAGGCATCGACTTTGGTATGTGTGTACTGTATTCACATCAGGATGCCTCTTCGATTCGCTGTCAGTAGGCAGTCAGTAGTTATCAGATGTCTCCGAGTTAAAAATGGATTTTTTCCACGCGACTTTTTCTTTATCCATAGATCACCACTACGGACGAGCGGTGATCATGTTTGGTGTGCCATATGTCTACACCCAAAGCAGGATTCTAAGAGTAAGTGAATCAGGTATCTGTCCTTGTTATGAGGGAAGTTCATTACTGAGGCATCCAGTAAACAGAGAAGTGAACAACATAAAATAGAGACAAATGAAAAAAAAATATGCTTCAGTGTGTACCAGTGAACTTCAAAGGAATAAATTGTATGACCCTCATTCAATTAAATTAGATACAAAAATCGGTAGACAAACAAAATTCTAGTGCGAACAAAACAATGCTTTACAACCTACTGTAGCCTGATATCAGTACTGAAATTGTTCTTATGATGCTAGGCTAGACAGAAGTAGACTTCATACCAAGATAGTATGGAATTCTAGTAGCAAAATGTGTCTTGCACCACTAGGCCAGACTGGAGTACCTGCGTGACCACTTTCACATTCGGGAGAACGATTTCCTAACGTTTGACGCCATGCGGCATGCAGCTCAGTGTGTGGGGAGAGCACTTCGCGGAAAGACCGACTATGGAATCATGGTCTTCGCTGACAAGGTGACAAGTCGAGACTTTGGTTTCAGTATGTACAATGTTTGGGAATAAATAAAAATGATAAGTAGCTGTATTCTTTTTTGGGGACTGTTTGTGTCATTGTGGCATTGAAATCATTTTGAAAGATGTTCATAAAAGGTTCACCAGATATCGCAAGGATTTCTTCTAACAGTGTACAAGAACTGAAATATGTTGATGCACTTTGAACATTTGCTTTATATAAAATGTTGATTCCTGTTAACTTCTTCCATTAAACCTGTATACCTGTACCCAAAAGATGAATGACAGATATTACTCACAAATTTACTAAACTGTACTTCTGACAGAATAATTTTATTTGTGTATATTCCGGTTGCAAATCGTACAGCGGTTCGGACGGTCAGACAAGCGCGGTAAGCTGCCCCGCTGGATCCAAGAACACCTGAAGGACGGCGCCTGTAATCTCTCGACGGAGGAGTGTGTACAGATGTCCAAACGCTGGCTCCGCTCAATGGCCCAGCCTTTCACAAGGGTGAGTGCTTCATTCGGTCATTTGAAAGTGTATGGTGGTAATTCCCAGGGGCGCTCCTGGGTACCTTGGTCTAAAACACGGGTTCTACTGTATTGTTTTCAACATTGAATTTTTCTCAGGTGTATTAATATAACTTAGATATATACTCATCTGAAACCATTGGGTTTGTTGGGTGAAACAATTGAAATTAATTATATGAAAGGAAACACTGAAAATTTTATCAAGTTCAGACTGCTTTCATTCTGAGCTAATAAACTGTTATTGTTCTTTTTTTCAGGAGGACCAACTTGGCCATGCGCTGCTGACCCTAGAACAGCTTGAAACCGAGGAGATGCAGAACAAAATCCAGGCTAAAGCTCACTTATCATAGTGATCGCATAAATGTTGTCTGTTGTGTATGAGAGAATATCGTTGACTGTTTTGTATGTGTGGAAATGGGAATATTGTTGACACTGTATGCAAATGACCTGAATAAAAAAAAAATCTTTGCTAAATTTTTGTTTACTTATTTATCCAAGATGCAAAATATACAAAGTAGTACACAGGTTTTCTTTGTATTGTAGTTATATGTACAGATGTGAGTATATTTACATGTTACTCTAGAACTTAACATTGTTGTCACAATGATGAACTGACAGTGGGATAGCTCCTTTTCCCGTTCCCTTGTCTTTGGGGCTGTGTTCCTCAGTCGGCTCTGTAGTCGGTCTCGGGTTGCTTGATGTGTTACCCCCCCCCCCCCCCCCCCTCCACCCGGATCTGGTAGATCCCATCTCCGTTTCCGCAGCAGCAATCTTCCATCCAAGGCCCCAATAAGACTTCACACATTTGATATCCACTAGCATCAGTGTCTAAAACTAACTCTGTCCATGTCAGGGTATACCAGCAGGAGGTGCTCGGTCAAGGGTTGACACAGTAACTCAATCGCCTGCTGTGTCTCACTCCACTAGTAGGTGACTTCCTTCTTCAGAAGGTGGTTCAAGGGTCCCGTCGGGGTGACAAAGTCAGGTATAAATCGGTAGAAATATCCCCACGAACCCAAGGAAGCTCTTTATTCCCGTCAAGATGGTGGATGTTACCATTTTCATCACGGCTTCAACTTTGACAGGGTCTCACTTGATGCCTCAGCCAGACACGTCATGGATCAGAAAGGCAACCTGCTTTTGAAGTAATTCACACTTGTTGGATTTCAACTTTAGTCAGGCAGCCTGCTGTCTCTGGAACTTGCTATCGAGGTTGCTCGCGGCCTCATGAAAGTCTTCCAGACAGATAAAGTCATTTAAATAATTCAGACACCTTTTCCACTTGAGTCCTCTTTTCACTTGTGTTCTCTTCCATTAGTTGTTAAAACATAGCTGGGGCCGTTGCCAGTCCAAATAGCATCACCTAAAACTTGTAAAAACCCGATGCGGGTACTGCCGGGTAGTGAATGTCGTCATCTGCTTGTCTCAGTCATCCATCTCGACAGTATCTGCTGGCCAAATCTAGCATAAAAAAATATCTACCTCCTATCTAGCATACAAAATATCTACCTCCTGATAAGGTCATCTACTCAAGGCATAAGATACGCGTTCTTTCTGGTGACATCATTCCTTTCCATTCCATTCCTTCAAAACCTCAGTGCACCATTCTTTTTCTTCACCATCACTATGGGGGAGGACCACTCGGCTCCACTACGTCAGCCTTCAACATATTGTTTACCTCATTCTCGATCAGCTCAATGTTGTTAGTATGGGGCTCTTCTCAGAGGTTGCTTGATCGGGCGAGATCTCCAATGTTGATGACGTGCTTCGCTGAGGATGTCCGGCCCAACTTCATGTCTGGTCCCATGAAGAACTGCTGATGGCGTCTGAGAAGGTTTTTGATGACTCCCATATATAAGTCAAGACTGGATGCACGCCCGCCAGGAGAAGGTGTGGATGCCTTGGTCACTCTGTTGTCTAAGCGATGGTTCAGTCGGCGTGGTGTGTAGGCATAAGTCGGGCTGCTCCGGCGTCTTATTCTGCAACTTAGTGGAATTTTGAGTGAGGGGCTCATGCTCCTTCACTCACCCTCCTGGTGCCATCGTTCCTTTTTAGGTGGTTCCTGAGCTTGTTTCTCGTATTGTGGACGAAGTCCCAGGTTGATCATGACGTTTATTCCGTGACACTCCAGTAGGATGTTCCTGATCAGCATGATGCGGACTGTCTAGCATTCAGTAGCACGATTGGAACCAGTTGTCCTCGAGGTCGTACCAGGGCATGACCCCCTATGAGAAACTTGTCCTCATTCGATCCTTGCTGACTGCAGGAGGCCCACCGTCGGAACTTCTCTCTCACCCCCCTTCATTTCGAGGTCCACCACCATCTCGCAAAGATAATGACACCAACTGGCTATTTCTGTCAATCTATGGAGGCTGCCACTCCCTCATAACACCCAGGATAAGTATCGAGGCGTCTTCCCACAGTGGTGCTCCACCTTGGTCAGTTCTCTGAATTTCAAGGGATGTACTCCCCTCGGATCTGCCACTCTGCATGAGTAATGAGTCGTCCACCAGCAATGGCTGCTGCTCTGGCCCTTCGGTCAATCTGCTCACCCAGCCCTCCATCTCCTCTGTCACGGCTGCTTCTGGTGAATTCAAATGGGGGGGGGGGGAAGGTTGTAAAAGTGTAAAAGTAGCTGGTAAATTCCCCCTATAATCCTTCATGTCTTCGTTGTTGTTCCCTCGAAACCATGCACACACTAGCCACAGGCCCATATGCTTGGAGTCAGGTATAAGCCCTACCGTTTTTCTGACTCCTTGTCTGTAGAACCGTCCTGCTCACAGAGCTCCTTCAGCATACGACACGAGCGCTCCTCCCTGGTCCGAGGTGGGGGGATCTAGGCAATGGAATTTCTGATGACCTGGCTTCCCTCAGTGTCAGCAATCATTTGCAGGTCCTTTGCCTCTGTGTTGGCCCTCGGGTGGGTGGACAGCACCCTCTCACACAGCTTCTTTTCCCGGCTCTTAAAGGGCCTCTTGAAGTAGGGAAGCTTGGATAGAATCCTTGCTTTCAGCTGGCTGCTCTGCTGCCCGTTGGCTGTCACGCCACTCTCCTGCTGGTTCTTCAGAAGCTGTCCCACTGCTGGTCTTCTGACATGACGGACATCACCAGCTTCCAGGTTGGGCTTGGCACATTCGTACTGGGTTACGAGTGCTATGGCTTTCTTCATGAACGCCATCACCTTCATGTCCCCATCTTGATAGCCCTTCCAGAAGTGATCCAAGGTGATGGCCTATTGAGCTGCGGAGTTCATTCCGGGTAACCACCGCTTACCAGTCGTTGCAGTTCATACCGTAGTACTGCTAGGATGTATCAGACTATCTGCGGGTTCTCTGTCCCAAAGTCACCTGACAGTCGGGGTCGAATCGTAGGGTCAGCATCTCGGCCAGAACGTCAAAGTCCCTCCAGTCTGCGGGACACAGGCTCGTCAACATCCGTCATGCCACCCTATCACGCTTCCAGCTAAGTAGACACTCTGTTAACGCTTGTTCCAACCATTACCTCTGTGATGACGTCAAAGTGGGCTCGTTACACTGGCCACTCTATGAATGTCCCGTCAACATTGTTAGGTGTCAGTATCTTTCGGTTCCTTCTGCTGTTATGGTTCCAGGCTGAGCCTTCCTGTCACTGTTTCGTCCTGGGGCTTTGTCAATGCCGCAGCGGTCCCCGCCTTGGTGGTCATCTCTTTTGACTTCGCCCTGGGTAACCCTGGCTGCTGTCAGTCCCTCTGTCTGAGGAAGGAAGCTTCCCTAGGTATCTGTACCGGAAGCCTGGTCAGTCGAGGGGACTGGCTGTCTCGGCAGTCAGCTTGCAAGCCTTCCGTGCACAGAGTCATCCGTCAAGTGCTCATGAAGAAGTTCTTCCATGGGAAAACCTCTTCCAGGAATGCTGTCTTCCGCAAACAGATGCATCCTCAAAGAGTCCACAAAGATATTTTTCCGCGATGGGTGTTCATCTGTGAACGCTGTCTTCTGTGAATGGCCTCGTCCATGAAGGGTCTTTCTTGTCTGTTCTGGGAACCTGGGTTCTGGGAGTTCTTCCCATCAAGCCACCGTCTTGGTCAAGACCCATCTCTTCCATGATGGTCCTCGTCCACAAGTCGTTCTCGTCTGCGAATGTGGTCATCCACGAGGGGCCCTCCCTGGTAACGAGCGTCCTCATCACTGAAGAATCCTTTTCGCTGCGAGCACATTCATCCAAGAAGGATCCCCAAATGCAAACGTCCTTGTCGCTGAAGAATGTCTCTCGCCCGCGAACGTTCCCCTCTTCGAAATGTACACTCCACCTCAGGCTAATCTCCTGGGTTTGTAGCCCATGTGACTCGTCCTCCAGTCGCTCTAGACTGCTGCCTTATAGTCGCTCTAGACTGCTGCCTTATAGCATTCGACTGCTGCCCTGTTGTACCAGACTGCTGCCGGAACTGGTCCCGCAGCCGCCTCAACGCCGCCAGGCTCGGACTTGGCTCCTGTAGCTGGGCTCTCATCGCCCAGATCTCACCGTCCTCTCCATCCAGGTTGACTTATTCTTCTCCCAGTACACAGGGTAAACTGGGGCCCCTCCTGACGTTCTCAAGGTATGATGACCTCTCCCTGCCATGCTCGTGCTGCCACTCGAAGTGGCACCCAAAGGAAAACGTTTCTTGTCGGTCGTCTGGCTCCACTGTCGCTGGCGTCACGACTGGCCTATGGAAGGTGGCGGCCTTATCTGTTCATCCTGGTCCGCCGAAACGTCACGTCCACCCTTGATCGGGAAGACACTCTTCTGCGAACGCCCCAGTCGCCCCCTGTCGTCTGCCAAGACCCTCTTCCGTGAACAATCATCATCTTCCGCGTACGGGGTCATTCACAAATGATCCTCTTTCGCGAATTGGTTTGTCAAGTCATATACGGCGAATTTACAGGTGACCTTGAGTTTGATCTTCAATGAACTTGAAAGGTCGAAAAGGCAATTTTGGTGGAAAAAGTTGTGGTCTAATTAATTTCTCCAGTAACCTTTCTAGCCCTTGGGCTAATTTTACATTTTAACTCAGATTTGTGCTATGAATTCGTTTTAAGCTTAACAGCCTTAATGTTTGATATAAGAGTTTTTATTTCGCTGTATCATGGTTTGTGTTGACATGGATTTTCTGATATACGTAGGAGATACTAACTCATACGTGGGAGATACTAACTCATTAACCCTTTAACGTATGCGAGACTTTATTGCGTGGGAGCGATGATATAGGACGTGAGAGGAGATACATCCTTGTCGCCAGTAGCGACAAACCGTCTAGTTGTTACCTAACTAAGCAACCATGGTTTGTTTCTGTTGCTGTTTCATGTGAGTTTATTTCCAAACGAATGAAAAACTGCTATCCAAAGATAAAAGTTCGTCAGTTGTGAATATTATCAATTAATATGAGCATGTGGAGGCACAAGTAACACAAATAGATGGTACAAATACATCTTTATGTACAAGAATGAATAAAACGCGGATTACACAAATATATTTCATGAGCATACGGTACCATTAGCGAGACAACTGTTGAGTACAGAAAATGAGGCATATTAATCCAATATCCATGACCAGATATTCCTTGAGCGTTTATCCTGGTTACGTGCAGCTCATCGCCGAAAACTCATGCTCATCATGGCAGCAAATTCTGAAAAAGAGGAAAACTACAAGAATTTATGTATATGTAGAGGCAAATACACAATTCAGGTGAGGTGTGATCATCTACAGTCAGGTTCAAGGTCACCAGAAGATGTGCCTTCCTATATATGACTTCCTATGACTTTTACAATGCAACTCTAAGCTGTATGTGCAAACGTAGAGGCCAATTGAAACATTTCCAGAGGCCAATTCAAACAGTTCATGTCAAACGTGACATTGTGATTCAACACTCAAGGTTATCTGAGAACAAGTTCAATGTCACCATTGGTTGTGTTATACGATTTCCTATATGCTCATGTAACAAATAAAAAGCACTATTTACATTCGTTTCGTATGTAGAGGTCAATTAACACTTTCCACTTTGGACGTTGTAAACAGGGGGCTAGAATGAAGAGTCAGAACCAGCAGAGTGCCTCAAGACCTCATGTACACAGGAACGACTCCGGAACGGATCCTTTTCAGCGTATACCTTTATCAAACTACATTTAGGTACACGGTTCAGAACCCCCCCCCTCTCCGGGACATTGGACTGAGCCTCGAAGTTGCTGCGGCCTACCACTCGCCACTCTCCCCTCTCCGGGACATTGCACTGACCCTCGTAGTTGATGCGGCCCACCATTCCCCACTCTCCCCCGCTGGGACCTTGGACTGACCCTCGTAGTTGATACGTCCATCGTTGTCGGTATCGGCCTCCGTCAGCATTTCGCTGATCTCATCCTCCGTCAGCTGGTCGCCCTGGATATAGCGCATCACGTGTCTAATCTCCTCTGTCCGGATGAAGCCGTTCCTCTCCCGGTCAAAGACGCGGTACGCCTCGCGGATTTCCTCCTCAAAGTCGCGCTTCTCCATTTTCTTGGCCATCATGTTCAGAAACTCGGAGAAATCCACCGTGCCACTGCCTGAAGCCAGAATTGTGGGAGAGATTCGTTTTCAATCAAAGACATCGCATTATTCCTTTACATATTGCTCGCAATGTTCGGATACTCGCGTATGAGCTGGCATTCACATGTAGGCATCAAAAGCATTATACACAAAAACTAAACTATGTGCAGTATCTGTGATCGAATTTTGCTGTGGGCGATTTCAAACAGAATGTTTTCAGCGCGCATGAAAACTGCGGAGAGACTGGATTCCCTAACGATCTATTTTCCATGCAGTCTCGCCTCAGCGATGGAGGAACCAAAGATACAATTTGAGGCTATATCCTCAGTGCTACCAATTAAAAAAATTAGCCCAAGGGCTAAGAAAGGTTACCGGACAATATACATTTTAGATATTAGCCTTTTGTCCAGTGACCTTGAAAATAAAGTCACCGATAAATTCAAGGCCATGAAATTTTCAACAAATATATCACTTCTAGTATGTCCACAATAAATTCCTAAGCTGTAAAGTCGATAATAAGTGAGACATTAGCCATTCTGTGATGTGACCTTGAAAATGAGGTCAAAGTTAAAGTTCAAGGTCATGAAAATATTCAGTATATATCATTCCTCTATATTCGCAATTGATTCCTATGCTGTAAATGTAAGTATCAATCTATTACCACCAATACAATCAGATTTTGATGATGCCAATAAGAAACGTAAAATACTACATTTTGCAATGGAAACAAACAAAGCCCGACCAAATAGTTTATCCAAAGACACACTGGCGTCTTCAGGGGCAGACAATGTGTTAAATGTAGTTGTTTCTACTGTACCCCAGATGGAATTAGTATACAACTGCCCAACAACCTATGAAAATAATTTAGAAATCCGAATCTAACCCAATGGAATAGATACATGACAAGTACAAAAGTACCCAATCACAAGCCCGAAGGCTACTGAGTTGATGGTATCCTCGGGGACAGATTTAACGTCCGCCAGCAGTGACACCGACTCAGTGGTATAAAATTGTAAGTATCAATCTATTACCACCAATAAAATCAAATTTTGATGATGCCAATAAGAAACGTAAAATACAACATTTTGCAATAGAAACAAAGCCCGACCAAATAGTTTATCCAAAGACACACTGGCGTCATCAGGGGCAGATGTAAAGATGATAATAAGCGACATATTAGCCATTTTGTTCTCTGACCTTGAAAATGAGATCAAATGTCAAATTCTAGATCACCAAAATATTCAGCATACATCATTTCCTATATGTTCACTATGGACCCCTAAGCTGTAAATTTGATAATAAGCGAGATATAAGCCATTTTGTATTCTGACCTTGAAAATAAAATGACTAACCTTGAAATTTAGGTCAAGGGTCAAATTCAAGGTCACTAGAATATTCAGCATATATCATTTCCTATATGTTCACAATTGATTCCTAAGCTGCAAAGTCGCTAATAAGCAAGATATTGGCCATTTTGTCCTGTGACCTTGAAAATGAGGTCAAAGGTCAAATTCAAGGTCACGAGAATATTCAGCATATATCATTTCCTATATGTTCACAATTGATTCCTAAGCCGTAAAGTCGATAATAAGCGAGATATTAGCAATTTTGTCCTGTGACCTTGGAAATGAGGTCAAAGGTCAAATTCAAGGTCACGAGAATATTCAGCATATATCATTTCCTATATGTTCACAATTGATTCCTAAGCCGTAAAGTCGATAATAAGCGAGATATTAGCCATTTTGTCCTGTGACCTTGAAAATGAGGCCAAAGGTCAAATTCAAGGTCACGAAAATATTCAGCATATATCATTTCCTATATGTTCACAATTGATTTCTAAGCTGTAAAGTCGATAATAAGCGAGATATTAGCCATTTTGTCCTGTGACCTTGAAAATGAGGTCAATGGTCAAATTCAAGGTCACGAGAATATTCAGCATATATCATTTCCTATATGTCCACAATTGATTCCTAGTCTCTAATCTCGATATTAAGTGAGATATTAGGCTTAATGTGTCCCATTATAAAGCATAGGAGAATTTAACATGGGAAAGTCCCATTTGGGCCGAGTTTGGGCCCAAAATGGCCCACTTCGAGCGATTCAAGGGCAACGAAACTTATACACATCGTAGAGGTACATATGAAGAGTGTTATGCATCAGTAAGAAAAAAAGTTATTGAACAGATTTTGAGAGAATGGCCGCCAAAGTCCAAAATCAGGCATTTTTCGTCAAAAATGGCCGCCATTTTGAAAAAAATGCGGAAATCAGAAAACTAAAAAAAACCTTTCCTGGAAATATTTTTAGGTATTTTTGTGCAAAATTTCAGAAAGATTTGACCATATACTTTAAAGATAAAAATGTGAACGGACGGACGACGGACGACGGACGACGGACGGACGACGGACGACGGACGCAACGCCATGCCAATAGGTTATCGGACCATAGGTCCGGTAACCTAACAATTACCATCAATGTCGACCTCGTTGATCATGCCCTGTATCTCTGTTTCCGTGGGGTTCTGTCCAAGAGACCTCATGACCAGACCCAGCTCCTTGGTGGAGATGAAACCGTTGCCGTCCTTGTCAAACAGCGCGAAAGCTTCTCGAAACTCTACAAATTATTGTGTACGTGTAGGGAATGAGGGAACTTATCTCAGGTGCTTTTTTTGTAAATAAACGTTGATACTCTCAGTAACTGGAGACTACATGTATGAATGTCCTGATTCTATTATCACTCAATTTACGAACGTCTAGTGCACTTAAACGTAAAATATTTTTTTAGAAACGTAAACAATATTATCACTAGATATTTTGGCTATATACTCTTCTTATAATGAGAATTTGAAAATTCGTAATATCAAAAATTTCGTCTACAAAAAAAACGTAATGATGTTCTAGTGGTGTTTGAGAGGATATTTTCTACCTGTTCAACGGTCGAACAGATGGCTTCAATGTGTGAACGAAGTATTGAATATCGATTGGAACAATTTAATATATTGATCGCATTTGCAAACATTTAGAGATTTTCATCAACGATTGTTTTCATAGTAGCGTTTGGAAACCCGAACATACTTCTCTATATGTTCAAGTGTATTCAATGTCTATATATTTAGTTTATTTATAAATTTCAGTGTTTTACTATGTAATGCCAATTGTATCGTCATTATAAACTTCAGATAAAACACTTTTGTTGTAAACTAACATGTTTTGTTTGAGTTACATAATATTGACTTACCTGCAATTTGTTCGTCTGTCAGTTTTTCCACGTGATAAGTCTGGAAAGAAGGATGAAAAAAATACATCAAACAAACCACGAATTCGGCAGTCAATTTCTACAAGTAGCTACTACCAATGATGACCGTCTAGCCCACCGTGATTTCGTCGTTTTCGGCAGAAGTCCTCGGCCTAACGGAAGCCGACCGGCTCTGCCTTCTCAACAGAGCCATAGTGTTCTGCCCCTTGATGGTGATATCATGTCACTTGCCTATCCAGGTATGTGTTTCCGCCGTGACAGTAGGCTTACGGGTATTTCCTTCGCTTATCTATGTGAGTTTTACATCAGATTGTAGTAATGGATGGAGCGATGCGATGTTCCACGCTGCACCACATGTTGTAAACTGTCCCGTTCCCATTCATCATGTACATGTATAGGACCATGTTCAGTTTTGATGCATTGATTTATAAAAGCCCGTCATGTTTCATGTCCGAATAAAGTTTGGCTATAGATTCGGTGATTCGGCTTTTTGCTGCCAATTTACAATCAAACTAATACATATCATTTGTTTTGTCACTAATTATCATTTACGAAAACGTGAATCCTACAAGATGAAGGATAAATTTCATCTCGTTTGACAACAGCATGAGTATTTTCCAGACCACGCAATATGTATACATAATACATTATAATATACAATGTACCCCCAGGATTTTATTTTCTTCTTTACTTGTAAATAGTCTGTCTCCCTTGCCTCCGCAAAACCAAGCGCCACTCCCGTTTTCCCCGCTCCGCCCCTTGTGACATTTGCCTTGGGAGCGCGGGTGTCGTATTACAGTTTATTATATGATACTCACCTGTCAACTGACATTCAATGGTAATAGTAATGACTAAACAATGTACTAAGCGAGTAACTGCGTGAAAATGAATGCCAGTATAAGGCATACGTATCATGCATCTTGATACTGAATTATATTTCAAATGCAGCTATTGTCCACTACTGGTGTCTTACCTAACAACGTCTGATTAACGTTGCTGATGGACGATTACATCATGTACTAAGACATTCAAAATATCCATTCCTTGGATATACATATTCAAAAATACTCCAGTTTCTTTGTGTATTGAGATATCAAGTGTATATTAGGTAGCTCAACAGCATATAAGACAAAGTGGAATAACGTTCGTTACATGTGGAAACGAAACTTTTACTCGTGTTGTTTATTCAGACAAACGTTCAGCTGGTCGACACCTGACTACAACATCTGCTATATATATTCCGGAATAAAACATTGGCTTACCCTTCTCAGTTGTTCTTCCATAATGATGAATGTTCAGTTTGAAATATGTCTCAAACTGTTCTTATTTTTCAATACCCCTTTGGTTGGCGAAACGAGAAATGCTTCATTCCTTCTGTAGTTGTCGATCCATTAGATTAATGTAATGAAATGTGTTCTGAATTTATCTCCTGTGGGACTTTATTTGAACAGTATCGTTAAACACTTGAAATATTGAGTCAAACGTCCTCACTATTCACGAGCGAGTTTCATTCGATTTGATACGCGCCAAATGTAAACAAACGTCCGACAGTATGACAATAACAATTATTGAACTATTGTCGCACATTACTAGATATTTATTACTGATAACCGACGCAGCGTAATGTCACAATACATTGATATAGTTGGCCCTGCTTGGCCAGCTTCTATTTGTAATCCAGAAAAAGTCAATTACGGTGTTCAATTTCAATTATAGTAATAGGTTCATGTGTTGATTGTGTATCTAGCTACCGCAGCGTAAGTTGATATAATTTTATAACATAACACCAAAAGTTATGTAGCTTATCGGCAAACATGCTACATGTATTGAGCTATAATACTGAAAGTATTCGGAGGTCAAGTTCAAGGTCACCAACAGATATGTGTATGTAATAAATTTAAAACAACTATAACATCTATATCTGTCATCATTTCTTCTGCAGAGGCCAAAAGATGCACCATATATGACTACCTATAATGTTCATAATTCAAACCTAAGCTCTATGTGCAAGTGTTTTAACCCCAGAGGTCAATTTACACATTTGGTATCAGACGGGATATTAGGTCAAATGACCTTAATATCACTTGAATATATACGACTTCCTATATGCTCATAATATAAATATAAGCTAAATCTTCAAGCATTTTGTCTGTAGAGGCCAATTTACACATTTCAGATCCCCGTGACCCTGAGATTTAGCCTTTAAGGTCGTCTGAGTTCAACCTCAAGGTTACCAAAAGACACACCATATATGACTTCATATATGCTCATAATACAAACTTAAGGCTTATGTACACACGTTTTCGCCTCATAAGATAATTTGTGCATATATTGGGCTTTTTCGGTCCCACGCATCGGGCCTTTTGAGCGATTCAAGGCACTCAGTTTTCGAAACTGACCGCCAAATTGACAAAAACGATTGAACCAATAAATTAGCCCAAGGGCTAAGATATGTTACCGGACAAATATGTTTTCTATTTTTATTAGATATTAGCCATAACCAAATTCAAGATATAATAGCATGTATTATTCTATCAGCATATATCATTCTTACATATTCACGATTGATTCCTAAGCCGTAAAGTCGATATTAAGCTATATATTAGCCATTCTGTGCTCTGCCCTTGAAAATGAGGTCAAAGGTCAAAGTCAAGGTCATCAAAATATTAGGCATACATCATTTTCTACATGTTCACAATTTATTCCACAATGACATTGAAGTTCACGAAGAAGACCTCGATTGGTAAATCTCAAGGTCATACCAACGTTAATATCAAACCTGAGGTGCTTAAACCTAAATTGTCCGGTAACTATCTTAGTCATTGGGCTAATTTCTTTTCTCAAAATCGATGGCCTCATAAGAATGAATTTCGCACTTGTTGTAACGTTACTTTCTTCCATTTCATTGTGAGTATATCCCAAAAACAAAACATCCCGATGCAATGAGTACATTTGTGAAGTGGAATGAATTGAGCTACACACATATATAGTTATGTTTATTTCGTCATCCATACATTACAATCGAGCATTATGTTGCCAGGACTTTGTAGGTGTGAGTGTGGTTTTGAAAAAGTTTAAGACTTCCTTCCAAGCAGAGTCCTGTGCTTTGGCATGTTGTCTCGTGTCTCCACCCCACACAACTACACTGCCTGAAAACACCAATATCATCATTCAAATACACAATTCGAATACATCGTATGAACATAAAGAATACGTCAGCAGGATGTGGATAGAACACGAGAATTCCTCGTAAGTTTTCCAATAATGCTGACGAAATTATACCAGATTTTTTTTTGAAAACTAAGTACTTTTTTTTAGATACCCATCACTTATTTATTTATTAAACAGTATTCATCACTATTATTCATCAAGTCAGAACTGACGCATGAGAGGGTTGTATGTTGCTCTGTAATGTGGACTGTATGGCGGCTCAATGAGATGACCTGCCCCAGGATACACCAAAAGGCGATACTTCTGGTTGCTATGGAGACGGTCAGCGATGAATTTTGATGCTATGGATGGAGTATTTTGGTCGTCTTCACCGTGAATTAGTAGAAATTTCGCTGAACTGCGCTCAACCTACGAAATTGAAGGGAAAAATACATGTATTTGTGATAACAACGATTCTTCGGGCTGTATCGGTTTTGAAGAACGACTGCGGTCTTTTAGAACGTCAATTTATTTCAAACAAACGCGACGTCAATGTCCTTCCGCACCATTCACGGTCCCTAAGTCTGATATGACAATTTATCCCAACTTGAACGAAATAGTCCCCACAAGGTAATTCTCTTGATATTCTTGTACAATAATTCTCGTGTTCTATCCACTCTATGATCACGGTACACGTTTTCACTCTCAGTTCAGAATTCGCTCTTCGCTCGAAGTCTCTGGAGAAGGTGTCATGGCTGCTCGTTTTGGCTTGGCGGAAAAGGCGCGTCGCGCAAGTACTTCGCGCCGCGCGTTGCGCCGCGCGTCGCGCCAACTACGTATCATTTGAATAGGCCTACGTGAATAGTATTATTCGCCGAGTACTAGATTCTAGATTTAGGCCTTGCCTGATTTTATGTCCACTATAGCCTATGTTGCTTCGGGTTTAATTGAAAATGCAGCACAGATGTGGACCTGGCTGAATCAATGAGTTCATACACTTGAACACTTCATCAATCTCTATCTATGATAATATGCGAAATCGGCTCCGAGCTTTCGAAATTTGTGTTGACGGCTTTTGTACAAAAGTAACTGGTAACCATTCATCCCATCCTCGTGCAGTCGGTGGCAGCAGCTGGTCAACGCGTACACGGCACTTCGTACATACGGATGACATCGCGAGGCTTCAAATATTCGGCGAAGGCGAAGCGAAAGTAGGCCTAGAAATGGAATCAAGTTTCCTTATCCCGCTATCTGGCCAGGGATGTGAAGGGGATTCGAAAGTATGAAATTAAAATTTTCATGTGTACCCTGTCATAAACGAGGGGCTTAACACCCCCCCCCCCCCCCCCTTCAACCCACCCACATTGTGGTACAGCTGTGCTTAATTCAATCACTGTGTTTAGCCGCCAGAGAGAAAACAGTGTGATAATAATTTTAATTGATATAGATCTATCACCATTACCAAGTAATGCATTTCACAATGTGTGAATTACGTAGGGCCACACTGAATATACATAAAATACGCACACATATATATTCATTGAGAAATATTTTTTGTATTCAACAGAATTTGAACAGAAATTAGTTTTGAGACAAATAAAATGATTGAAAATTTGAAGGACTTAATCTCGTTCAGAAGATAGCTTGATTAGTTTGACACATTCTCAGTACTGGTATGCAACTAAATAAATATCTATATATTGCTGCGTTACAACTTTCAGAAGGAGTTTCCTCTTCTTCTCTTCCTCTTTCTTGGCATTTCTAAATATTGTGTTGATGTGATTAGTATTTTCTTGTGAAAAATAAATAAATTCAATTTATAATTTCGGTGTTCGACGGAGTTAAAAACTAAATGTACTCCTAACAGATAAATGATATAATAGTCGTCGTCTTTCAATGGAATGCCCTGGTAGATATGGGAGTGGGGGAGGGGGGGGGGGGGGGCTTGACTTTGACTTTCTTCTCTCGCACAAAATATACGCAGAGCCTGATACATGTTTGTTTTGAATTTCTAAATTGGTTTAATAAGTTGTTGAGCAGATGTGCACTTACTCCATCTGGTGTACAGTAGAAACAAATATAATTACACACTGACTGCTCCTGATGACGCCAGTGTGGCTTCAGATATGAATGTTTGGTCGGGCTTTGTTTCTATTCTGAAGGTGTTAGATGTAAGGTTTTTATTGGTATCATCCAAATCTGGCTATAAGCGGTAATAGGTTGATAGATACATTACACTTAATAATGATGACATCTACTCGACCCACTCAGGGGGCTAATGTAAGTATCAACCTATCACGAACAACCCAACCAGATTTTGATGATGACAATAAAAAACTTTATTAAAAACGCTTGGTTAATTCATACAAACGACAAGATTCTGATTTTTTAGCTTTTATTATCAACGGAAAGGTATGTATGTTTTTGATATGAATAATTATGGAGGTCACCATGCTGAGCATAGTATTGCTCAGATCATTACAACTTGTCCTCCTCTGTTGCTAATGCGCATGTAGACCTACAAGTATATCGCAGAGGCACACAAAACCAATATACACAATACCAGGGACAACTTTCACGCCAATAACATATTTTACTGTTGTCATTGCGTGTGCGTGCAATGTTGCAATGTATTGCTTGATCGTTTCTCCAGCGATATTGCAATAAATAAAAAATAAAAAAAATAAATGAATTTTTAAATACATTTACTCAACTTGACCTGATTATCTATCTGCATGATTTCCAAATCGTTATTCATTATAAACCTACATAGGCCCTAAGTATGATCTCAGAACTCATTTTTAACACACGAAAAAGGACATCGCACTGATCATGGTTGCTAAGGGCGTAACTCACAGCCTAAAACTGTAATAAAAGTCCTCATAACTTTGGAACTAATTATGATAATTGCACGCCGTAAAAACCACAATGATCAATTATCTTCATTTATTTATCTCGTACAAAGCTTTATGAAACCAGTTCTGCTTTATCTGCTTTAGGCTGTGAGTTACGCTCTTAGCAACCATGGTTGCTAGAGGCAGTATCAAAGGAATGGTTGCTATGCTGGTGTACCACTCTATAATCATGGTATAAATTTATATAGCTACATCTTCCGATAATATACATTTGTGATACCATGCAAATCTACGTCAGAATGACACTCTTAATCACTAATTAAAATCAGTATCCCGGTGTGACGTCATGAATACTAATTATAATAGCTAATGAGGCAAAATATCAAAGTGAAAATATGGCCTATATTGCCCACAAAAAGTTTCATATTTCGATAACTAATGAAGATAAATCGATTTTGTAAAAAAAGAATCTGTATATTTCAATGTGTTCTTCAATATGAAATATAAAATTCGAACATCTATTTTGACTTTACTTAGGCTTTATCGTGAACAATTATTGAAGTATTACTAAACGCTTTGCCCATAATGCAATCCTTTGTAATACAGTACAGTATTCCCATACAGTATTCGTCGGTTGAATTACCACTATAGTTTTCACTCATTTCGCTTCGTCTTGCTTTCGTCTGTACCCCCAAGAGATTCCGAAGATGATCACCACTTCACCAGCCAAAAAATACAAACCGCAATTTACCAGAACTCTGTGTATACTAGTTTTAGTTTTGGTTTCATTTCGTACCTTCGCTTCGTCTTCGCCTGCGCCAGTGCACTTCGCCCATTAGACAAAGCTAATCGCCAGATAGGCTAAGGTCACAGAAGAATCATTTTCGGTTCTTCTCTCCACACTGTATATTTTATGATTTTGCCAAAGTTCTATGTGCACTCTTGTACACGTCTTTGTCGGTGTAGACAGCCGTTTTATTATGAACTTCGTGCGTGGACTCAAGCCAAAGTTGCCAAACTTAATGTCTGCCATGTGGTGAACTTGTACCTAAAATCTGCTAGTTGGCGCGACGCGCGGCGCGACGCGCTGGCGCGACGCGCGGCGCGACGCGCTTTTTCGGCCAAGCCGCTAGTTTTCCCGCCTAGTGTTGCGGAAGTTGTGTCTGATTAGTTGAATGTGAAGTCATCTGTGCACGTGTTGTATTCTCGTCTGTAATTTCTCTATGTTGTCATGGATGCGCGTGAATGGAATGTGAGTATCGATCGTGTCTTGTGCATGCAAGTATGGGTACGGTGGCGTGTGAGTGTAGTTGTGTCATGTAAGTGGCTACGTGCATTGTTTTGGGGAGGTCCTGTCCAAAAATATGCTACATATGTGTAAAATATCACTTTGGAATTATCCAAACATTGATTATGATTGGATAATCTCTTCCTATTTACCGGTATTTGATGAGGCTTTCGTTCCTCCTCTGAGGGGTTATTTATTCTGGTGAAATTGATTCCTTCCTCGGTAATATCTCCTCCAGCAAAGTCCAAGCTGAAAAAGTATTTTTGTTTCTATAATAATTAGAATGGTGTCTGTAACTGTAAATATATGTACATGTCATGTACTGTGATCATGAATTAATAAATTTTGATATAGGCCTACAAATGTGAGAACTTGTGTATTGTTTTATTGTTGTAAAATGCACTGATACAACATTTTACGTGTAGATGGACAGAGCAAAAATACGTTACGATTTACAGATATGATTGCTATACCTTTTTCCAGGAATCGTTTCAGAGTCAAATGTGTAGTCAGTCATCGTTACGAGGTCGAAGGATGAAATCGCAACACAGGCTTTTATCTGGATTATACATGTATGGTATACGACATTTAGGCCTATATTTACACATATTTGAATTTTAAATCGAAAATTATCTAAATGTTCTGATTTTGATTTTAATATCCAATATTTAATGTACATTAGGCCTATATGTACACTATATTTGCCCCAAAATCCATATTGTCTAATATTTTAATGTCGTCGTGGAGTTTACTTTGTGATAATTTGAATAAAACTTATTGCTATGAATTTCATTTGATGCTTCGATGAACAAAGCTTTCAAATCAGCTCTCCGACTGAAAGTACCTAAAACTTTACGTTGTGAGCACATATGAATATTAGAATGACGTAACGTACATGTATGTGTATTTATATGTTTGAGTTTTCTATACAAATGTGAAAAGTTACACTAATATGTGAATAATATTAGTAGAATACATAACAATATATCAGAATATCTACCTTATTACAAAAAGTGGCTAGAAGAAGTGCATTCTCAGCACCCTTTGAGACACCAATCACGCCGGCATACGGTTTCTGTACCTTCGGGTGACTCAATAAGTAATCAACTGCCGTCTACAAAATAATTATGAAAAAAATCCTATTGATAGAATATTCCTAACTAGTTATACAATATTTTTCGAACCTACACAAGGAATATCCAGAGACGTATTCAGTACAGAGTTATATATGAAGTACTAATATTAATAACTGTACTATTAACTAGTAATATAACTGTAAATGAAACAAGTTTGTTCGTACCACGAAATGGTCAACATTCGTGCACATGCTGAATCCAGATCCGTCCTCTGTCAGATATCTGACGGCAAAGGTTGCAATACCCCTAGATGCCAGTAAGGCAGGTCTATACTCGTACAGCCCTACCACTGCTCCGAAAAAGTCTAATACTCCGGGAAACGGACCACGGCCTGCAGGTAGGTGCAAGTCACGAAGACATGTGTGGAAAATCCTGGTAGCATTTCAACAGACTAAACTTTCGCCCTTAACAAGAATATATATATATTTGGAATAATAAAATGTGTAACTCAAGCAAACTTCAGGTCTGAAATATACAATTTCACCAAGAAATACCAGCATCATTCTTTTTCTGTGATAGGTATATGACCTAATAACGTGCACATACCCTTTGGAATGAACAAAGTTCCTTGCAGGCTCCCTTCATTTACTGGTATTCGAGTTACACCGTCCGCCATGTAACCTCTCTCGCATGACGTCGAAGCCATTGCATTGCCACTGTCCACCGAGTCTAAAGCCTTGGCAGTGTCCAGAAAACCGTCCAGAACGTAGACGTTTGCAATCAGCGGATCCTGTACGTCAAGGTTAAGGAGGCGTTTGCCAGGTCTCTGTCCAGGCTCTTGAGTGAGACTCCAGATCAGTCCCATAGGCTCAATTCCTACAAACAGTATTAACAAATAGTGTCACACAAAAATCTATAATAACGAAAAATGATGACAATTATAATAGTGATACACGTATAGAAGAAATCCCCACAATCATTGTTAAACACCAGGTAAGCAATGTGCAATGAGGCTTTGGAAAACACTGACACAACCAATATCACTGTCCGGAATCCGTTTCGGCAGAGGATATTGGGAAACGATATTTTTCGGTTGGGAAACGATATGTTCGATTGGGAAACGCCAAGCTGCAAGGGGGTATGTGTTGTTTTCCTCAATAAAGTATAAAAAATAGGTGTAATCGTTAATCAGAAGAGAGACGAACATGCGCTGATGTTGTATAAAGCCTCCAGTGTCGACCAAACCTGCTATACTTGATGTAATATCATTTTTGTGACATGAAATGCGATGAAAATCACTCCGTTTTGAACAAATGACTACTGATAATTAAATATGTGTCTGATGCACACAAAAAGTAAAACGAGTCAAGAGAAAGGTATATTACATGATCCCCAACAAAAATAAACATTTTACATCGTCTCATTAATAAATGTTTGCTGATTTTCTGAACCATTGATGTTTCGGTGGGTAAACGATACGTATAGAGAAGGCGCCGGTTGGTAAACCATGCTGTTTCGATTGAGAAACGCAAAGTTTTGTACATATGAAATACGAGATCAACTGTTATACACAAGCAATACTGTGTGGTCTTTAGTGAAAGGTTACCTCGAGTGAATTATTAATTATATGACTGTATGCACAACATTTTGGGTGTGAAATAAGGTGAATCATGTGCCCGGCTCGACATAATAGAAAAAGTTTCGAGATTTTTGTTTCAAAACATGCTAATTTGGGTCCTTGACAATGTGTATTAAGATGAAGTGCCTCGATAGGCCCAATATTTAGGCTCAAAAGGCCCAAAATTTTTAGCTGTGTTCTCAAAAACTGTCCGATCAGTTTTGAGATTTTTGTTTAAAAAGATTCCTCTTATGTACCTATCTGAAGTGTATAAGTTTTGTTGCCCTTGAATCGCCGGTCTGCATGTGGCGGCCATTTTGAATTTTCGACAGGTTGGTGAAAAAAAAAACTTTTTCGTCCCAAATCAAGTCACTATGGTATCCAACCAAAAAAATTTCCCCCTTTGAAAACTTTTTTGGATTTCACGCAATTTTTCCTTCACAATGGGAGCTATATGGAGTGAACTCCTAGAACACTTAAAGATGGAGCTTACATATTGGCACATTCAAATAGGAAATCATATATTGTGGTTTCGGTGGTGATCTTAAATTTGACCTTCAATGACCTCGAAAGGTCAAAGCGCCCTTTTTTGTCAGAAAATTGGTCAAATTTGGTCTTTGGCGGCCATTTTTTCAAAAACTGTTCAGACGGTTTCAGAATGTCGTTTGAAGAGATCACCCTTATGTACCTTTGCGACATGCCTGAGTTTCTTTGCCCTTGAATCGCTCAAAGTGGGCCATTTTGGCCCAAACTTGGCCCAAAGGGACTTTCCCATGTTAAATTCTCTTGTGCTTTATAATGGAACATATTATTGCTAATATCTCACTCAATATTGAGATTAGAGATTAGGAATCAATTGTGGACATAGAGGAAATGATATAAATGAATATTCTCATAACCTTGAATTTCACATTCGACCTAATTTTCAAGGTCACAGGACAAAATGGCTAATATCTCGCTCCTTATCGACTTTATAGCTTGGGAATCAATTGTGGACATACAGGAAATGATATACGTCAAATTTCTTGATGACCTTGAATTTGGCCTTGATCTCATTTTTCAAGGTCAGAGCACAAAATGGCCAATATATCGCTTATTATCGACTTTACAGCTGAGGAATCAATTGTGGAGTTTTCGTGACCTTTGATCTTACCTCAAGGTCAGACAACAAAGTGGCTAATATCTCGGTTATTATCAACTTTACAGCTTAGGAATCAATTGTTGACATATAGGAAATGACATATGCCGAATATTCTCATAAGCTTGAAGTTGACCTTTGACATTTTTTTTTGTCCGAGCACGAAATGGCTGATATCTCGCTCATTATCGACTTTCCAACTTAAGAATCAATTGTAAGCATATAGAAAATAATGTCCCTTTGGGCAGACATTGTTGAAAAATTACCATTGCAGACTTTGAGACCTTAACATTGTACAGTTCTCCGGTAATATTTCTAAGCTAATTTTTCCCTGTTTCCTTGTCCACAGCGGGTCTCAGTGTTGAAAAGGTTTTTTTCTTGGTGTTTGTCAAATGAGTGCTTCACAATGTGGTTAGAGTCCTCAAACTTGGAATGACAGTTATAACACCTGGCGTTTAGGCCACAAGACGCCATCTGTTGGAAGAAATAATAAGTATGAATGAATAATAGCCAAAAACGAGCCTTAACGGGCCATACATTTCCAATAAAATATCGTTTACTAATCGAAACATCTATATCAGAACTGTTGTCCAATCGGAACAGTATCGTTTACCCACCGAATCATCAATGGTTCAGAAAATCAGCAAACATTTATTAATGAGACGTTGTAAAATGTTTCTTTTCGGTGGGGATCATGTAATACACCTTTCTCTTGACTCGTTTTACTTTTTGTGTCCATCAGACACATATTTAATCATCAGTGTTCATTTGTTGATTTTCGGTGTGATTTTCATCACATTTCACGTCACAAAAACGATATTACTTCAAGTATAGCAGGTTTGGTCGACACTGAAGACTTTATACAACATCAGCGCATGTTTGTCTTTCTTCTGATCAACGATTATACCTATTTTTTCATACTTTATTGAGGAAAACAACACATACCCCCTTGCAGCTTGGCGTTTCCCAATCGAACATATCGTTTCCCAACCGAAAAATATCGTTTCCCAATATCCTCTGCCGAAACGGATTCCGGACAGTGAATATGGAAAACGTGGCAACCCAGGAAACAAAGTCATGAATATCGCATGAGCATGAGGCATCTAAATTCGCAATCAATTACAACCTGTAACTGAATTAAATACCGTAAGATAGAATTCGGTATGATTTTCAGGGCTGCAGCTTACCTGCATAACTACCGTTCTCGGCCGCCATTGTGGTGACGTCAACAACGCCGCGTACGTCACTGACGTAGTGCGCATGCGCGGAGAGTTTGATGTTCGGTTCGTGCAGACGACAGAGCAGTGTGATTCTCTGCGATGGGTCCAGACCTTTCACGGTCAGCGACCATTGCTCGTCCACTAAAAGTCGACTGGGTGATATCGTAATCGTGGCAACCATCCTTTGAGTCACTAGTGTCAGAGCACATGGAGAGTTAGCTACATGGAGAGTTCCTCATCAAAGACGGTACAACACAACGCAGAAACATGTTGTACACTGTATGCTTCGAAGTGTAGGCCTAATACAACACCACATGTGATTGTACATATTAGGCCTAGTAGATGATTCGCACCTCAGGTTGAATCCCGGACACTGAGGTCACCCAGACACAATACCCACAACCACAATTATGGACGTCGGCCTACCAGGAAGTGTTTGTTTTGGCCCTATTTACCTGTACATATATGCGCTAAATGAAATTTATGTTTTACGATACATTTTAAACGAATCAGGAACAAATATAATTCACTGAAAGCTGACTATGAAGTTTCACACATTATATATAGCGTGTGTTTTACTCCTTTGAGCCTCAGTACGTGCTCGATGGCAATCGATGCATGTCGACCTTTGTAAAATACATAACCATAACGTCAACAATTAAGAGGAGTTATCCTTGGCAAAAGACAAGTGGCGTTGCATTCGTGTGCTTAAAACTGTCGGATAGACACATGTTTCAACGACAAGGACATCGATAAGGATCAGAGTAAACTTTATATCGTGCGAACAGCGCACATGTAGCACACATCGCAGTATCACTGTCCCGGGTATGCGCCCTGTTTGTACATTCCGGTGTCAAAGTAGGCTACGGTTGTTCTGCTGTGTACATATTATTTTCTGGTGAAGATTTACAGGGCATTCACGTGGCTGTTCGAATGAAATTCCCATCCTGGCGAGGGATAGATTATTGGACTTCATAGGCCTATGATAGGCTTTTATGGTTTTAGCAGAATTTTTTTTTCCTTTTCCTTCCACCGTTTTCGTTTCCGGACGATGACTTTAGATTGCTTTGATGGATCCTTGCCAATCTACCGCCACTAGTCAGAAATGATTTGTGGAAGAAACGTATTGTATTTGAGCCGGCTCCGAGGTTCGTGGGGGAAGAACCCTATTAATTTTGAGATCGATCCGTCAACCGACCTTTGACCTAGAGGTCAATATAACGGACGTTATATTTTACTCGTCGCCCTAGACAAACATGTCTAAGAGGGTTATGGATGAACATTGACCTTGACCTGAATTTTTTTTTGCCGAATCGGCATTTTTCGTTCTCGGCGATAACTCGGAAACGGTGCTCCGTAGAACGAAACGGACGTTATTTTCGGACTTGCCGCCCTAGACATACATGTCTAAGGGGTATTATGGATGAACTTTGAACTCGACCTGAATTTTTTTGCTGGGTCGACATTTTTCGTTTTCATCGATATCTCGGAAATGGGGTGTTGTAGAGCGAAACCAATGTTACTTTTGTACGGAAGACCGTTAGTGCCAGGTGTGAAAATATATTTAGGTGGCGGCCGCCACATAATTATCTGGCGGCCGCCAATTAATTATCTGGTGGCCGCCACTTAATTATCTGGCGGCCGCCACATAATTATCTGGCGGCCGCCACATAATTATCTGGCGTCCACCACTTATTTAGTGCTTTAACACAGCATTTTGGTCTATCCATAGAAATTCATTTTAAAATAAAATAAAATTTACATTTTATTTGAGATACATTATCGATATACTAAGTCGATATTATCAAGTTACTAACCCTGGATTTATAAAAAAAACTTCTCCCCCCCCCCCCCTCTCCGAATACCAGCATCCCATAGGAGTGGTGCGCGTTAGTCACATGCAAAGTGACTCTGATCGGTCAATGCCGATTTATATTGTAACATATATGGCCCAAGAATGCCTCAATAAAATTAACGAATATTTGTTTGGGGGATGAAATGTACATATTTTCATGTCATTGATTGGTATTATGGACCATATGGCAACTTTCAATACATAATCCATACGGGAAAAAAACTAAGAAAAAAAGGAACACACAATATTAATCAGATAATTTGACGAATATTTGTCACCACCATCGAATATGCACTGTTTTTATTTGTTTCCTTTAACCTATATATCGATGGTAGCAACCATAATTGCAGAGGGCCCAGTTGCCATGGCCACAACAAATAACATGAATTCATTGATGATCCCTATATAATGCTAAGTGTGAAAGTTAAGTTTTGTTGAATAATTTGCATGTCAACAACCCCCCCCCCTCCCCCAATACCCAATATATCATTGTCTCATTAAAAACAGTATAGTCATTAATACAGTATGTCACGACTTTTATTTGGATACTAGGGCCTAATTAGCTATACGTATATTGCTTTACAAGAATTCTCCTCATATTTCAAGCCACGTCCTACAGATAATTATGTTTTATATATTTTCACACCTTTCATTTTCTGGCCTCTACGGGCTTCCGTACTTTTGGACTCGTAGCTCTAGAAAACATATCTGAGGGGTATTATGGATGAACTTTGACCTCGACCTGAAATTTTTTGCCAAGTCAGCATTTTTCGTTTTCGGCGGTATCTCAGAAACGGTGCATCATAGATCGAAACGAACATGATTTTCGGACTTGTGTAAGGGTATTAGGGATGAACTTTGACCTCGACCTCAAATTTTTCTGCTGAATCGACATTTTTCATTTTCGTCGATATCTTGTGTGTGTCCTTCGTGTGTCGTAGAGCCCGTGGCAAACGTGCTATAAATATTATAAATTAGTCTTAACACCGAAATCTTCAAACACCGAAATCTTCAGGCATTGACGTCTAGTTTAAAAAGGAACACGTTTCCAGTTATTTGCACGTACGTTTATTTCACACATCAAAGATCGTCTAGCTAATCAGGCCAGGCCTGGTTTGATACCGAGTGTACAAGATTAAAACATAATTCGTATAGCTTCACTGTGAAACATGCATAATGGTCTATTAACTTCCAATTTATTCTACTCAAAATTTCGAATATTCATGTACCTGTTAATATCGTATGTCTCTTTTTTTGAGAGAGAGAAAAGATGCCCGACACGTATCGTTCATTTATCTGAGAGTGTATTGAGTTCAGTGACGAAGTCCAAAGACTCGACCGTGGACTTCACTCAGAATGGTTTGTCTAATAATGGGATAAGGTGTAAATGCCATCATGGCCAGGTCTGATTTAATACCGAGTGTACAAGTTTATAACATGATAAATGTTGAGTACTGTCATGTACATGTAGGAAAGATTGTACATTTTTGCAATGTCAGACAACGAATACAATCATGTACTTCAGTGTTGACATTGCAAAAGTATCTACACGAATGCCTACCTCAACTTGATACGCCGTGAGCATGTGATACGATTATTATCACCTGCCATGTTTGTACTGTAAGTCGTTAATCATGATAGAGCACATGCAGCATGTGTTCACCATAGACCAACATTTCGGATGTTTTATCGGCCTTGGGTTCAGCCTACGTGAAAGTTTGGTGACTGACTGTGGGTTTGACCAACCTGCTTTCAATGCCAGAAAGAGAAATTTCTAATTATTCGCGATAGTTCCGGTTTGTGCGCCAGTTATCAAACATATATTTTTTCCCAACCAATTTCGAATTGTTTATTGGCATGAAGTTGTAAAGTGGAATAAATTGAACTACAAATGTATATTATTACTGTTTAATTTATCATCCGTGCATCACAATCGAGATTCATCTTATTACCATTTCAAAGTAGTGAATTAGGTTTTGAAGAAATTGATCTCGCCCCAGAGGGTTGGCTAGACTGAGGGATCAGGTTGTCATGCGTCGGTGGCGGCGATGGCGTCGTATCATTTTGATTGAAATTGTTTGTTGAGGTTTTTCACTTTATTTAGTAACGACCAGTCATTTCTCATGAAGTAAAACATGACAATGATTGATGTAGGGGAAATTTTATATCCCCCCAATGTATTTGCCCTGGACTTAGAGGTATCAAGACATTTGAGAAATATTAATAAATGAATGGTGATTCGGTTAAAGTTTCCAGTTGAGATTTTTTCGTATCTTTCTGTTGTAATTTTGGTATTGACCAGCCATTGTTTGTGAAATAAACATGATAATGATTATTTCAATTATTTTTTCAATGAATTTCGGGTGGCTCTGGACGTTTTCAGTACATTAGCCAATATTAAATGAATGGAGATTTTACCTGAAGTTTTTGATGAACATACTGCATGAATTCATCATTGAAGAAGCAAAGATGGCATCATTTCACTTCAATTTTAGAGGTTTTTCCACCTCTGGGGTGATATTTTCAGCATAATTGGCCGATGATAAACAGGTGGGAATTTCGGATACTGTAACAGCGTTTGTGTGAACGTTTACATTGTGAGTTTTATGTTACCGGACCTATTGTCATGGCGTTGCGTCCGTCGTCCATCTACTTGTCTGTCGTCCGTCTGGCCATTAACATTTTTATCTTTAAAATTCACAGTCAAATATTTCGGAAAAATTGCACATAAATACCTTACAATATTTCCAGGAAAGCTTTATTTTAGATTTTGTTTATTTTCACATTTTTTCCCAAATGGCAGCCATTTTCGAAGAAAAAGAAGCGAATTTTGACTTTATCAACCATGATCAGACATTGGTTGAGATATTTTGTTTCAGAACATGCTTACTGCGTTCCGTGACATTGTGTATGAAGATGGAGTGCCTCGAATTGCTGGAAAAAGGCCCGATATGTGGGCTCGAGAGGCCCAAAGATCCGATATGCACAAATTGAAATATAAGGAGAAAACGCTTGTACAGTACATAGGGTCACGTATAAAAAATTGAACTACATACATATAATCATGTTTATTTTGTCATCCATTCATCATAATCGAGTATTATGTTGCCGGGATTTTGGGAGGCGTAAGAGTGGTTTTGAAGAAGTTCTGGATTTCCTTCCAAGCCGAGTCCTGTGCTTTGGAGTGTTGTCTCGTGTTTCCACCCCACACAACTACACTGCCTGAAAACATCAACCTCAGCCTACAATATACGACATTCAAATACAACTCGTACACTTGTGTTGAACGGAATGAATACGTCAGGATGTGAATGCCTCAAGAATTCATCGTAAGTTTTCCGATAATGCTGACGAAAAAAAGGCGATTTCCGATGTTTCAGATGCCAAAAATTGTCTATTCATCAATTCATATAATATTCATTTATTTAACCATATTCATCACTGTTATCCATCAAGTTGACACTGACGCGTGAGAGGGTTGTATGTTGCTCTGTAAAGTGGACTATACGGCGGATCAATGAGATGACCTGCCCCAGGGTACAACAAGAGGCGATAATTCTGGTTGTTATGGAGACGTCCAGCAATAAGTTTTGACGCTATCGGTGGGGTATTTTGGTCGTCTTCGCCGTGAATTAGTAGAAATTCCGCTGAACTGCGCTCAACCTACGAAATTAAAGGAAAAAAAAACATATGAGTGAAGCATCATTTACGGATATTAGAGTGGCCACCATATAGGATATTGATTATATTTGGATACTCTCTTCCTAGTTACCGGTATTTGATGAGGCTTTCGTTCTTCCTCCGAGGGGTTATTTATTCTGGTGAAACTGATTCCTTCCCCGGTAACATCCCCTTTAGCAAAGTCCATTCTGAAAAGTATTTTTTTCTTAAAATAAGTAAAATAAATGTTTAAAGTCTGCAATTGTAAAAATGTACTGAGATCATGGAAAAACATACTTTGATGTAGGCCTACAAATGTGAGAACTTGTTGTTTTATTGCAAAAGGCACTGATACAATACAATGACAAAACTAGTTGAGTGTATTTCCCAGCACGCGGGAGAGATCGAGTTTGAACTGGCGGAAGAATACAAGAGAGCACGAGACCGAAGGTCAAGTGCTTTCTGTTCTTCCGCCAGTTTGAACGAGATCTTTCCCGCGTGCTGGGAAATACACTCAACTAGTTTTGTCAGTGTATTGTATCAGTGCCTCCTCTTGTAGATGTTGGATGAAATCTGATTCATATAAGTATAAAAACAGGTCTGCCAATAGTGGTGCAGTTTGTACCCATTGGAATACCAATAGTCTGATGAAATACTCGACCACCAAACTCCACAAAGATATTATCAATAAGGAAACTGACCATATTCACAACATCAGTTTCTGTATATTTATGTGAAGCATCTGAATCTTTAACGAAGCAGGCTGTATTATATTTGACTACAATATACTTATAACGACGTTGACGTAGACGTGAAGCAAATATGTGACACGTGAAGCAAAAATGTGAAGAAAAAAAATAGTGCAAACATGATGTTTCCCGCAAAGGTTATCACATTGTCGGAAATCACTGTGTGTTCCTACTGTTTGTAACGATAAATTCATGGTATGTGATAGCGCACTTTACGTGTAGCTTGTTTGAACAGAAATATCTGCAAGTTGCAGACATGAGTTACTATATCCTACCTTTTTGCAGGAATCGTTCCGAGCCAAATGTTGCGTCTGTCATCGTTACGTAGTCGGACGGTGAAATCGCAATACAGGCTTTTATCTGAATTAAACGACATTATACGACATTAATATACTGTATTTGTCCTAAAAAATGCACGTGTCCTAATAGAAGAGCCCCCTCCCTCTTTTGCAGAAGAATGCCCTGTTCGTCACTCTATAACTGTCCTTTTTACTTATAGTAAGGTATTATATTGTTTCAAACATCATATCTATCTTTTTGTAAGAAAATCAACACACAATAAACACTGTACATTTCATAATGATTTCTCCAAAATGTCTCCTAAATTTCGCACGTCTTAACGCGGGCTAATGATGAAAGTCTTGTAATAAAACGCCCCTCTTCTTAGGACCAATGCGGTATTTGAAATTGAAGTAGAAAATTATCTAAACCATACACCTTATCTATTGACATGTACACGAACATTATTACATTCGCCAAAAATTCATATTATGGAGTATTATCATGTCGTTGTGGAGTTACTATCGTAATAATTTGAATGAAGATTGTTGCTATGAAATTTATTTGACGCTTCGATGAAACAAAAATATTCTAATCAGCTGTCCAGTTGAAAGTTCTTAAAAAATGTACGTTGTGAGCACAGATAACGTATATACATGATGAGAAAAGAATACCGGTATGTGAATAACAATAGAATACACGCAAATATATAAGAATACTTTTACCTTATGACAGAAAGTGGCTAGAAGAAGTGCATGCCCAGCACCTTTTGAGACACCAATCACGCCGGCGTACGGTTTCTGTACCTTCGGGTGACTCAATAGGTAATCAACTGCTGTCTGCAAAATAATAAAAAAAAACCTTTTCAATTGTTAGAATATTTCTAACTAGTTAAAAGAAAATTCAGATAGGGATTCAGTACATATAGAGTTATATATAAATTAATAATATTAGCAACTGTAACGTTACTTTAATTGTCGGCTCCACTACATCAAGTTTCTTCAAGAGTCCCATACCACGAAGTGGCCAACATCCGAGCACATGCTGAGTCCAGATCCGTCCTCTGTCAGATATCTGACGGTAAATGTTGCAATGCCCCTCGATGCCAGTAAGGCAGGTTTATATTCGTACAGCCCTGGCACCGCGCCGAAAAAGTCCACCACTCCGGGAAACGGACCACGGCCTGCAGGTAGGTGCAAGTCATCAACACATGTGTGGAAAATCCTGGTAGCATTTCAACAAACTAAACTTTTGCCCTTAACAAGAATATATATATTTTTGAATATTAAAATGTGTAACTCAAATACAGTTTCACCAAGAAATTCCAGCATCATTCTGTTTCTGTTACAGGTATATGACCTAATAACGTGCACATACCCTTTGGAATGAACAATGTTCCTTGCATGCTGCCTTCATTTACTGGTATTCGACTTACACCCTCTGCCATGTAACTTCTCTCGCATGACGTCGAAGCCATTGCATTGCCACTGTCCACCGAGCCTAAAGCCTTGGCAGTGTCCAGAAAACCGTCCAGAACGTAGACGTTTGCAATCAGCGGATTCTGTACGTCAAGTTTAAGGAGGCGTTTGCCAGGTCTCTGTCCCGGCTCTTGAGTGAGACTCCAGATCAGTCCAATGGGCTCAACTCCAAATAGTGTCAACTTGTCACACAAAAATCTTTAATAATGAAAGAAAAAGATATGACAATTATAATAGTGGTACGTGTATAAAATATATTCAAGATAAATTTCATTCATTAGATAAACAATGTACCTTGTCTTTTTGGAAATGTGGCTTTAGCACAGCCAATATTGAAAATGTGGCTCCCAGGAAATTAAAGCAAATTGTACAAACTGGGGTCTAAAAATGCGTAGTACGTACCTAAATTGAGTTGCCAAATCAGTATTCAAATTGGGGCCAGTCTATTTCGCATCAATTTTTTCCTCAAAGCCCCGCCTCGCGGGCGGATTCTACACACAGTCTCATGACGTCATTGGTATTAAGGCATTTCAGCAGAAATGTTTTTATGGTTTTGTCAACATTTCTTTTTCTTTTTTTCCTTCACTTTTTGGTTTCCGCACGGTAATTTTAATTTGCCTGGATGTATCTTTGCCAAAAAAATTTCCACCGCTGTGCAGAAATGTTGTGTGGAAGAAGCCTGTTGTTTTCTAGCTGGCTCCGGGGTCCGTGAGGTCCGTGAGGATGAAATCAATGTTTATGGTTTCCGCACGATAACTCAAAAAGTGTTATGGCAATGACTGTGAAACTTACCAGGGAAGAAGCCTATTGATTTTGAAGCCCATCCGTCAAACGACCTTTGACCTAGGGCTTGAAATAATTTAACTGAGTCATCTTTGAGGCTCTCATGCATATCTCTGATGCGGTGCGTCGTGGAGCGAAACGGACATTATTTTCGGACTCGTCATCCTAGATAAACATGTCTAAGGGGTACTATGGATGACCATTGACCTTGACCTTAAATTATTTAGTTAAGTCGGCATTTTTCATTCTCGTCGATATCTCGGAAACAGTACGTCGTAGAGCGAAACGGACGTTATTATCAGACTCGTCATCATAGACAAACATGCTTAAGGGGTATTATGAATGACTTTTGACCTTGACCTTACATTTTTTCGCTGAGTCGGCATTTTTCATTTTCGTCGAAATCTCAGAAACGGTGTGTCGTAGAGCGAAACGGACGTTATTTTTGGACTCTTCATCCTAAACAAACATGTCTAAAGGGTATTATGGATGACCTTTGACCTTGACCTTAAATTTTTTCGATGAGTTGGCATTTTTCGTTTTCATCGGAATCTCGGAGACGGTGCGTCGTAGAGTGAAACGGATGTTAATTTCGGACTTCTGGCCCTGAACAAACAGGTCTTAAGGGTATTAGGGATGACCTTTGACCTTGACCTCAAATTTATTTGCTGAGTTGGCATTTTTCGTTTTCATCGAAATCTCGGCAAGGCTACGTCGTAGAGCCAAACGGACGTTATTTTCGGACTCGTCATCCTATACAAACATGTCTAAAGGGTATTATGAATGACCTTTGACCTTGACCTTAAATTTTTTCGCTGAGTAGGCATTTTTCGTTTTCGTCGATATCTCAGAAACGGTGCGTCGTAGAGCGAAACGGACTCATCATCCTAAACAAACATGTCTAAAGGGTATTATGGATGACCTTTGACCTTGACCTTAAATTTTTTCGCTGAGTAGGCATTTTTCGTTTTCGTCGATATCTCGGCAAGGGTGCGTCGTAGAGCGAAACGGACATTATTTTCGGACTCGTGGCCCTAGACAAACATCTCTTAAGGGTATTAGGGATGACCTTTGACTTTGACCTTAAATTTTTTAGCTGAGTCAGCATTTTTCGTTCTCGTCGATATCTCAGAAACGGTGCATAGTACAGTGAAACAGACATCATATGACATCAGACATCATAGGTATTATGGATTACCTTTGACCTTGACCTTAAATGTTTCCGCTGAGTCAGCATTTTTCGTTTTCGTCGAAATCTCAGAAGCGGTGTACCGTAGAGCAAAACTAACGTTATTTTCGGACTCGTCGTCCTAAACAAACATGTCTAAGAGGTATTAGGGACCCTTTGACCTTGACTTTGAATTTTTTTGTTGAGTCGGCATTTTTCGTTTTCATCGATATCTCGGAAACGGTACGTCGTAGAGCGAAACAGACGTTATTTTCGAACTCCTGGCCCTATACTAACTTGTCTTAAGGGCATTAGTGATGACCTTTGACCTTGATCTCAAATTTTTTCGCTGAATCAGCATTTTTCGTTTTCGTCGATATCTCAGAAACGGTGCGTAGTACACAGTGCCGAAACCGACTATGGTAACGCGCATTACCATAGTCGAAAATGGCGACAGGCACTTGTGGTTCGAATTTGCTCGTGAATTTATATGCATATAACGTGTATAAATCGAGTGGATCTTCGACAGATAGCGAAATCGATACATGTAGGTTAATCCCGAATATGTGCAATGAGTCACTTGGTGATATATTAGTGGAAACGGAGTGTGGACAATTGTGTCCTGACTAGGGTAACGCGAATGTCAGACTATGGTAATGTGATTTGTAGGAAATTTAATGACTATGGTAATGCGATGGGGCTTTCGTACACAAACACAATTCTTTGTCAACATAACAATGATTTGAGGGGTAGAATAAAAATGTGTTGAAAACTCTCGGATCATCTGTTATTTTATCACAAATCCATGTAAAACAAACTATACGATTTTATTACTGTACACAGGTCAGCAACTCCATCAATATTACCATTTCAGACCTATGCTACCATGATGAGACAAATCTGTGCATTTTACAAATCTGTGCATTTCCCCATCAAATTGTCAGAAATATTGAGGAATTTCAAAAACGGGAGACAATGCAAGTTTGATTTAAGCTTGCCCTCAGACTATGCGAGTCAGTTGCAGCGACTCGGTTGCATGCCAGTCGCATGAGATCTGGTCGCGGCGACCCTCACTGGTCACACTGTACGTTCGAGTCGCATGTAAATTGACGATATATGAGTGTGATTTGTAGAGAATTTGTAGGCAGACGGGTGTTTTTGTCGTGTGAACATGGATCACCATTAACGTAGGCTATGTTGGTGCCTTTTCACGACAACAATCATGCCTAAAATACGAAAGAGAAGGCAAAAGAGAGGTTATAAAAGGAGTGTTGGGCCTGTGGGTCATACCTGTGGCACAGTTCATCTTGTTTTCTATCTAGGCCTTTTATCCTATATCGAGAACAAACCATGTTTGTCTGGGTAAATATTAATACCGGTATGTCGCCATTGATTTTGGGACCATGCTCTTTGGGCCTCTGGGAATTTGCACCCCAATTAATCTACTATTATGTTACTCCATGGTCCACTAAATGCGGATGCCATTCTATCCGTCTGCCATCTTTTATCTCTGATAAATATACTGAGTAATAAGAGGAGTAGGGAACTTAGTTCGAGGCAACTTTCTTACAACTGATGTGCGAGGGGTAAGAAGTGTCCCATTTTATTCAAATATTTCAATATTTACTAGTCCGACGCACCCTTGTCCTTGTTCCTGTATTCAGGGCAGTGACGTCGGAAAGTGACGGCCTGTGTTTTCATATATTGGAACATCGTCCGCAAACTGTGTTCAGTCCATCGATCCTGTTGTCATCAAATTACGAAGTGTCAGCACGTAACCGGGACTAATCACATGCGACTCAGTGGTTCTACATCTCACGATGTCAGCATGGGTTTCAGCACGGTACTACACCCAGTACAGTATATATTTGCAGGTTTAAAGAAAAAATTGCACTGTAACCTGAAACAGAACTATTACTTGCAGTAAATATACGAATATCGTAAAAATTATAGTTCAATTCTTGTGTTATATATATTATTTGAAGTGAAGTAGTGAATGCATTACCATAGTCGACACTATGCGTTACCATAGTCAATGTATCCTTTGACTCGGGCGTTACCATAGTCAGCCACGATTTTCAGTCGCCGATATCTCGTAGATAAAGCCCATTTTTCTGTAACTCGCCTTATTAATTGTGTGCAGCACAATCAACTTTATATCACAGACTGCTGAATGCTTCAAAATAGCCTCTCATTGAAGTTGTTAAGCTCGATCAAATTCGAACCACAAATACCTGCCGCCATTTTTGATTATGGTAATGCGCGTTACCATAGTCGGTTTCGGCACTGTGGTAGTAGAGGGCAACTGATGTTATTTTCGGACTCGTGGCCGTAGACAAATATATCTGAGGGGTACTAGGAATGAACTTTGACCTTGACCTCAAATTTTTTTGCTGAGTCGGCATTTTTCATTTTCGTCGATATCTCAGAAATGATACATCGTAGATAGAGCTAGACGGACGTTATTTTCGGACTCATTGCCCTAGACAAACATATAAAAACAAACATTTTGGTTTTTTCATGCATTACCCCGAAATGCCTAGTCTAATCGTCTAGTTTGTCTAGATACTGTGGCAACCGGCAATGTAGACAGGCTGATCATTCTCTATCCACTGTTTGCATGCACGATTAACGGCAATTTTCTGAGTATTTGTTGTCGAACTGTGCATATTTGCTATATATTTCCGACTATCTCGAGATGTACTTTCAAGTTTGTGTGACAAACAAGAATGCTAAATTTGGCTGATTTTAAAATTGATTCCAACATAACTCATGAATACAGTATGAGCAGGTGACGCCTAAATTAGCAATCAATTAGGATGTGTAACTAAATTAAACGATAAAGAAGTCAGTGTAATTTGTATGGCTACAGCTTACCTGCATAACTACCGCCGCTCTCGGCCGCCATTGTGGAGACGTCAACGACGCCGCGTTCGTCACTGACGTAGTGCGCATGTGCGGAAAGTTTGATGTTTGGTTCGTGCAGACGACAGAGCAATGTGATTCTCTGCGATGGGTCCAGGCCTTTCACGGTCAGCGACCATTGCTCGTCCACTAAAAGCCGACTTGGTGATATTGTAACCGTGGCAACCATCCTTCGAGTCACTAGTGTCAGTTCATACGGAGAGAGCCTCATCAAAGACGGCAGAACACGATGCAAAACCATAATTTATGATGTATGTTTCAAAGTGTAGGCCCAATAAATACAGCACCACAATAATGCGATTGTACATAGATTATTCCCAGCTCAGGTAGAATCCCGGACACCGAGGTTACCACAACCTCAATTGTCCATTATGTCGGCCTACCAAGAAGTTTGAATATCTTTTTTCGACCCTATCTACATATAGGCCTATACGCTGAATTAAATTGATACGTTGTACATTTCAAACAAACCAGGCAGCCTACAATCGAAAAGATGACTATAGACCTATGAAGTTTTACACTCGGACATATACAAGTATAAAAAGCGTGCGTTACTCCTGTGAGCCTCAGTACGAACACGGTGGCAATCGGCGTAGCCAAGGGGGGGGGGGGGAGGGAGTCAACGACTCCCCCCCCCCACTCCCAAAGAAAAATAAAGAGAACAACCCCCCCCCTTCCCCCCCCCCCCCCCCTAAAAAAAAATGTGAAGGTGTACACGCAAAAATTCCGGCTAAACCACCCCACCGACAGGCTTGCTACATATCATAAAAAAAATAGGGCCAAGATTATGGTTTTATGGATATAAAGATCACCAACAAACCCGAAAATAAAGTGCGGACAAGTTATTTTCACTACATATACAACGTTCTGCGTCATATCGTCACGCGACCGACTGCAAGGGCGCCGGAATCAAAATTGAAGGATGGGGGACATAAAATCTTGATCAGAAGGGCAGAGTTTGAAAAATAACAAAATCGCTGTAATCATGAAAATTAGCCCAGAGGCGAAGACAGGTTACCGGACAATATGTTTTATTTTAGATATTAGTCATTTGTCCCGTGTTCTTGAAAATAAAGTCACTGTTCAAATTCAAGGTTATGAGAATATCCAGTATACATCAATTGCCTGTGATATATACAATTGATTGCTATCAGCTGTTAATTCAATAATCAGAAAGATATGAGCAATTCTGTCATATGATTTTGAAAATGAAGTCAAATTCAAGAGAAAAATGAAGCGAGATATAAACCTTTTGGCGCTCTGACATTGAAAACCTTGTCAACCTTGTCAACCTTGTGAAAAATCATGACACTATTCAGCATATATCGGTTCCTATATGTGCACAATTGATTCCCAAGCTGTAAAGTCAATAATAAGCGAGATATTGGCCATTTTATGCTCTGACCCTGAAGGTCAAATTTGAGGTCATCAGAATATTCAGTGTATATAATTGTCTATATGTCCACAATTGGTTCCCAAGTTATAAAGTCGATTAGAAGCGACATATTCACCATATCGTTCTGTAACCTTGAAATTGAGGTCAAAGGTCGAATTCAAGGTCCTGCCAATATTCGTCATACCACATATGTTCACAATTGATTCTGTAAAGTCGATAATAAGCGATATATTAGCCATTATGTCATGTGAACTTGAAAATTAGGTCAAAGGTCAAATCCAAGGTCACAGCAGTATTCAGCACATATCATTTACCATACACCTTACCAAATGGCATAGAGCGTTGACCGACCTAGTTCTTTTGATTAGGGGTCAGGTCATGTTATTGTCAACTTTGTAAGCTAACGTTTTGTAATTTGATGGCGACACAGGGGGAGTAAAATATTCTTTCTGTCAAATATTGACCATTATCTTAGAATAGGGATTCGATGCAGTGTCCGAGATACCAATGTACAAACTAGTACCTTTAGGAAGTAACTGGAAAGATCCCCAGCAAGTTGCCTAGAAGTGAATTTCGGTCCCTTTTATATTTTTTGGCCTACATTCCGAGTGATTCAAAACATTCGATCTTTATCAATCTTTTGCTTGAATATTCAATTCGAAAACAAGTTACTGAATTTTGAGTAACTTCCCTCTAGTTAATCATCCCTCTAAATATTCTACCACATGGCTTATGGCTTATGCCCCCTCCCCCCCTCCCCGAGACCCCAGACCGAAATGAACCCCCCTCTACACCTAGCTGGCTACGCGGCTGGCAAATGACTTGTTGTGATGCATTCGTGTGCTTAGAACTGTCGGATCGAGACATTTTTCAACGAAAAGGACAGCAATAAGAATCAGAGACTGGGTGAACCTTCTATCGTGCTAACAGCGCAAATGTAGCACACATCGCAGCATCACTGGCCAAGATCTGGGCCTTGTTTATACATTCCGGTTTGTAGGTCGTTCTGTTGTGTATATTATTATTTTTTATTTTTCTATACTAGGGGCATTCACGCGGCTATTCAAGAAATTCTCATCTTTTATGATGTACGACGGCGGCAATTGGGTTTTCGAAGGTTTTCGCCTTCAAAAAAATAGGACGAGAACGCGAAAACACGAAGCGTATAGGCGAAAGTACGAAACGAAAACTCGAAGTTCAAAACGGAGGAAGCAAAAAGCCGAAAACACGTACGAAGCCAAAACCCGAAAACACGATGCGAAAACTCGAAATCAAAAATGGCCGCCGTCTTACACCGTACGTCCTGGCGATCAAAAAGAAAACCCGATTGACTTACATGTACGTTTATTTTATACATCGACTACCATTTAGCTAATATTATAGATTAGCATAGCTTCATGTATATGCAGGTGAAGCATGTAAAATACATCGTCTATTTAAACTCCAGTTTATTCTCAGGAACTACTCTAGTTAAAATTTCGAATATTCATGTACCTGTTAATACCGTATGTCTCTTTATTGAGAGAAAAAAATATCAAAACACGTTCATTTATCTATGAGTATATTGAGCTGATATCAGTGTCAGTGACAAGGTCCAAAGACTCGACCGTGGACTTTATTCAGGATAGTTGGTCTAATAACGGGTTAAGGTGTAAATGCCTGGTTTAATATGGAGTATACAAGTTTAACACATATCAACTGGTGAGTTCTGTCATGTAGGTGAATATTTTGGTGATGTAACGCAACGATATTACATGTATATCAAACTTGGCATTGCAATGATATCCAGGTCTATGCACGAATGCCTATCTCAATTCGATGCCTCGTGAGCATGTAATAAAGAGGTACGATTATTATCATCTGCCATGTTTGTACTGTAAGTCGTTAATCATGGTAGAACACAGCATGTATTCACGATAGATCAACATCTATAGATGTTTATATTGGCGTTGGCTTCAGTCTACGTCAAAAGCTGTTTCAATGCCAGAAAGAGACGTTTCTGATCATTCGTGATAATTTCTGAAATATAAATGCATTTTAACGCGTGTGGTGTAGCTGCTATATGACTTCACTGCAGAATTATTTCCAGAACAAAAACAAAAACAAAAAGGGCTCCTAAATTTATAAAGTGGAATAAAATTGAACTACAAATATACAATTATGTATTCGCCATCCATGCGTCATAATCGAAATTATCTGGCTATCATTTCGGAATAGTCAGGTAGCTTTTGAAGAAATTTTGGGAGGTATTTTTGGTTTCTTTGTAATTTTTCAAATTATTTTTCAAAATAACACAAAATGTTTTCGTGGCAATTTTGGACTTTTGACAGCATTTTACAAATCGCTCAAAAACGTTTTGATAATCTTGCACGAGCATAACATTTCAAGCGATCCGTAAAGTGTATAAAAATAGGATGACTTGAATTGCTCGAAAGGCCGAAATCTAGGCCTAAAAGACAAATAGGCCAACATTTCTATAAAGCTATTGATATTATATCAAAAGCTTTACCTCTTATTTCAGTTCAAGGTAGACATATGAAATTTGGTCAAATATATGGTTTTATGCCGAATGGAAATATATATATACAACTTCAAACTGATTCGATGATGATCGGACGATCCTAATAAAAGATATGACCAACAATCATTTGAGGCTTTTCGTTGAACTTGACTTCAGATCAAAAGGACGTTTGACGAATTGCTGAGGTTTTTGCCTGGTGGTATATGGACATTCACGCAATTTCCGCAGCTATTATCATAGTACTCAGAGATAGTGTCTAAAATTAGCTCAAAGGCTAATAAAGGTGACCGGACAATATGTTCTATATTTTAGATACTCGCCATTTTGTCCCGTGACGTTGATGATAATGTCACTGGTCAAATTCAGGGTCTCGAGAATATTCAGCATATATTGTTTCCTATATGACTGATGTAAGAAATTTCGCCCTGTGACCTTGAAAGTGAAGTCAAAGGTCAAGTTGAAAGTCATCAGAATATTCGGCTTAAATATCATTTCAAATATGTCCACAATTGATTCTCAAGTTTTAAAGTCGATAATAAGCGAGATATTAGCCATTTTGTGCTCTGACTTTCAAAATAAAGTCAAAGGTCATGTTCAAGGTCATGAGAATATTCGGCATATATCATTCCCTATATGTCCACGATAATTCTCAAGTTGTAAAGTCGATAATAAACGAGATATTAGCCATTTTATCATGCGACCTTGAAAATGAAGTTGAAGGTAAAGTTCAAGGTCATGAGAATATTCAAAATATATCGTTTCCTATATGTTCACTATGGATTGTTAGGCTGTAAAGACGATAATAAGCGAGATAATAGCCATTTTGTGCTCTGAAATTGAAAATAATGTCAAAAGTCAAGTTCAAGATTACAAGAATATTCAGCATGTATCATTTCCTGTATGTGCACAATTGATTCCCAATCAATTGATTTAAAATCAAGGTCAGTATTCAGCATACATCATTTCCTACATGCACAATTGATTCCATTGCTGTAAAGTCGATAATAAGCAAGATATCAGTCATTTTGTGTTCTGACCTTGAAAATAAAGTCGAAGGTCAAATTCAAGGCCATGAGAATATTCAGCAAATATCATTTTCTATATGTCCACAATTGATTCCTAATCTCTAACCTCAATATTGAGTGAGATATTAAAAATAATGTGTCCCATTATAAAGCACAAGATAATTACATAAGAATGTCAAATTTGGGACCGGTCGAAAAATCAAAATGGACAACGAAACTTAAACACGCCACAGTGGTACATGAGGGGAATCTCTTGAAACAAAAAAATCTCAAAGTTGTTCGAACAGTTTTTGAGAAAATGACTGCCAAAATCAGAAACGGGACGTTTTTTTTTCCCATCAAAATTGCGAAAATCCCAAAACCTAAAAGAATACATCCTTCTTGAAATATTTTCAAACATTTAAGTGCAAAAAAATCCAAAGAGATTCGTCTGTATACTTTAAAGATAAAAATGTAGACAGACGACGACGCCGACGACGCTGACGGACAACGAACGCAACGCCACGCAATAGATTATCGGACCGATGGTTCGGCAACCTAAAAATTAACATTGAACCTAATCGTACGGAACAAAATCGGCGGAACGCCCTTCTCATTGCACAGTTGTAGGACGCTAAATTAGTATTTGAAATACGCTGACGCTACACATATATATGTGACCTCAGACAGATGTTGAGATCGTACGAGTAGCAGGCCTAGGATGGCACAGATTGACATTACCCCCAGACGGTGCCTCTTGGACCAGAAATGGCGCCTGAGAGTGACGAACCTCAAGCCTGACCAGCTGGTAACTTTGGTATCAAGGGTCGAAGAGGACAACATCCGGTACTTCGCCTACGCACATTACGTCAGCAGTACGTCAGGGGTTGTTGACGTCAACACCATGGCAGCCCTCGAGGGCGGGAGTTACGAAGGTAGACCTACACGTGCATTCGTCCATAGACCCACAGACGAAATACCATTGATCCAATTACCATATAGCATTTTGTTATAAGTGGCCCAGAGTGTATGTTAAAAGAATCACACTCATATGTATCCATGAAGCACCCTTGATCGAACTTTCCCACTCAATACGAAAAGGGGTTGAGCCGATGGGCCTGATTTGGAGTCAGGTGCAGGAACCTGGACAGAAACCTGGCAGACGACTCGTGAAATCTGACGTCACTGTCCCTATAGAGACGCACGTGTATGCCCTGGACGGATGCCTGGATGGCGAGGCCAGCCTGAGGCAGATCATCCAGGGTACCTGGCTTGCCTACGCCAAATGTGATAGAGTGCACCTTGCTGAAGGTGTACAGCGGATTCCCGTCAATGACGGACGCCTGGTGGCCACTTTATTTCTGCCGAAAGGTTGGAATATGAAGGCGGCTTTTGTCCATAAAATTGACCGAATAACTTGTGTAGAATCTACCTTCTTGAGAAAAGTTTTTACAGAAGTTTATAATTTCTTATGAGATAAATAATTTTTGTCGAACTGAAGCTGTTTAGTGTAAGTTGAAAACCTTGTACCTTGTATGACTGGCACTCCGTGCAGGTCCCGGACCGTTCCCAGGAGCAGTGGACATGTTCGGTGCCACAGTGGGTGTGGTGGAGCACCGGGCGGCTCTCCTAGCTTCCAGAGGCATCGCGTCTCTCGGGCTCTGCTTCTCCTCTCCGACCGTACACCACGGCATCCTCTCCGACATGGAATACTTTGAGGTATTTCTACATGTAGTGTAGCGTTGTGACGACGTTGTGGCTACGCAAGAGGTAACACCACACTTATAGCACACATATGCTGGCAGATTTAATAGACATTCGGTGACACTCCCGTAAGCGGATAAACCTCTTTGTTGTGGGATCGTTGGACTTCACATTGGTGTACTGTGTCTTAACTTTCAAACCACTGTGGTTTGTTTCGGCGTCGGTGCTGGGTCGGCCCCCCCACTGTTCACTCACATCATATGTAAATATCAGGTTCCTGCTCCCTGACCGCAGACAGGTATAGCACTTGTCTGATGAACCCATATGAGTGATTATCTTGACCAGGGTGATGTGGCTCAACAGTGGGATACAGCTTTACAACTTTACATGTAGCTTGTACGGAGGCTTTGGTATGGTTCACCACTTATCATCTGGTGAAGTGTTAGGCTGAAATTGACTATGGTATTTATCTCTGCGAATGCAAGAATCATATTCTGCCTTCGAAAAGAGAAGCAACAAAATTTCAAATCCTTTGTTCTCATCTTTTTTCTCAACTTGAATAGACGAATGGGAGGGATTAGTTATTTGTGCTAACTATAAGTTATTTCCTTGACAATCACATACTTTTCATCACGTATTCTCAAACACACAGCCATGTTTATATATTCCAATTGGTCATTTGACCATACTTTCTTGTTCTATGATTTGAACGTTCTGTTTGACAGGAAGCGGTTGACTTTCTGCTCAGACACCCCAATGTTCAGAAACCTTATATAGCGGCCGTTGGTGTTTCAAAAGGTGCCGAATATGTATTGCTGATGGGTTCTTTATTTCCCGATAAGGTAATACTGCCAACATGTTCGGCTTTCGACCCAATTGTATTGATATTATGTTCGTGCAACTTCTTAACATGTACGTGTAGTCTTTTGTGTTTCACAGGTCAGAGCATGTGTTTCCATCAACGGCTCCATCATACCAACCTTGCAAACTCACTCATACAAAGGAGAGGAATTCCCATACCTTTCGTAAGAAGTATATGTACTGCCTACATAATGACTATATGAATTATTACTAGTATATTCTCTTTTTATGACAGTTATGATACAAACTCACAAAGTGCTTCGTTAACACATATCTTCAATAACTCTAAACCACAAGGCAATTCGTTTTTGCCATTTTGCATTATTTCCAGAAGGCAAGTATTAACCCAACCTTCACGTTCTGAAGATGGATCTATACAGTTCATCCGTGACTTTGAACAATACCGTGAATATGCAGAATTCAGAGAAATATTCAGAGCCAATAGTATACCAGTACGTATATCTCCAGGAACTGAGCTGAGTAGATCTATATTTATGCAAGAGGAAGATATAACTTATTGAATATTTTTGATTGGTTCGTAGATAATTTGAACCAAACAATGCCTTCATACCCCAAAATATTTTGAAGCTAGAATACAAAGCAACAAACATAAGCAATGAATTCTAAGCTGACGAAGGGAGGGTCCAACTGGATGCTCCCTAATTCAGAGCACCACTCAGCATATCTTTCTGTCACTCCCTTCCGTTATTGAGCTTTACCTTCAACTCCCACCCCAACCCCCATATACCCACACCCACACAGGTGGATCGAGCTAAGGCGGATTTTCTCCTTATTTACGGCGAGGATGACCACACGGTTCCGCCAACGATGGCCGAGGTGATCTCCGATCGACTCCGCGAGAACGGACGGGACAACTGCCGCGTGATCATGTACCCTGGAGCCGGTCATCTCATTGAGCCCCCGTACAGCCCACACTTCAGAAAAACCTACCACGCGTTCTTCAGTTAGTGTTCATACTTTGATGGTCATACTTTCTTTGTTATATATCATGGTATTAAGTGTTTGTGAGTGGGAGGCCATTGTTGATCACTGCATTGAATTTAGCTGTTAAACATCTGGAAACATTCAGGTATTTAGTGTGTCACTCCTTATTTCCAATTTTAGCCTACATTCTGTCATACAGAAGAAGTTTGTGCTGATTATTGGCATATATGTGAAATGATTTCCCACAAAATGAAGCTTATGTTCACGTAGTTTGAAACAGTCTATGCATGAAATAAACTTGCGAAGCTCACCGAGAAGGAGATGATTTACAAAGGGGTGGGCGGTTCTGTCTAGTCATATACTTTCATATATTCCCTTACATTTATTTGTTCCCACCAATACAGAGAGTTTGATGGACTGGGGAGGTAAGTGTGCACTACACGCCAAAGCTCAGGAGAACTCCTGGCAAGAGATCATCAACTTCATCAAGGACACGCTACGGAAAGCCAACGAACATCCCACTGTCAGTTCGTCATTGTGACGGCAATGTTACGTTTTAGTATTAGGGCCTACATGTTATAATTATACCCATATCTGTACATATCTTTACATATAACTACACTGTACAAAGTGAATTTGTGTACTGCTTGGTGTTTTTTTGCATTTCAAATAAATAAGCAACGGAATATTTAGCGAATTGCATTTTTTATTCAGGACATTTGCAAGAAGTGTCAACAATATCCCCATATCCACACGTACAAAACATGCAAAACAGTATTCAATTACGCACGACACACATGCGATCACTAACAAGGATGCACTACTCATCAGCTTGACTTTTTACCAAGTCAGCAAAGACCATGATTCCGTAGTCGGTCTTTCCGTGGAGTACTCTCCCCATGCACTGTGCAGCGTGCCGCATGGTGTCAAACGTCAGGAAGTCATTCTCTCTGATGTGGCGTGGTCTCGCAGGTCCTCCAGTCTGGCTTAGTGGTGCAAGCTACCAGTACTGCGTTATATATTGGTATGGAATGTACTTCAGTCTGGCCTAGCATCGAATAAACAGCTTCAGTACTGGAATCAGTAGGCTATACTGTAAAAGAAGGTGTTATGGGTGCCTGTTCGTTTAAGGATTGATTGCATGTGATCGTCATGAACCTGGCATTGACCAGCTGTCCATTCACTTATAATGTAAATATAAAGGTAACAAATTCATGAATTTACACACTTCCAATCAACGTGAAACTTTGCCTTTCTGATTGTTAGCCATCAAGGATTATTAACCGAGACTCTGTTTCTTACTAAGCAATGTTAAATTTGTTAAATTCATCGTTTTCATATGTCATTTTCCGACCTATTTCTCAGTCTACAAAATACACTCACAACAGGGCGAGCGAAAGGATTATGCTATGCAGCAAATAGCTAGTGAGGCCAGTAAAACTCACAGGTGATATGCACTCGGGTGCACCGAGGTGTTTGGGATTATGAATGTTCAGCTCATTGTATTCATCTCACAGAAAGTATAGCCCTCGATATGTTCATTATTTTGACGACAACAAGGAATAAATATATGCAACAGCCAGTGTTTGTCAAGCAGAACACTCGAATCTTCGTTTTGGTGAAACGTATAAAATCATTTATCTAATCATCAAATTGCACAGCTTTCGTGATATAATTTATGAAACCATGTCTCGGTTCATCATCCATGAGTATATGTGTGTGTGCTAGCCAAGTTTTAGGTCAGGGGATTGTATTGTTCTGGTGATTTTGTTACCTTTACTTTCACATTATAAGTCAATGGAGAAGTGGCTCAGTGCAGTCACTGGTAAGTTACGTGCGATCACACCTTAATAGTTTCGTATTCAACAGAATCAACTGAATAAAGGTTATTCGATTTACTCCTCCAGAAGTTCACTTGTACACACTAAGCATATTTGTCTTCATTGCTTGTTGTTCATTTCTCTAATTATTTGAAGCGCCAGTAAAACCATAATGAACTAGCCTAAGAACTACTAGTAAAACGAGTTCAAGACCATGACCTTATATTTGAGGGCTACGGTAGGTATATGCGCATCAATACGGTAGACTCAGACCTATAGGCTACGTAATGCGATATGTATCTCTTGACTTGACATACCTATATAGGAACGTTGTGACTGTTTTGCGTACACACTCCACGAAATCTACATATATATAGGTGCGCGATACTCATACTCAAAGTCCAGGTGACGCATGTAGATGTCGATAACTGGGATGCAGTCAGGTCCACCTTGTGTACTGACTTGATGTACATGTTTACCAATAGTCTGGACATATAGGCCTAGATAAAGGCATGTCGATGTGATGAAATTAACCCAGTCCGAATGTAGCTACTGAATGTGTTTTGACATGGCCACAAAATACCGGTAGCCTGAAACCGGTGCGATTTTTGGGGCTATATAATTTGCAGAGGAAAACAGGCGTGTTGTTATGGCCCGGTCACCCTCTATAACGATTTCGCCGAAAGAGTGCCTAGTTGACGATATTTGGACACTTGTAGTGCGCGATTTGAAACCGGAACAGGAGGTAACTTTGCTGAGTCGCGTGCACGAGGATGGCGTCAAGTTGTACGCGCATGCGCACTATGTCAGCGACAGCGCGGGAACTGTCAACGTTCAGACGAGTCCGGCACGCGGTGGCAGTTACACAGGTATGTGAGATCACAGTACGGTGGGATATGCAATGAAATATTGACTTAACATTCAAGGTTATTCTGTTGCTTTTGCTGCCACATTTCATAATCGTAAGCCCCCTGAATTAATGCATTAGCAATTCCGTTGTATTGACGTCAAACATACGTTAAAAAATGCGCCTTAATTCCCAGATCCCAGAATATTTCAATCCTAATAATGTGTCAAGATTAAAGGCGACTTAGGGATATACAATTAATAGGCCTAATGCACGTGTACACACAGAGGTTGAGCCAATGGGACTGATCTGGAGCCAAATTCAGGAACCTGGACAGAAGCCTGGTAGACGACTGGCCAAAGCTGACGTCACCGTTCCCTTGGCAACCCACGTGTACTTGCTCGATGGGTTCGTGGATGCGACCGCGTGCCTGGATGTGGTATCCCGGGGCCACTGGTTGGCCAAGGCGTGCTGTCAGAGGCGATTCATGAGAACGGGAGTTCAGAGGATCGTTGTGCGAGAGGGGAGACTTAGAGGCACTTTATTCATTCCGGCAGGTTGGTTAGTTGTAGATTATGTAAATGCTTGACTGACCTGTTCACTTTTCACATCTGAACCTTAGGCCTATTCCAATTCCGTTGTATTCATCACTACATTATACAAGATAATATGCGTATGGCATACTTAGAGTTAATCAAGCTCATTATATTTACTGACTCTTGCAACTCCTGCTAAGATACTGTTAGATACATATACATGTACGCCATGCAGGTCCCGGTCCGTTCCCCGGGGTAATAGATCTGTTTGGGACGGTGGGGGGTACGGTGGAGCACCGCTCGGCCCTGCTAGCCTCCCGGGGAGTGGCAGCCCTGGCTCTGCAGTACTTCACCCCCGGGCGTGGAGAGGGTCTCATCGGCGACATCGAGTACTTCGAGGTAATCTAATACCAGTACATGGTACATATGTACACTTTCTTGCATTTTTCGTTGAAAGTTGATGTATTTCAATTTTCGCAATATTGGAAATGAAATGTTTGGTTTGTTTGCTTCAAGCTGCGTGACTAGTAAATAATATGTTACAAATGAGAATAGAGTATGAAATGCCTACTCAACAAATGTTTCCCCATCATGTTCTTTTAACAAAATGTGTATTGAGATTTATTGTTATCTTGTATTATAATTGTATCATGTAATATAAGTGTATGTATTATTAGGCCTATAAAGTACATACATTCCTAACCTATATGTGACTGGTGCCGTTTTCAGCAAGGAATTGACTATTTACTAAGTCACCCCAAGGTTCTGAAACCGTTCACTGGTATCATGGGTGTATCTAAAGGCGGTGAATTGGCTCTTATTGTCTCCTCATTGTGTCACAAGGTCAGTAACATTTATAGTGACCCTTCACATGTAGAAATCACATAATTTGCATGCGGGTGTTTATTTAGATGAAAGATACATTCGCATATATTCTTTATTATTTGAATGAAACGTTCATTCGCTTTGACGTTTGATTATTAGCACAATATGCATAAGATATATATCACTTATGTATTTTTGTCATTAGGTATATATATATATTTGTAAATGTTCAGAAAAGAAATGCATATTTTACAGATCAAAGCCTGTGTTTCGATTAACGGCGTCGACTTATTTACGTTGGTACAACACTCCTATCGAGGCATCACTTATCCCGTCTGCGAGTAAGCTTCATGTTTTATAATGGTATACAAATGTGAGAATCTTTTATCTTATACCAAGGATATTCTATACGATCCTTGCCTATACTGCGATATTTTAGTTGTCTGAAATGGGAAAGTATCATACCATAAGAGTCCATTATGATACGTGTAACCATATTTTTGCATGATTCTATCATCTAAGACTTGACACGATGCGCGAAGAAAGACACCCCACAGGCGGATTAATATTTGAAAACATGTACAAATTATCGATGGAGGAGCGAGAGAAATATCAAATTCCTGTGAGTATTGCACAGCATTTATAAATGAAGTAAGTTTATAATTACCACTGCACATTGGAACGTTTTCAACTTTTTCTGGAGACATGATATACCTACACCATATCAAATATTGATGTTTAAAGTCGCATCCAATCCAGGCCAATCTACAAATGGATGCCCGCAAAGATAAAGCCACTTTATCAGAAATCCGATATAATTACGTAGTCTACTTCACTTGCTCCCCATCATGCAGGTTGAGAAAGCTGACTGCGAATTCCTCCTTATTCACGGAGCCGATGACCGTTCCATGCCTCCCATATGCTCGGAGCACGTGGTCCAGCGTCTCCGGAAGCACAACAAACCGAATCACCGCCTGCTAATGTATCCTGGCGCCGGACATATACTTGAGCCGCCACATAGTCCGCATTTCTTCGCTACCTATCACGCTATGTTCAGTGGGTATTTTGAAGTGTAGCCTAGATCTTTATAGACTTGTTCAAAGGAGTAGATTAGGTATGAAATGATCCTGAATTGGTGTTCTGGAAAACAGATAATTTTTCCTGCCCACATATGGCACCCATAACTCAACATACATGTACATGTTTTTCACACGACCCAGATACCAGGTCTGTTTTGCGTATTTACCAGTAGAAAAGTCGTCACTGATATTTATCGAATACTATCACATTCAGATCGTAATGTGTCCTATCCTCACCAATACCCCGAACGTCTATAGTCTGTATAATAACTCGTGTTACCATTGTCATCACAGACAGCCTGGCTTGCTGGGGAGGCAATGCGCGAGACCACGCGAGGGCCCAGGAGTCTTCTTGGGAGGAAATACTGCACTTCTTCAAAACCAGTCTCGGAAAACATTGCAATGCTGGTCGTATTACTGGCGTGAATCACAAGTTATGATGTACACATGTATGCACTAAGATGAATAAACTTTGTTGTCATTATATTGCCATTTGTTCTCTACACATACGCTTTCCTATGAAACGTTTCTTATCAATAATATAATCATTATATACAATCGTATAAAGGTAATCAAACTGTTTCGAGTCCGGTATTTTTGGGCGAAATTATGTTTCCTCCATTGCACACAACATAAGCATGTCTTTTTTAACACGAGAAATTTTATTGATTATCGATTACTCTCGGCACAATTAGATCGATTTGTAATTGGTTTCCACTAGTTCTTGGTACTCGCATACAAAAAAAATAATAAACGATGTATCCTTATTTCTGCAATATTCTTCGCGCTATAATCAACATGATTCCCTTTTGTTCACTTTGTGACACCTTTTATGTTTAATAATTCACACACAAATATTTTGTAGAATACCATAGATCACACCATTCGGGACGGGAACGTTTATAAAGCAAACAGTAGCCTACGTCTGCGGCAGGGCCTACTCGAAACGTGTGGAATTATTAATAAATCTGAAGCTAGACATGTTTTTGTTTGACACTGATTATTGATATCAACCTTTCTCGGTTGTGTGCGTATTAATAACCGCAGCAACGTGTCCAAGCAATAGCATTTTTACAGTGTGTAGTTTATTATATGTAACTAGAATGCAGTGTCGAAGTAAAACGATGCTTGAAGCGTGAAAACAGGCCGTCTAGGATCATTTATTCTCATGGATGGTCTGTGATGTACAGATGAATGCGTCACGGCGTGGATTCAGGAATCCTATCGCGTCGCGTTCGCCGGATAAACATTTTTGTGGGATTCAATGCTCAAAGGTTCATAACGAACGACCATATTAAAACATTATTTGTTTTCCGTCGGCGTCGATGGCGAATTCTACACGCATCGTTTGAATTGATGACACAACAAACTGCAACCTCTGCCGCTGCGCATCCAGGAGTAAATAGTGGGAACGGAAACACAAAATAGCAATCGATTATGGCACAGTTCGCCGACTAATGCAGCCCAGTGTGACGACATTGGCAGCGAGAGGGGACATTTCGCTCTGCGTACATGTAAAAGGTCAACTACGAAGGATGGAATTGCATCACTGAAACCATAACATGCTTCAGTGCCCGGGAGCTGAATTAACGGTAGAACATGGGAGTCCATTTGAAGCGAAGAAGGGAGAGTGATTGATCATGCAAGCGCCTTTGAACCGTACTTTGGAATAATGTAATTTATAATATAGATACTGATGGATTGGATTGGACAATATTTATAGCACAGAAGACTTTGGAGACAATGTCAGGGGAATTCCAATTTGACACTGGCCAAAGTGAAGGTGTAAACAACGAGAGGGTGTTTGCTTGGAATGTTTATTCGGTTTTCTTTGGAATATACCACATAGGTCGCCATGAATAGGCCCTCGACGGACCATAGTCTTTACCACTCGTCGGATAATTCGTGTTTGACTTGGTGCAGGAAGTGTTATGTGCAAACATTTTCTAGAAAAAAACACACTATTGAGTTGGAGATATGACACGCTTTCAATCCTTTATTGACTGCGGTGTTGTTTACTACTGGGCTATTGTAGACTGCTTTCAGGTGTCTGGCATTCAAACTTGTGTGAATAGTTGGAGCCAATATATAATGTTACATATCCAGGCAGAAAGTTTTCAGAAAACGTTGCCTCTGATATATTCAGTTCAATGATGAAAAACTTACGTCGGTCGATATAATAGTTCTTTATAGTAGAAAATATATTAACTCATGTTCCAGCCAACGGGGTAATATCATTTATTCGCAATTCGGCTCTTGAGACAAATGATGAATCCATGTCTCAATAACTAATTATCTAATTAATTTGGTGATTACTGGGGATCGTTTATTACCGCTGTTGGCTCGCGGGCGAGATGTCTCCTTGTGTCACACCCCGACCCCTCCCCAACCACCCCTAAATCCTGATGTTACGTTGTTATCGATTGCAATTTGTTTAGCACGACATTTCAGCTCCCCCCCCCCTCCCTCCAACAACCCCCACCGACATCAACTACCCCATAATCTCCCCCCCCCTTTCACACCCTCCGAAAATCCTCGCTATATACATGACAAATTGACGATTTTTTCAGCAGCATGAAGTGGTTTCGTACTTACAAAGGCTCTACGCGTTCGTGATTTGGGTGAAAACTGACTCGACATTTTGGATGATCCTGGTAAACATCTTGAATTGATTTACAACCTCAGTATATGTGTACGTTATGTGATCGTCACGCAGAAAACACTTGAGGAACACTCGCGACTTGCAATCTTATGTCCACGGGTACACAATTTATGTGCCGTCGACTTCATTTGCTACATATACATTACAATCTATTGGGATTACTGAAAAAAGCAAGGACGAATTCACATGTCCAGGGAAGTTATTTACTTGTGAAGACAAATTCGGTACCGCAACAGGATAATTGTTGGAAACTATGAGTCAGTGAACTACATATCTGCATGAGATTGAAGATTGCCGAACGTCTATTTATACATAGGGAATATTAGTACCAAACTTATGAGAGAAAATCTTTTGTGATCAATTAAATGTTTTAACTGTATGGGGATACATCAGCTACAACGCAATATCTCATGATATACTCGCGTTCATAGCAGAACACTGAATTTTTGAAAATGGCGGACGTAGGCGCACGTTACCACGGACGCCGCAGGAGTTCACTTCCGGCGATGAGCCTCAACCAGACGCTGTTGCTAAGCAACATTGGTACTGCCTCGACGCCTCGCCCAGGGGCGCAGAAACTGTCCAATGGGCTCACGCCACGTGGCCGATCTGGAAGCCTAACGAACGAGGATAAAAGGAAACCAAGTAAACACCATTCGCCGACCAGAGAGACTGCCCATGAATCAAGTCCCGTACCTAAAACAAAGAAGAAGGTAGTGATCGACCCCCAACCGAGAAGCGCTTCGCCCGCGAGCGACGCCGATGGCGGTTCACCACGTGGCAGAGGCGGCGATGATGTGATTGAGGACCCCGTCGCCGCGGCCGGCGCGCGGTACAACCGAGGCCGACGTCATTCCGTCGACGTGCTCGTGACGTCGGCTAAAGACAGGCGGTTGCTGCTCCCGGCGTCGACGACGTCAGCGCCTCCAACGCAGGCGGAATCGAACTCGCGCCGCGCGTGGGCGGAGATCTGCCGTGTCAGTGACCCGAAGAACTTCGACACGGCCGCCTACGAGAAAGACAGCCTTCCCTACGGGTCATCGCTCTTTCAGTCCGTGCTCCTCGAGATGAACGAGGACCCCAGCGACGACGAAGACGGAAAAATGTCGACAGGCAAAGTGTCGCCGGGGAAGGAGAACAAATCTAAATCTAAACCAAAACCCGTTGCGGGAACGAAGGGGAAGACTGCGCGCGCATGTTCACCGGATGTTCAGGCATCTCACCTGGCCCAGAAAAACAAACAAGTGAGATTCGGCGATAAATTGTGAGATTGACATTGTCTGTTTGGCCTTAATTTTATGGGTTATGAATGTCTGGAATGTGCATGCATCATTGACCACAGAATTATAATTACATTTTGTATAGGCCTACTCCTGTATCATATGTATTCAGGTTAGAAAAGTTGTCTTTTCAGGTTACCGGACCTTTGGTCCGATAACCTAGTTGCCGTGGCGTTGCGTCTGTCATCCATCCGTCCGTTCACATTTTTATCTTTAAAGTTTACGGTCGAATCTTTCTGAAATTTTGCACAAAAATACCTCAAAATATTTCCAGGAAATTCTTTTTTAAGTTTTCCGATTTTCGCAATTTTTTTTCAAAATGGCGGCCGTTTTTGACGAAAAATGCCTGATTTTGGACTTTGGCGGCCATAACACTCCTCATATACACTGCTGTGATGTGTATAAGTTTCGTTGTGCTTGAACTGCTGGAAGTGGGCCATTTTGGCCCAAACTCGGCCCAAAGGGGACTTCCCCATGTTAAATTCTCCTATGCTTTATAATGGGACACATTATGCCCAATATCTCACTTAATATTGAGATTAGAGACTAGGAATCAATTGTGGACATATAGGAAATGATATATGTTGAATATTCTCGTGACCTTGAATTTGACCTCTGACCCAGTTTTTCAAGGTCAGAGAACAAAATGGCTAATATCTCGCTTATTATCGACTTTACAGCTTAGGAATCAAAATTGTGGACATATAGGAAATGATATATGCCGAATATTCTGATGACCTTGAATTTGACCTTTGACCTCATTTTCAAGGTCACAGGAAAAATGGCTAATGTATCGCTTCTTTTCGACTTTACAGCTTAGGAATCAATTATGAACATATAGGAAATGATATATGCATATTATTGTCGCGATCTTGAATTTGACCTTTTACCTCATTTTCAAGGTCACAGGACAAAATGGCTAATATCTCACTTATTATCGACTTCGCAGCTTAGGAATCAGTTGTGCACCTATGATGATGTATGCGGAATATTTAGATGACCATTAATTCGACCTTCGATCTTATTTTCAAGGTCATATAATTGCTATTTTGTTTTACTTGTTATTGAATTTACAGCTTAGCAAACAATGGACATATGGGGAATGATATACATGTTTGCTGGATATTCTCATGAAGTTGCATTTGACCAGTGACCTTATTTTCAAGGTCACGGGAAAAAATGACTAAAAAATGATCTAAAATATAAAACATATTTTGTCCGGTAACCTGTCTTAGCCCTTTATCTGTTTGTTTTCTGCTGTTGTTCTTGCGCATTGAATAATTTTTCGTCTGTGTGTCATAATATTCACGTTGGATCACAATCTTTGCAAACAATTGTTTACCGTTTCAAAGAGAATATACTAATATTCGTGAACAAGGGATGAAATTCGCACAATCAATACATGTACCAGGCTACACAAATCGATTTGTAATCTCTTTTATTTGAAATATTTATGAATTATATATGCACCTGGAATCCATGTCAAATATGAATGTATTGTGTTTAAATAAATACATATAAAATTTATATCCATTTTACGCTGTTCAATATCAGATATGTCAGTTAGCATATTTTTCTGGAATTTCTGCTAAAAATGAATGCAATATTTAGAAGTGCAATCAAAATACGTTAAACACAACAACATGACATGAAATCCGATGTAAAAAATCGTGCGCTTATCAACTAAACTAGCAGGCATTCACATAATTGAAACATTCAGCAGCTGTACATATATTTCATACTGATAGTACGTGCCAGTATGCTACAGAATGTCTTCAAGTTTGGCATACCCTTCAAGAAAAACTGTATATATGGTACCATGTCATTGTCGTTCTGATTGACTTCAAATTTCAACTGAATTCGGATCAATTATGAATAGGCTGTTCAGATTACCCGCCATTGTATGGCAGTTCATTTGTACAAACCTGATTTGAAATTTCAGTGGTTCCCTTTTGACTTTCATTGCCAACAATATAAACATTGCTGAAATCTCGAGACACTCGAACATATAAACGACTCGGTATTTCGCTCGTATAACTGTTCAGACTTGAGTGTTATAAGATTATATGTCATATAATCATATATTATAATATTTCATACAGAGTGAGCCCCCCAAAAACTATACCGAAACTACTTATTGGTGGCGTGCCTTATTATTATTTATTATTTTATATAATACACCACAAACATTCCTTTTCGGTATATTTTGTTTTGGCTCACTCTGTACACGTCCGTAGCAAAAGTACACCGTTCTTTTCATAAATAACATCCTGGGAGACAAACATTTTTCGCTGGATACTGAATGAATACAGATCACATGTGAATGGAGATACATTTTATCAAGTGAACATTTGTATCGTTATTTTTGGAAGAGGGGTTGCGTAAAATGATGTAGTGCATTCAGAAAATAGTAGCCCAAGGGTTAAAAATAGATTACCGGAGAAATACACAGTGTCAGAATTGTTTTCAGTAAAATTGCTGCTTTGTATAAAATTCACTGAAGGTCAAATTCAAGGTCACCAAAAGAACCACCTGATGTGATTGCCTACAGTATATGCTCATAGTACAAACCTAAGCTTCATCAACAAGCATTCTGTCTGCATCGGTCGATTTACATTATTAGCGTCGAACGTTACATCGATAATCACCACTCAATGTAGGTTAGGCCTAAAAAAAATTATATTCTGTTTCTCGTCCTCCTATTTTTTCAAAACTGGGTAGGGAGGGACTTTTTATTTTTTATTTTCCATTTTTTATTTTGCAAAAAATACCGTTCTCAGCTCAAGAGAAAATTGGGTAGGGAGGCACTTTTTAGACGCATTCAAGCCCAAATAAATCAATCCTTTAGAATTGAAATCATGTGTAACACATGACTTTGATGATTTCATTTCTAGAGGCTTGATTCATTTGGGCTTGAAACCTCTTGGCCGGAAACCTTGGCACTACTGCCTGGTGTGCCATCTTCTTAGCAGTCAGCACAGACAGGATGATTTTGTGCACTAATAGTATTATTATCAAAAACCGTTAGTTGATAATATATTTTCATGATGAGTAATTGTAGAGAACCGTTCTAATAGTTAATATGTCCATTGAAGTATACATAAGGAATATAGCAAATCAATTAATGATCACAATTTTATATGTATTATAACATACACGTAACCACATAGAATACCTGTTTTGGAAACTGGTAGCGTCTTTCTCTCATTTGGAGGAGAGTGGAAACAAGGAGGTATATATATGCCTAAGTTGCAAGCTGTGATTCGGTGTCTCGATCATTCATTATCTTCAAAATAGGGGCGGGACTTTTTATTTTTTATTTGAGAATCGCAAATAAAAAAATCCGGGGGCTCCTTTTGAACACAGGCGGGCGGGGACGAGAAACAGAAAATTATTTTTTTAGGCCTTAAGTTCAAGGGCGCCAAAAGATCTGCCATTTGTAGCTTTGTCTACATATGTGTGTATGCAGAGTCCAATTTACAACTTGTATGTCATATAGATGTGACCCTCTGATTTACCACTCAGCATCATCTGAAGTCAACTTCGATCAGGACCATCTATATGTTCGCCTCCGTTTTGGCCGCAGTGGACTATCTTGGTATAGAAAATATTAATTTTGTTGGAGTTAATGGATTTGATATCCAAAATTGAGACGTCCTAAGAAACACTTTCTATAAACGTCAACATACCTACGATATATTGATTTTATAGTTGAGCGGGTGCTTTGTTTACCTGTGTATTGATCCGTAATGAAAACATCATGCAACCATGAAAAATTACCATCAATGCTGTTTAATTTTAGAGGCTGATTGCTGATTCCATATCGTCATGTAGTAAATATAATTATGTCAGTATGTGCGTGTTTACTCCCTGTTATTAATCTTGTGATGGCTTAAACGTATTTATTGCGAATAAATTTGAACTGTTGATGATTGAATTATCGCGAATTTTCGTGTATTCCATCTTTTTCCGATCCGTCGGCAGCCACAGAAAACCATGGATACTAGTCAAAAACCAATTTTCCAATGGACATTACTCAGCACCCAGTGAATAAATCAGTTTGGAACCAAAATATGATATTATTATATTATAAAGTCAGTATTATATTACATATATTATATTATCAGTATGGAACCAAAATATTTCTGAATTTGTTCGAGCAACATTAGGTTTTTGGGGGTTTGTGCCTATCGTTCTCTGGAGCCCATCATAGCACCTGCATACCAATATACACAAATCATAGCGAATCAACGTGCTCATCGTTTCGTTTATGATTTTTATTGGATAGAAAAAATATGTGATTTACATGGCTACAATGAAGCTAAAACATCAGATCATACATGTAAATAATAGTAGTCCCGTACATGTAAATGTAATATAGCTGAAATATCTAAATTTTACATACACAATTAACATCAAAATGATTACATGAGCAAAATGCAGGTAGCAGATCATATAAAAACACAAAGAAACATTCATTATCTAAATGTAACGATGACAATACTTGTACTACACTGATCAATGGTATCGTTGAATTCTTTATAGGAGAGCATTGTTTATATATACAGTATATATCACGATGAACCATTGCAATAATAATTCTTGTTGGAATGAGAGATCAGAATGTGACCTTCAATTCGTAAATTTCGAAATGTCCAGACGAGTATACATATATTCTTCTTGAAGAGTATAATCTTGCGATATAATCGCCAGGTTTGCAAGCAATATCTCTGCAAGCAATGTCTCGATGGAATGTTGCTCAAGAAGCTGGAAATAAAATCGGTAATTTTGTATTTTTACCCCTCAAGATCCATTCAAGTCAAAATAGTCAATGCAAAAAAAAATCCCAATAGTACATCGAAATATTATAATGGCTAAAGCTGGATTTTTCGGGACTAAAGTTTGCTATGAACCACCGAAATGGGGCCACTTACCATTGATTTAGAAGGGCCGTGCTCCTCGTTTGTTCTTCCTCGGACGCAGACAGCAGTCGGAACAGTCGCTATTCTTTGGCAGGCCTCCGGTTAAATAACCGAAACGACTTACAGGGGACAGTGGCTCCCCTAGCTTCATGTCGACGTCCTCCGTGAAAAACAGCTCTATCCAGAATGTCGAACGGTTTTGAGAGTTTATGTAGCACGTGGTTTCCTTGACGATGCGCGTCTCAGGCTGCGCTCTGCTCTGTGGTCTTATCCCAGATGTTGCCGGAGCAGAATTCGTTACAAGCGGAGATGGATTTTCTTCTGAGACCTCGGACTTTAAGTCGATATCGTGAGATCCACTTTCGTCATGATTCTGGCATTGGTCAAGTCGGGGCTTCTTCGCTGGTTGCTTTTCTTCTCCGTCCCCAATTTCGTCCTCCAGATCTCGCTTCGAAGTGACACTGCCGTTTTCAGCTTCAGCTTTCTTCAACCCCGCCGTGACCTGTTTTTTTGCCATCTGCTCAATTTCGTCAACCAGATCTCGCTTTGAAGTGGCACCATTTTTAGCTTCTTTACTTTGTTCACCTTCACCTTTCTCAACAGTTTCTGTCAGTTCCTCAACAGTTTCTACATCTCTTGCCGTGGTGCTACCATCTTCATCAGCATCCTCTCCTGACTCAGTGGAACCCTCGTTCTCGGGATCATTGTTGTTGGAAGGTTCGGCCACCAACTCGACGACATCTCTCGTTGTCCAGTAGAAGAATGGGTTGTCACTTGAACTCAACTCGATCAAGTGCTTCCGGCAGAAGTCATCCGCTTCAGAACCCGGATTCGTCATCACAATCTGCACATAGTGTGGATTCTGCGCATCGTTGACGCAGTAGAAGTCTGAGAAGTATAAGTTCGGCGCTCGTTCTACCATCTTGCTAGCCAGGATCTTGAGGCGAGTGTCACCGTAGGGTGACTTCCAAGGTACTTGTCTGTTGAATGCACTCGGGGTAAAGAAAAGACCCGAGAGGCGTCCGTTGATAGGGTTCTTCGGATCGCCGTGGTTGTCTTTCATTCCTCTTTCCATGATACCGTTGCATCTTCCCTCAATGAAATGGAAGTAGCCCTGAGACTTCTCGCGACAGAACCACTGGCATACGACCAGACGACGTCCCGCCCTCTCCACGAATGTTTTAGCCTTCCCAAGTAACGCTTGGAGATGATTCAACTGATAGCGTTGGTCTAGCGAGAACGACATCGGCAATCAAATAATGATACTGGTATGAACATGGCATTGGATTGGCATTGGACATTAGCAACTCTTCTAGAATCGGATTATATGATAGATGTTATATTGTACTCGGCTTTAGTGAAGTATATTGCATGCAATACGGCTATGCAGGCACACATGTTTATAGACGGTTAGGTGTTAAACTACTCCAAGATGTAGAGGACCTAAATTGATCATAAGTCATTGGAAGACAACATTTGTGTAACGAGCATAGATCTATCAGTGGAATAGAAATAGGGTGGATCTCATGTTTACCCTCAATCATTTAGTGCGTAGATTTGTATTGTGATCATATAATGTAGAAAGCTATGCTTAGTGTGGGTCATATCTTGATTGGCTAACGGTTATATCGCACCGAATAACCTTGGAAAAAGAGTTTGAGTTCGCATCATACATGTAAGCAAATATGTAGGCCTATGTTCATACTGTATGTATTAATGCTAGTATGAATTTTTATTGATTACTCTGCATATACATGTTCCCCTTCTGGGTACTAGTATTCGCAACAAGCCATTCGCTGTCCGTTAACTTCTGATACCTGCGGACTGTAAATTTTTAAGCATATAATATTAGCGGTGGGTTACAGCAATGATGTCTGGGGTGTTTATGGAGACAACCAACCTTTGCTTCCTAATTCTCCTGAAAATTTCAAGCCGACCCCGCACTCCCCCACCCCGTCAAAAGTTCGGTGATTATCTGGCGATTTACTCAGGAGAGGCTGGTTATCTAGCACCTAAATCCCACCTCATCGAATCTGCAAGTCCCGTGTGTGCAGGATATGTACGATTGTTTTACCAAAACTATATAGGCGGACCCGCGGGGGCCGACCTGGTGTTGCAATATGTTCGAAAACATGGTAATTAGAATAAGTTTGCACGCACATGTAATGCACACTCAGGAGCGAGATTAGGCCAGGAAGCTACCACAAAACACAAAAGGCCCTGGTTTCTGAGCCACTGATTGCAATTGGCTCGTTCAGATAGTTCGCACCCCTCCTCCTCCCCCAAATCCCTGGATCCGCTCCTGAAAAACTACAATATAAGATGTACACCTTATGTGATGCAGTATCAATAGTCATGGCGAAATGGCAAAAAAAATCATAACGTCATTAAACGCTTTATCTATTCTATAGCTCAAATACTGCAAATTTCTGAGCAAAATGTACGGTATAAATACACGGGTGTACTCAACTGTACAGGTGATCACATTTTAGCGTGCACTTCTCAGCTAGTGTACTTGTTTTTAATCAATTTCATTCATTTCGCTTTATTTATTACATTATAATAATTCAAAACACAAAATGATGAACGCTAGAGTGTAAACGAAAAGAAAATTTTTTATCCATATACCATAAAATTATGAAGACTATAGCATCATTCTGATGTTCATTGACCGAATCAAGGAGGGTCGCGTAGATAAAACTAAGAACTCACTACACTAGAAAGCCGTCTTACAAAGATGCTGACGTTTGGCATAATATACTGACATACGTCACGGTCTGCTACGCCACGGGTTCGCGCCAAACGTTCCCCAATGTCAGAAATATTATATGTTTTGGCATAGCTGGAAACACCATTGTGCACATACATGTAGTATGTACAAGTGAATCATTCCTATGCTATTAGTAAGGTATTTTTATGAAAGAAAAATCAGATTTATATTCACGTTATTAGTCAGAAGACCATGAATCGTTCACGGAAATTTGTATTGTACAGTGGCTTGAATTCGCCCTCACGTATATTTCAAACCCCAATCAGTTTCCACCACTACGAGAACCTTTACACTTCAGAGAAAACGTTCTCACTGCGGGTGAAACCTTTCCACCCCGATGAACCCTGTCACCCCAAAACCTTTCCACTCTGGTGAGAACCTTTTCACCTTCTCACCCCGATTAAAACGTTGTCAACCTTGTCTCATACTCACCCGGGTTCAGAACATCCCAGTGAAAACCTTTTCACTCCAATGAAAACCTTTTTCATCTGGGTAAGGAGTTTCTTCTCGCCTTGGTGAAAACTTTCTCCCTCGAATGAAACCTTCTCACTTCGGTGAAAACGTCACCTCGGTGAAACCCTCTTCACTCCAGTTCACCAGGGTGGGAATGTTTTCATTGATGGGTGTCGAAATGTTTTAACTGGGGTCGGTCTTTCCGAGATGAATAGATTCTCACCAGGCGAGCAGGTTTTCACTGAGGTGGAAAGAGTCTCAACAAGGTGAAAATGTTTCAATCGGGGCTAGAAGGTTTTCCCCAGGGTCAACGTTCTGTTTTCCACAATGGAAAGGTTCTCACCGAGGTAAAAACTGAATGAGTGGTGTCAAGTGAATGTGACGGCGAATGAGAATTTAAGACACCGCAGTATTGAATGATAAAAGTGGTGTTTCGGAAATTGGTTACCAGATTTTCACGTTGTAGCGTTGTACTCCCAAGTGTGTTTGCCAATGATGTATCGGTAAATTTGTATGGACATAAGTTTATCCAATGTTGTTTCCATAAACACCTGCAACAATCTACTTTTTTGCACAAAGAGTGTAGTTTCGTGCACGTCCCGGTAGTTTCTGTGCAATCTCCGGCAGTTCTTGTGCGAGACTCGGCAATCCAACGTAATCTCGCTGATTTTAAGGGCAAGTTCTAGTGAGTCAACGGGATGGGCTAAAATGTGGAATCCTTTTTATTGAATATGGGGGTCGCCGACTTAATTGTTTGTTTGTTTTATGTCATCAAAGTTGTGAAAAGTCAGTGAATTTCTTCGAATTTACCAAATTCCGGTAAAATTTTCTGATATTAGACTGTATGAATGCCCGCAGCGAGGAAGTCAGTACGGTGACCTCCAACCCCCCCCCCCCCCTCCCTATTAATTTTCTTCACATCACAAAACATGCACACCAGTCCGTTGATGAATAAACAGCATTTCAGAAAATTCTGTCTTTGTTTTTCTTAAAAATGAATTTCAGTGAATATGACCCACTTTATAGGTATTTTGGGGTTGAAACACACAATGTTATTTTGATGGTTTTGTCAATTTCACATTTTAGCCCTTCTGAGTGGGTCCCTTACTAGAACTTCGTTCCTAAATGTGTTTGCTGTTGCTATTCATATCCCGCACACATTTTGTCTCTACGTGTAGTTCTACTAAATTAAATTTTCAATACTGTGTTAGTAGTCCAGGCATATTACCCGTTCATAATATTTAGCCTATATTATTGGTCGCTCCATGACAATGCTTACTGTCAGGCAATAACGGTCCAGCTCGTTGTCCCCACATTGCGAGTGATATGATACCGGTGAATGAGGGTAAATCCACGGTCACCGTGCTGATCCTCGAAATATTATGATGAACGCATGAATGTGAGAAAATACGGACATGTATAAGTAGCTACAGGCCTACATTTGGGAAATACGTTAATTTGGTTTCGGTAGTTAGAAAACCTACTTCAGCGAAGTGCGTCATTACATCACGAGCCTGGCATTTTGCCAGGAATTTATTAAATTTTTTTTTTGACAAAGATTGGATGCAGTAAAACAGCCAGACATATGTTTAATAGTTATATACAGTCCTAGGTACGGCAGGCTACGCCCATTGCTAGACCATCTCATTTGCAGTCTAGATTCACATATAAATACTGTATATGGCCTGCTGCCGGCTCACAAATGAAAAAATCTTGACAAGATGCATGGGTGAATTCTCGTTTTAAAACACATCAATCCAAAAACTGATATGTATGGTATGTACATATTTTCAACAACAAAAAATAAATAAAATGCATACCCATAATAGTGTACAACCTCAATACACGTTCATTTGTCATAAAGGCTTGATATACAGCTAGACCTACATGTATATAATTGGTGGCCAAAATTTTACAAAAAGAGTATTTTCTTCAGTTTTTACCTGTCTGATGAAAGCCTGGGGGTGGCCTATATATGACTAACGCCAGTAGATACTGTATGGAGGTTATGGTTCCCCTACGAGAATTATAAACACATGGAAATTCTTTCATTTCCATGGTAAATTAATCTGCAGTACAATGCATAACATTGTATAAGCATTATGTTCAAGTCTAGCAATGACATAATAAGTATAACAACATAACAGTATACTAGTATCACAAGCCTAGCTATAAATCAGCTATAAATACATTTTTACAAAATTAATTACTTCTAGGCCTACGCGTAGTTCCATTTATCGAAAAAAAAAATTATAAAATCACAAAATGTATGGATTCTCTCATTATATCAAGTTATAAATATCAATTAATGACAGTACATGTATTAAAGTCGATAATATACGTGTATGTATAGATGAAAATGATCGACCCAATCTAAAAATTTTAAATTTGTAAAAGTTAAAATATTCGCAAAAGCATCACTTGTTTGTTAAAGGTGTCAAATATTGACGCTATGAGAAGGCCTATTTAGTTTGAACAAGTTGGGCAACCTGTGTTCTTTTTCAGTCCTTCAGTGCCGCCAAATCTGTGTCCAAAATAACGAACTTGGGACCTCGGCTGTTCTAGTTTCAAGTCGACGTCGTCAGTGAAGAACATCTCAACCCAGAAGGTTTTACGAGTCGACGGTGAGCAGGCGACGAAACACTTCGGTTCCACGTCGGCGATGGCCCCTGTGTTGCTGACGTCGGCAACGTCGGTGTCGGGGGCATCGACGTAGAAGAACGGGTTCTCGACGCTGTCGGTGGCGCTGATGGGGACGAGGTTCGCCCGACAGAAGCAGTCGGCGTCGGTACCGTCTGACGTCATGACGAGCTGTACATAGTGCGGGAAGTGCTTGTCGCTGACGCAGTAGAAATCGGAGAAGTAGAGATTGGGCGCCCTCTTGTAGAGCTTGCCTGCTCGGACTTTGATCCGTGTATCGCCGTAGATCGAGTCGGTCGGCGGCTGTCCAGTGAGGTAATCGATACACGGGTTGAAGAAGAGACCGTCGATTCGACCGTTGATTGGGTTGCGGGGATCGCCGTGATTATCTTTCGTGTATTTCGTCATTACGCCACTGTGATTGGCGTCAATGTCGTCGAAGTAGGCCCTGAATTTCTCGCGACAAAACCATGTGGTTTCGCGGTATACTGGACAGTTCATGCGCAGAAAAGTTTGCGCTTTCTGCAGTAGGTGTTGTAAGTCGTCTTTACAGTAACGATCAGCTGTAATAGAGAGATAATACTGTTTGATGAGACTTGTGACAATAATTCGCCCTTTTGCTCACAAAAGAGTTACATGTATGTATTTTTAGGGATAGGCCCATGTTCAGTTTCGATAGTTTCTATAGGCCTTAGTCATGTGCCGTCAGGGTGTGATATGTTTCACTGACATATGAACTTGACTTTAGTACAGATAGGCCTATTCATTTAAAAAAAATAAAATCATGTTTCATAATTATCCAGTGTTATATACTCGTCATCAATCATATTCAAGCGTAAGCCTACTCAAGAAGTTGTCATACGGCCTGCAGAATATTGAATACTCATAATTGATAAAGCTTTGTTTTCACTCTAAAATGATCAAAATCTGGTTCTGTTCGTGGTAATATATTGCTGATGCATACAATAAAATTTCGCGATAATTAAAAGCACTATCATAACGCTTCAACAAAACTATGTTGTTCTCTATACATGTATTATCAAGCTCGATCAGTAATACTTCATTTTTTGCCAATTGTTTTTAGAAACGGGCTTCAATAAACGAGAATCGAAGCCTGACATATTTCAATTACGCCACAAACACTTCCTCTTCGTGAGGATAAACGATTAATGCAGCACCATGCCCCACAGATGATATTATTTTCAATATAGGGCTGAAAAGCGGAAGTATGATCGGTGATGAATTCCAATGAAATATTCGTGAATAAGGCGTCGCCGGGGATAAACCTAATTATCGCCCATTTCTAACATCGTCAATAACTGCTGAACTAACATGTCTTGTGTCAAATAACTTTAGCGAAAGTACAAAGCAGGTATACTTAATGTGTCAAATTTCATTAGAATAACAGGCCGTCTGCCGGCAATTTTGCTAGAGCAAGGCTTTATTCGAAGTGCCGTTTTTTCAGTGCCTCTTCGAAGCTTGGATATGTTGTGGAATTCGACAATTTTTATCTTTTACAACAGTTTTGTAAATCTTCATCGTGTATGGATACTATAATACACTGAAGAAATCGTTTATATACTTAAAATCACCATATTAATGCACCCCGTGTTAAAAGATGGGGAGGCGTCAGGTGCTTATCCCCAGTCCGAATAAGGGGCCGGTCATTATTTATCGGGTGGGGGGTTGGATGGATTTTCCGAGAAATGAGTTTTCAAAGTTTGACCCCCCCCCCACCGATATCGAAGAACAAAGTATGACCCCCCACCAAGATCAAAAATAAAAGTGTGACCCCCCCCCCCCCCCAATCCCCATGTACATATACAAGGCCATAATACACAATGGTAACAATTATAAGGAGCCAGTATATGATACTTAAATGCTGGTTTTACACTTCATTCACATTCTATTCAAACAATTGTGACTTTTGTCGCAATTTTTTACACTATTAAGTCAGTGGATATTATGAATTTGTGCCATTACAACTGATTCAATTACTATTTGTGGGTATATTATATCGGTATGGTATTGACAGCCTCTGATTGGATGTTGAGGGTAAGAAACAAAACACCCCCCAAGACATCTATGTCTAGGATCATGTTCCCCAGAATACTGAAATCTTTTTCTCACTCCAAACCCCACGTTTCCAACCCCCCCCCCCCCCCCCCCCGAAACACTCGAGACCCGGGTTAAAGGTCATTCAGTTCATTCACTGACTGGAAATTTGTTGGAGGAATGAAAACAAAACCATGAATCTTATTTCTTCCTTTAAATATACGGACTAACTGGACCCCAGAGTGAACTCGGAAAAATTATAACTCTTCCACATATCATCGATGAATCAGGCCATCCTGGACTGGTACTTTCCCGGCCTTGAATCAATTCTGTGTTGCCTCGATGATGGGTTCATGATGTTCCGTGATGATCCGTGATTGTCTAGCAATGTCCTGGCCACCAAGAAAGTCAGGTAAATCAGATTCACTATGGCATCATCCGGGACGATCCAGGACTATTTTGCAATCCTTGATGGAAAGGTCCATATTTTGTTCATGGCGGTCCAGGACAGTCCTGAGCTCATCGAGGATTATCCTCAGTGGCCGGGGTTCATGTGTTGGCAACGTGTTAAGTTGAAAATCGGTCTGTAATTTTGACATGCTGGTTCGGGGTCATTGGATGTTATGAGATGTGTTGGCCAGCATGGTATGGGCCGGGTGATCCATTGTTAGTCTGTGACAGTGCCCTGCATGTTGATCATCCTAGCTGGCACCGTATTCAGCTGCAGTGCTGCTGTGTTCTACTAAAGGTCCATAGTTCATTCTTGGTGACAGTGTTTCAGTCTGGGGTTATGAGCGGTTGTCGATTCACGACATCTCCTGATTTTGGGTGTTCCTGGATGGTCCTTTCTAGGATCAAATTTCAGCGAAACTATAGTTTCACTGATAATGTGACAAAGGGATGGATTCCACATGCTGTATACTCCAGTGAACCATTAGTCCAGGTTGAGTGGATTGTTTTCACCTAATTCACTATTTCAACATACAAATTTTCTCAAATTAACTAAAATTCGAACTCCGATCCCCCCAGTTCCATTGAAAATAAAAGTATGACCCCCCAATAACGTTGAAAATGAAAGTGTGACCCCCCCCCAGTTTTTACCCCCCCCCCACCTGATAAATAATGACCGGCCCCTAAATCCATTGGAATTTGTCATCGATCAGTACTTCCGCTTTCCAGCCCTATTGTACATTTGTATAGCCAGCGCAGAAAAGTTAATCAATGCTGATCAGTTTCTAGGAAAGCTCGGCAAATATAGGCCTAGTACTATCCGACGATTAGTACATAATACACATGCAAACCTCAATGCAAGTAGGTATTAAGTACGTAGTAGGTATGATTAAAACGTGATAAAAATTTTGTAAATTATCAATGATACGCTACATACCTATAGATCTATATAATGATTTATTGATATGGATATTTCAGATCCTACTCACCAGGGGGAAGCGGTGGCCCAGCTTGTTGTGGAGGTGGCATTTTGCTCGCTATTTAGGTGTCTGTTTTTGCAGGTATAATCCAGTATTTATGTCAAATCGGCCTCGGCATTAAGACGAAGTCAAAGGATAAGATAGATAGTGACACCCATCCATCCGTCATTAGCCTATATATTATATCGACTAGCTTTGGCAATGAACACTCTGTGTACTGCGCATCCAATTTAAGAATTGATGACATAATTCTTCTCTGATATAATACTACAACCACTTTCACATCTGATAAACAATTCCGGAAAATACATTGTTTTCCGGAAAAGAACGTCACCAGGAAAACTGTATCGAAACTGGGTTTTCCCGAAAATAGAAATCCGAAATAATCAATACTTGCGAAGGCGTTGCTGCCCCCAGCTTAGCTGCACACACATACGTGTAGATAAAGTATGGCGCCCCGTTCGTGCCACAAAAAAGAGAATTTATTTTTTTTCTAACTCATACGTATGAGATAGTATCTCATACGTATGAGTTACTAAGTCATACGTATGAAATAAAAAGTCATACGTTTGAGATACTAAGTCATATGTATGAGATTTAATAAGTCATACGTATGAGATACTATCACATACGTATGAGATACTAAGTCATACGTATGAGATACTAACGTATGACTTAGTATCTCCTACGTATGTCATAGTATCTCCTACGTGGACTTAGTATTTCATACGTATGTGTTAGTATCTCCTACGTATGACTTGTTATCTCATACGTATGAGATAAATAAAAAAATAACTTCCCTTTTTGGTGACACGAACGGGGCGCCATAATGAAGTGACAAGTTGTGATTGTTGCGTTTACAAGTAAACGTCAGGGATCCAGAGTAGCAAAAGTGGTCGCCGCATGAAACAAATGCGTTGGCCAAAATTCTTGCTGTGAGATCGTCAGTCAAATAAACTGATAAAATTGAATGATGTTTATGCTAGAATATCAGTTCGTGCGCTGAGCGGCAGGTGGAAAAAGGTGCACTGTGCTAAGCGGCACCGGAAGTTAAAGTAATGCGGCGACCAATAACCTGAATTTTTAGGTTACCGGCTCTGTGGTCCGAAATCCTATTGTCTTGTTGTTGCGTCCGTCGTCCGTCTGTCTTCCACATGTATATCTATATAGTTTACGGTGGATTCCTTCGGAAATTTGAATCGCCGGTCTGTGTGCGGCTGCTATTTTGATTTTCTGACGGGTCGGTAATCATTTTTGGTGCCATTTCTAGGCAAAAAATAACATTGGCTTCAATTTTGGCCACTTTTTTCCTTCAGTCGCAAGCGTACTCCTAGAGAGCTTGAATATATCTTGAGGGCTTAGATATTAGCACTTTCAAATAAGTGCCGATGGCCTTGGGGGGGGGGGGGGGGGGGGGGAGGGGGGGGGGGTTAAAACAGTCATTTGGGAGGTAAAAAATACCAAATTTGCACTTTGATCTGAAGCTTTCTGATCAGATTTTAGATTTTTATTTCACAATGTGCCAATTGGGATACATGATGTTGCGTCAAAAGATGGAGCGCCTAGAACTCCTCATGAGGCCCCTGGGATGATATGCAACGATATTATATGCAAAAATTGGCCTCTGGGGCATTGACAATATTTTTTTCATTGTACATACTCCTTAGGTTTGTAATAGACTGTAATCGGAGAGGCCGTCTCATTATGGCGTTTTTTTGTGACCTTAAACATAAACTGAGATGACCTACAGTGGTAATTGTCGCGGTTACATTTGGAGTAAATAATGCAACTTGACTATTGCAGACATAATGCTTGTAGATGAAGCTTAAGTTTGTATTATGAGCATATATAGGTATCACATGAGGTGCATGGTTTTTTCGGCGACCCTGAATTTGACCTTTAGTGAATATGAAATGTCAAATCAGCAAATTTTACTGAAAAAATTATTATCTAACACGGTAAATCACTCCGGTAACCTTTAAGCCCTTTTTTGGTTCTCATTATAGATACGAGCAAGTTGTGTGAATTTTGTTGTTGTGTCCTGTCAAATGATCACACATATTAAATTAACCTCTATATACTGTGGCGTAAGTTTCATCGTTTCACAGAAATAGACCTACCATGGCTGATCGATAACTGGGATCGATAACTGGTTTTGACTATTTGGCCGGATACTGTTTTCTGGCCAGAAAAATTGAATTTCCCGTGATTGCAGATCTACCTCAGGTCAATATTGGCCTATCTCCCCATTAAACTTGCGCAGATAGCCCCGAGTACTCATAAAAAAATACAAGAAATAAACATGGTAAAGTCCATTCAAAATTGTAATGTGGCGCCATATTTGTACACCGTACACAGGTTTGTAATATGAGTACATATAGTAGTACGTAAGAAGTCATGATACCGTGCTGATGGTGACCTGGCTTCTAACTTGAGGAAAGCTGAGGAAGATTTGGATAAATTTTCAGAAGTCAAGTTTTAGTCAAGAGTATATTAGTCATATAAGGGACACTTTTTGTGACCTTGAATGTTTGAACTCAATATCCTGTCCAGCACAACATGTGTATATTGGTCTTTGGAGACAAAACCTCTGAAGATCTATCTTAGGTTGCCTTGTTTCAGTGATGAGCACATAAGAAGCCATGTAATATATCATAGACGTACCCCGTCTCCTCTAGCGTCAGAGATCAAAATAGAAATTCACCACGTACGCAACCTAACATGAGATTGAGTGATTGAGTTAGATGCAATCTCGAGGACCTCGATGTATACGTCACAGTACATAAATCGGCCATTTTATATGAAACTATCGAATAGAGGTTATAATTAGGCGATAGAAAAAAAACTCAGGATCGTGTCACAATGTATGGAATTACTTATACAAAATAAACCCAAACAAATAGAACCAATATATATTTGTTTATTGTTTCTCAGCAGGATCACAACACATATCTCTGTGACATCTATTTCCATAATACATGTGCATTTCAAAATATAGTTTTACATGTGCATTCGTAAACGTTCATCTCAATAAATACTGCTTCAATATAACTCCTCAGTTTCAATGTTTCAATGGTCTCTTGTGTAAGAAACCGTGGCGGTTCACTAGCGTGTGGGTCTATGAAACCGTCCCAAAAACACTTTTTTTTCACAAAAACCACAATCACCCAATTATATTCATAGACGTGTAGTCCGAACGACACCATGATATTTGTTATAGATAATCACAGACACAAGTTTTCATGGACTTGTTATGGTCCTAATGACTCCACAATGTTTCTAGGCACAAGGTGAAGAAGTTCACTAGTCCACTTCCAATTCACAGTACACACACTTCGCAGAAGATTCTTTTACGAAGGCCCACGTCACCGCCGCTTCGGTATCCGATGCGCCTTACGTGTGAGAGGGGCAGCTCGTCTTTGAGATCGACATCCTCAGTGTAGAACAACTCGATCCAGAGCGTCCTCGAGGCCGAGCAAACGGATGTGCACTTAGGTCCATCAGCGCCGCCACCGCCGGCACCACCAGCAGCCGCGGCGGCCGCTTCTGACATCGACCCTGATGCCCCATCTGTCGTCTCCGTGTAGAAAAAGAACGGGTTCTCCGTGCGGTCGGTTGCGCTGATGGCGACGAGCTTCTGTCGACAGAAACGATCTGCTTCCGACCCATCTGATGTCATAACAAGCTGCACATAATGTATCGATCCGGTGATGCAGTAGAAATCGGAGAAGTAGAGATTGGGCGCTTTCCTGGCGAGCTTACTGGCTGACACCTTAAGACGGATATTTCCATATGGAGAAACGTCTGGTGGCTCTTCCGTACAGTAATCCATGGTTGGGTTGAAGAATAACCCATGGAGCCGACCGTTGATGGGATTTCGAGGATCGCCGTGATTGTCTTTGAGGTATTTATTCATTATATTGCCTTTTTCATCTTTTATTTCATCGAAATATTCCTCGCTTTTCTCACGACAGAACCAATCTATTTCAACGTACTTCAAAGAACTTCTTGACTGTAGGCCTACATATGACCGAGCTTTTTCTAGCAGCCTTTGTAGATCTTGTTTCGAGTATCGCTCATCTGCAATGAAATATTAATCAAGAAAACAACTGAAAATTGATGACGAAACACATTGAAAAAATACAACTATAGTATTAACTCGTCACATTTTTTAACGGGGGATCGATGGTTCATTAGAACTGAATATTTCGAAACACATTGATCGAATACTACTAGTATTAACTCGTCACGTTTTGTTTTTCCTCTGGGGGTAAAATGTTTTATTAGAACTGAATATTTACAAAAAAAGTGAAGTGTTTGATTGAGATTTTTGTTTTTAAAAGGTGCAGATTTTTATTGGGACAAATTTTCAAATATACTCACAATCTGGCAGTGGGGAATCAGCCCTCGCCATTTTGTCTTGAAATGTGTCCGAGCTCTAGTTTGTTGAAAAAAATCCAAATCGAAGCAATTTCGCCAACTCGAGGGCAAAATGTGTTGAGAATGAGCTACACTCTTCGAAGTCTTCGCGATTACTGTGAGTGCTATCCAGTTTGGGCTTATCTATATAGTGAAGTTGTTGAGAAAAACTGACACCGAAACATGGGATTTTGAAATTGATTGGCAAATTGCCAAACCCACTGCTGACATAATACTCCGGTGGTTACGTTCGATCTATTGATTTTTGTAGCTATTTGTAATGATTACTGTGGGACTGGCATGCCCACTTATCGATGGACACATGACATGAATAATATTGATCGTGAATAATGGTAATTTGATGAGTCATATTATTACTAAAATTGGGTATTGAGTGTGAATCATTTCCAGACCATACACTTTGACAGTGGATGTCTTAGTTTTTAAATCTTTGTTATTCTTATGTTATTATCCAGCAATTAGTTCATTCAATACAAAAGAAAGTTGACATACGTTGTGAAAAAAAAAAAAAGGATTGAATATTCGAAACATTCACATTCACTCACACACGCACATTCACCTCTCATCCCAAGCCCCGTACGTACAGTTGATGCGGATGCTCGGGGTTATTTCGGTTCCCGGTCGTACGTTGTACGTACACCACCGTGTGACTGGGCTTTTATAATTACTCGGATTTTTCTAACTCGTTTACACTGTTTTTCGCTAATATTTTTGTGATGCTAAATGCTATCGTTCTATAACTAGGCATACTTCATCTGGAAGTCAAACGGCGATTTTCTACCAAATTTCAGACAGCTATCGTGAAAATTGAAAAAGTTGGCAATCTACCCCAATGTTAAATTTAGCCATATTATTTAATTTCTGGGCCCGCACACAATTTTGTGTATTTGCTCGGTTTTGTAGCGGAGCAATGTTTCAAAATCAATATGTTTGTGTAGAATACACCCCAGTGTATCTTCTGGTTCAAAGCTACAAGAATATTTTGAATCCTGATGGATGTAAACAGGACCAATTCCTCGAATATGCTCAGATTCTCGAGATCCCGTTTTGGGCTGAAATTTAACAATGAGGTAGATTGCCAACTTTGTCAATTTTCGCGATAGCTGTCTGAAATTTGGTAGAAAATTGCCGTTTGACTCCCAGATGAAGTATGCCAAGTTATAGAACGATAGCGTTTAGCATCACGAAAATATTAGCGAAAAACAGTGTAAACGAGTTAGAAAAATCCGAGTATAGTCTGTGATACACGATACACACATTCAATAACATCAATATTCCACTCCCTTCAAATCATAGGTCTCTACTTTTTTTTACATAGCATATTATTGAGAATACATTATTTTTTTTCAAAATGCATGTAAAGTTCAGTCTTTGATAAATAGCTCTCTTTTTTCTCAGTCGATTTTTTTTTCAGAAGCCGATTATTCCAAGGTGTGTGGGTGGTGGGTGGATCAATGCTATTTGGTTAAGCGTGTTCGCTAGTTTCGGTGTTGGTATTTCTTTGTCTTATTTTGTTTTTAATTAAGTATTTCTTCTTTTTATTTTTTATTATTTTGTCTAAATTGCTATTAGTTATTATTGCTATATATCTCGGGGGCAGTTAGGATTGACTATACTGCCCCTTCGCCCACCACAATGTTTTCATGTACAAATATTTTATATTGGTCCTTGTGTTGAAACTTTATGTGTTATGATGTGAGGATAAATTACTACTACTACTTTCATGAGCACATAGTGTAGGATACATGTAGATCTAGACGGTTAATATTCACATGTAGGCCCATGTGAATATAGTTATTGTACTGTATATGTAGAATTATACCAATACCTGGCAAAATGCCATTCACGCAATGACTCCATCAACCAAAGGAGATTGCTGACCATCGAATCCGAAACTAACGTAATTCCCGATAAAATCAACTTCTGAGACATTCGTGTATTGTGAAGACCAGCACCGCGGAGACATTTGTCTCGTTTTAAATACGATTTCAGTGGAGGAAATACTCGTATCATATCGCATATCACACAGAATGCGACCAAGAGCAGGACCGCCTTTGCCAGACGGTAAGCGTTACTAATATCATTGTTATATCTTGCAAATGTTCTGATTCTAATTGTCTGTATTATTGTTTAATTGTACACATTTTCAGTATCCACAAATGTTTGGTTCATTAACATAATTTATTTCCCCGAATCAACATCCGGTTACCGAACACATATTATCTCACAGAAAAGTATCGAGTATTGAGAACAACATGGATTACGAATTTGCGACATGAACAATACATATGAACGAGATACTACCGGATATCCCCGTATTTAAGCTCTAGGCTTATAATTGGGGAAAAAGGGTTGTGTAGAATGGAATTTAACTCCATATATAGACCCATGGGCTTATATTTGGGGAATGCTTATTTTACGATTTTCATTTTGTACGCTTGAATTTACAATGGATTAGACAGGAAGCACTTCTTATATGCGTAATAACTATATTTATACAAACATTTTATTCTATAGTTCCATAAAGATAGAATATAACATATATTCACTGTGATATTAAATGCACGCATGACAAAATTTTATTCCGTTTATAAGCCCATGGGCCGGTACAGTCATATATTGAACTAGGCCATAGATAATAGGCCTAATGTATGTGCAGTGCTAGTTAATCGTAAGCAATGTTATTTTCTTGCTAGATCAACGATATGACTTGGATGAACTCAACAATTTGCTGGAAAAGGCCAGAACATTCGTGAAGAAAGTGGGATGCTCTCCCATCGAATGCAAGTGGTTCTGTCGCGAGAAGCGTCAGGCCTACTTCATAGACATCGAGAGAAACCATGACAATATCATGAAGATGTACATGAAGGACAACCGCGGCGACCCCAAGAACCCTATCAACGGACGCCTCTTGGGTCTTTTCTTCACCCCGAGTGCATCCAACTGCCTACATTGGAAGTCTCCCTTCGGCGACACCTGCTTCAAGATCTTGGCTAGCAAGATGGTAGAACGAGCGCCGAACTTATACTTCTCAGACTTTTACTGCGTCAGTGAAAAGAGGAGTCCACACTATGTGCAGATTGTGATGACAAGTCCGGGTTCTGAAGCGGATGACTTCTGCCAGGAGCACTTGATCAGGTTGAATTTAAGTGACAACCCATTCTTCTACTGGACAACGAGAGATGTCGTCGAGTTGGTGGCCGAAGCTTCCAATGACAGTGAGCCCGAGAGCGAGTGCTCCACGGAGTCGGAAGAGGTTGCTGATGAAGATGGTAGCACCACGGCAAGTGATGGGGAAGCTGTTGGAGAACTGAAGGCAAAGAAGTGTTGGAGAAAGCTGAAAACAAGAGGCAAGGTGAACAAAGCACAGAAGCTGAGAATGGGTCCACTTCGAAGCGAGATCTGGAGGACGAAATTTCGGACGGAGATGAAAAGCCACCAGCAAAGAAACCCCGAATCGATCCATTCCAGGATCACGACGAAAGTGGATCTCTCGATTCCAACGGAAACACCGAGGACTCAGAAGAAAATTCCTCACCACCTTCAGGGGACCCAACACCTCCAAACTCCGGGTCAACCTCAGACATCAGTGCACAACCGCGGATGCGCGTCGTCAAGGAGACCACGTGTTACCTGGTGTCTCCGTACGGCTCGCGCCCGTCCTATTGGCTAGAGCTGTTCTTCACACAGGACGTCGACTTGAAGCTGGAAGAGCCACTGACCACTGTCCGTTCGTTCGGTCGCCCTAGCGGAGGCAGCGTAGGGCTCAAGAAGAACGACGACTGTTCCGACTGCTGTCTGGGTATGCGTACATGGCGCTAGGGTGGCTGGGAATCGTGGATTACATGTACGTGTGGTACATGTAGCCTAGCCGGTCAACTACGACTAAAACAATATTGTGTGACGCAATTTCAAGCATGAAAGAGCTTCAGAATGTACAACGTAGAGAAATATCCATGATCGCATATCACTCTATAATATACAGTTTCTTTTTGTAATTACAATGGTATACTAGTAGTTAGCTGTGTATGGTCACAAATTTGATTGTGTGAGTGTGTAATTTTATACATGTTCTGATCTCTCATTCCAGCTAGAAGGATCTTGCTGTATGAAATTCTGAACATTGATGTACTGTGACGCATTTATTGATGTATACTAATGGCCAGTGTGATTTCAGTGAATTCTGTATCAGATGTATGTGTGTTATTACTTCAATAAGCAATACCGAACGTTTATTCTTATTTTTCATGATCTGGTACACATAGATTTTGCTCACGTAAATATTTTGATATTCACAGTTTATACGTAGATGGAAAGAAAAGTTTTTTTTCTGGTTTTATGTGTTTTTACAATTGCTAGTATTTACAAATCTGTATACGTACGATGTAATTGATATATTTTTGGGCAGTTGAGCTATGCGTGTAGCTCTGTTTCGTCATGGCACGGTGTGTGCGGTGAGATACAGTGAATGATGTATATATGTTATTTGAATATAAAATGATTTCAAATACTGATACAGTCTATAATATATATGACGGCGTAGTATATCGATCAATTTCCTCGGAATATCACTCGCGTTTTATTTCAATCCCATGACATTCACAAAAAACCTAAAACGGGTGTATATTTCTTTATTAAATCTCACCAGAATCACAACAAATAACCACGTGGCTTCTCGTCCATGACACATGTTCATTTTAAAATGTTTTACATGTAGATTCATTTAAAGCTCATCTAAATGAAAACATAGCACCAAGGGTGCTGTAGCTTAAAGGCAAATCATGCGAATTGAGTATTGATTTTCCAAAATATTAACTGTTACACTGATCTTCAAATCTATTGTCAAAATATGTTCGCAAATGTTGCCAAACACACATTTTCTGTACCGACTATAATACGGAAACAAGTTACATCTTGAAAGGTTTTCTTCATTAATGACAGATATTCGCGGGGGGGGGGGGTTATAAGGTCATTGAAGGTCAAATTAAGGTCACCATTCAAACTGTGACATATGATTTCCCATTTGAATGTGCCAATACTTAGGCTCTATTTGTAAGTGTTCTGGGAATTTTCTCCGCACAGCTCCCATTATGAAGGGTTTTTCAAGTCCAAAAAGTTTTTCAATGGCCGAAAAAATTGGCTTGAAAATAACTTAAAACGAATAGTGACTCGATTTGAGACAAAATAATTTTTCGTCGACCCGTCAGAAAATCAAAATGGCCGCCACACGCAGACTGGCGATTGAAGGGCAACGAAACTTATACATGTCATAGAGGTTCATGAGAGGAATGTTTTGAAATAGAAATCCCAAAACTGATCAGACAGTTTTCAAGACAATGGCCACCGAAATCCAAAATTGGCCATGCTCGTCATAAACGGCTGCCAAATCGGCAAAACCGATTCAATCAAAAAAATTAAAAAAGCATCTTTAAATACTGGCCAAAGGTATGTTCTGACAAATTTATGGGGAAATTCATCATGTCAAAAAATTAGCCCAAGGGCTAAGATAGGTTGCCGAACAATACATAATAGCTATTTTGTCGTGGCCTTGAAAATAAGGTCACGGTCAAATTCAAAGTCACATGAGTATTCAACATATATGATTTCCTATACGTTCACAATTGACTCTAATCTGTAAACTCAATAATAAGAGAAAAATTAGTCATTATGTCCTGTGACCTTGAAAATGAAATCAAAAGTCAAATAGAAGGCCATCAGAATATTCGGCATATATCATTTGCTGTTCGTCCACATTTGAATCCTAACTTGAAGTTGATATTAAATTTCAGAAAGATCCGATCGTAAACTTTGAAGATAAAAATGTCGACGCCGACGGACGACGGACGCAATGCCATGCCAATAGGTTATTGGACCATAGGTCTGGTTACCTAAAAAAATTACAGACCCGGACGGACGACGTACGACAATAGCTTATCGGCTCAAATGGGCCGGTAAGCTAATACATATACATCGATAATACTTTTCAGTCTCCATTTTTGAGTTTAGGGAAGAACTTGTTAGGCACTGGGGCTAGGAGTTCACCAGTCACTTCCAATTCACAATGTACACACGTCACAGCTGACGTGTTTCCAGAGGCCCACGCCGCCACCGCTGCGACGTCCGATGGTCATCACGGGTGACAAGGGCAGTTCGTCCGTGAGGTCAATGTCCTCTGTGTAGATCAACTCGATCCAGAGCTTCCTCCACGCTGAGCAAACGGATGTGCACTTATATAGGTCCATTGCCGCCGTCGCCGCCAGTCTCCGTTTAGAAAAAGAACGGGTTCTCCGTGCGATCAGTCGCGCTGAGAGCGACCAGCTTCTGTCGGCAAAAACGATCGGCTTCCGACCCGTCTGACGTCATAACTAGCTGCACGTAGTGTATCGTTTTCTGGAAATTGACGCAGTAGAAATCGGAGAAGTAGAGATTGGGCGCTTTCCTGGCGAGCTTACTGAACACTTTTCAACTATACTTACCATCGAGGAGTGGGGAATCAGTCCTCGCCATTTTGTCTCGAACAATGCGTCCAAAATTTATTGCAATGACAAATCCAAATCAAAGCAATTTCACCAATTCGAGGACTAAAATGACTTTCAAATCTTTGAGAATATTGTAAGTGCTGTCCAATTTAGGCTTATCTATATAGTGAAGGTGTTGAGAAAATGATAGACAACGAAACATGGTATTTTGAAATTTATTGACAAATTGCCAAACCCACTGCAAATCTAGTAATCTTGTAGTTACATGACGTTCGATCTATTGTTTTGTTTTGTTTCTTGTAGCTATTGGGAATAATTACTGTTACCGGTAAACCCACTTGTCAAAAGGCACGATAAGCATTGACGTAATACATGTATTGAACACGAACAACGATAATTCGATGAGTCATTCATTATCACTGTATACATGTAGTTATCGGGTATAACAATTATGTAAGTGTGAATGAAACCAGTTCGAACCTTTTCCCCAATGTGCATCTCTATTTCTGAGCTCACACTTGGACAGTTTAGTGGATTTTAGGTTAATATGTGTTCCCAGTCGTACGTGCAACACTTAGTCTGTAATACACGGTGCACACATCTTAACGCCAGCAGTATTTCATAGTCAAGTAACTTATTGTGCGTAGTCTATAATAGGGTATGCATTTTTATTCGTTTCTGAATCAGTATTCGATGAAAGTTTTTTTTTCTTGGACAGAGGATGTCAGGACAACCGACAACCAATAAACACCACGCACAAATATTATTGGACTGTATATGTAGGCCTATGTATAAAAAAATCCTGGCAAAATGCCATCCACGCACTGACGCTATCGACCATAGATTTCCAACTATCACAACCGAAACTAACGTAGTTCCCAAAACAATCAACAAATCGAATTATGAGAGATTCGTGTGACAATCACTATATATTGTGAAGACCAGCACTGCGGAGACAATTGTGTCGTTTTAAATACGATTTTAGTGGAGGAGATACTCGTATCATACCATACGGAATGCGACCGAAAGCAGGACCGCCTTTACCCGACAGTAAGCTTATATTAAACAAATATAGGCCATAGCATACTAATGTACATGTATGTGAATGTTACTTACAAGTACGTCTGAATACAATAGGGCTGGAAAGCGGAAGTATGATCGATGATAAATTCCAATGAAATATTCGTGAATAAGGCATTGCCGAGGATAAACCCAATTATCGCCCATTTCTAACAACGTCAATAACTGCTGAAATAACATGTCTTGTGTCAAATAACTTTAGCGAAAGTACAAAGCAGGTATACTTGTGTCAAAATTCATTAGAATAACAGACCGTCTGCCGGCAATTTTGCTAGAGCAAGGCTTTATTCGAAGTGCCGTTTTTAGGTTACCGGACCTATGTCCGTAACCTATTGGCATGGCGATGCGTCCGGCGTCGTCGTCCGTCGTCGTCCGTCGTCGTCGTCGTCCGTCAACAATTTTATCTTTAAAGTTTACGATCGAATTTTTCTGAAATTTTGCACAAAAATGCCTAAAAATATTTCGAGAGGGAGGTATTTTTTAGTTTTTTGATTTTCGCATTTCTTTCAAAATGGCGGCCGTTTTCGACGAAAAATGCCTGATTTTGGACTTTGGCGGCCGTTTTCTCAAAATCTGTTCAGTAACTTTTTTTTTTATTGATGCATAACACTCCTCATATGTACCCCTGTGACATGTATGAATTTCGTTGCGCTTGAATCGCTCAAAGTGGGCCATTTTGGGCCCAAACTCGGCCCAAATGGGACTTTCCCATGTTAAATTCTCCCATGCTTTATAATGGGACACATTAAAGCCTAATATCTCACTTAATATTGAGATTATAGGAATCAATTGTGGACATATAGGAAATGATATATGCTGAATATTGTCGTGACCTTGAATTTGACCTCTGACCTTGGTTTCAAGGTCAGAGCGGCCGTTTTCGTCGAAAAATGGCCAATTTTGGACTTCGACGGTCGTTTTCTCAAAATCTGTTCAGTAACTTTTTTTTCTTATTGATGAAAAACACTCCTCATATGTACCCCTGTGACATGTATAAATTTCGTTGCGCTTGAATCGCTTGAAGTGGGCCATTTTTTGCCCAAACTCGGCCCAAATGTGACTTTCCCATGTTAAATTTTCCTATGCTTTATAATGGCACACATTAAGCCTAATATCTCACTTAATATTGAAATTAGAGACTAGTAATGAATTGTGGACATATAGGAAATGATATATGCTGAATATTCTCGTGACCTTGAATTTGACTTTTGACCTCATTTTCAAGGTCACAGGACAAAATGGCTAATATCTCGCTTATTATCGACTTTACAGCTTAGGAATCAGTTGTGAACATATAGGAAATGATATATGCTGAATATTCTTGTGACCTTGAATTTGACCTTTGACCTCATTTTCAAGGTCACAGGACAAAACGGCCAATATCTTGCTTATTAGCGACTTTACAGCTTAAGAATCAATTGTGAACATATGGGAAATGATATATGCTGAAAATTCTCATGACTTTGAATTTGACCTTTGACCTCATTTTCAAGGTCACATGACAAAATGGCTAATATCTCGCTTATTATCGACTTTACAGCTTAGGAATCAATTGTGAACATATAGGAAATGATATACGCAGAATATTCTCCTGACCTTGAATTTGACCTTTGACCTCATTTCCAAGGTCACAGGACAAAATTGCTGATATCTCGCTTATTATCGACTTTACAGCTTAGGAATCAATTGTGAACATATGGGAAATGATATATGCTGAATATTCTCGTGACCTTGAATTTGACCTTTGACCTCATTTTCAAGGTCACAGGACAAAATGGCCAATATCTTGCTTATTAGCGACTTTACAGCTTAGGAATCAATTGTGAACATATAGGAAATGATATATGCTGAAAATGCTCGTGACCTTGAATTTGACCTTTGACCTATTTTCAAGGTCACAGGACAAAATGGCCAATATCTTACTTATTAGCGACTTTACAGCTTAGGAATCAATTGTGAACATATAGGAAATGATATATGCTGAAAATGCTCGTGACCTTGAATTTGACCTTTGACCTATTTTCAAGGTCACAGGACAAAATGGCCAATATCTTGCTTATTAGCGACTTTACAGCTTAGGAATTAATTGTGAACATATAGGAAATGATATATGCTGAAAATTCTCATGACCTTGAATTTGACCTTTGACCTCATTTTCAAGGTCAACAGGACAAAATGGCTAATATCTTGCTTATTATCGACTTTACAGCTTAGGAATCAATTGTGAACATATAGGAAATGATATATTCTGAATATTTTAATGATATTGAATTTGACCTTTGACCTAAATTTCAAGGTCAGTCATTTTATTTTCAAAGTCAGATTACTAAATGGCTTATATCTCGCTTATTATCAAAATTTACAGCTTAGGGGTCCATAGTGAACATATAGGAAATGATGTATGCTGAATAGTTTGGTGATCTAGAATTTAACCTTTGATCCCATTTTCAAGGTTAGAGATATGGCGATTTCAGTGGTCACCTTGAATTTGACTTTCAACTTTCTCGGCTTAACTCTGTATATTTCTCTGGTAACCTTACTAGCCCATTGGGCTAATTTTTTCAGTGCCTCTTCGAAGCTTTGATATGTTGTGGAATTGGACAATTTTTCATCTTTTACAACAGTTTTTGTATATCTTCATCGTGTATGGATACTATAATACACTAAAGACATCGTTTATATACTTAAAATCACCATGTTAAATGCACCCCATGTTAAAAGATGGGGAGGCGTCAGGTGCTTATCCCCAGTCCGAATAAATTCATTGGAATTTGTCATCGATCAGTACTTCCACTTTCCAGCCCTATACGGTATACGACACATAGGCATGCAGTGCTATTTAATCGTAGGCAATGTTATTTTGTTGCTAGATCAACGATATGACTTGCGGCAACTCGACGATTTGCTGGCGAAAGCTAGAGCATTCGTGAGGAAAGAGGGATGCTCTCCCATCGAATGCGAGTGGTTCTGTCGCGAGAAGTGTCAGGCCTACTTCAACAACATCGAGAGAAACCATGACAATATCATGGAGATGTACATGAAAGACAACCACGGCGACCCCAAGAACCCGATCAACGGACGCCTCTTGGGTCTTTTCTTCAACCCAAGCGTTTCCCGTGCGAACAACGGCCCACCGTCGGAGTCACCTTACGGCGACACCCGCCTCAAGATCCTGGCTAGCAAGATGGTAGAACGAGCACCGAACTTATACTTCTCAGACTTCTACTGCGTCAGTGATAAGGAGAATCCACACTATGTACAGATTGTGATGACAAGTCCGGGTTCTGAAGCGGATGACTTCTGCCGGAAGCACTTGATCGAGTTGAGTTCAAGTGACAACCCATTCTTCTACTGGACAACGAGAGATGTCGTCAAGTTGGTGGCCGAACCTTCCAACGAGAGTAGGCCTAATCCTGAGTGCGAGGGCCCAACTGATGCAGGAGAGGATGCCAGTCGAGATGATGGCACCACGGCAAGCGATGGGGAAACTGTTGATGATAAAGATGCTAATGCGGTCACGAACGACGAGTCACCTCTCCAAGAATCGACACCGGGAGATGTCGGGAACGAAGACAAAGTTAGCACAGTGACGTATTCTGATCTCATCGCCACAGGAGTTGAAGCCGCCTTGTCCAGCGATGACAGCGGTATTCACGTGCATGAAATCTTGCCAGGTGGCCGACTTGAGGCAGAAAACCAAGTCTCTATGTTGGAGGGAGTTGAAGACACGGGACAAGGCGAAGAAAACAAAGCAGGTGAACACGGCGGAGCCACGAAGAGAGACCTAGATGATGAAAGTGATGACGAAGAAGAGAAGCCACCAACGAAGAAACCCCGACTCGACCAATGCCAGGATCAAGACCAAAGTGGTTCCCTTGATTCCGACGGAAATACTGAGGAATCAGAAGAAAATACCTCACCACCTGCAGAAGACCCTGCACCTTCATCATCAGGGTCGACCTTAGACATCAGTGCACAACCGCGGACGCGCGTCGTCAAGGAGACCACGTGTTACGTGGCGTCTCCGTACGGCTCGCGCCCGTCCTATTGGCTAGAGCTATTCTTCACACAGGACGTCGACTTGAAGCTGGAAGATCCACTGACCACTGTCCGTTCGTTCGGTCGCCGTAGCGGAGGCAGCGTAGGGCTCAAGAAGAACGATAATTGCTCCGACTGCTGTCTGGGTATGCGTACATGGCGCTAGGGTGGCTGGGAATCGTGGATTTCATGTACGTTTGTACATGTAGGTACACGTAGTCTAGACATTCAAGTTACTACGACTAAATCAATATTGTGCGACATAACTTTAGAATGTAAAACGTAGTGAAATATCACAAACCGTGATCGCGTATCACTCTTAGATAGACTAATATACAGTCTTTTGTTGTAATTAGATCCATGTTGATGTCGTTAGCTGTGAGTAATTTTGGTGTGTAATTGTGGTGTGTAAATGTACTGATCTCGCACTCAAACTATGAATACTGTGACGTATGTAAGTGTGATTTCAGTGTATTCATTCTTACATGTATTATTATTTCAATAATCAATAAGAAGTGATTATCCCATCATGACCTTAAGTATAGTACATAAATTTTGTTATTGAAAGATTTCGTTTCATGGAATTTTGAACAATGATGTACTTTGGCGCATTTACCGATATGAATGGTCAGTGTGATTTCAATGAATTCGATACTAGGTGTACGGTAGTATTAATTCAATATTGAATAACTAACGTTCACATCGTTATTTGATTTATGTATACATAGATATTGCTCACGTAAATATTGTGGTAGTCACAGTACATGTTGATGTAAAACTGCAATGTTATTGGTTTACATACATGTATATATACGCTGAAGTGGTTTTACAATTACTATTCTTTACAATTCTAATATACAGAAGATGCAATTGATATATTTTGGTGCAGTTATTGCATGTACATGTAGCAACTTTTTTGTTATGTACGGTGTGTGCGGTGAGATACACAGATCGGTGTATATTGCTATGTTTTTCGAATATAAAATGATCTCTCATACCCATATAGAGTCCTTATTATTGACATGTGACGGCGCGGTATATCGATCATTTTCCTCGGAATATATCAATTGCATTTTTTCAGCCCTAAGACATTCACATGCACAAGTAGGCTCGCAAGAAACACCACTTACAGATGACTCAGAAAATAAACTCTGGGTCTATGGAATATTGTAAACCTCTTCATTTTTCGCGTGAGATAATATTCGCGAAGTTTGCATTTTTATTTGAAACGCGAATATCCTGGACGCGAATCATTTCTTTCACAACCCATGTTTTGATATTTTAATACATGTACGCGAAATTAAAATGCTGCAAACATGTCCATATCGTGAAAACTCGAACTTAAACGGACGCAAAATTAAGGAGGGCTCTCAAATCTACGGTGGTGACATGATTTTCAGGATCAATTTGCCCTTACCCAACATACAATGTATCCATCTTGGGGACGAACACATCAAGGTTTTCAAAACTGTATATATATCTGTAACTTCCTGAAATATTGTAACAACATGATTACAGTTGACTCCACATGTATTGACCTTCAGAAATACTTTGAAGAGGCAAACAACTGAAATTACCCAAGATGGCAGCCAGAGCATGTGCTTTAAAGGTAAAAAGCAATAAGTTGAAAAGCAATATATAAGGAAATTACCAAACCATTCTAAATTCCATACTTGCATGTTCAAATCTAGCCATAATATACTACATTACTGGATATAATAATACCAGGTATGAATAATATGTATAAGTATCTCTTACCTTCGTGTCTTTGGATGTCGTCATGGAAAAATCAGTGACCCTCATGGTCTGGTGTCGGAGCCTCCAATGGTCAAAATGTGTACTTACCTCAGCACATTGATTCAGGGGCCAATCACATGTCCAGGTCCATTAGACATTGAGCATCAGAACTCCAAGTGCCAGGCTTCTGGCATTGGTCACACCATGGGCAAATTATGACTGTATCATAATGCAAACTAACAATCATATACATATAGGCCTATGCATCTTGTCACAATCACTATACTGATTTTCTAATTCGTTTTAACACCGTTTTGTTGTTGATATTTTGGTGATGCTAAACGGTAATCGTATTATATTCACACAGTGACCTCAACGTGGCTTCAACCTAGCCCTCACAAAGTGCCCTCACAACGCGCTCTCACAACGTGCCCTCACAACGTGCCCTCACAACGTGGCTTCAAACTAGCCCTCACAACGTGCCCTCACAAGGCGCTCTCACAACGTGCCCTCTCAACGCGCCCTCACAACGTGCCCTCACACTGCGCCCTCACACCGCGCCCTCACAACGTGCCCTCACAACGTGCCCTCACATCGTGACCAAACAACGTGTCCTCACAACGTGCCCTCACAACGTGATCTCACAACGTGCCCTCACAACGTGACCTCACAACGTGCCCTCACAACGTGAGCTTACAACGTGCTCTCACAACGTGCCCTCACAACGTGCCCTCACAAATGACCTCACAACGTGCCCTCACAACGTGCCCTTACAACGCGCCCTCACAACGCGCCCTCACAACGTGCCCTCACAACGTGCCCTTACAACGTGCCCTCACAACGTGCCCTCACAACGTGCCCTTACAACGCGCCCTCACAACACGCCCTCACAACGTGCCCTCACAACGTGCCCTTACAACGTGCCCTCACAACGTGCCCTCACAACGTGCCCTCACAACGTGCCCTTACAACTCGCCCTCACAACGTGCCCTTACAACGCGCCCTCACAACGTGCTCTCACAACGCACTCTCACAACGTGCTCTCACACTGACTACACAGTTTATCCCATGACTGTGAAGTCAAGAGGCGTGGAATCGAGAATTAATTTCCCATGCAATATGAATAATGCAGATTAGGAAAAAAATATAAAAAATATAATAATATGTGCAAATATTTTGCCATGCATTACGCATATAGTTTCACAAAGTCTGCGCAAATAGTATTTCATGGCTGATTTTCTGTGAAAGTCAAAAATAACACACGCTCAACTCAAATTGCGACTTTTCTAATCAATTAATTTTTCTTTGTTTTGTTTTTGTTTTTTTGTTTACAAGTACTAACAAATAGTAGTAGATACACAATTATATAGATTCATACATTCATCTTCCACTCGCATTCCACCTCAATATAATATGAAAATAACGTAAAATTCACATTTCATATGGTACGTTGATTCTGATATTGAAGCCGCCAATGCTGCCCCGAAATCTTCGTTCAACGTTATTACAATTTCATATAAATATCACAAAATTGACAAAATTGACCCTATTCATATATGCAATAGTGCTTGTTCAGAAGTGCTTGTTCAGAAACAATTCATACAATTATATGCAACCAATCTGTATTATTGTATTATAATTCCTCTTATGACTTTTGCTTGCTCATACTTCATTCGTATATTTACACAATTGGTCTGTTTTATGCCGGAAATACAATGTTTAGCAATCAATATAAGCATATTATTTTCACCACAAGTTCCGATGATACATCTGTTATGTTTACAACATCTATTATCTTCACTTGTTCGTTAAGACTGACTCGACAACCGGTTATTTTTGCGATATCGTTTTCTACAAAGCACCATATTGGTGTGATTAAACTACAAGTGACAAAATAATGCTCAATTGTATCTAATACATTACACGATAGGCAGTTATTACAATCCGCTATTTTCATCTTATGCAACAACAATCTAGTAGGATATATGCCATGCAAAATTTTCCACTGTAACGTAATTAATCATACTTCTTTAGTTACCCCGCTCGCTAAACCCCATTCCGAAGACGACAAAGAATCAAAATCAAAAATTTTTGTAACCAATACTTCGTATATCGGGTCGACACATCACGCACACAAAAATCCCGTACTAATTTGGCTTTGATATTCACAACTGGCAAATTATTGAAATAAATTGTATTATTATCATTTTTTGGCAGGACTTGCAATATATCAGTCTTTAAAGCAATTTTTACTATATTATATTGAAATTGAGTCAAAGGAGAATCGCCCAATAAACCCGCTACTTTCTCATATTCGACGATTTTTCTATTTTCAATTACATCGCTTAAATATATGATTCCTCTATCTATCCATCTCCCAAGATATAACGTGTTGCCTTTATATGTAATCAGATCATTATTCCATAGAATTTGGCTACTGTTTCCTTGCGTATGGTCAGAATTCCTGTTAGGTGTGTCAAGCCAATCTTTCAGAAGCTGTCTATGGAATTTTGGAAAATACCCATCTATTCCCCTGAGACTTTTGTATGAGGTACTAGTATTCATATTGAAAGCATTGTAATTTTTGCCCAATTTGTTTGAATAGCGCGTTGGCAATACACGCCAAGCACCGTTACCATTAATACATAACAGTGATATCCATTTAAACTGCAGTGATTTCTGGACATCAAAAATATTAACCATTTTTAGTCCCCCATTCCTGATAGGTTGAACAACAATATCCCGACTGAGTTTTTCAGGGGTTCCCTTTAGATCCTTTTCTTTATATATTGGTTTGTTATTCCAGATAAATTTGAAAAATAACGTGTTCAACCTCGTCAATACGAGGTCTGGTAATCGAATACCTTGCATTACATATTAAAATTGTGATAAAAGTAAATTGTTAACAAGAGTTATTTTTCATATTGCGGTTCATCCAAGATTCTATGATATTTTCACATCTAGAAATTGGCTGTTTTATGTTAATAAAACTAGTGTTATATACTATACTTACCTCCAAAACACATTACGGGTTATGGCTTATTAGCCTTACTGACATAGGAGTTCTCCATAGAGAGAACCCCATTTGGAAAATGGGCTAGACAATGAATTGTCCAAGCCACTAACCCACGTGACCGGATGGTGACGTCATTCTCGTCGATTCTAGGAACCAACCAGAAGGAGTACGCGGGGCCGGCCGGGTGGGCACTCTGAATGTGTTTTGGAGGTAAGTATAGTATATAACACTAGTTTTATTAACATAAAACAGCCAGTTATATGCCTATATCTTACCTCCAAAACACATTACGGGTAAAATCAGAATAAAGATTGGAGGCGGGGTGCTCCAAAAAGAACTCTGACATAACCAAAAGCTCAACCCTAGGGCCTCAGTGAGGGACAGGGTGGGCTTTTCCCCTGAATGATTGGAGGAACCAAAGGAGGGTGTCCTCAGGGTCACCAAAACATTTATGGTTTAACAATAGGGTAAGTAGAAAAAACCACTTACCTCCGAGTGTCGAGTGACTGGCTTCCGGTCATAAGTGACGTAACGTATGTACATGAGGATATGCCTTGCTGACGCAACTGAGTCACAATGCATACCGAACTAAGGAGTACGACCGTACTGACATAGGAGACCAATTTAACGGTAATCGGAACCGGAACTCGCAACACGGAACTTCAACATATGTACAAGAGGAACGTATGTACAAGATGGGCCACGTCATCCTCAAGGGGTGACGACGCTCCGAGCAGCTACCACGGGCCCGAGGTGGTAGCCCTCACTCCCCGTCCACGTCAGGTCTCTAAGGTAGAAAGACGTAAAGGTGTTATGGGATTGCCATGAACATGCTTGCATGACCTGATCAAGTGGAACCCGTCCCATATATGCAAGAGAGGCCGCCATGGCCCGAACATCATGGGCGCGTACCTTGAACGAACAGGCGGAGTCCTGCTCGGCCAAATCGTAACAGGTGCGGATACATTTTTGAATCCAGGATGAGATGGTAGCGGAACGTATGTCCCGTTGGAATTTCAACTGATGTGAAATGAACAACAGTCGCTTGCCAGCCCGGAGACCTTTTGTCCGCTTAAGGTACAAGCGCAAAGCCCGCAACGGGCACAGGAGACAGTCTTCCTCGAGATTCGGGCCTACAGACGCCGACAAAGCCGGAATCGTGAAGGCCAGCGGGGGAGACGACGCCAGCTGGGTTTTCGCCAGGAAAGAAGGGATGACCTGTAAGGAGACCTGGAGGCCATCCTCTCGCCATCTAACTTTTGAGAAATCCAAGGCGTGGATTTCGCTCCTGCGACGTCCAGAAGCCAGAGCCAGCAGGAAGACTGTCTTCCAAGTAAGGAACTTTAGGGGGGCGGAAGACATAGGTTCAAAGGGAGCAGACGCCAAACGGTTCAAAACCAGGGATAGATCCCACTCCGGAACTGAGTTACGGGTAAGCGGACGCTCAACTTTAAAGTTATTGAGCAAGGCGCTCAGATCTTGATCCTCGCCGAGATTGATACCAGTGTGAGGCAAAATAGTCTTGGCTAGAGCGGTCCTATAACCCGCTAATGTCGAAGGGGCCGCACCCGCTTGGAATTTCTCCAAGAGAAAATCAGCTACTGTCTGAGCAGAGGCGTTGAATGGATCAACCTGCCTGCCATCGCACCAAGCAGCGAAGACTCGCCATTTAGACTCATAGACTCCCAAGGATGAGTTTCTATTAGGGCGGGCGATCCTACTGGACACTTCTGAAGAAAATCCCTTTGCGCGAAGGGATCGCTGGACAGAAGCCACGCGTGGAGGTTCAGGCTCGCGGGTCGGCTGTGAAACAGCTGCGCCCGGGGCTGTTTGAGAAGGTCGTCCCGAGGGGGTAGGGCCACTGGTTGATCTACCAACAGGCCCAGAAGTTCTGGGAACCAAGGCCGCTGTGGCTGGTATGGAGCGACCAGGAGAATACGGCATGTGTGGGACCTGATCTTGGCCAAAACCTTGGGCAACAGAATCGCCGGAGGGTATGCATACCCGAACAGGCCATCCCAATCCGTGGACAACGCGTCGATGGACATCGCAAGGGGGTCCGGAAGCGGAGAGACAAACACTGGAAGCTTGTTGTTCCACCTGGTCGCGAAGAGATCCACTGTAGGGCGGTCCCACCTGAGGCACAGGGAACTGAACACCTGAGGATGGAGAGACCACTCTGTTGGCTGGATCTGCCCCCTGCGTGACAGCTGGTCCGCCAACACATTCAACCGGCCCGGGATGTGACGTGCACGCAAGTGAATGTTCCGAGACCGGCACCACAGAAGAAGCGTCGTGGCCTGCCGACACAGGGTAACGGACTTTGTACCCCCCTGTTTGTTTATGTAGGCCACGACAGTGGAGTTGTCCGTGGACACCAGGACAGCACGACCAGCACACTCCTCCTCCCAGTGGGCCAGGGCCAGGGAAACCGCCTCCAACTCTAAGCGGTTGATGTGCCACGAGCTCTCGGGCTCTGTCCACACCCCAGACACTTCCTTGAAGTCCAGGTGTGCCCCCCAGCCCTCCGTAGAGGCATCCGTAAATAGATGCTTGGAGGGAGGAGGCTGACGGAAGGGTGAGCCCCGAGTGAGGTTGGTAGCGGACATCCACCACAGTATGGACGCCTTCCCTGCTGGAGAAAGGACGACCGGTTGCTGAGGGCAATCCGTGGCTGCGATCCACTGGGAGCGAAGGTCGATCTGTAGCTCCCGCATGTGGAGTCGACCGTAAGGAACTAACTTCTCGGTTGCTGCCAGCAACCCGAGCATCGACTGCCAGACCTGTGCTGACTGACTGGGCTCGTCCAAGAATCTGCGGAGTAAGGACCGTATCTTTGACAGCCGCTCCTCCGTGGGAAAAACCATACCCAGCTGTGTCTTGTACCGGTACCCGACAAACACGAAGTCCTGGGCCGGCGTTAGCTCTGATTTCTGGAGATTGACCAGCAAACCCATGCGTTTGCACAAGTCCAGGACCCACTGTAAGTGCCGAGTCAGAACCTCGGGAGACTGGTGATAGACAATCCAGTCGTCTAGGTACTGGTAGAGGAGGATGCCCTCCTTGTGGGCGAGTATCTGTAACTCTTTCACCACCATTGTGAAGATCCATGGAGCCGGGGACAGTCCGAATGGCAGGGCACGGAACTGATACACGGTGCCCCGGTGCACGAAGCGCAGATATTTGCGGGAGACCGGATGAATCGGGATGTGAAAGAACGCGTCCTTCAGATCCAGGGAGACGACCCAAGAGTTCTTTGGAAGGGACAAGCGGATCGATTCCGCCGTCTCCATGGCGAACTTGGGGGTCTTGACATGGCGGTTTAGAGCGGACAGGTCGATCACGGGGCGCCACCCGCCTGAGCTCTTGGGAGTCAAGAACAGGATACTGTAGTAACCTGGAGAGGAAATTCCTACTTTTTCGAGCGCGTTTTTGGCCAGCATATCGGCGATCTCGAGCGATAGTGCTAACCGTTTGGCGTGAGCTCCGGGAAGTGAAAAGGGAATAGGCTCGGTAGCCAGTGCAGGACGCTGACTGAACTGGATGCGAAAGCCCCTGCGAAGGACCGACACGATCCACGGGCTGGCTCCGAGTGTCTGCCACTCTTGCCAATAATTTGTTAGACGGGCGCCCACAGGCTCGCTTGAATTTTGGAACGAGGGTTTGACAGCCCGAGGTATCGCAGGGTCCATCGCAGGGAGCTGATTCTGTGAAGTACTCACCTGCTGCGGGGGCGGAGGACTTCTTCTCCCCTGCTGGCTTGGGCTTGCCCTTGTGCTTTGACTTCTTGGTCGCTTTACTGCCGGCAGGGGCCCTCTGAAAGGGCTTCTTCTCCTTCTTCTCCTTGGACTTGGTCGGTGGAGGCTTGGAGGAAGAGGGGGCGTACGCCTGAAGAGGGGAGGCCAGACGCTTGGCGATCGTCTCCGTGAGACGCTTACTGGTCGAGACCGACTCCTCCTGACGGGCCAGCTCACGGGCTGCAGGCAGCTTAGACTCTAGGCCGGCGAAGAGAGGTGGAGGAGAGGTAAGAGCAGCCCCTGCCTCTGGATCTACGAGCGGGGCACAGCGAAGCTCCGTCACCAAGGCCGGGGGAAGCTTGAACCTAGCTTGGCCTAGAAAATCGTCTCTCCTCAGTAAGTGGAGGACCCACTCCACGTACGTGGACTGCTCCATCCGGTGGGCTGACGCCAAGTCACAAGACTCCAGGAGTTGGGACGCCGAACGGAGGTGGTCCCCCAGGGACACTAGCTGAGACGGTGGGGATTCCAGGTCTTCCAGCGCTGTCAAGGCAGACTGTAGTTGGCGGTAAGCCGCAGTACGGAACCAGTCCTCCAGGGAGGACACACAGGTGGCGGCGCGGACGGCGTGGTTCAGGGAGAGTAAGGTCTCCGGCTGAAGGGTCACGGGGCGAGCCTTGTCGCCAAGGTACTGGGCCGCCGCCTCGGGGAATACCGCTGGCTTATCCAGGTAGTCCGGGTTGGACGGGAGGTAGTCCTTCTTGTGGAAAGGAGGCCGACGGGGAAACTTCCCCAACTCTGTTTTCCCCTGGTCCAGTGTCTCACAGCGGCGCCGGGAAAACTTCTCGCGGAGCCCGTCCGGGATAGGGAGACCCCGTCGAGGCTGACGTTCCGGGGAGCGCTGGGATGCCAGCAGCGACGTCGGACGCTTAGACACTGTAGGCTTCGGCTCAGCTGGAAAGAGGGTGGGCTCCAAGGTCGAACGCACGAGGTCGAGCTTGTGATCAAAGGAAAGGTCCTCCTCTCCCTCCTCACTGTCGGCCGGCTCGGCGTCAAGACGAGAGCGCTTGTCGCTGGGAGCCACGGAAGCCACGACGGAAGCTGGGCGCTTCCTGGAAACTGGAGCCAGTGGCGCCGAAGGAGTAGGCACATCCTGCCCGCACGCAAGCGACTCCTCCCCAGAGTCCTCATCAGACTCCTCCCCGAAGATCTCCGCAGGCAACTGCTGGGGAGGCTCCAAGGCCTGAGTACGCCGTAAGGCATCTGACGTGGGGGGAAGGGACACACCCGCGCGGGCGTCCAGGGCTGCCAAAACAGCCGTAACAAGGCTAGCCACATCCATCGCTGGGGCCGCTGGGGGAACTCCAGACGGAGAGGGGGGCCGGGAGACCACCGAAGAAGGACCTGGCAAGGAAGGCTGGGCCGCCGAGCTAGTCGTCACGGTGAGAGAGGCCGAAGAGGCAGTCAACGCCGATGAACTCTGCAAAGAGAAAGAAGCGGTAGATTTCTCTATAGAAGCAGCTGTCAACAGCATGCACTCAAGGCTCGGACCCGGTAGGACGGGGGCCGAGCCCCGAGCGGGCAACGGCAGGGCAGAAGCAGCACTGAGAGTCGAGTGCCGGATCCGCACCCCGGGGCCCGGACCCCGTGGCACGGGGTCCGGGCCCCGTCGGACGGAGCCCGGCCCCCGTGACACGGGGCCCGGCCCCCGAAGCACGGGGGCCGGCCTCTGCGACTGAGGCTGTGCCAAGCGCAGAATACCCGAAGGGTCGGGGTCCGGACCCCGTACGGGATCCGGACTCCGCGCCATCACACTAACCAGAGCACCGCTACGACGGGCCACACAAAGCCCCTGGACCGAAGTCCGGGGGCCGGGGGCCGGGAACCGAAAAAACGCGGGAGAACTGGCCAGAAAAGGCGCGGGCGCAGCTGCAGGAACCTGTTCACCGATAACAGCGGAGGTGACACGCGCAAACAGGATCCCCGCTGACGGTACATGAAATACACAGTGAATTGACTCCCGGGGCGTGCCACCGTGGGTCGAGTGCGACTCTCCCACCAGCAGATCACCCGCGGAACAAAACAAAGAGGAAGGGGAAGAAAACTTAGCTTCTAGGCAAACCAGGGTACGATCCAGCTTGCCCAGCAGGGCAGAAGTCTTCCTTTCCTGACGGCGGCGACGCTTGGCCGACGACGCGGAAGATGAAGAGGACGGGGCTGGAGACACTTGACGGGACAACTTGTCTCTCCGTGCGAGAACAGCTCCAAGAACCTGCCCCCACTCCTCCCGCGAACGGTCCGCACACAAACCGCACGTAAGTTGATCCGTATGCACCGGGTCCTGGCACGCAATACACTCTGAGTGTACTTCCCACGACGGAAGCTGCTGCCCGCACTGAGCACAGCGGCGCATCACGGCAAGAGGGGAGTCCGCGCTCCAAACACAAAACGAAGTCCGAGGAGCAGAAACTATCCACGCGAAGCACGCCAAAAGAGTGAGGAAAAGAAATATCCAAAAAGGCATGCAAAGAAAGTGTTCGTAAGACGATGAAAACTAAAATATTCGCAAAGTTATGTCAGCAAGGCAAATCCAATGTGGTAGAGCAGCCATAGGAGACGAGAATGACGTCACCATCCGGTCACGTGGGTTAGTGGCTTGGACAATTCATTGTCTAGCCCATTTTCCAAATGGGGTTCTCTCTATGGAGAACTCCTATGTCAGTAAGGCTAATAAGCCATAACCCGTAATGTGTTTTGGAGGTAAGATATAGGCATATAACTCGTGATTTACCAATTTTCAGCTATATCCCCGGCAGAACAATTATTCTTGAATTTCACACCTAATATAGTCAGAGATGCTTCCGATTGTAGTTTCCACGTAATTTCTCCACATTTTTTCTTTCTAAATTTCCAGCAGCCTACCCACATCGCCTCTGTCTTATTCATATTCAAATTTAAATATGAGAAACGAGAAAAGGTGTGAATAAGTTTAATATTGAAACTTATTTAACTTATAAATACTGTGCAATATTGAACTTTCATCACTTAAAATTAGTGTAGTATCATCTGCATATTGTAAGATTTTAATTTCATTTTTTCTCTCATCAGTATATGTAGAAGTTTTTATTCCCCTTATATTACTGTCCTGTCTTATTTTACATGCCAGAATTTCACAGGCGACGATAAAGCAGTGAGGTGAAATAGGACAGCCCTGTCGAATACCGCATTCCAAAGGGAACCATTTAGAAAGCCAGCCATTATAACAAATACAGCTTTCGATATCGGTATTACTAATCAATTATTAAATTATTTAAATATTGGTCATTTTTATTACGTCATGGTGACATCACGGCAATATCACATTTGTGATGTCATATCTGAGATGTCACTGTGTTATCACATCGATCGGCCTGACACGATACATGACACAGTGGTGTGTTCACTGTGATATCACAACGATATCACGCTTGTGATGCCATTATGTCTGAAGTCATGGTGACATCAGATCGACTTCACACGCCAGAGATCATAGTTGTGAGGTCACTGTGATATCCATCCATGCGGCATCCATAAATGTGAAATCAAAGGTGTGAGATATGTGCGTGTGATATCACAGTGAGGTTGCGAACTGTCGTGTGCACACTGAGGAGAGACGAAAAATATCGGCCAAATTCACTAAAGCATTCATTTTATTAGACAAATACGAAGTTCTAAATGTCACTCATTATTTCTGAGATATATGGGAATTCCAACGTGAATTCAAACATGTTGTGTCAGGATATGTATCAAGTTCATATGCACTGCACTGGGGGGATTTACTCTAGTATAAGCCAAATTCAAACATACTATATCGAGGGCCATTTCCGAGTTTCGTGCAGTATCTAGTTAGTGTGACAGTCTGTCTGGTTTGTGAAACATTTTGTGAATATCTCAACGGTTGTATTCGTTTTTGCGATGGTTCTCTGTAATCCAGGTTTTTCTTGGAGTATACAGTACGAATCCGGTTCCCACTCAGTTGCAGGGTAATATTCGAAGCCCGTACACACTTCACTCTGGTCGCACTTGTACCTGCAGGTGACACGTGACAGGAAGTGACGTTCACCAGGTAAAGCCTCAGACCGGAAGTTTGTGTTAATCACGGAGTAGTCCTGGGGCGAATATGCGAAACCCATGTCAATCAGTTTCCGCGCTGGAAAGAAGGGATCGAAGATTTTCAAATTATATTCCTTTCGCGAAGTGAGTTTTAGGCCTAAAGGAAACTGGAATTATATTTTCGTATAAAATGAAGCAAATTTTGCTTGAGACGTACAAGCGTGTGTCGAATTTTACGACCTCAAAGCATGGCAGAATTGTGCGTAAAACATAAAATATGCACTTTTTTCCTGATATGTAAGTAATAAAAGTAAAAAAGGAACATATTTACTTCTTTGAAAACATTATGTCGAGCGCCAGAAATATAACATTTTCTTTACCATCTGTTAAATACGCCAGTGGTATGTCCGCATCCATTGCAGGACCTGTTGGTGATAACAGACGTTTTGCTATTACACATAAAACTACTCGAATAAACATATATCATGTTGAAGCACACAACCCACCACCACCACATTTAAGGGTGGGTATCACCTAGGATATGGGAATAGCTTGGGTTTTTCTATTCATTCATGTTTGTATTTATGACTCCGCCATAAAAACACTAATTTGTCTCAAACTTTGCACATGGCTGCTGCATTCCCGGTCAATGAAGACTGTGGCAACAAAATTTTAATGTGTTCGAATACACAGTGAATACAGACAGTTGAACATCACTGATAGATAACAATGTACACGTAGATCTTCCGTTCATTTACTTGTCTCGTGGGGAAACTTTCAGGATAGTGAGGTGACATGATATAGATCACAAACCGAAACTTACTTCTGTGATGATGTCCATGAATATGTAGTATTTATGAATTTTTCACAAGCAATCACAGCAGATTTAGCAAATTCGTCAATGAAAGTATTGCGACATAGCTTACTCTTTCTTCTAAATTCAATGAAGATTAAAAAAGTTGTGCCAGACGGATTAAATATAGTATACTTTCAGTGGGTGAGTAGTATTAACAGAGTAAGGTGCGCTACTTGGGCCCATAAAGTCTCACTCGCAGCGGTCGCTGCATATGAGCTAATTACGTTATATGCGTTAGAGTGACAGCGACGACCGCACTCAAAGCGAATTTGCAATATTTCTCAGGTGTTGAGCTCAACAGAGATCATGTCCTACATTCAATTCAGAAAATATAGCGAGGAAGTCATTCATTGTCGCGACGGCCCAAGTACCATACACTGCTCCTTAATACTACTCGTTCACTGAAAACATACCATTTAATCCGTCTCGCACCTTTATAATCCTTATTGAATATAGAGGAAGGCGCAGGATATGATACTTGGGCCGTCGCGACAAGCCGTTCTTATTTTACAATGTTGAAATAATTCTGAATTTTGTCGCCGTGCATGGGCCTACTGAAAGAAGTAGCTGGATGAAGTGGCTTGTGTATTGTACGTCATTTCCTGCAGTAAATTTCAGAATATCTATTCTAGGTATGTGATCACGAACACATGAATTTATTATTGTGTAAGTATCATCACAAACAACACCCTTGTGATAATTTTCTACCTGTTATCTGTTGCTTAAATTCAGCTATATCTATACATTTATTTGCTCACTGTCATAATACATCCTCGTTAAAACATGATATAATCTATTGGTCGGACAAATTTCAAAATAGATATGATCAGAATTCACAAGTTTGTCTGAAAATGAAATTTTCTAGGCGATGACCACCTTTCATATATCGTAAATAAATCTGCATTGTGGTGTTCAGTGAATGATATTTATCATTACATCGGAAAGAGAACTCGACCGCAATATAACGAAAAATCTTACATTTGATGTTGACCATGAAAAGAGTATGTGATGGGAGTATTCGTTCTTGTATGACGTCATAGGCCACGTGATCAAGTCCGTCAATCTCTTGCCACACTGGATCGACCAACATTTTCGAAAATCTGAAAAATGTGTGAGACATATGTGGAAGATAATTTGTATATATCAACCAATATATGACAATTTTTAACTGTGCTGTAATAGGGTTCTTCTGTTCCCTTTCAGACCATGCACGATCGCATTTAAGCGCTGTGTATAGACAAGTCTGACTTGATCAACACAATCCTTCATTGCACGGCAAGCTATGAAGTATCTCTAACGAATATCCCAGAAAATCTTATTAGCTTAGTTCACAAATGGTCAGAGTATCCAAGAGATGTCCACTCTCATTGACTTCCACTCTTCAACAACAACAGGGCAAGTCTGTGTGTCTGAGTGTGTCAGGTATTTTCCCGCCTAACGTTGCGGTGTCGTGTCTGATTGGTCAATTGTGGCGTTATTCATGTGCTGTGCACATGCTGGAGGGGTGATGTGTGAGTTACTTGGAATCTGTACATGTATACAGACGCACGTGCCTTTAGTGCGTGTGCAAGTCTGGGAACGTGCTTGAACATGCGTGGTGTATGTAGGCTGTACGGCAAATGCACATGTAAGGGTGGGTTACGGTTCGTTACTGTCAAAAATATTTTACATTAAAGGGGAAGCGGAGCAAAGAATAACAAAAAGCTAAATAAATGAAACCCAATCGATGACGTCTCGCATAGCTAATGAGCTGCCTCGAGGACTCCCAGAGGAGCAAATTAAACATGGGTATAACTTTGGAACAAATCAAAGTATTTTGGTTCTGTAAAGCCATCGGATTTCTTGAAAACAGATCTTTCATACAATCGAATGAGTTTTTTTTATTTACTTCGCTTCCCCTTTAACTCAATGTGACATTTTTTTTTCAACCAATATGAAACGATTTTCTTCAAAATATATTAGCACATGTAAATGTTGGGCACGTTTTGAATTCAATGCCTACATCTGTATTATGAATGGCCAACATACAGCAGTACCATAAAATGTTAAAGCAACTGCTTCCGAAACCAGTTAATATTTTTCCAAAACTATATTTCATATTAAACATGCTAAATTAATTAAATGAGACATACTCACATCAAATGTAATGACTATGACCAATCCTATGGGAAACTTTGCTCATTTGAACAGGTGGTTCTCGCGTAAATACAGGAAATGTATCCATCACACGCAGATGTAAACAAAACATAAAAGTGCAAGATGGACTGGCAATTTCACGTACATCATGGTATATCACTGATAAGTTTCTCATAACTACACTATATATGCACATACGAACTGGAAAATGTACTCGATGTGGACTTTTAGGCGCGATTTGGGCATTCGTTTACATTCGGGTTTGATGGATACACTTTCGATTGTTTATATACAAAACCGGTACAAAATGTGTATTAAAATGATGGGATGAAAAGACAACTCGGACAATTGTAATGGTCAAAATCATTGAGCACACCTGTTGTGATCTTGCATTAGATGTGTTGCACAAAAATTTAGTTTTGAAAAAAATATATTGCATACATTCGAAGGGTTTAAGAATTGCTAAAAAAGTGAGGCCAAGGGCCAAAGGAGTTTGACCACAATTGATTCCTAATCTGTCAAGTCGATAATAAGCAAGAATTATTAGCCATTTTGTTCTCTGATCTTGAAACGAGGTCAATGGTCGAACTCAAGATCACCAAAATATTGAGCATATATCATTTCCTATATGTTCACCATGGATTCCTAAGCTGTGAAGTTGATGATAGCCATTTTATGGGATATTAGCCATTTTGTGCTCTGACTTTGAATATAAGGTCAGGCTCAAATTCAAGGTCATCGAAATATTCAGTGCATATCATTTTCTATATGTCCACAATTGGTTCCCAAGCTATATAGTCTATACAGAAGCAAGATATTAGCCATTTTGTCCTTCGATCTTGAAAACGAGGTCAAAGTTCAAATTCAAGGCCATGGCAATATCCAGCATATATCATTTTCTATATGTTCACAATTGATTAATGAGCTGTAAAGTCGATAATAAGCGAGATATTAGTCATTTTGTCCTGTGACCTTGAAATTTAGTTCAAAAGGTCCAATTCAAGTTCAAGGTCATGACAAGATTCAGTATATTTCATTTCTTATATATGCACAATTGATACCTAAGCTGTAAAGTCGATAGTAAGAGATATATTAGCCATTTCATGCTCTGAACTTGAAAATGAGGTTAAAGGTCAAGGTCAGGACAATATTCAGCATATATCACTTCCTATATGTCCCGCTATCAGCAACACGTGGGTAGATTTTTAGGTTTTTCGTCGTCCACATTGTTATCTTTTTTGTTTTACAGGCGAATGTTTCTGAACTTTTGCACAAGAATGCTTTAAAATAATTCAAGAAGGAGGTATTTTTCAGTTTTTTTATTTTCGCTTTTTTTTCAAAATGGCGGCCGTTTTCGACAAAAAATGTCTGACTTTGGACTTTGGCGGCCATTTTCTCAAAATCTGTTCAGTAACTTTCTTTCTTTTTGATACATACCCCCCCCCCCCCTCATATGTACTCCTGTGATGTGTATATGTTTCGTTTGAATCGCTCGAAGTGGTCCATTTTCGCCCAAACTTGGCCCAAATAGGACTTTCCCATGTTTCTCCTATGCTTCATAATGGGACACATTATTGCTAATATCTCACTTAATATTGCGATTAGAGACTAGGAATCAATTTTGAACATATAGGAAATGATATATGCTGAATATTCTCGTGACCTCGTAAAACAGTTATTTCCACTGTTGCACGGTGGTTTGGTAAGAAGTATTGTATACATACATGTATTTCATACAACAACAAAATTACTCACACTTGGTTTTTGATTATGCTGTCGTTGGTTGCAAGCTGGAACAAAACATCTCGCCTGTGTTTGAGCAGTTTACTGCGTGTAATATTCAGTGGCCCTCGATAAATCCTGATTCGTTTCTTCAGAATTCTGCCACGAACAAAAAAAAGGAAACTTTAACCATGCAACGTGTATACCTCGGAGGTCACACTGAGGCACGAATGCTCAGAACTATAAACGCACCTTTGCTTGAAATTATCGTCTTCTCCGCCCCATCCAAAGAAAAGATTCGTGAAACCATTCACCAGTTCAAATGTTTGAGGTTGAAGAAGAACCGCCGCACCAAACAGTTTCTTCGTGAATCTGAACGAATATAGAAGAAAGGTATACATACATTATACATGTAGACCTGGATGTAATGCGGAAGGTATTTCGGACTCTCAGTTCAAGCATCAATTTCTAGGACATTTTCGCTTTTCGCAAAGGCAAAAATTCACCCAGGATACTTTTGAGACATGTTTGTCTAGGATCACGACTCAGCCGGAACACTGAGCGCTGGAGCTGGCTGAATGAATAAAACGTGTATATTATATGGACATGGAATCGATATAAAATACTAGTATATTTTAGCCGATAACAGGAACACCGAGACTCGTTGGTTAAACAGAGGCCTCTGTGTAGCCATGGTGAGCGGTCGCACTGTAACCAAAGAGTGGAAAAAACGAATTGTTTTTATACTCTTTGCTCTAACTATGAGTTTTAACCACGTGTGTGAATCAGGGGCGGATCCAGGAATTTTGAAAGCGGGGGTCCAACCGTATACCGCGTGGTGTCTGTGGCCCACTCGAGGGTCTCAGAAACAAGATCTTTTCGTATGTCCTGTGCTAGCTTCATGGTATCTCCTAGCTATAGATCCCACTTCTTGCTCCCGGTATATTTGTAAAAATTATTATGGAGTGGAGCGAGCCTGTCCCAGTGGGAGTCTGGGGCCGGCTCGAGTGACTCTGAGTCAGAGACTTTTTAATGTTCTGTGATAACTTGGTGGCCTCTCTTGGTGGTATAAATTCCTTTGAATAAGCCTACCCATTGATCCCCATACTTCCATAATAAATGTGAAAAATAGAAATGAACGCGTCTCGGCCGGCGGTCTGGGGCCCCTTACAGGTAAAAGGCCCAAGACACCAGAGTCCTTTTTGAGTTTTGAATTAATTGTGTGGCCTTTCCTGGGTAGAAATTGCACTGATATGACTATGTTATGAAAAATTTGTGAAAAAAATGTAGAAGGGAAGCTGCATATTTGTGTCGGAGGTCTGGGGCGTGCTGAAGGGCCCCAGAAGCCAGAACCCTTTTTGTGTTCTGTGGTAGCTTTCTGGCCTCTCCTGAGTATACATTCCAAATAAACTCACTATGATCAACGTGTTCTCAAATAGTCTTTTCTCCAGGCAGAGCCCTATGAAGTTGCACTGATGCAGTGTGATCAGTAATCGTGACAAATAAACACATACAAACCAATCAATATATACATTTGGATAGCAATGAAGCATTTCTTGTTGACGTGTGCCTTTTTGTAGCAAAGGTTAATAAGTGGAGTATAACGCGTAGTTACAAATAAATGTTACTGAACAGATTTTGATAAAATGGCTGCCAAAGTCCAAAATTGGGCTTTTTTTCTACCAAAAAATACCCGTTTTGACATTTCAAGGTCATTGAAGGATCAAACTAAAGGTCACCGCTCAAATCACCATATATGACTTCAGGCGTTCTAGGAGTATAGTTGTGGCAGTTTCCGTAATGAAGGAAAAAATTGCGAAAAATTGTCCAAGTCAAAATTTTTTTTTAAAATAAAAAATCTTCATTTTTGGCTGAAAATGGCTCAAAACGAAGAGCGACACGATACATAAAGGGAAATATTATGAAAAAATATCTTAAAAGTGGTTAAACGTTTTTCTTTTGAGAAAAAATTCTGAAAGTATTGCAAAAATAAAAAAATAAAAAATTAGCCCAAGGGCTAAAAGAGGTTACCGGACAATATACAGTTTAGATATTAGCCTTCTGTCCAGTGACCTTGAATATAAAGTCATTAATAAATTCAAGGCCATGAAATATCTAACAAATATATCACTTCTAGTATGTCCACAATAGATTCCTAAGCTGCAAAGTCGATAATAAGTGAGATATTAGCCATACTGTGATGTGACCTTGAAAATTAGGTCAAAGTTCAATTTCAAGGTCATGAAAATATTCAGCATATATCATTTCCTCTATATTCGCAACTGATTCCTAAGCTGTAAAGTCGATAACAATCGACATATTAGCCATTTTGTTCTCTGACCTTGAAAATGGGATCAAAGGTCAACTTCTAGATCACAAAATATTCAGCATACATCATTTCCTATATGTTCATTATGGATTCCTAAGCTGTAAAGTCGATAATAAGCGAGATATTAGCCATTTTGTCCTGTGGCCTTGAAAAGGAGGTCAAAGGTCAAATTCAAAGTCATGAGAATATTCAGCATATATCATATCCTTTATGTTCACAATTGATTCCTAAGCTGTAAAGTCGATAATAAGTGAGATATTAGCCATTTTGTCCTGTGACCTTGAAAATGAGATCAAAGGTCAAATTCAAGTCATAATCCATTATGAAGCATAGGAGAATTTAACATGGGAAAGTCCCACTTGGGCCGAGTTTGGGCCCAAAATGGCCCACTACGAGCGATTCAAGGGTAACGAAACTTATACACGTCACAAGGGTACATATGAGGAGTGTTATGCGTCAATAAGAAAAACAGGTACTGAACAGATTTTGAGAAAACAACCGTTGTAAAGTTTTTGTTTTGCACTGTGTGTTTTGCGTGTAAGTGGCAGGATGAATCGACGGAGCTTGAACGGTTTTTACAGCAGTTTATTTTCTTCTCTCTTTTGATTCAATCCCTTGAAAACTGAAATACAATCATGATTGGCAGTAAATAATGATACAGCACTGAGCACGTGGTTACGAAAATAACAAAGGCTGAAAAGTACATCTGATCATATCGAATACACAAACTAGAGTAATGCTAATGAAGGCACAGGCCTCTTTCCATGCAAAGTTTAAGTTCCAGCAACATGTGCGTTCAATGTTCATCCAAAGTTCTGCGCAATTTCTACTCTCCACTAAACAACGTCAAGACTGATAGTTTACGTCATGAACCTGAAACAAATTCAGCGAACTCGCTAGGTGTCACTACCTTACACCGAAATAGTGAAAATATTGTGCACGCGTTTTGATACAAAAAAGATAAAAACAAAAAACCGAAATGCATAATGATTTGAACTCAAACACTTTACATGGCTCCTCAAAAAATCTAATTTTTTTTTTACAATAACAATACCAATATATTACAATGAACATTAGATATATCAGAGCTTTCAAGCCGTGTATGAGACTGAGTCACTTTTTCCACCCTCGTTTGGCTGTTGTGGTTCCTCAACGGGGATTGAACTCTGGTCTACTCCTAGGAGAAGCCCCATTTTCTGTACTGGTCGTTCTACAATCACTGTTGGTTCTGTTTGTTTCCCTTGATCGTCCAACTTTCGACTGGCCAGTGTGACTTTGGCATGGCGTACATGACCGCCATCCCCGGGGTACACTTCTACAATGCGTCCTAGCTTCCACTCGTTCCTTGGGAGATTATCAACTTTCACAATGACTATGTCATTGATTTGAAGATTTCTGTGAGAATTGTTTCATTTCTGGCGAGCTTGCAGATTCTGTATGTACTCGGACTTCCATTTCTTCCAAAACTGAGTGGCTAGGTACTGCACAATCCTCCATTGCTTTCGGAGATACAGGTCTTCACGGATGAAGTTTCCTGGTGGTGGCATAATGATGTTCGTCTTTCCTGTCAATAGATGATTTGGTGTCAAGATTGTTGGAAATGGATCATTCTCGTTTTCAACCGAAAAGGGTCTGCAGTTGACGATACTAGCCACTTCGTACATCAGCGTTCTCAATAAATCATCACTCAGTTGCTGTCCATGGATCTGCAGTAGCACATACAACACTCGTGTGATCGATCGAATTTGGCGTTCCCACACACCACCAGCATGGCTTGCACCTGAACATCATCCATGAATATTCATTCTTCGCCAGATTTTCTCTGATGTGTGGTTCGTCAATGTCTTCAAGAGCTTTCTTAAGTTCTGTTACTGCTCCGACAAAATTAGTTCCATTGTCACACCGAATCATGTATATCATTCCTCTCAAAGCTATCACTCTGCGAAGGGCGTTTAAGAAGTCATCTGTGCTCAGGCTGACAGCTACTTCCACATGACCAGCACGTGACGCTAAGCAGGTTGTAATAGATTGATACTTACAATCAGACCGTAACGTTTTAACTGTTTTCTGACATCTTTGAGATACCATGATCCAAAGATATCAACACCACAATAGGTGAACGGTGGTGATTGATCAACTCGGTTGACAGGCAGATTGGACATTTTCTGTTCTTCAGGTTTCCGGAAGGCTCTCCATCACACTACACATTGACGGATGTAGTTTAACACAACTGTAGAACCATTGATGATCAAGTATCCTGCATCTCTGGTCATCTGCTTTTGTCATCCCAGTGCCATGGTGTCCTATTCTTTCATGGTGTTTTTTACAATCAGGGTTGTTACATGCTCTTTCTTAGGGATTATTGCTGAGTGTTTCACTTGTTCTGGCATCTGTGCTAAAGTCATACGACCTCCAACTCTGAGTACACCCTGTTGGTCAACATAGGGGTCCAAACGATAGATAGAGCTATGTCATTTGAGAAGTTGGTGGTTGTGGTTTTCATCTTGTTTAACCACCTCTCTGGTGAGAGTCATAAATTCAGACTTGAAGGCTTCTTGTTGCACTATCTTTATGATTTCCACTTCAGCTCTTTGTATCCCTTCTAAAGTTGAAGTTTCGGACTTGTCTGACTTTTGGTTCACTCTGTTTCTCAACTGTTCTTTCCACTTGAGACATACTGCGATTGCTCTTCTTACCATGGTCCAATCAGAAAACCTATCCAGTCTGTTCTGAAGTGAAGCAGCTTCCTCAGTCTCTGATGTCAAACAAGTTTTTCGTACTTCAGGGTCAGTGTCTGCAAGATTTGGGATTTGGATAGGAAATGCTGGCGATTCTGCTTCCCAGAGGAAATCAGGACCGTTTAACCACTTGGCTTACTTTTCTCTTTCTGAATTCTGGATGCCTCGAGATGTTAAATCTGTCGGATTCATCTGTGAGGGAACATGCTTCCATGCTTCAATATTGGTGTTGTCTCGTATCAATTGTATTCTGTTTGCCACGAATGTGTGGAACCGCCGAACATCATTGGCGATATAATTGAGCACAATGGTGCTGTCTGTCCAGAAATATTCTGTGTACTACTCGAAGTCGAGTTCTTGACGCAATAGAAGGCTGACTTTCACCAACAGTACAGCAGCCGTAAGCTCTAGGCGCGGAATCGTAACTGCTATCAGGGGTGAAACTCGGAACAGTAGACCTTTCCATCTAGGACCAACGTAGGAACACTGTCCATACCCTTTGTAAATGCATCAGAGAAGTGATGAAGTTGAGTCTCTTTCACGGTTCCAAACTTCTCATGTTTGTAACATCTTGGGATGGATAATTTCTCCAGCTGACTGAGATTCATTGTTCATTCTTTGGATTGTGCCTCAAGCTTTTCTGAGATTGGTTCGTCCCAATCAAGATTTTGTTTACATGCTTCTTAGAGAATCTGTTTGCCCAGCAGGATGAACGGACTGATTCTGGCGCTTTGGGTCTTGGATTTTCATCATGCAGGGCAGTTGGATACTTCCTGTGGCAATGTTTGCATGTGTGTTTGGCTCTATATTCACTCGATCGGTGACCAGACATGAAACATGCGAAACATAGTTTTTGTTCTTTCACAAATTCTTTTCGTTCTGTCATTTTGAGTTCCTTGAATAATTCACAACTGGCAAGTCCATGAGATCACTTGCAATACGGACAAGTTCTTTGCTTGACTGGTTCAACTGATGTTTTGACGGATCTATTTTCTGATGAAGCTGTGTTGAGCGATCAGCCCTTTGACGAGTTGTGTGGGTTTGGGTTTCTGTGTTGTGTGGTCATCGTTACCGGGTTGCAGAGGATATCTGCTTCCTTTGATAAGAGGTTTACAAGATGTGTGAAATCTGGATATTTGGAATGTGTTTCCTTGTAATCTGCCACAATTCTCGCCCATCTGATAGACAACCAATCAGGTAGCTTCTGTAGAATTTTCCTTATTTCCCTGTCATCATCCAGTATGCTCAAGGCAGTCACTGTGTTTTTGGCTATGTCGCATTAATGGAGAAAGTCTACTAGTTTCATGAGAGTTGGACCATCTCTAAACGATATGCGATGCCACTTATCAAGGCGGTTTCTGAAAGCCTCTACTATTAGGAATGGGCTCCCAAATCTCTTCCTCAGCATTTCCTTGGCCTTGGTGTAGGCATCGTCGGTGTATAACATGAATAACCCTGACACTACTTCCTTTGCTTCTCCACTCAAATATTGCTTTAAGTAATGTAAGCGTTCAGCTGGACTGATCTCCTTTCCTTCTATAAGTAGTTCAAATGCGTGCATCCAGCTTGGAAGGCAAGTGGATCTCCAGAGAATACTCCAGGCTCCAGGGGTGGCAGACGTGTGCTCGATGTTTGTTCGAGAAGAGATTTCATGATATCTTTGAGGCTATTTTCCTGATCCTCTGGTTTGTTGTGTTTATTCATTTCATTTTCATTTTGCTGAGTTTGATTTGCCACATCATTAGTTTTCTTCAGTATGAGCTCGGTTTTAGTTTTCAGTTGATTTTCTTCAAGCTTCAATTCTGCGAGTTCCAGTTCAGTTCGCATTCTTTCAATCTCTGCCCCCTTCTCAGCAACTGTGTCTGTTTCGTCTTGCACATGAAACTCTATCTCATCATCTGAGCTTTGGCTCAGTTGCTTTGACCTGGGAGAGTTATCGGATCGGTGTGAGCGTCTAGACCTCTGTGTATGCTGAGATACCCTCGAGTGATTGGAATTTTTGGATCGATTGGATACTTGTGACTTGATACTTCCTTGTCTTGACATTTCGATAGCTTCTCGTACTGTCTTCATGAGCTGTCGATGTTCATCTCCGATTCTGTCAAATGTGTCAGCCATTTTATCAGTCACTTCATTGGTATACTGTAGTTCTTCATGAAGTTCAGACAGTCTGTTGATACTTTTGTCGAGAACGTTGCGTTGTTCTGTGAGGCCTTCGGGTCCTTCATCATCTGTGAGCAATTCATCTAACTTGTTGGCGTGTTTCCTCCATAGCGATACTGCTGCTCTGTAGTGCTGTTTTAGTTTTTGGAGTTGGAATAATCGTCCCTTTTCTTCCTCTGGCGACTTGTTTCCTCTGACGACTATTGTGGCTCCTTAACAGCCAAACAAGGTAGACTCAGTGACCTAGACATTTTTCAAGTTTTCTACCATTCACCACCGTACACTAGCCTTTAGAACATAGCACATATCATACCACATAATGTGAGCATAGGACAGTTTACAATATACATGATAATAACATTGTATTGATTCATATACACACACAATACCGGTAACCAAATACTTATACACTTACATATATCAGGATTATGACTTGTGCCGTTTCCTAACACTGTATACCAAGTATATTCTTAGAAATACAATGTTATCCAGTATGTTTCAAATATTATATCAAAACAAGTCACCAGAGATCAATAATCAGATATCACTGACAAGGCATACACAACAAATGATACTCGAATCATTCTTACACAGAGCCTATATACAACATACTATTAAGACTGTTCACAAACAATGCACAAATATTTACATGGGTTATGATGAATGCAACATACTAGTATACAGTTGACGGACAATGCATTGTCTCAAAGTTGTTCCGATGCAGCCTAGGATCAGAGTTGAAGGGCTCCAAATGGCTTGTCAGGGCTTCACAGGCCTTTCGGGCTGCACGACGGGGCTCCACATGAGGTTTGGACAGCACGGCTAGACTCCGCAGGAGGTTTGGACAGCACGACGGGGCTCCACGGGAGGTTCGGACAGCACGACGGGGCTCCACGGGAGGTTCGGACAGCACGACGGGGCTCCATGGGAGGTTCAGACAGCACGGCAGGGCTCCACAGGAGGTTTGGACAGCACGACGGGGTTCCACGGGAGGTTCAAACAGCACTACTGGGCTCCATGAGAGGTTCAGACAGCACGACGGGGCTCCACGGGAGGTTCGGACAGCACGACGGGGCTCCATGGGAGGTTCAGACAGCACGGCAGGGCTCCACAGGAGGTTTGGACAGCACGACGGGGCTCCACGGGAGGTTCAAACAGCACTACTGGGCTCCATGAGAGGTTCAGACAGCACGGCAGGGCTCCACGGGAGGTTTGGACAGCACGACGGGGCTCCACGGGAGGTTCGGACAGCACGACGGGGCTCCATGGGAGGTTCAGACAGCACGGCAGGGCTCCACGGGAGGTTTGGACAGCACGACGGGGCTCCACGGGAGGTTCAAACAGCACTACTGGGCTCCATGAGAGGTTCAGACAGCACGGCAGGGCTCCACGGGAGGCTTGGACAGCACGACACCGTAAATATGACTCACTTGCTGTCGTTACAACTCTTCACAAGTTTGGGCTGGGCCAGCAGGCAGACATGCATGCGGTCATGGGTACTCACACGGTGGCAACCAACTCAGTTCTCAATTCTGTAGGCGAGAGTTTTCACTGTTAAGTCTTTGTTTTGCACTGTGTGTTGTGCGTGTAAGTGGCAGGAGGAATTGACGGAGCTTGAACCGTTTTTACAGCAGTTTATGTTCTTCATTCTTTTGATTCAAACCCGTGAAAACTGAAATACAATCATAATACAGCACTGAGCACATGGTTACGAAAATAACAAAGGTTGAAAAATACATCTGATCATATCGAATACACAAACTAGAGTAATGCTATTAAAGGCACAAGTATCTAGACCACAATAAAACATGATTTATATTACCTCTCATGCCTCTTTCCATGCAAAGTTTAAGTTCCAGCAACATGTGCGTTCAATGTTCATCCAAATTTAGCGCATTTTCTACTCTCCTCTAAACAACGTCAACACTGAAAATTTGCGTCATGAACCAGAAACAAATTTAGCGGACTCGCTAGGTGTCACTACCTTACAATGAAATAGCGAAAATATTGTGCACGCGTTATGATACAAAAAAGATAAAGGCGAAAAACCGAACTGCATGAGGATTTGAACTGAAACACTTCACAACCGTCAAAGTCCAAAATTGACCGTATTTCGTCAAAACTGGCCGCCATTTTGAAATAAATGCGAACATAAAAAGCTAAAAAAATACCTCCTTCTTGAAATATTTCTAGGCAATTTTGTGCAAAATTTCACAAAAATTTCACCGTAAACTTTAAAGATTAAATTGTTTATGGACGACGGATGGACGACGGACGCAACGCCATGCCGATAGGTTATCGGACCAAAGGTCCAGTAACCTAAAAATACATCCTTCTTGAAATTTGTTTACCATATTTGTGCAAAATTTCAGAAATATTCGACTGTAAACATTTAAGATAAACATGTGGACGAAGACGGATGACGGACGACAGAGGACGGACGATGAACGAAACACCACGCCAATTTGTTGTTGGACCATATGTCCGGTAGCCAGATAATCGGGAAATTTTCAGTTCCAAAAACTATTTTAAATCTCCAAAATTAATCTCCAGTTCCTGGTAGAAATGCCGGGTCCGTACGTTCCATCTTGATCAGCCAAATAGGTGTTCATAGAATGAAAGTCCATACTGATCGGTGAACACAGGTTAATACTTCGGTGTATTTCAAATTGAAGTTAAGTTCACAGGCTCCAGTTACTGGAACTGGTGAATTCAGTGAGCTGGTGAAGGCCTAAGATATAAGCCTAAGATATTCATGTTTGGAAATCAACATCATAAAAAAAACTACAGGCGCCACAATATAATATATTATATACAAAAAGTTTGTGCGAAAAACAGCGTGTCAGAAAGACAGCGTGTGTTAAAACGCTTCAATATACCTGTCAAAAAATTGATATTTAATGACCGATCATTGGAGGACCCAAATCATTGCGACTAATTATGTCAATTGTTTATCTGTTGTTATAATTATCCTCCACATTTCCTCAATTCTCCACTGAATACATAGGCCGTCACTAGTAAACATTGAGTCAAAATTATATTGATCATTCTGACAATATGACAACTTCGTTTGTTTCATTGATATGTTTATTTGTGTGCTTCTTTCGTAAAGCATTCCGAATGACCGTTTTCTATTACATATGATGCGAACCTCAAACACATCAAATAATGATTTATATTGAAATGAATGCCATCAATGCCATATACCTACATGTTTATCTAGCACATATGTTGGCCAACCGACCAAACGTGCAGTGCGAACGGCAGTTTGCTAATTCAGGGCTTAACATAATATATATGAATTCATTGAAAATCGTTCACTGATTTTTCCGAGGTATGTTTATTGAATTCAAAAATATTATAATCAATTTAGTCAGACGAAAAAAGGAAAGTACACTTGTTTGGCTGGTATGAACTTTACTGCTAAAGCCAGTAGCGTTTGTAATTTAAAACCTACAATTTTAAACATCGGGAAATTCTCAGTGTTCCCCCCTCTTGAGAAATATCCTGAATTTGCCATTGATAGCATGCAATGAACATAAAATGCTTTGGCCATGTTGTTCTTTCACGTCAATAGGCAAGAGATAGTAGCAAATATCTTGAAAAAAATGATATAGAAGTTCTGGACTTTCTTCCGTAAAAGAGTGTTATTTATCTCTAAAAGCACAGAACATCGAGAAGTATAGTGATGGGTTTCAATGTTGCTGTTTTCCTTTTGTTGTTGTGTATCAATAAATTATTTAATAGAATAGCAAATGGTCAAAAATACCATTCATCTTACATTTTGGCACGAGTTAACTTGTGAATAAAGATTCTAATGTTACAATGAATGTCAGTGTTTTTTCCCCTCTGTTTTTTTTTGCTGACTGGCTGGTACTTTTAGAAGAAAAAACACAAAATGTCATTAGCGAGAATTCCGCTTGGGTAACTACGTACACGGCAGATTATGGATTGACTCTTCCTCTATTTTGTGACAAGAAACAGTGGTAAATTAGTACAAACTAATACATCGATGCCTGAAAGCAGACATCACACTGAAAAATATGGCGAAATAGCAGGTATAAGGAGTAAAACGGAAAGATTTCAGTGAACACAAATATTTGATTGGTGGCGTGCAAATCCACTCTCTGAAACGACACACTCCCTCAGCTGATTCCAGATTTATATATTTGCAATGATAGCATTGGAATAAGAAAAACAAAATACGATTAGAAGTGTTAATGATGAGAATACATTATGTCTATGTGGACTGGTTGCACGATCATAAGAAGCTGTTCTCTGGTGATGTCTATGGGTTCAGATACACACAATTACGTGTGGTACATAATTACATGATTTTTTGAATGCTGTAGGATATGGGTGTTCTAAAACAACGAATAGGACATTGAATACCAAACACCTTATTTTTTCATTTGAGATTTTGGCATCCATTTGAGAAACATGAATGGTTCGGGGATAATGTTTACACATGCATAATTGGGTGGTCTCTCTTCGAGATGCTGCTTTTCAAACATGCATACATCATGAGGGACTCACTTGAGCAAGTTAAATTTTGACAAGGACCTCAATGTTTGAATATATTACAGTGGAATGAAATGAATAACAATTACTAGTACACTGTGATCAAACGTTTTACTGCTAGATCGCCATGAGTATGACGTGGGAAGCACTAAATTAGATTGTGAATAAAAACTCAACTAGTGTTGTGAGGTGGTAAGAAAAATACATTATGACACATTGGACTGATATTACATGTATGGCTGTTATAGGGAGGAACAGGATGGGAGGAAATGAAACATTAGATGATTCCTCTCATATTAGAGGTCTGACCAAGACTATTGCATAGAGGGGAAGAGATTAAACAGTACAAGAAGCACTTATTCAATATCAGAGTTATCAGCCATCAGTTGCAGGATGGGAAGTAACAAAACATTATGACCGGTGATTAATTTATTACTAGAGGCATATGACCCATGCTATTGCATATACGGGAAAAATGAAATATCATGAATGATTCATATAATATTAGAGGTATGCCTCATATAATTGCGGGATGGGAAGAATTGAGACATTATGACTTTTGATTCATCTAATGTTAGAGGTAAGATCCGTGTCATTGCAATACGGGAAGAAATGAATATCATGATTGATGATTCGTCTAATATTAGAAGTATGACCCATGCTATTTCGCATGGGAAGAAATGAACATTATGATGGATGATTCGTCTAATGTTAGAGGTATGACCCATGCTATTTTGCATGGGAAGAAATGAACATTATGATGGATGATTCGTCTAATATTAGAGGTATGACCCATGCTATTTTGCATGGGAAGAAATGAACATTATGATGGATGATTCGTCTAATATTAGAGGTATGACCCATGCTATTTCGCATGGGAAGAAATGAACATTATGATGGATGATTCGTCTAATATTAGAGGTATGACCCATGCTATTTTGCATGGGAAGAAATGAACATTATGATGGATGATTCGTCTAATATTAGAGGTATGACCCATGCTATTTCGCATGGGAAGAAATGAACATTATGATGGATGATTCGTCTAATATTAGAGGTATGACCCATGCTATTTTGCATGGGAAGAAATGAACATTATGATGGATGATTCGTCTAATATTAGAGGTATGACCCATGCTATTTTGCATGGGAAGAAATGAACATTATGATGGATGATTCGTCTAATATTAGAGGTATGACCCATGCTATTTCGCATGGGAAGAAATGAACATTATGATGGATGATTCGTCTAATATTAGAGGTATGACCCATGCTATTTTGCATGGGAAGAAATGAACATTATGATGGATGATTCGTCTAATATTAGAGGTATGACCCATGCTATTTCGCATGGGAAGAAATGAACATTATGATGGATGATTCGTCTAATATTAGAGGTATGACCCATGCTATTTTGCATGGGAAGAAATGAACATTATGATGGATGATTCGTCTAATATTAGAGGTATGACCAATGCTGTTTCGAGATGGGGAGATATCAGTGTTTTTTGTGTGCGCTTATATTTTTGTCCGCTTATTTCTCATATATATTTGCCTGCACGCTGAGTGTAGTATGAAGTTAACTATTGTCCATATATGTACAATAACGGTGCACATCGTAACACGTCACTTTGTTTTAGGTGGAATATTTAAGATTGTTCAGCAGAAATGAAAGTATGTTTGACTGTATGGCGGTAAGGAGGCATCTACAACAAGAAACGTAAACATTTAATACGTCTATTTATTGTAAAATAGTTTACATAGATGTATCCAGTTGTCTCCCTGTGTTTGTGGATGGCCTCCCTCGGGTGAGGTGTACAGAAACACGTTACATATTTCATATCACAGAGCACTACACATTTCCTCATCAAGCACGCGTCAATTTTAAATTCGTAGGAATGCCAACTGAGCCATGCGGGTTTTTTGGATTATGTTATGAAGCTACTTTCCACGATGGCGATTTACAGAACTCATGTTTGTTTATTTCCTGAAATATATACACTTTAATGATTGGAATCAAAGTGAAATTAACGCTGCATAAATATGATTTTGAACACTGACGTTTCTACATATTAGGACAAAAAATGAGCACAATTTATCAGCAAACAGGACATTTAGTAGTATCCAAACTAGTGTACTGATAAATTGATATAACCTACCGTGTTCGTTACTGGAGGTCACGCACATTATTTGTAACAATTAATAGGGGTTGATTTCAATCTATTTTCAGCCACTAAATTGTGTGTATCTGAGGAAGTGAGGGAGGTATTCATCGCCTTAGCATGCTTATAGACCATATATTACATGTAATATGATGATAAATGATGCAATGTTTGATAAACAGGCACATGAGATATTGTTTTTTTTCTCGCACATGTTGCAATATTGAGAGCAATTTTGAGGGCTCCTGTCGGTATATTTAGCATTCTAAAAATACATCATAACCACGAACCATATCACTGACCATACAATAATTGTGTAAGATATAGACAGTGATACAAAACATACTAGTGGGTTCCAAACCGGTTTTGAAATATTTATTTTGATACCGGTTTTGGATATAAAACACATTAAAAACAAATTCAAATATCACAGAACACTGTGATTAAAACAAACCTCGGTGCACAAACACACTAAGTATATGCATGCGTAAGACAGGTCACCAGAAAAATGTATGGCGTTAAGCCACAATAGTATTTTTCCCAACCAAAATTGCCGTTCTGGCCTTTCAGCGTCATTGAAGTTCAAGTTCAAGGTCACCACTGAAATCACAATAGTGGTTCGCCATTTGGATATGCGAATGTTTGAGCTCTACCTTGAAGTGTTCTAGGAGTTTACGCCATACAGCTCCCATCATAAAGCGAAACCAGGAAAAATATTTTTAATGGCCAGAATTGTTTTTCTTGTTCGGTTGCAAATGGCTCAGAAGTGATGGTGATTTAAATTCTAACCAAACTCTTTTTTGCCGACCCATCGAAAAATCGAAATGGTCGACACATACAGACAAGTGGTTCAGAAACACCAAAATTTATACACATCACAACGGTACATTTGAGGCGTCCTATGCATCAACTAGACAGCAAGGCCTAAATGCCTTGGAGGCAATTCAGTGTGAAGCATGAGAAAAAACCAAATGCTAACCCAGGAGAAACATGATCAAGGGCAAAGAGAACCCCTGAGAAATGTACATGTATGTAGTTAGTCATGGACAAACTTGAAACTACTATCGACATATCTGTGGCTAGGGCAAAAGTACGAAAACAATGCCTGTTTTGCTCTACGAAGCACCGTTTCTGAGATATCGATGAGAAATAATGCCGACTCAGCAAAATAAGTACATGTACAGGTTATGGTCAAAGTTCATCCCTGATGATCAGCCTTAAATCTAAAGGCTTAAAGTTTAGCAGCCACTGTCCGAATATTTTTGCATTTGTCGTCCAAACATCAGGAAAAATATTGATTTAATCCTCAAGGAAACCGGAGCCGGCTCACAAAAACAATATTATGTTTCTTCTACACAACATTTCTGAGCAGTTGTGGAAATCTGGCAAGGATTAATCCTTGTGCACAATTTCAGAAAGATTTGACTTGATTATAAATCTGTCGATAATAAGCGTGATATTAGCTACTTTTATTTGTGCTGACCTTGAAAAAGAGCTCAAAGTTCAAATTCAAGTTAATCAAAATATTCGGCATACATAGTTTCTTATATGTCCGTAATTGATTCCCAATCTATGAAGTCGATAACAATCGATTAGCCATTTTGCCCTGTGGCCTTGAAAATTAGGCCAGAGGTCAAATTCAAGGTCACGAGAATATTCATTTCCTGTTTGTCCACCATTGATTCCTAATCTCAACAACATTAAAGGAGATATTAGGAAAAATGTGTCCCATTATGAAACATAGGATAATATAACATAAGAAAGTCCCATTTGGGCGAAGTTTGGGCCAAAATGTCCCACTTCGAGTGATTCAAGAGCAACGAAACTAATATATGTCACAAAGATACATAAGAGGAATCTTTTGAAATAAAAACTCAAAATTGTCAGAACAGCTTTGAGAAAATGGCCGCAAAAGTCAGAAATTGGTGATTTTTCATCGAAAATGGTCGCCATTTTTGTAAAAATTGCGAAAATAAAAAAAATCCCATCTTTCAAGATAGGTTATCGAACCATGAGGCCGGTAACCTAGAAGTCATCGTTTTTCGACAAAAATGCCTTTCTGACCTTTCTCATTTGAATGTGCAAATTCAAGCCATATCTAGAAGCTCCGATTATGAAGAGAAAAGTGGATGAAATCCAAAAACTTGTTGAATGGGGAAAATATGTTTTTTGCTTGAAATGGCTCAAAACGAATAGTGACTAGATTTCGCCCGACCCATCGAAAAGAAGTCTTATGCATAAATTAAACTTATTAAGTAAGTTATTGGACAGTTCTGAGAAAATGAATTGCGAAAATTTAAATAAAAAATACACCTCTTTTGAAATATTTTAGGCAATTTTATACAAAATATCAGCAAGGTTCGACAGTAAATTTCAAAGATAGAAATGTAGACGGACGCCACCGACGACGGACGCAACGCCACGGTAATAGGTTTTTGGACCAAGGGACATGAATCAATCATGTTCTATGTCACATGATACGTCGGTGCGCGATGAGTCAGAAACCATCGTTGATGACATTATCGGTGTAGGGGGTAGCGTGTCCGATTGTTCGTCCGATGATGAGGGGGGTGATGATGATGCTGATGATGATGAAGGGATGGGGGTCACGCATGGTTGGGTGGACTGTTTGTTGATGGTCTCGATATTACTAGCGATGTCCTTGCGCAATTTCATCGCATATTTTCTCTTGAGCGATTCAAGAAGATTTCCCGCCAATGTGTTGCCCCTGTCCTTCACTGCGATATCCACTGTCAGGCCTAGCGTCGAAATGCCATGGGATTCGTTAGGAGCCCGGCCGCAGTCCGTCGCCTCTTGACAATATTGGACGAATTCCAGGGGAATTTGCTTGAAATTCATGTCTGAAAACCACAATGAATAACTTACATGTACATTCACTCTATCCTCCAGTCAAAATTAAACCAAATTATAATCTGATGTGTATATTTTACTGCACACTTGACCTATATATACGAACTACAAAGCATGGTACATGTAGGCCTATATTAAAAGCATATATATCAAAGAGAAATTCACCAAGGAACTTCTTCTCCAGTGTCGAGATGTCGGCGTGCTCCGGATACCATTGTCACTGTAGGAACCCCCGGTCGAAACGATTACCGTAACGCGCGTTACGGTAATCAAAAACATGGCGGAAGGCCAGTCGCTTCGTTTCGTCCATGTCCATTCCCAAAGAAATCACGACTTGTTTTATACACTTGCAGCATTCATATGGGAGTTCGGACATTGTTTAAAATTCAGCGAGTTGGACGTTTGTCTCAACTTACGGCATGCACGTTTATTTTGTCTGAGAAAAAATATCTCTGGATTACCGTAACGTCATCAGGTTTGGCAGCTGTGATTACCGTAACGTTTAGGACTGATTACGGTAACGTGTTATGTCAAAATACATATTTCAAGTGATGTAAGTATAAAAGTAGTGCGTGCTGCTTCCTCCAGTGCATACGACTCATAATTTGAGAAACTAATATATAAATCATATTTTATGCGAATGTGCATAGCCAGGGAAAATACCTACAGACCAAAGGACGCACAGACATTTGATCTATCTTAAATATAACGGCACATATGCTATCTATTTTACAGCAAACATGTCCGGAATGAATTCAATATTTTCAAGCCTACAAAAATATAACATATAGGTTGGCCCGAAAAAACCCAACCGAAACAAATACTCGTCCCTGTGGTATGCTATACCAGCCTGGTGTATCAAACGCATTCGAAATGGAAGAAAACAATAAATAAGTAAATACACGCCGTCTGTGATATAACATTTGACTTCCAATGACAGTAAAGTTCAGTAAACAGTGTTCGAAATGTCCGCCTTTGGCCACAATCTCGTCGCTCAATTTTCTCCGTCAAATTGCTCGGAGATTGTTATCGAGTACAAAAACGAGTTCTTGCTGGTGTTATTCTTCAGTTCTTGGATCGTACTTGGTAGTGGATGTCCATTTGATGCTGGGACTATTGTTTCCCCAAAAAGTACACTCTTATCATATTTTTCAACAGGATAATCTTTATCTTCAACATTGAGTTGAGGCATTTCTGCTGATTCATCATTTTTTTAATGTACAAGTGAGAATCTATATAGAATGATTAAAACTTACCTATAACCATAATTTTTCATTGAAACATTTTGTGCAACATCATAATGGAGGCGCATATTTAGGGATAGACCGCTTCTTAGGTGCCCAGGATCGATTTTAATGAATTTGTATGGCATAATACCCTTTACTCGAGCTTGTAGGTTTCGGTTGGAATTTTTTCTGGGCCACCCTGTACAACAAATACATGTAGACATGAAATAGTGATAGGTGGACGAGAAATGGTGATCTGACGAAGACGTGACCTGAGTACTTACCTCATCGGTGAAACAAGTAGTAGTCAATAGTCATTAATAATATGAACATAATAGCAATACAAAATATTGAAAGTGTGTATTATAAATACTGCCACAACTGTACTCTAGAAAGCTTGAAGATACAGCTTAGATATTGGCACTTTCAAATGTGAAGTCATTACGATTTGGATGGTGACCTTGAAGTTGACCTTCGATGACCTTAAAAGGTCAAAACAGCCATTTTTTTTTCGAAAAATGCCCAATTCTGATCAGATCAGACATATGTATTTCAGAAATACAAGAACACGGAAATACGGGTCGTATTATCAATATTATGAAGGTCGTCGATACGTAATTTTGAGATATTAGTTAATGAAACCTTATTTTCAACACACATTCCTTGAATGTACTGAAAATAAATGGTATATAGTCCATAATCACGAGAGGGGGGGGGGGGTATACGCATTTAATTTCTGTTCGTTAATGAATCGAAGTTCGGCCAGAACATATTGTACTGGCACACAAGATAAGGCACCGGTTGGCGGATCAAGGCATTTTCGCCTGGTAGTCAATACATTGTTGGACCAACTGTGGTGCTGTATTCCGTGTTTGACCAAAGACGATAATACAGCTTCAAACGGCTGTTGTAGTACATCGGCATTGCGTATCTAAATTGATGATGTGGATACTTGTATTTGGATCAATTGATTATTGATGAGGATACATGTATTTATGATTTTCCTGCTAATTTGAGACGGTATATGCGAGAAATCCCAGTGATTTCAGGACAGTTTGACCACACGTTACGGTAATCTGCCTCACTGTGCCGTCGAACGTTACGGTAATCAAGCCTAGAAGTTACGGTAATCTTTCCCAAATTTTAAAATCCCTCCTTACTCGCATCAAACTCTACGACACGTTTCAGAAACAGTACTGATGAATTTCCCACAACGTCTGATATATATGTATCACTGTGACTCCAATACTATACCCGAGATACCTAGCAAAATACGCAGTTTTTATTCGAACTGGCTCACCTTCCGCCATGTTTTTGATTACCGTAACGCGCGTTACGGTAATCGCTTCGATCGAGGGTTCCTACAGTGATTGTACTGCTTCCTTCCAGGTGGCTGATTTTGTCAAGTGAACAAAACAGTCTTGGATCCGGTTCAGCTTTTTAGTTTTCTTGGCTTCAGCCGCAGCCTTCTGGAGAGTTATCAGTCCGGAACCGACTCGGCTCAGCAGCTTGAACCGGAGAGTTTCAGAAAGACCCTGAAAATCTTGGAATACCTGCAGGAGAATAGGGGACATTTAATCACCACATTGCACGTTGTGTTGCGAACATCTGATTCCTCATTGTTCTCAATATTTCAATGGAGACCTCTGTTATGTTATTCTGATAGGAGACATTGCGCGGAGAGATAGAAAATATCGCAGGAGGTGGGGGTGGGGGAACGCTCGAAGGAATAAATAAATAAATAAACAGAGAAATAAGGAGTAAAAGATAAGAGAAGAAATAATTGAAAGGAATTCGAAATAAAACTTGTGAACGAATCATGATACACATATATACACAAGCGTCAGGAAATGCAGTAAAAGACACGTGTCGCCTCTTAGCAGTGCGTAGCTTGATTCCAGTGTGGGGCACTGGGGATTTTTCTTTAGTCTGGACTTCTGAACTCCTAAACTACTGTAAATATAGTCACATTTTTCCCACTCTAGCTGATAACAAAATCAAGGACTTTCCAGACCTAAATCGGAACAATTTCCAGACAATTTTATTTCCTAACCCCTACAACTCCCAATCTCGCAAACCAAAATAAACTGTTATGCACGATAATTCCTGAATATAAATTTAACACGCTTGTACACTAATCGACATTTATGTATGCGCTGATCTTGACTTGCAAACAAATTTTTGGCTGAAATATTTCGTTACTGCATCGAATTGCAAAAATCGTTAATTTTATAAAACATAATTCCGCGTAGCATTGTTCACCCCAAAAAAACAATACTGAGATTGTGGCGTTGGTTACCTCTTCATGGTAAAACATGGAAACACATAATCAATACTACTAGTATATGTATCCACTTGAACACTTCGGACCATATAATGGGTTACCTTGGTAAAGTGATTCCTGTTAGACATGACCAAGTAGTTGATGCCTTTTGCTAGTTTTCAACTAACTGTCATATCAAAGCGAGCCCATAAAGATTATGTAGATTTGACTTGAAAGGATTTCGATAAATACAATAACTTGTGGAAGTGACAAAAGGGTTATTAATGTGCGTTTTTATACCAGTGAAATTCCCCTACAATTACAATGATCGAACCCACGCCGTGTCATAGTCGTCTGTTTTATGACATCATAATAATTTCCCGTGGATCTGTACTGACTTGTAATCCGTTGGTATGGGACACAACAAGTCAGGAGAAGTATATTAGTTTTTTAAGATTTTATTGTAGAATATTATAAGTTGGTTCGAATTGAGTGACTAAACGCTCGCATATAACCAATCGGCAATCTCGCTTCTTGCCCTCCCCCCCCCCCCCCCCCCCTGCCCGCAATAAAAAAAAGGATTCGATCATAATATTTTTGTTGTGACAGAAACACACCATAGAAGGAAGGAAGGTTAGAACACAATAATCAAATATGAGGTACACATATTGGACATAAAAAAGAGGTACTGTTATCAATTTCATCACCATAGAAAGAGAAAGAAACACAGAAAAACATGAGAACACGGGAATATAAATACATGCTGAGAAAAAATTAAGTTGACGTAGGTTTAATTAAAAAGAAAAAATATATATATATAAGTTTAGGACATGGTGATGTAGCTATTGAGGCATGGCAATTTTTTTTAAAAAGTAAAGTGTCTGCCATATAAACTTGTTGATAAAGAAAATAATTTCCATGTACCGTTTGTCCCAATGGCTTGTTACGAGAGTTCATACACTCGGTGCCCATGATTCGTTCGATAAGCTTCCAACATCTTGTGGAATAACAGGACACGTGAAAAGTTGTTTCCATGGAAGACAGAGTCTGCAAAAATAATGAAGTTATTTTCAGCTGCATATGAGGCCTTTATCCCCCACCCCTCCCCCCGTCTTTCCAAGAAAGAATTACATCATAGGCGAACAAGTAATAAAAATAGCTATTGAAGGCTTGAGACAATTATTATTAAAATCAGCATCAAAAATGTTTTACCCAGAGATTATGTGGCTCTAGTATTGCTAATACCAAATAAATTAACGTTATAGTAACTATATTATTGAGCACAATAAAAATAGTTAAGGCGAAACACGTTTATTATTGGTTTAGCAAGGAAACCCTTTGAACATTAATTATTTTTTTACTGTTATAATGAAATTACCAAATAAGTTAACATTACTTCTGCCAGTTAATTATATTATTGAGCACAAAGAAAATAATCAGGGTGAGAAACGTTTATTATTGGATTCGGCAAGAGAATTACCAATAAAATTACTAAATAAGTTAACAATAATTTTGCTCGTTGAGTCTATTATTTATGGAAGCCCATAGGTGGCATTGCGGGAAAGAAATTGGTGTTTTTTTTTCTATTAAACACCATGCACGTTCGAACGTAAAAAGTTCAAAACTACCACGTTCGCACGCGGAAGTATTTAGCACTATCACGTTCGCACGTGGTAACTTTAAAACTTATCACGTTCGCACGTAGAAAGGTTTTAGGCTTCCACGTTCACACGTAGAAAGTCCAAAGCTACCATGTTCACACGTGGAAACATTATATGCTTTCACTCTCGCACGTAGAATTTTTATAACCTATCATGTTCGTACGTAGAAAGACGTAGGTTTCCACGTTCACACGTAGAAAATTTCAAAGCTACCACGTTCACACGTGGGAACATTATACCTTTCCACGTTCGCAACTAGAAAGATTTAGGTTTCTACGTTCATAGGTAGAAAGTTTCAAAGCTACCACGTTCACACGTGGAAGCATTTGTTCTTTTCCACGTTCGCACATAGAAAGGTTTAGGTTTCTACGTTCACACGTGGAAAGATTCAAAGCTACCACGTTCACACGTGAAAGCATTTGATGCTACCACACCCAAATCTTTGCACGTGCGAACGTGGTAGCTCCTGAAGTTTCCACGTGCGAACGTGGAAGCGTTAAATGCTTCCACGTGAGAACGTGGTAACCTCGGACTTTCCACGTGTGAACGCAATAGCCCTAACTGTCTCCACGTGCGAACGTGATAGTGTTGAATGCTTCAACCAGTCAACGTTCGAACGTGCTAGCTTTCTGCTGGAAAAAAACATAGAAAATTTTCACGCGCATGGCACCTATGGGCTTCCGTAATTATTGGTGCACATATCATGCATGTGAGTAAGGGGCGTCAGTAAAATAAGCTGAACGAACCACTAAATGAAACGTGCAAAAACTATTCTGATCAAGCTGCATAAATACATATTCAAAATAATGAATAATACTTTATTTAATTATAGTTGTAATGAATACAGAAAAACATACCTTATTGTCTTCAGCTAGTTCGATTTGACAGCGTTTTTTCCAGTCCACTGATGATGAGGGGGTCGCGTCGTCTTCTTTCGCTTTGTTCATCTCGAACAACACTCGGCGGCAGTGCCGAACTCTTTCGAAGAAAGACGTTCTGCGAGTTTCCGTTTGAACGTTGTGTAGCGTAGCTATGCGCCTTGCTTCTGTACCATCCAAACCAACATACAGATGTATGTTTGCGGTGCGTATCGGGTCCAGTTCTTCCCTGTCCCCATGTTCCGCCAGCAGCTCTTGACATGCCGTTCTGAGGTGATTTCCGCCGAGAGTGACGATTTTGTATCCCGAAAGCTTAAGGGGGTCGAAGTCCTTCCGATCTGCGACGTCTGATATGGCAACGACGCATGGGAGCACAGTCACATGCTTGGCCGGAGATGTCAGGAGACCCTGTTTGATGGCGTTCACGTGATTTCTGTTGACATCGCGGACCTGGAACTCTGTCGGTGGAGCTTTGAGAGCCATGATGTGGACTTCGAATTTCCCTACATATTTGCAGGATATCGCTTCATCTTCTTTTGTCACGCACGGAAGTTGATGTGGGAGTTCGCTTCTTGTATCTTCTACGGCTGGGATATCGCTGAGTCTGGGTCGTTTTTCTCGAACTCGGGAGGTTTTTTGTTGTCCAGTCCTTTTCTGTCGGACACAGCGTTCAATTGTGCTGATATGGCACAAACCGGTGATAAAATCATCGTTCGTCCCAACATTGTCGATCTTCAGTGCGATGCCTCTGGGCTGATACATATCTCTTCTCATGTTCCGGGATGTCGAAGCACCTTTGAAGTGCAACTGGAGAGGAGATAATGGTGTTATATAATAAAATGTATTGTGTTTCATTGTTCTGGCTTTTTTTCTTCCGTTTAATCTATCTCTATATTTCAACCCTAACCCTTTACTGAAGTATATTGTTGGGCTCAGGATTCAATCCTGATCAAACTGAGAGTATTAAGAGCAATTCTAATGCAACTTCTCAAACCTATCTGTAAAGCATTACACTACTCGTAAACTAACACATAATCAAATCAGCAAATTGTGTGTGGGGGACACTATTTGACAGTCGACCTATCAAAAAGAGCACCCTTCACAGTATTCATGACCAGCTAACACTGCGTCCCCTGCCGACGAAGCTAATTGCAATTGATACGGAATACGATATAAATTTCGGACGGCATTGTCAGGTGATGAATAAATCTGAAACAATGTATGTTTGCCGTGTATGTTTTTTTAAATTCCAGCTAGAACAAACAACTACGATTGTAGTTTTTACCATTATCATTGTGTTTATATTCGAGCTATAAATACTATTTGGTTAAAGCATGCGCAGTGCAGTATATCGACCATAATTAGCTTTCTGATTGTCATTCTCATCATTTAACATTCAGTTCAATTCAAATGAAAGATTGATAACTTCTGTGGATAACAATACCGATATATCGACAAAACCGCAGAATATATCGGGAAAGTTATTCTGAAAATATAGTTTGATTAGTAACCTGTGAGAAGATTTTTGCCGAACTGATTTTGGTGCATGCAGAAAGTTTACTGGCAAGTAAGTGCCATAGAGGGCGTTGAAAGTGTGATCAACGTGGTTTCGAGGTCTCTGTCACAGAAATATTGAGAGAATACATAGAGACTGTGAGTTGATGATGGCAGAAACCAATATGGGTTTCTGATGATAGCGACAAATCCAGTAGTTACAAACTAAAATAAGAAGAGGTACAGAAGGAAATAGTCTATGACTACCATTATAAAACCCCATTCGATTTTGAGGGAAAAATATTTTAGAGGAGGAAATTTGTCTTTGAAATAATGAGACTACAGTGATAAATTGACCAAACATTATACATATCAGTTATACTCTCCAGGAAATCTTGCCAGGAAATTCATAAAAGCAATTTATGTCATCTAGTGATGTCCAATTCATATGATCTGTAGAATCTGAGATGAAATACTCAGCCATTGGTTATCAAATGATAACGGAGAACAATAGAATACACTTACCGCTATGTGGTGCTCGTCTTTTCCTGGAGACACTTTCTCTACGTTTCCGAGAATTTCACCGTTTGAACTTAAGGCACGACGGCCGGTAATGTACAAGAAAATATCTGTCCCATCTTCATTATCTTCTGGATCCTTGTCCATGTCCTTTGACAACATCCAGTGCGCCATTTCGGATTTCAATTCCTTCTGTACTGAACTGATAATATTTTGAAGTGATATTTTGAAGAAGAAAAAAACCCAGAAAGAGGTTTGCAGTCATAAGGGGGTAATAGTGAATGGCAACTTCTCTGTCTGCTGGCACGCAATAACAGTTACTGGAGTTTTTATTCGAAGAGTTGTTTCTACCGGCATATATTTGGGTCGGGAGAGGGAGGGGAGGTGAAGGGAGGTTGGCGTGAGGGGGGGGGGGGGGGGGAGCAGGGAGGGCGGTTGAGACTTTGCGCTGATCCAGATGCTGATTGCTGAGACCATTAGGATCAGGGGTTAGAGTCGTAAAAATTGTTGGGAGGAGGGGTAAAAAACTGATAATTAAATATATTACCACCTTTGAATATAAAACCATCCTTTGGTCAGAGCATTCCAACAATTGAGACCGGAATAAAAACGGAACCATGATCTGGCAGGTCATTTCATCACTTGCTGATACATCTACACTCGGTACATTTAGTACGAGTAACAAAGTTGCTGAATATATACATAAATTCCTGTATGTACATACAATGCCCCTCTGTGGTCAATCTCAACTGCTGCTGAATTTATGAAATTTTTCATGAAATTTTACCACCATGATGTATTGTAATATTCCTTTATTAGTTCTCGAGATAGTAGATAATATTTATTTTCGAAACAAGAACTGTAGTAGATACATATTCCCCATTGTGGCAACATGTGTATTTTAACATACTGTATGTAATACAAATGTTCATCGCATGGTCCTGTATACATTGAAATCCTGTAAACATTGTACACGTTTGTAGGGCGTGCTCTGATCATTGGAGAATCATAACTACATAAAGCATAACTGGATGATCATCACGCACGATTGAACAAAGTTAAACACAATGGACAAATTGGGTTGTCATATTGGACCAGACATAATGGGGTTGCCATATTAAACACTGTGGTTATGATAATGCACAATGGAAGAGGCATTATTCCATACGTTATTTTGTGCCCTCGTGACATGCAGGTTTCCCGGCAAATTTTCGGCCAAATCCTATAGTTTTTGAACGGGACACGCGGTTTCGTTCTACAATAACTTAAATGAACGGAACAATATTTGAAGTTTGAAGTTCATTAAATTCTATCGATACGGAACTTGATATTGATTTTCCTTTGACAGTTGCATGTTCATTGTGTAGGCCTTGAGCAACCCTTGTTTTCCAGTTATGATATCCTGACAACAATTACATGACAAAAACATCAACGAATCAATCAGTCGTCATATATATATTAAGTCGAAATATTACAACGTTTTCCGGTTATTGTTCACACCGACTTTAAACGATCTTTTGGCGAACTAAAGTTTTATCGTTCTATAACTTGGCATACTTCACCTGGAAGTCAAACGGGAAGTCAGACTTCTATCGGAAGAATTTGAAGAAGTTGGCAATCTACCCCAATGTTAAATTTCAGCCCAAACGGAATCTCGAGAATCTGTGCATAATCGAGGATTTGGTCCTGTTTAAACCCATCAGGATTCCAAGTCGGCCAATTATTGTAATTTTGAACCAGAAGATACATTGGGGTGTTTTCTCTACAAATATGTTGATTTCGAAAGATTGCACCGCTACAAAACCAGACAAATGCACAAAATTGTAAGGGGACCTACAATTAAATAACAATCAAATATCAAATTTAACATTGGATCAGATTGTCAACTTTCCAATTTTCGCGCTGAATGTCTGAAATTCGGTGGAAAATTGCAGTTTGACTTCCGGGTGAAGTTTGTCAAGTTATCGGATCATTGAGCATCAAAAAAATATCAGCGAAAAACAGTGTAAACGAGTTAGAAAAATCAGAGTATGTGCGATTTCCGTAGTATGGAAAGGGGCAGCGGTCTCCGGCTTGGTATTTCTTATTTATTCTCCATATATGCGGCAACGAAAGAATGAATAGTGAAACAAAAAGTAGGTTTTATTGTGAAAGGTGATTATCAAAACCTCCAAACACTTTACAAATGTGGTACAATAACTCCATTTAATTGCGTAATCAAATATAGTTGTAACAGAAATAGTGTGGCCATAAATTTTACCTTTGAGGATCTTGAAAGGTCAAAACGGCCTTAATTAGTCGAAAACAACCATTTTTGCATAGAAGACTTAAAATAAAGCTTAGATAATGACACATTGGAAAGCAATCCAGATATTTCAGTGGTGACCTTATTGAATGGACAAAACGGCCTTAATTATTCGAAAACACCTTTTTTGCATAGAAGACTTAAAATAGAGCTCAGATAATGGCACATTGGAACGCAATGTAGATATTCCAGTGGTGACCTTATTGAATTGGCCCTTCAATGACTTCAATGACTTTCATTTTTAAAAATGACCGTTTTAATCAAAACGACCATTTTTGGACATTGTACACCAAATAGATGGCATTGCCAGCCTCGCCGAGCGCGTAGTGCGAGGCTGGCCAGTTATCAATGTTTGATACGCGGGATTGTCCTCGCGCACCATGAAAGCATACATGCACACTCACTATAAGATATATTTTTGTGGCACTAAATCTCACAAACAGACAAATTCATGTTAAAAAATCATTTCATTTTCTATATGAAATTAGTAAGCTAATATTCAACTCAACTACATTTTGTAAGACTTGATTTTTGATTTGATTCGACTTATTCAGTGTATAAAAACAACATGACATGCACAAGCATATAATTGATAAAATGCAATGAAATGACATGCACACTGACAGTATACACTATGGATAGCGCCCTGTAGCATTGCTGCATATTTTCAGGAAGGGCCATTTAGGGTGAAAGATGACGGTAGGCAAGATATGACATACAGAAGTACGAGTACATATTGGATTGTTATAATAGGTGATACTAGTATCTAATACAGTCAGATTGTCCATTACTCAGAGCCTGGTTTGGAGCCAAGTTTTGACTTTAGTTTTGAAGACATTAATTTTTTTTATTGGCGTTTTTGAGAGCTTCTGGAATACTGTTCCAGAGCTTTACACCCTGAGTTGTGAAATTGAAATGAAAGATCCCTTGGATATTGGTACCTTTAGATATTTGGATATTGATATTTTGTATCTCATACAATATAAACGTCAAACAACTCAAATTGAATGTTGTGTTGGTCTGTCAAAATAATAGAATTAACAAAAACATAGAAGAGTTCAATGCGGACTCCCGTGTGATGTTACATATCTTAAGCGCGACGATGCACCAACCTACTTCCGACAAGAAACTGACCCTGTTCATGAGAAATTGAATCGATCCTTTTCACTCGGCAGAGGGCCAGTGTTTATTAATGCAGTTAATACTTGTTTTACTCGTATCTCAAATCATGATTCTTTCATGAGCCCAAAAAGGGTAATGATGGGAAATCCGAAATGACCAGGCATTTTGTGTCTTTGAAAAATTTGCAAAAGCGGCATGCAGTACGCTCTATTTTCGCAGAGTTCAATATATATATAATGTTGTATGCATATAACATGAACGACATATACCTGTCCAGCCGTACGTAATCAATTCATGTTACGTAATCTAAAATTTATGAGAAAACAATTAAGTGCAGGACCATCTGCACCATCTGAATGCTAATGAGTGTTTCCAGACGTTTGACCCCCCCCCCCCCCGAATATGTATGGCTAATTGCAATCGAACATTGTACAGGCAACTCTCATCAGACGATTGTTCCGTTTGTGTCTATGTCTTTGAAGTACCAGCTCGTCTAACTTTTAAAGTCAACTTAGTCATGGGATGGATTTGTTCTCTATCCCACCCAATATGCTATCATTCTATGTAAATTTGACGCCGTATAAATAGTAACAGTGGTACTACAGACAATGGTAGCGCGCTCAACAAGTGTAGTTCAAAGTGGAGCTAATTGCTTGTCATCTGGCCTCAATTTGAAGTGTCTGGAGTCCATATATTGTCCAAACTCATCACTGAGGTGTCACCCGCTGTTATAAAGGGAATGGGCCATGGTGCTCTAAAATGTTGCAAAAAAATCCCTCTGAGAACGATTTGCCTTGGTAGTAACCACTCTGAGAGGTCTAAATTCCAAACTGTTCAGTGCTTTGACAACTTTTATTTATTTATTTATTTATTACCGGTATGTACGATATTTGATCATATGACCGATATATCGGATTTGATCGCCTGGTTCTTTACGGGGCTTAATGACTTTGTTGGAATTCTATTTTAATGTGACACTATGTGATCTAATCCCTATTTTGAAGTGTCCTGTGAGTTTACAAGAACAGCCCCCATTTTGAAGGGAAAACGCTTGAGGGTCCACAGCAAAAACATTTCAAAGGGCCTGCGGCTGAAAATCGCTCAAACCATACTTATAGTAGGCCTAGCGATGTACAGTAAATAGTGTGCCTCTACAAATAGTGTGTGGGGAAATTTTTTGTCAACCCATCTCAAAAATCCCAATGGCCGCCATGCGCGGACGAGCAATTCAAGGGCAACAAAACCTATACATGTCGCATATACCATAGGTACAAGTTGGGGAAATAATAAAAAAAGAACTAAAAAGAATACCTCCCTCTTGAATTATGTTTTTTATTTTTTTTGCAAAAATTCAGAAAAAAAATTCGAGTGTAAATTTCAAAGAAAAAAATATAGACGACAGGTGGACGACTCTCGCAACGCCATGCCAATAGTTTATCGCACTATTTCCTCTGGTAACTGAAAAATTTTTCAATTGAACGATTGCCGGCGTAGCGCGAGAAATAATGCACCCCTAAAAACGGTATCAGCAGAAAATGCAAGGGGGATGCAGTATTTCGCGAGTGGCATGCGATATTTCAATCTCTTGTACTTGATTGCAATTTACTACTGGACACACAAATGGCAACGAAAAGGCGAGTTGGAAGAAACCAAGTGTTAACCTGTTATTTATGCAAGACAATAAAGTTTAATCAAATGTGTGATAACATTTCGTAAGTCTACACCCGATAAGAACATATTGAAATCAAACATGCATATGCCAACCATATAGATAACACAGATTTTTCGTGTTTAAGTTCGCAATAAGCGAAGAAGCCTATTTCCACGAAATCAAGAGTACTGTACACCACTTCCTACGATTCGATTTATACTCCTTGCATAACGGAAAATAATTTCTACATCAGATTATGTGATCGCCTTTTTCATTCGTTAAAATGGTGTTAAGTTGAGCAGTGGCAAACCATCTATTGCCTAACCGAGATGGTTGAATAGATATTTGCTCATGTCAGATTGAAGTTTATATTCACTAGCCGAACGATATACAGTCAAGTCCATGTATCAGTGAAACACGCTTTTTGGCCGTAGTTGTTTGTGATCATCAAATCAACTTGAAATTCTTTGTTTTACTTGTGTATCAAACCGCAATTTGTCACCTAATTTCAGAATTTTATCTAAAAACTTAGTGAAAAAACAACTTTTACAAACATAAACCGAACCCGATAATCCAATATGAACAAAATCGAAATTACAGGGTGTCCCAGAAAAAGTTACCCAAAATTATTTGCAGTTATTTGCATCGAAAATAATAAAACAACCACAAATTTTATACCAAGGTAAGCCATATGTTCTCAAGTTTATCTAAGTCAATGGTGCCTATCTCTTTATCTTGATTGTTTGGTGTGATGTATAGTTCCTAATGATCTCTTCACTGTTTCATGATGTCTTTCAATCGACCGGTTATAAATGCAATGCAGCGTTCGATCAGGTTGCTCTCAATCTCCTGATTTCCTTCTGGATGTTTTCCATCAATTCGGCCAGGGTAAATGATACAGGGTCTGTATACACCTTTAATTTGAGATATCACCATTAGTCACATGGGTTTAAATCCGGTGTTTGGGACACGGTCAACGTGCAGAGTCGGGACTTGAATTATCTAAGTGACCAAAATTTAACACTGAGGTTGATGCAAAATTTAACGTAAACGACTGTGTATCATAAACTAAGAAATAGGAGTCATATTCTGAACGAAGAACGAAACCTTAAAACGCCGGTTATAATGTCGTGAAAACTGTTACCGGTATTCTTTTTCGAAGAGACTCCCCCCCCTCCCCCCCCCCCCCCCCCTCAGCGTGGAGTAACACAATACTAGTAATCAACTCAGTCCCCCACAAGTTGCCAGTCGGATCCATGTGCTGCCATGCTACAAGTATATATGTAGAGGAATCAGTTTGATAATTAATGGCCGTATAGAGGGGAAAAGTACATCTGGTGTCGAAATACCGAGAAGGCAGATGTTTGAGGAGACCCCATAATATAATTTACTGGTACTTAAAAAAATGCACATGTGTTGTCGTGGTATGATTGCTTGACATTCTGATCTTTTTCCTTCGAAACACAGGTCCAAAATATAATGTTTCATTTCACCTTTCGTCAGCACGTGTCAGGTATGCACATTGATTTAGAGGAATTGAAGCTGGTAGCTAATAGATAGAAATAGATAAAAAAAAAAAGGCTTAATTTCACAACAGGCTTAGTTTCACTCCAGATGTGGAGTTAATGGATATATTCATTGTTCTATATAGGTAGTTAATTTGGTCTCGAAAACCCTTCGTTTCTAATAATGACCTGCGTCTCGCCCACTAACTAATACATAATAGAGGGACTGTCATGTATTACATTCCATAATGACGATAACAATAAGCATGTAGGCTAGGATACGCCGTATCAAATTTTACCGTTTTCTCATCTGGGTCTCTAACCCAGAATGAACACAGGGAACCACAATACCTTTGATGTTGGCTGACAAGAAACTCGATTGTTTTGGGTGCACGTGGTTGTCGTATCATTCTGTGTACTTGGAGTTCAAACACCCGACTGTACAACAGTAATTCACACCTTCCCTGAATTGTATGCCTGATCGTTAATACGGTAGATAGCCCATGTCCATGAACGCTTTGTCAGCGAGAGAGATGATCAGATTTGTGTGGATTTTTTTTTCTATCCATAATTGTTCTCTCACGGATAACTTCGTAATTTTGGGCGCATGTACATTGTAGATGTAAAAAATTCGATTTGGTTCATCTAAAAAACTTGCGTTTTTGACCACTTGGAGTCATCACTGATCACTGACGGATAACAACAACATGGAGAGTGAGGAATTTAGCAGCGAATCTGGTAAGTTTGAGCATTCACTCTGAATATCACACCAAGGGCGAGGCGTTTGATAGTTTAAACAGGTCAAATACATATGCTTGAACCATTATACGCGGATATTCTGCGTCGCTCCAAGCTATGACTAAGATTACATTTTATTGAAATCATTATAAGATATACTAAGATTACATTCTATTATTATGTTTTATTATTTTAAGATATCTTTGGTGTGCGAACCATTATCTTGACTTCTTCGGGATATAGTCAATATCTATTCAACTTCTTCCAAATAACTATGTTTAATATATTCATGTAACTGCATAAGCGTATTTCGTATTGAAAACAGTTGACAATTCAATTGATTATATTTTGGGAACGAACGTTTTTTAAACCCCGATGTAATTTCGACTTATCGTATGCTAAATTCCATTATTCGATTTGTGGGGCACAGACCATGATACATCTAGCAGACGAGTTCTGTTTGGTAAACAATGGGCCCAAGAATTCGATGGGTTATCTGACGACGACACGAGCGAGAGTCTATCCAGTGATTCTGAGGCTGCAGAACCGGGTCAAGCATCAAAGGACAGCAACAGACACAATCGTAAGTGAAGTTTAAAAACATTTAAGTCTCAGTGAAGCTGCTGGAGGGTATCAGATTATAAGTCTTTTGTATACCGATGAACATTTCGGGCCTTCAATTTATATCTGTTTCATTTGTCACCTAAACTTTAAACGTTGTGGTTTATGTTTCCAGAATTAGCTCGCCGCGGCAGGCCGATTGGTTCAGGGAAAAGAAGGAATGATAGTTCGCCTGAATCAGGAGATGGGAATGTGCCAGCACATCAGAAATCTCATAAGAAAGGCAAGTGCTATGGTATATTGTTCAGTATCGATTGTTCTCAAATATTTCACAATGTAAATGATGTTGACAAAACATAACCTCAGGTCTGATGTTTGTACTTGCAATAATTATGTTATCCAAACGTCCATTCATTTTGCAGTGAAACGAGGTTGCGTCGCAACTACCCAGCTTGCAGCAGTGATGTGTTGTAGTTGGTTATGTCTGGCTGCGGCCAACATTGAATGCTACGACACTATCACACGGGTGAGGAAAGAATTCCAAGACATGACGAAAAGTCAACAGAGAAAATGGATACTCGACTACTTTTGCACGCATTCCAATAAAGATATGGATGGAGACTTCACCTACACGTTCGTTATCGGTATGTAATATAGATGGATCGCCCTCTGTCGGCAGGTACAACTTGTCTGTCTGACGATCTGTTACATTTTATAATCTGCTGCCATGCTTGGGGCGTTGTCCCTGGCATACGGTTAGATGGGAGTGGTGGAGCGGGGGTTCGGGGTGCGGTGGGAGAGTGCGGTCTGCCCAAATAAAATAGAGATTTGCTATTGATTTATTTTGGGAACAATACCACTGAGTGGGAGCTTGCCCATGATTCTTGACGAGTCAACTCGGTAAAAATCTTTCTACGCAGGGGCATTGCTCGGCAAAAATCTTCAATCACAGGGGCATCTGAAAGCCCATGCGACAAAAGATTTTTGCCGAGCAAAGCCCCTGCGAGGAAAGATTTTTACCGAGTTGACTCGTCGAGAATCATGGGCAAGCTCCCACCCAGTGAATACGAAACGTGTGTGAATGAGAGTTGCTATCGACTTTGTGTACCAAAAATTGCATATACATATGCATGTATATAAATATATAAATATCGAATTTTTGTATCATTATTTCTCATCAGATTTCCCACCTAAAATATTATAAAATAAGCTTTCACACTATGACAGTCACTTTTGGCACAGGGTTGGTTGTCATTTTCTCACCTATTTCCAGGTACGATGACTGTGTGTTTCACGGCCTGGCAGTTGGTTATCGGTTCATCACGGGCAACTGTCTATAGGATCAGGCGTGCTTTTGAATGTAAGCTATAATGATATGAAATCGCACTTTGTCATTTCGTTGGAACACGCATTAGCATGACATTATACAAGGGGTTACAGAGGATGTGGAAGAAAATGTAACCTAGTTACAGCAATCATGAAATCCAAATGTTCTAATTTTAAAACTGTATGCGGGGGAATGTTCTGCTTTGCAGCTGGGTGCGTGACCGCTGTGACGCCAAACAGCAGCAAGCGCGGATTACATTCGGCGTCTGTTCAACAGAGTATTGCGTGGATCCGTTCGTATGTAACGTTGTTCGCTGACAAACTACCGAACACAACTCGACTCTATCTACCGTCATGTCTGACACAGCTCGAGATATACACACAAATGGAGATGGAATTGCAAGAGAAGGGCGTCACAGTTTGTTCCATGTCCTACTTCTACCGACTGTGGAAAAAGTATTTCAAGCACGTGGCGATACCACCAGTAAGAACTATGTGTACAAATCTCATTCAATATTTAGTACTAATACACTTAAATGTTTGTAAAATTATGAAAATATAAACTAAATAGAGAATTAATCAGATCAATTGTTCGAACATTATTCGGAATATATGATTCATTTTGAGAATTTTATTTGGAGAATTCATCAGAAAAAATAGTCTGGTAAGCATTGAGGCATTTTAACGAAATGTCAATATGGTTTCAGCAGTATTCCTTTTTTCTTCTGGGAAATCTCAACATCACGTTAAACTTGAAATATCTGGTGTTATTTTCATTCAATATGTATGTTTACACAAATAATATTATATTTCCAGGTCAACAGATTTGCGAAATGTGATAAGTGTACATTGATCAAAGCAAAGTTGGAGAAAACTAAGGACAAGACATTGCGAAAAGCATTGAAAGAATGTCGTGAAAGGCATTTGAATAAGCAAAAGTGAATATTACATATTTTTTCCAATAATTCCTAGGCGCGAAAAATATCCTGCTCGTGTACAATCATTAAATAACATCAATTTAAATTTCAGCCAAGAACGTCAAAAGTACTACAAGCACGCTGAAAAGGCCAGACATCACAAAGACAAATATCTATCCTGTATCATCGACGGCATGGATCAATCCAAAACGGACCTGCCACATTTCGTTGATGTGGGAAAGATGATTGCTGCTACCCACAAACTGAAAACACACCTCACGGGAGTTATTGTACACGGTGCAGGTGTATACGGTTTTCTGGATTTATGCCAATGGCCCCACGGTTCCAACTTAACCATGAACATTTTGTTGAGGGTACTGGAGTTGAAGTCACCTCTGCCTCCTGTCTGGTATCTCCAAATGGACAATTGCGGCCGGGAAAATAAAAACCGCTTCGTCCTCGCCCTTTGTTGCCTTTTGGTCGAGCTTGACATATTCCGGAAAATCAAGATAGGGTTCCTGATGGTTGGACATACCCACGAGGACGTTGATCAGTTGTTTTCGAGATTTTCAAGGTGGTTGACAAAACACACTGCGATGACAATTGACAAGTTATTGTGCGGTTTCGAGAAATGCTACAACCCCAAACCTGAAGGATTTGAACTGTCACAGTTATACGACATCAGTAACTGGCTCATTCCTAACCTCACTGCCTTGTCGATGCACAGTAAACCGCATGTATTTAAAATTGTGAAGGGCGAAAATGGCAAGGCCTGCATCTGGACAAAAAAATGGTCGGCGGACCGTGAGTGGCAGTCGTGCATAAGTCGGCCCGACGACCAGCATCTCCTTCGATCTCATCCACAGGGAATTCCAAAACTCCTCAGACCTTGTTACGAGACTCTAGAAGTTGAGAACTTACAACGAACTGTCCCTGAGGTAACAAATGAACAATTAAATATGTTTGGCAATAATCGATTATGATTTCATTGCGTTCGAAATATGACATGAACATCTTTACATCATTTAGATTTTCAAATACATGAAGATCGAGGCGGATAAAGAGTGGTGGCGCACTTGGCTCCAGAATATGGCCGACAAGGTGGAAAGTAAGTCAGTTCGAAAGAAAAAATTAGTTGTAGATTTTGAAGTTCGAATGAAATAACAAGACACGATCTGGTTGGGAATGTGATGAAAATGGAAATAATTCGCAACAAACATTTTCATAAAAAAGTGCCATCCTGTTCATTTTCTAGACAGTATGATATGTTCACCGTTGACCGTTATATGTTATGTTCAAAGACGATTCCGATGACGGTGCTTTTGAGGAGAACGTGGAAGGGTGGTTCCTCCCAAAATTACATTGCAAACAGGCGCAATCGTCGAGACCATCTGCCGAACAGAGCAGCGAAAATGCGCCAATCTTCTCCGACATATCAGACGAGGACAACCCGATACCACCGGTAATTACGTTGTTAAACGTAATATGGTTATGAAAAAAAAACTATTGAGCCCTCTTTACTGCTGTAAACTACATGTCTATGCACGTAACCTTGTAATTCATAGACAAAACCATTTTTCGTAGATTAATTATACACTTATTTACCAGACCGGTGCTGGAGGGCGGTTCGTTATAAACTTGTTTTCATGCTTGCATTTATCAAGGTTTGTATTGGTCGAAAGCCATTAAAGAACCGTGAAGATTGTACCCGACCAATGGAAGTGGGAGATCTTGTGCTGACTGACATGCTGCAGTACGCGGACCATTGGCCTCAAATGGCTAAAATCCGGTCACTACAGGGCGATCGTATATCTGTCAGCTGGTACAACGGAAGCTTGAATGGACCATGGAAGCCTCACTTGCTCAGAAAGAAAGGCATCCGCGAACTGGTGGAATGGACAGAAGACATCAGCCGACAGGTGGTATGGAAGTACGGCTTCGAACTGACCGGGAAAAACTTCATTCCAAAATATGTCAAAGACTCGATTGCTGCATATAACAACGACTAGCTTTAGTTTCGGTTAGACAAAAGGATAGAATTGTATAAAAAAAATGTTGACAGTGGAAGAACATATCTAGATGACTTGAAAGTGAGTTTATGACTGAACATCGGAAGTCGAATTTCAAATTATGATATTACCCCCGTTGTACATTGATAAGATATGGGAACACAATGTTCAGCGGCAAGTTCTCTGTGAAATTTAAGCCAGATTCGTTTTGACAATGATTCCATAAAACCGAGTTATTTATTTAGATGAGGCGATAGGGAGGACCGTGACAGACCACAAACTTCTAAAATAACATTTGGTTATGTTATGTTTGGTCATGTTTCCTTGGAGAAATCGCCATGTGGACATGTTACGTATTAAAAGGACAAAAGCCGAGTAACTCTCCATTCCTTGCTTAGAATGGACCGATACGCGAAGCGTCGAGGTTCATTTGAAGCAAGAAATGGAGAGTTGCGAGGCTTTTCTCCTTTTAATACGAAATATGTTCACATGGCGATAATATTGATAATTCCAATATTGATTATTAGATAATAATCCCTACTGAGAATGGAGCGTTCAAACAAAGGACCTCACCTCCGGTTGGATTTTAATAGTACATGTATGTCTACTACAGATGATACAAAGACCTTGGTGATAGCGTATCGTACACACTCAATAAAGGAGCGTTTGTTTAATACCCAGGACACATTATAGAATGTGGGAAACTGGGATCAGTCCGGTAGTGTTCACGCGATGGCTCGGTCACTAATTATCCCTCGACTGTGAGACAAAATAAACCAGGTACTGTCTGTCCTGTTATGACACAGTAATAAAGTGCCACTTATTTACAGCAACCATGCAATGACCATCACCGCATCCCTGTCAGTTGTCCGACATTTTCTCAAAGACGTCTTTGTTTATACGGCAATAGAGTTAAACTCGGTTGTTGTTATAGTTGGTGAAACATGAACGGATGAACGGTGTATATACAAAAAAAAGTGAATGCAGGTTTATTGAAGCGGCGGCTGCTGCAGGGAGAGTGACCGCGTGGTCCGGATCCCAGGCATCTGGGGTGCCTCTGTACAATTTACAACCCGAACCCCTGGAGAGGGGTCACCTTCAGCAGCCAGCATCTGACCAGCCTGTAGTCTGCCTCGTATAAAAACAATTCTTAATTACCATTGTGCATTGGCTTACTGGAATCAATATTCACAATGGCCCATAAATGGCCATAATTGAATCCTAAAATAATTAGCTTTACCTGATCTGAGAATCTTTCCTCCATAACTTTTTTGTATATACAGTGCAAAGACCCCCATACTAAGAATATTGAATGCGGGATAGGAATCATCGATGACTCCGACAAGAATACTAGTATATTCCGAAATTATTTGGCAACGATCCGTTAACATTTGCTACCAGTAATGTGCCATAGTTATTTCTGAATGTTATCAAATAAGTACCGTTAGTCAATTATGGATCACATGTCTCACAAGTCACTCAATTTCTTTTCTTTTTTTCATATTTTCGCGTCATTATGGATAATGTAATTAGATTATAGTGACAATTGAGGTTGAATGGCACTTCATGCGACAGCCAGGAACATAACATCCAATCACGTCATGTATTCGAACAATGTAACATTGCAGAGTAGCAATGAATCGTGGCGTCATAAGAATATTTTGTTTAAACTAATCAGTCAAATTTTTGCTGATACTGAAGTATTACAAGTTGTGGGTGGAATGTGTCACACTCATTTGTTCAACATCAATTGGGTGAACTGAAACTACATGTAGTAATCCATCAGAAAATACACCGAATACATTGCGAATTGCATGTATTTATATTTGTACCACACAAACAAACAAAATTGATTTGGTATGTGATATTTTCATATCTGTGGTACTGATGGGCTGAAATGCAAAAATTAAATTACTTCAGTATACCATATACTGTTAACTGAACTCTGTGGATTTCCAGTGAAATGTATCAGGATTGTAGGAGGATTGTTTCTATCGAAAATAATCAAAAACTCAATCAGTGTTCAATGTTTTGTACTATCTAGTATATAGGCAGATGATGTCCAGTTTCAATAAAAAAAAAATAAACAGAAATGAATTATGCCGATTTAATGCATGATTTGGATTCCATGTCTGTTCTGAATTTAAGGTAAATGTACTGTAAAAGAGAAATCGTAATGTAAATTGTATTGTTGTTTTCCGAATAAATGCTATTGACAGTCCGCTATTATAGCTTATGTGTTATATTCATTCAGACAAAGGATCCGTCTCTTAAGCAAACAATATTACACGTAATATTTTTGTCCTAAGTCCGTCGTGAATAAAGTCCGACGTACTGTGTTTTTTTTACAAGGGACCCGACTTCTAACCTTTAGAGTATATATCCATCATAACGTTTGATCTGACGATGAATCAGTTCTCTAAGCTTAGAGGATGTATCCATCATATATTTTTTTAAAAAGGATCAGCCTTCTAACCTTAGAGGATATATGCACCATAACATATTTCTTCTCTGAGAGGGAACAGTAGTATAACCTGAGACGGTCATCTAAGCTTAGAGGATGTATCCATCATATTTTTTAAAAGGATCAGCCTTCTAACCTTAGAGGATATATGCACCATATCATATTTCTTCTCTGAGAGGGAACAGTAGTATAACCTGAGACGGTCATCTAAGCTTAGAGGATGTATCCATCATATTTTTTAAAAGGATCAGCCTTCTAACCTTAGAGGATATATCCATCATAAGTTTTTCTTCTTTTCTGAGGGAACGGTCATCTAAGCTTAGAGGATGTATCCATCATATTTTTCAAAAAAAAAAAGGATCAGCCTTCTAACCTTAGAGGATATATCCACCATAAAAAAATTCTTTTCTGAGGGAACGGTCATCTAACCTTAGAGGATGTATCCATCATATTGAATTTTTTTTCGGTCAAGTGACCAGTCTTCTAGCTTCAGAGGATATATCCAACATAATATATTTCTTTCCTGAGAAAAATCGCTCATCTAACCTTGGAGGATGTATCCATCGTAATTTTTCAGTTTCCTAACCTTAGAGCATACCATAATACATTTCTTTTGCTGAGCGGGAACGGTCATCTAACCTCAGAGGATGTATAAACCACAATGTTGTTCCTATTACTGACGAGGCGTCTTTATTCAAACTTACATGGTGTATCCATCTTAGTGTTGGGGTTTATTTCTGATGAAAGCTCACCCCCCAACCTTGATGGTCGATAATAATTTACCAAGGAACATCCATGTTAAACTTTTTTTCCTGATAATATACTTATTTCTCAAATGGATGCCAAAATCTCAAATGAAAAAATAAGGTGTTACCAACGGTTGTTGCAGAAAGGTCGTTCAGTAGTCTGTCTGATTCGTCCTTGTATGGTTGTGCATATTCGATGTTCCACAAATTTCAGTGTTACAGTAGTCCTTTGCCCATCTTATCCATTCCTGTTCTTTCACCGTTCCTTAATGAATCTCACATGGTCAGTAGCGAGCAAACATCCCATCAAGATGGGCTGATGAACGACTTGCCGCCCACTGCCGAAACCCATTCAGCTGAAAATAACAGTGCCAATTAGTTAGCAATCGATAATGCGACTCAGTAGTTACCAGACAAACCTAATAACATTATGAATCTATTAGACTAGATATTTAAAACGAGGAAACCTTGTGCAATGAGAAACCAAGGTTCACACACTAGATACAAGGCATAGAGATATCACACAAGGCACACAATGTCCTCATGCAGAACACAAATGTCATTATTTTTGGGAGTTATTCTCACTTTGTAAGGTCCTTGTGAGTTCATATATTTCATCAAAGAAAGTGTTTATTTGCTTCATCATCAAAATACATTGTAGACTACTTATTGTGTATACCTGTAATCAAGAGTGGGCATATCTTGCCTCACACGTGGAAAAATCATGGATTTGACTTTAAAAAAATGCAAAACTATGTTGCTGCATATTCGACATAACTTTGTAGTAATAACCAAGCTGCTCGAGATTACGTCCATACTGTTTATCATTATTACAGGCAGCCACTATTCTTGATAATCATATGTATTCGTCACAGCAGACTTGCTGGGCACCTCGGTCAACAAATCCTCAGATCTGCAACTATCTCAGGAATTTAGCTTGTAAGTTGTGAAATAAACATTTGCCACCGACATCAGACGGTTGCTACTTGGAGGGAGTTTTGATTTTATTTATTTTCAGTTATCGCACTTGTCATATAATATGGCGGACATGTTAGAATCATATCAATTTCTGACTGTGAGTAAGGTATGTAGTATCTTTTGAAGCTCACGGGGAGTTCTGTAAATGTTAAAATTGTTTTTTAATGAAAATTCGTCGAGCTCGAAGTAAAACTATCCGACGCTAAATGCGCACACCAGCTGTGCATTATTCTCAATTTATTTCTCTTTTACTGCCTGTATTTAATTGAATAGTTTAACCGAAAATTTATGACGCACACAGACATTTAACTGTATCGCATTTTGGTGATACACCTAAATGAACCAATGATGAATGGCGTTTTGGATTCCATTGTATTTTGTTATTCTTCGAACAACAAAACTTGCATCATCTCCTGTTATTGATATTTTATGTGCATGTTGTTTTACGAGCTGGGTTAATGACTACGTAAACATGTGCTGGAGGTGTACAATTTTCTACTGTTTGTAAATCCATACCTCAAAAACAAAAGCTGAGCCATTGCATGGAGACTATGTTTTGCGCATGAAATATGTAATATGATATACATGTAGTTGATTCCCGTCGAGATCTCCTGAAAACAAGATAACTATCGTCGTTTCGAAGTCTTTTGTAGAAAAACATGATCGGTTCGACTCGGCAAATTCTCATTGGTTGCGCAGGAATTAAGCTGCCAGAACCTGCTTGCGTAGGTCTGTGATATAATGTGATTTTTATCAATATAAGCCAGGTATTGCTTCCACATTTTACCAGTCCACAGCGACATCAAAGAAAGTGAGAAATCCACAGAATTCAACCACAGGAACCGATCGAATGTGAGTATTTTTTTGCTCGTGTGTATCTCTGAAATCTCTGATGAAAAGACTATCATTGCACAACTTTAGCTTAGATCAGTGAGATTATTATTATTGGAACTTTAAACACTTTGGATGGACCTGTACGTTCACCATCGATTCATAAAGTTCACGCCTCAAAACTTCAACGCACACATGACATCCTGTGAGGAATCTATTGATCCAAACTGTTAATGCAAATATTCCCAAAGTATTCCGTCCTAAAATCAAATTTAGAAGTCAAGCAAGAAAGTGAGTCGTGGTCAACTCATATCCATGCAAGATTCGCTCAGAATGCTGAAATAAGTTTATAATTAGCTGACCTGTGAGCGAACAATTTATGACTGTAATTGATGCATATAATCAGAAGGTTTCGATAAAATCTAGCAAGAGGTGTTGCAAGTATACTCAGACTTTTTCTGACATATGTTTTTGGTGGGGCCTACCCTATATTCCGACATCCCATTGTGGTGTCGGAACAATGTCATTACCCTGTTTTGGCAATGGTTAAGCGAGGAAAAGAAGTGTTAAAATGGTGTGATAGCGTTAATAGACATACGTTATCACGAGTCAAACACCATGTTTTTCGCGAAATGTTCAGATTACTATCTTAAAAATATAGACACGTTAGCAGTCTCCCCTGATGTTGATTTTACCCCACCATGAAGTCATCTGGGTCTGCATAAAACTTTGTTCAACTGCTTCATGCTTAAGGTGAACAATCCTCTGAAATGCCTAGAATTTATATCTTCTGGTTCACAGAAATTTCCCTCTTTATGGATATTATGTGACCAGATTTCTGAATTTTCTCAAAAATCCTGATAACCTTAAGTTATGAAAGTTAGTAGAAGTTTGATAGTGTACCAAATTAGATGATAATAACTTGCACTGTCACTGGACGACAGGGAAACACATTTAACAAGTTTTAACATCACCTTATATACTAATTATGCAAGAGCTATATAAAATTAAAAATCAGTGGATGTAGCGCATGTCATCTGTATATCCAATAGAAGTTATCGATAGGAGTTAATATTGTTCTGTTCATTAAACAGACCGACATCAAATCACTGTCATGCTGATGTTCATGGTGGTCATCGCTGCTCTAGCAGTCTCCGTGCATGGCAGTTCCCATGCGCTGATGTCCCCCTCAACAACCGCTTAGATTGTGGGTGGCCCAAAATAACAGAGGCAGAGTGTGTAGCTCGGGATTCAACACCCACGGAAAAGTGCTGCTGGGATTCCTCTGTGAGCGGCGTCAACTGGTGCTTCCATCATCCCTCTATCTGCGACATTCAGCCGAAGAGCTTTAGATTGGATTGCGGCTGGCCCCTCATCACAGCTGCACAGTGTACTGACAAATTTTGCTGCTGGGATGACAAGGAAACAGGCTTCAACTGGTGCTACTGTCCAAACTACTACGACTAGAGATGGATCATTCCCATATTATTGCCTGAAAACGATGTGAAATATTTGACCAATAAACGAGTATTGTGTCAAAAGCATTGGTGGCCTTTGTGTGTTTATTTCAGTGATTTCATTGTTAGTTACTGTTTAGTTGTTTCATTATGCCGGCAAAACATATTCTGTCTCGTTAAAACTCATTCGGACTATAATATAATATTGTTAAACTATTCAAATAAAAATGGAGAGAAGTTGCATGAAAAACAAAAACGTCATACTATTTGATTCTACAAAAAAAACACGATAAGCAAAGTAACCTGATTAGGGCAGCTTAGATAAAATGCCCCAATTCAAATGTTCACAGCTAATTCATTTTTTGTTCACGGATGATTCATTTCACCACAGCAAGGAAATCAGAATGTTATGCATTGAATTTTTGCTACAGGCCAAATTTAGGAAATACCTTTGAAAACTGCAATTTAAATGAGTAACTCCCATTCATTCACGCTGAGTCAGACACATCAATGAGCTTTAAAACTGCCATTGTGCAATGTCACCCAGTATAGTTAAATAACCAACAAAAGCAAATTATCCCCCACCAACCTAATCCGTGTTCAGGGCTTCTCCGACCTTAGGAATATGAAATCCTCTGAATGTGAGGAATGTGACGTCATATAATCGGTACTGTCATGCCATTAAATACTAGCTATAACTTGGGAATGAAGAAAATATAGACATAAATATGCCGTAATGTCCACGTAATGTGCCAACGGAATACAATCTTTGGCAACGAGATCCACACACTGAGTTCCTGCGATGCAATATGAATCGCTACCCGAAATACGTGAAGATTTTAACACCAGATTTGTGGTCAACTGGCCAGTTGTCTAACGAGGGGACAACGAGATTTGGTGAAAAGTCAACATCTGCAATATCATATTGACTTTTCTCCAAATTGTTTTACGTTATATTTTGATCAATCATTTTCGTGCGATAGGGGTGAAGTTGTTAACGATTCTGAGCTTATGTCAGTCACGTGGCAAAAAATGACGAAAGTTTTTTTTCCTAACAGGACTGCTTGAACCAGATTTAACGTACTTTGAAAGATTTGAAATATCACTTGAACCTGGTATAAAGTCAGGTCTTGTCCATGCATAATACGCGGAGATGGCTTTAAGCTGCCAGCACCTGTCTCTCACTCGACCGTAGCCGATTTTCGACTCAATGAATTATTAGGCTATATATGAGAAACACAGCATAGTTAACATACAAATCAAGCAATTATTTTCTCAGCCTCTACATGAATTCAAGTTTCTCATGTGTATATTATGAAAGGTGATCCTTATCAAAATTATGTTAATCCCTATCAAAGTTAAATGTTTATCCCTATCAAAGTTAATTGTTCATTCCCACATTAAATCCAGAACATTTTGTTCATCATGACATTCTTTACTGGACAATTCATATTATTTATTTGTAAACTTTTTTTATTTCATATTTTTAACAATTACTTGTTCATTTAACAGTGCAAACTCAACATTTTCACCTGCAAAATAATGGTTGATAACACAGGATATTTCAATTGTGATGGTGTAATTTGTGAATGAACGAAAAGCATCACCAACTAATCGATATACCATTTTAGAGTACGGGAGCGCTACTGAAGGTGGACAACACTGGTCAATAGCCAATGACTTTTTTATCAGTAGTATCGCTGAAAACGCACACACACAGTCATCGATATCCTGCAATTATGAATGCAAAAAATCATAATAAAAACCCAATATCATAACTGCCACATGGTAGGCCATATATCATCAGAGACTTTTTTCATCCCAACACCCCACCCCCCAACGCCCTCCCCGAAAATAAAATTTCAATACTGTGTATATTAGTATTATATGATGGCACGTTAAGGCATCACACCCGGTATTCCTCCGATGAACATCGGAGTACCCAATCGAATAATGCCTAAAAAGATCTTGGATTTCAGGCATGTATGCAGTCTTTGTGGATTTTGAATATACAACTAATGGTGTTTTGTAGCTAAAAGGTTTCGAACATTGCATTACATGTCGTTTTGACAAAACATTAAATGTCTGGTATTTATGGAAAGCCGGTGCGACATGCGAGAAGTGACATGTGAGAAGCGACACGTGACATGCGAGAAGCGAGAAATATTGCCCACACGAACATATGACCTGCGAGTTAGCCTATAAAACTGTGACATGCGACATGCGAATTAACTCTACAAACTGCGACTTGCGTGAAACAAAATGCAACTAGAATATCCTACACAATTTTTCGTATTAAACCATGGTTTAATACGGAATAAGTCATAGTTTATAGTGTGCAGGTCGCATGTCGCTTCTCACTTGTCACTTCTCGCATGTCGCTTGTCACTTCTCGCATGTCGTACCGGCGTTCCATATACCTACAGCGAACACACATGTTTCGAGGGGACCTCGGCTGTCAAACGCTCGTCGGCAAAACGGTCGGAAACTGGAGATTTTTTTCATTTAGACTTAGCGAAAAAACGAGCGTGTGACCATATGACGAAATGGCATTTTTATTACTGCCTAGTGATGTAGCGGTCAGAAAAAATGAACAATATGTTTAGTTTCTTCCTCTTTTATAGAGATAAGAGGGTCGGGAGTGGGACATTTTACATTGATTTATATAGGGCTTTTAAACCCGAGTGTGCAGCCTTGGTATAGGCACAGAAATGAAAAAAAATTGTTGTGGTATTGATTCCATTGACAACTGATAGGCCAGATGTCCATGATTTTTTGTCCAACATCTGGTTGTATACTAACTCCATCAGCTGTGCAGTAGAAATACCTACACATCTTCACACATTGTCTTATCTTATGGCGCCATGACTGTGATGCGGTGTCCCTGGTAGGAAATGGTGAAAAAGAATTCTACTTTGTTTGCCTGAAGTACTGAGTCGTTCACATGAAGTACTATTTCGTACCACATCTTTTGCACAAATTAGCCTACTACATCATTCTCACGAAGTACTAAGTCGTTTGCACGAAGTAATAAAGTCCTTTGCATGATACTAAATCATTTGCACGATGTAATGTTACAAAGTTGGCAAACTAATCTACATCATCTCAGCCGCTCAACTAACAAGCGCCACATGGCGCTCCAAATTTGGTGCCATATATGTCCATAAGCACCACATGGCGCTCTGAATCCTATGCTTCTACTGGCAAGAATTTGGTCATAATATCCTAAATTTTTCCTGATCAATCAGATATTACTGACTGCAATCTATTGCTATAATTTGAGGTAAACTTATGTGTATCGATAAACAAATCATTATTCTAAAAGGTTTTTTAAAAAATGTAAATAGGGGTATGCAGACTTAGGTCATGGGGAGGACCCTGAAAACTGACTGTGGTAAATAAAATTTTAATTGGTAACATCAGAATCAATAAGAAGATGATGTAGATGGGTTTGTCAACTATGTACATTTTTATCGTGCAAACGACTTAGTATTTCGTGCAAACGATTATTACTTTGTGCAAACGACTTAGTAAGGAAGTGGTCCTTCGTATGAAAGACTTAGTACTTCGTGCAAACGACTCACTACTTTGTGCAGATGACTTAGAACTTCGTGCGACCGGAGTAGTACTTCTTGTGAAGGAAGTAGTTTTTTCTTCACCATATCCTATCAGGGGCACTGTACTGTGAATTTTTGATTGGGTTTTTTTTTTCTCCGGAAAATGTTGTTTAAGTAATATTGACGAATACATTCAATCTATAATGTTTTTGTGCGTTCATTCAATCCATTTACCAAGAATCATTCCTGGTGCAGAGCACCAGATCTCCCCAGGGAAAAAGATTCAATAGCGCGATCATTTCTAGCACTGTTTTCGATTCAATGTTGTGCTTATATACGATGTCAGTGCAGGACGAATATCGGTGTAGAAGGAATGGTAGTTTATATGAATAATGATCCGTGATCGAGGGAACATCCTTTAAAAATACCAAGGTGTCAATAAAATGCAGCACCGTTTTAAATATGGCTCGGAATTAAATATATTCGTCGAGTTGATCTTGGGTAATATTGTACAAATAGGCCTGGACGATTGTATATGCCCATATGACAAGTGTCTACAAAATTCGAATACCGTCGGAATAGTTATACAAGCACGGAACTATCACTATATAGGTCGATTGTGTTGAACTCGGAACCCATTCCGTATTTTACAGATTGTCACCCATCAATACCACGGATCCGAACATTCCGTGCTTTGCGTGCGAAAAAGTGGCTGGTTGTGAGACAGAGAGAAAAAAAATTCATTCGATTGTTGAACGTCGAGACAAAGATTGCAAACCCGCGTCTCATAGATTCATACTCTTATTTTTCTAGCTTGTTTACACCCGTTTTTGACGACAGTTTTCGATGCTAAATATTATCGTTTTATAACCTTGCATAGGGGGGGGGGGGAACTACTTCACCTGAGAGTCAAACGGGATTCCCTACCGAATTCTACCCCAATGTTAAACTTTAGCCCTAAACGGGATTTTTGAGGGTATTCAAGTATCTGGTCCTGTTCACATCCATCATGATTCGAAGTATTATTGTCATTTTGTATCAGAAGACACAATGGGGGTGTATTCTACACACATACATGTTAATTTCGAAAGATTACATTGCTACAAAACCGAGCAAGTGTACAATATTGTGCACACACCAAAAAAATAAATGGCATGGCTAAACTGAACATTGGGGTAGATTGCCAACGTTTCCAACGTTTAGAAAATTGCCGTGTTTGATTCTCAAGTGAAGTATGCCAAGTGACAGAACGATACCGTACTTCAGATTAGTCAGGTATAGTGACTATACCTCAGTAAAGTCACTAACGTTAAAGCTGATCTCCCTTAAGGCCCAGTCACACTGAGTCGTACGTTTTTATGGTCGCACGAACAGGTTCAAATTTGCTGAGTTACGACTGGTCACCAGTGATCGCCACTGCAATCGCAAGTAGCGACTGTTCATACGATTGGTCGCACGATCGCGGAAAGAATGGAAAAGATTGATAGCAAGCACTTGTACGACCACGTCGCAGCGACCACCGACCTGTCGTGTCTTCAGTCGTAGCGACCACATACCTGTCACACCTTCAGTCGTAGCGACCACCGATCTGTCGTACAACCAGTCGTTGCAATCAATGACCAGTCGTACGATAAATCGCGACCTGACGCACGACCGTCCACCTGATTAGACAGAAGGGCACAAAACTTGAAGGGCACAGAAACCAGAAACGTGCAATTTTATAGTTTAGAAAAAATGCTGAAAAGTTTTGTTGTGTTGGGTAAAATATTTTTCATTGCACGCTTTATCCTCCTTTCGGGAAGCTTCAAATGGGTGGTACCACCAATCGTAAGGTCGTACTACCAGTCGGCACAGGTCGTGAATAATCGCACCACTGATCATGAAGTTGTATGACTGATTGCACCAGTAGTCGCCAGGTTGTACGACTAGTAGCACGACCATTTTGGCTAGTCAGTATCGTGCGACAATGTCCGATTGGTGGTACCACATTTCCCGACTAGTGACACGATTGTGCAAGACCGACGTGCGACCAGAGATCGTAGGTTGGAAGTTTTGAACATGTCCATCGACCTTGCTGCGACTAGTTTCTTGTTTGCGACCATTCACGACCTGTACTACCAGTCGTACGTTCGTGTCACGATTTGTCCTCGATTACAAAAATTTTAGGTCGCAGCAAGGTCGTATCTTGGTCGTATCGTCAGTGTGACTGGGCGTTTACTTTTTTGGCTTTGGTCAATAATAAGAAAATTTTGGTCGTACGACCATCAGTCATACATCGGTCACACAAAGGCGGATTGACCACTTATATCAAACGTTATTATGTTGGGGTTTTTCTATGTCGCAATTTGTGTTGACTTTCGCCTTTTTGGATGCTACTTGGGCGTGACTTGGGTGTAACTCGCATATTATTAGTTTACGGACTTTGAATTATTAGTCAACACAGAAACAGGTAGTACTATGAAAGATCGTAGTGAACATTGCATGCAACTGTGCAAACTAGAAGATGAGATAGATGACCATGTGCAGAATTGCCAGAGAATGCTGAGCAATATTCCAGTGCCAGACGATTTCCCGTACGAAACAACAGTGGTATACACGGGGTTAAAACATGCGTCCAACCTTGACATGCAAGTGAGAGACTTAGTCGAGCACGGGTTAGGTATGAACGGTGACAGTGTACTAGCCTCATTGCGCCTTCAGTCGAAAACCAAGCAGCCCGGCTTGGTAAAGATACGTTTCAGTTCGCAGGATCTGAAGATAGAGGCCATCTGCAAATGCTTCCACAGGCTCGACTTTACAGCTTGTTCCTCGGTCAGATGAACAGGTGCAGACAGGGGTAGGGCTGTGACCCCGCAGAAGGTCTCTTGAAGCGTTGGAGCTCTCTGCTGTGCCATCAGTGGGGCACGTTAAAAATAAACACACATGAAATGTATTTGTATCCCATCATGAAACATCATGTGTTTGGTGTGTTTACTATAATGATTCTAAAATCGAGGGGGTTCTTCCCCAGTGTACACGCACATCACATCAAACAGCAATCATACACCTCTATTCAATTCATGCATGAACATGTTCTTGATGTATCCATCTTAATATTATTGCATACATGCAGATGATCACATCCTATAATACATGACTCATTTCATATTTCATACACATGTCATTTTTTTCAGATTACGAAACCATCATCCAAAGACTTGTAAAACAGAATGAAGAGCCACGAAATCAGCTACAACGCTTCAAGGCTGAGGAGCATTCGAAGGACGTCTGTAAAAATCACAATGCACATCCCAAACAGTTGCCATCTGTTAGCTTCGAAACCTTGCTTATGAAAAAACATTTATTTCCTTACAACACAGGATTTGATTTCAATCGTTTCAGCTTTCTACTAAATTTTTTTGTTCCTAACAAAGACGCTGCACCACTGGTTTATGCAAAATCGAAAGCAGCTGCCTCCGAAATGTCCCCACAGAATCAGATGCTTATGACTTTTGTGAAGCTACGGTTGATTTTTGATTTCGTGCACATATCCAATTTGTTTGAAGTATCCCCACAAGATGCTAGTAACCTTTTTAATGACTGGATCAACTATATTTTTTTCACCCTCGCCTCATTACCCATATGGCCCCAGAGACAAACCATCCAAGAACAGATGCCAGCACTATTCAGACAGGATTTTCCGAACACCCTACTCATCCTGGATGCAACAGAACTGCCTACTCAAAAACCTGCATCCTCGAGAACGCAGAGTTAACTGTACTCGCAATATAAATCAAGCACAACATTGAAGGGCCTGATAGGTAATGATCCAAGTGGTGCCATCACCTTCATCTCGACTTTGTTTGGAGGATCCATCTCAGACAAGGAGCTCACAAACAGAAGCAGACTTTTGACACATTTGAAAATAATGTTGGAAAAAAAGTTTCTGCAGAAAGGAGATGGTGTGATGGTTGACAAGGGTTTTCATATCCGAGAGGAGATAGAGGGACTCGGACTGAAATTACATATACCACCTTTCGCACATGATGGATCACAACTTAGTGAGAAGGACGTTGAAGCAACACGGAAAATCGCCAGACACAGAGTTCATGTAGAAAGAGCAATTTCTAGAATCAAAAAGTTCAGAATTGTTGGACAGAAAGTTGAACTAACTTCGTTCAAAAGCATTGATCAGATTTGGTTCGTATGCGCTGCTCTTACAAATTTCATGCCTCCCCTAATCAGTAAGTAATCACACACTGCCCAATGAAATCAAGTATATTTTGACACATGGGAGTATTACCCTTCTTGGATCAAATTGACTGACTATAACAATTTTGTATAAAGGTAATTACATGTAACATGTGTAAGTTTATGACTGAAATATGAATTGTTCATGTGATACACTGCACAATGTTTATGGATTCTGGTAGTTCAGGTTTATAACCATGAAAAATATGAGTACCTTATACACTAGAGCACATCCTAGTGGAACTTCTCCACAGCTGGTCCCAATCAAAATGGGTGTGCTCGATGCTTGGTAGCTTGCTGATGCAGCATGGAACCCCAGCAGCATCTCTCTTTGTTTCACACAATCTTCAGTGCTCAGATTTCTGTAATTAATAGGAAAATTTTATCGGAATTCATAAAAAAACATATTGGGTTTTGTGAGTGCTCTATATGCTTGTTGTCTCAATTGTCCCTAACATGTATACAGTTCCAATATCAACACTGTCAAATTGCAAATCACATTACCGTATGTGTAAATTATGATACTAGTATATATCTGACATGGAGTTCAATTTACCTGTTGTCATTAAAAACTGCAGTCAGTGGCATTCTTTTTCTTTTCAAGTTGGTGGGGTTTGATATTGTCATCTGAGTCACTGGCTCAGATTTAATTTTGGGTCCTCGTGGAACGTCCCACTTACTCGTCAGACTGGTACAGGAGGGGTGGCTGGGTACCAGTCTACCTTTGCTGCATTTATTGATTTGGAAAAAGCATTTGATCTGGTAGACAGAGACTTATTATTGTATAGGTTATTATTGTGTAATATAGATGGTAATGTTTACAATTGTCTCAAAGATATGTATAAAAATACCTTCTCATGTTTGAAGGTAAATAATGATTACACTGATTGGTTTCAAGTATTAAATGGTGTAAAACAAGGTGACAATCTGTCACCTACTCTTTTTGCTTTGTTTATTAATAATCTAGCTATTACAGTGAAAGCTCTAAACCTAGGCAGATATTGTTAAACAGTTTGTATGAATGGACAAGAAAATGGAGAATTACAGTAAATGTTAGCAAGACGAACATTGTACACTTTCGAAAAAAAAGTTATATCTCGATGTTGAGGTTCTGGAATCGCCTTATTAAAATGGATATGACTAGGTTAACTAAAATAGTGTTCCAGTATATGTATTGTAAACAGATTGGTAATTGGTGTGAAGATATACAACAAATCGGTGCTATACTTGATATGACTAATGTGTATAAACGTAGACAATTATTTAATATTGACAGTGTAAAAAACAAATTCATTCATATAATGGCTCAAGAATGGAAAGTGTCAGTTGCTGCAAAGCCAAAATTAAGATTATATTGTAAGCTCAAGCCTGAATTTGGGATAGAAATATATGTGACCAGGTGTATTCCAAGATATAAAAGATCTCTATATGCTCAACTTAGATGTGGTGTATTAGGCTTACATATAGAAACTGGACGATACTATGATGTCAGAGATACCGATACTGGCAAATTAAGAACGTTTCGCATAGATGAAAGAATTTGTAAGTTATGTAGTAAAAAATCAATAGAGGATGAATTACATTTTATATTTGATTGTGAAGCATATTCCAAGTTTAGAGATAGTATATTTGAACGAAATGAACCTACTTATCCTAATATTTCGGACCCAGTCACCAAACTAAAGTATATGATGGAATATAAATGTATCCATCCATGCGGCAGCCATAAATAGGAAATCAAAGGTGTGAGATGTGTGCGTGTGATATTGTCTTTATTTATTCATAAAAGGCCAACATCATTTCTTGACTTACAATATAAGCATATTCTGAGCTGTTTGTCTACATTTTGTTGTCTACCTGTTTCTATTCGAAGATTATGGTTACTACATCGAAATCGAGTCAAGGCTATACAATGTTTCTCACATACCTAATACAGCTGAATTGGATGTAGAATAAGAAACTTTCAACATATATTTGCAGAATTTACGGTGGATTAATTACACAGTCTCCCTTTTGTGTGTACCCCAAATTTCAGCTCCATACAAGTTTTTTTTACCACAGAAGAGGAAGCACTCATTTTGTTTCAAACCTCCACCATTTCTGAAGATAACAATTTTTGTTTTTAATATATTAATGGATAATCCATTTTTAATGAAAAAAGATTCCAAAGCATACACATGTTTTTGTAGCCTGTCCACTGTGTCATTTATGATACAGATGTCGTCTGCGTACATAAGCATGTGTAGTTCCTGAAAGTCGCCATCCACACAGACAGCTGGACAATTCACAAATTTACATTTGTTGATCAACTCATTTATGTACAGGGCAAAGAGAAACGGACTCAACATACAGCCCTGGCGTGTGCCAATACTACACTGAAAAAATCCAGTTAAGCCTTGTGGCGTTTTAACAGCAGATTGTAGTTGGGTGTACATAGATTTCATGATTTTTAAAATTTTACCATTCACATTGTTTTGTATCAATCTATAATGTAACAAAGAGTGAGGTACAGAATCAAAAGCTTTTGAGAAGTCTACGAAAGCACAGTAGAAACGGCCGCCCCGTCTGCGGAGATATTTATTTACAATCGAGTAAAGACCAAAAATCTGATCTATAGTTGACCGAACCGTTCGATAAGCTCCTTGGCTATCGTCTAATTTGTTATTAATGTCTGCCCACAAAGTTAATCTAGTGTTCAACACTTTTGTGAACATCTTTCCAATACAACACGACAGGGAAATACCACGATAATTGTTAGTATCATCTTTTGCCCCTTCTTTAAACAAAGGGGTAATAAATGCCTTTGACCACTGGCTAGGAAAGATACCTGTATCTAATATTAAGTTGAACAAAATACAATATTCATCTGATAGTATGTGAAAATGACTGTTTAAAAACGACTGTTTATATCACAGTGAGGTTGCGAACTGTCGTGTGCACACTGGGGAGAGACGAAAAATATCGGCAAAAGCATTCATTTTATTAGAGAAAGACGAAGTTCTAAATGTCACCCATTATTTCTTAGATATATGGGAATTCCAACGCGAATTCAAACATGCTGTGTCAGGATATATATCAAGTTCATACGCACTGCACTGGGGGATTTACTTTAGTATAAGCCAAATTCAAACAGACTATATCGGGGGGTCATTTCCGAGTTTCGTGCAGTATCTAGTTATTGTGACAATCTATCTGGTTTTTGAAACATTTTGTGAATATCTCAACGGTTGTATTTGTTTTTGCAATGGTCCTCTGTAAAACAGGTTTTTCTTGGAATATACAGTACGAATCCGGTTCCCACTCAGTTGCAGGGTAATATTCGAATCCCGTACACGCTTCACTCTTGTCGCACTTGTACCTGCACGTGACACGTGACAGGAATTGACGTTCACCAGGGAAAGCCTGAGACCGGAAGTTTGTATATATCACTGAGTAATCCTGGGGCGAATATGCGAAACCCATATCAATCAGCGTCTGCGCTGAAAAAAAGGGATCAAAGACTTTCAAATTCATTTCTTGTCGTGGATTAAGTGTAACTTAAATGTTCGGTATAAAAAGTCACATAAAATGAAGCAACATTCGCTTGAAACTATCGTCAATGCAATGTCGATCTTTGTACGACATTAAAGCATGGCATTTGCAAAGTTTCAAAATACACTTTTTATTCTGATACATGTAATTACGTATGCAAAAACACATCAAAATAAGAAATCTTAATCCAGGTTTTTTTTAAATATACCAAGTGGAACTACTGATGCGTCAGAATGATATATTTTTTTACCAGTCGTCAGATAATCCAGTGGTATGTCTGCAGCCATTACAGGACCTATCAGTGATAACAAACAGCTTGCCCGAAACACAAATTTTCGCTTTTGTAATATAATAGATAATTCTGCACCGTAATTATCATTATGCTAAACGTCGGAAAGAGAACTGAGACACAATAATCATACATGTTATGATAAATCTCACGTTTGATGTCGACCATGATAAGAGTATGTGATGGGAATTCTCGCTCCTGTATGACGTCATATGCCACGTGATCAAGTCCGTCAATCTCTTGCCATACTGGATCAACCAACATTTTCAAAAATCTGCAAATATGTAAGACATCCGTAAAACCGGTTTTTAAATTGATATTGTTACCCAAGATGATGCGACGTACATATATATTAACCAACATGAGACATTTTTATTTCAATGATATCAGCATATATCAATATATTGGGCACGTTTATTATGAATTCATTGCCTACATCTATATATATTGGTCAAATTGAGTGAAGAAATTCCCTGCCAGTTGTGGTCTAGATCAAAATTCAAACTGTTTTTCGATTCCACATCGTGTAAATCCATTGAAACTTCCCAAAACTACTTCTATATTGTATATGAAAATGTGATATTATTTGATAAATATTTATATTTTTAAAATATGAATACCATTAACGAAAGTGCATCGGAGTCTTGGTTTTTATGTCTGTCAAACGAGTGCTGCACATTTCCTGCGCAAAGTTGACACTAGCAAAAGTTTCAAAGCACATTACGCCATGGGCCAGTGGGAGTCACTGTGCACCACCCCACCTATCAGGGAAATTATGATACACAGAAAACGAATAGGAGTGTTAACGTTTAAAATGTAGGGATGCACTTCCTATTTCCTCTATCGCGTTTTTGGTCACTCCTGGGGGGTTAATATGGTTAGTTTTTGGCATACCATTTCCATTTTAATGGGGATGTTTAGTGCATATCTGCAATCGCCAGCTGGCAGCACTGTTTCAGGGGGTAAACATGACGTCACTATTCTGTTTTTCCGGCGTTATCAATATAAACGTAATTCAACCGACATCATTTATGCCATTATTGATTACAGACGATTTTTGTTAGTGATTCGGTGCCAAAAAATTACCTCAATTACAATGCTGGCACCTGTTTAATGAGTAGATGTCATTCCCCATTGACCTATTAAGAAACGAAATATATATAACGTTGGAAAGTACTCTGAATCACTCTTTCAATAATGTATAAAAACTCGTTTCAGTTCAATGGACATTCATCTCTACAGGGCAGATCAAATGTCAAATCTGATCAGAAAAAAAAACCCTATAACCCTATAGCATAACAATTCAATTAAAATTATGTTTTAGCAGTTGAAATTTAGTTTACAATTTCCTGTCCATTCTATTACTTGATAGTACATACGAAGGCTGTGGTATTTAGATGCAGCAGTTGGTGGTAGCATTTGTGGTTCCAATGCAGAAATGCTCCCTCTTACCTTGTCACAAAACCGTGGGATTTCCAAGTTGTCAATCTTCAGATCTCCATACAATGACATCAAGGCTGTATAAAAACATCAAGGCTTTCTCTCCTTTAATTGTTATGGCTTCCTTTGTTTGGTCCAGATTGGTGAATATCTTCAATTGCTCACCCAAACTGTCATATAGGTTATTTGACTTCTTGACTTCCAGCCACATCCTTATATTGAGCGGATGAACACTATAAGTTGGATTCGGACCCAGCAGCTCTCCAAACTTTCTAACAATGGCCCATTCCTTACATGTATGTGCTGGCTTATCGCGTTCTGCTACCATGAATAAATCATGTGTAATATCATCAAGTCTATTTCAAATATATTTCAGCATGACAAAGCAAGAGAATCAAAACGTGTCATCCCCTGGTAGTGCTACTAGTCCTGTTCTCGAGCTGTAGAAATTGCTATTGCAGTTATCAGAGTAATTGCATCGAGGATTGCAACCAGCTACACATGTGCTACCAATAGATAGAAAATGTATGAAACGCTGCTTGTTGATGCTCTTCTGTGCATTCCCCTAGAGTAACCAGTCTCTGATCTATGGTTGGCCAAACTGGTCAGAAGTAAAGTTTGTTGCGCGCGATAAATAAGGAATTTTGTCGAGCAGCAAATCAGCCAATCAGGTGGGGCGTTTTATATCGCGATCTAAATATATTTATGTCGCGCTTTATGTCAACCATTCATAACCTGTCTTTCAATGCGCGATGCATTTCAAATGATATTTATTGCGGGCATGAAATCTCAAGTTGTCATTGGATGATGTATTCCGCGATCTAAATCAAATTGTACCGTGACATAAAACACCTCACATGATTGGCTGGTTTACTGCGCGATACAATTGCTGATTTAATGCGCGCAATAAGTATCCTTAAATGTGTCGCGCATGAAGAGACGGTATATGAATGGTTGAATTAATGCGCGATATATATAAATATATTTTGATCGCGTCATAAAACACTGTCTATGATTGGTTAATTTATTGCGCGATATAATTGCATATTCACTCCGCGCAACAAAATTTACTTGTGACCAGTTTGGCCAACCATACTGATCCCATCCTTGCTCTTCAAGGTTGTTTGAGATACAATTCTCCTGATTTGATCACCATCTTTCTCTTCACTGACTTTCCAAACCATCGAGTTCAGAATTTTCTAACAATTTCTCTTGATTTTCCAACAATGATCTCATCTCTAGCTGTCATCCCATACCAATGTTGAACAATGATGTATTGCAAGTGATCGGATCCCTGTTTCTGAGATAATCAATCTCAGACATCCCCTTTGTCTAGACTCTGAAGTGCCCTTGTGTTGACCACTAGTTTCATCTGGTTACTGCTGAATTGATGGTTACACATGGCCGACATGAATATAACCCACAGAAAGTGCTGGGTCTTGTTAATGCCCCTGCCTCGATTCTGACCTCTACGGAGCCGCTGAAAGGACATGGAAGAAATATTTTTTGACATACGGTTATTGCGTTCCCTCGCAATAATATTGCGTTCCCTCGCAATATTATCGCGTTCCCTCGCAATCCGGATCGCGTTCCCTCGCGATCTTATTGCGTTCCCTCGCAATCCGGATCGCGTTCCCTCGCGATCTTATTGCGTTCCCTCGCAATCCAGATCGCGTTCCCTCGCGATATTATCGCGTTCCCTCGCGATATTATCGCGTTCCCTCGCGATAATATCGCGTTCCCTCGCATTCCGGATCGCGTTCCCTCGCGATCTTGTAGAATAACCTTCTCAGAAGTCATTGGCGTCAGCACAATGCGAGGGAACGCGATCCAGAATGCGAGGGAACGCAATAAGATCGCGAGGGAACGCGATAATATCGCAAGGGAACGCGATCTGGATTGCGAGGGAACGCGATCCGGATTGCGAGGGAACGCAATAAGATCGCGAGGGAACGCGATCCGGAATGCGAGGGAACGCGATAATATTGCGAGGGAACGCAATATTATTGCGAGGGAACGCGATAATATTGCGAGGGAACGCAATAACAATGTGCTAAAAATATTTCTTCCATGTCCTCTCAGAGGCTCCGTAGACCTCAGAGTGTCTTTACACTCCTGATCAGTATTTGTTCGATTATTTAATAAGTGAACTGAACTGAAAGGTGTTGTATTCCATAATTTACCCTGGCCTCAATGTTCCACATCTGATGGTCTTGCCTGGTACGTTACTAAAAGCATGAATCTGCCGTTGTTATGTTCGATAATTACGAACCAGATGTTATTAAAGCTGCTACTCATGCAATAGGTACTGTGTCAATGCATTTTGATGAAGGAATAATCAACCAGTCGAAAGATGAGGAATTCTTGAAAAATCCCGGTAACAAGCTGCCATTCATACATCCCATGATTAACTGAGAGTTGGTTGCAGCATACATCATGCAGTCACGATGCAGATACACTGACAGCTCAACCAAAAGCTTGAGAGGATGGATGAACAAGACCTCATGATACCAGAACCCAAGGAGCCAGCACAAGACAATCAACTCCGGTCCATGCAACATTCTCCAGAGTTGTTGGGTCCAATTACATGAATATGCTACCATATGTTGTTCATATGTAGCAAGCGAAAATATTCACCACTCCGAATCAAACACAGAAATACATTGGAAAGAAAGCATTGGTATCATTGTTGGGAGGTTCTGAAGATGGTGAGCTTGAAATGCCGGTGGTAAAATTGGTGGCAAAGTCGAATAGAGCACTTCTGCATTGTAAATAGTACCACCAACTGCTGCAGCATGACAGCCATGTACCAGAGCCTTCGTGTTTACTGGAAAGGAACTTGCAAAAATATGGTCTTGATGTTTGAAAAACATTGAAAAATGTCTTCAAATACTGACTAACCGCCCAGAATACCCAACAAATCTAGTGGAAATCATCTCATGTGACCAGATGGTGACTGCAGAATTTTTTTTATGTTTGCGGCATTAAAACATGCACCATATCAATTTCTTCCTTTTAATTCAAACGTTTCATTCCACCAAATTCACAATCTTTTTGGTATTTTGAGACATATTTGCTGCATTCTATAGTTCCAATAGAATGAATATGGTATGCAGAAAGATAACACCCTTCCCCCCCCCCCCTCCCAGGAGTCACTCGGCGCGTGTGCCATAAAATGCCATACAAGGTACCCTTACCAAAGTGTTAAGAACAGGGAGTGCCTCCCTATATTAGGTTACCGGACCTATGATCCGATAACCTATTGCCGTGGCGTTGCGTCGGGCGTCCGTCCGTCCGTCCGTCCGTCCGTCCGTCCGTCGTCGTCGTCGTCGGCGTCGTCGTCATCGTCCGTCCACATTTTTATCTTTAAAGTTTATGGTCCAATCTTTCTGAAAATTTGGGAAAAGATACCTTAAAATAATTTGAGGAGGTATTTTTTAGTTTTGTGATTTTTTATTTTTTTTTAAAAATGGCGGCCGTTTTTGTCGAAAAACGGTCAATTTTGAACTTTGGCGGCCATTTTCTCAAAAACTGATCAGATTTGAGATTTTTGTTCCAAAAGATTCTTGTTATGTACCTCTGTGATGTGTATAAGTTTGGTTGCCCTTGAATCGCCGGTCTGCGTATGGCGGTCATTTTGAATTTTCGACGGGTCGACGAAAAAATTTTTTTTCGCCCCAAATCGCATTACTATCCATTTTGGGCCATTTCTAGACAAAAAAATTTTTTTCACCCTTTGAAAAAAATTTTGGACTTTTTTTCCTTCATAATGGGAGCTGCCAGAACTGTACTCATAGAACGCCTGAAAATAGAGCTTAGAAATTGGCACTTTCAAATGGGGAGTCATATATGGCGACTTGTGTGGTGACCTTGAATTTGACCTTGGATGACCTTGAAAGGTCAAAACAGTCATTTTTTGGTCGAAAAATGCCCAAATTTGCACCTTGTGTCTTTTCTCGAAAACTGTCTGATCAGTTTTGAGATTGTTGTTTCAAAATATTCCCCTTATGTACCTTTACTATGTGTATAAGTTTTGTTGCCCTTGAATCGCCGGTCTCCGTGTGGCAGCCTTTTTGAATTTTTGACGGGTCGGCGAAAAATGATTTTTTTCGCCTCAAATCGCATTACCCTCCATTTTGGGCCATTTCTAGGCAAAAAAAAATGTTCACCCTTTGAAAAAAATTTTGGACTTGGAAAATTTTCGTCACTTTTTTCCTTCATAATGGGAGCTGCCAGGACTGTACTCATAGAACGCTTGAAGATAGAGCTTAGAAAATGGCACTTTCAAATGGAAAGTCATATATGGCGACTTGTGTGGTGACCTTGAATTTGACCTTTGATGACCTTGAAAGGTCAAAACAGCCATTTTGGGGTAAAAAAATGCCCAGATTTGCCTCTACACATGAAATGCTCGTAGATAGAGCTTAAGTTGGCATTATGAGCATATAGGAAGTCATATATGGAACAACTGATGATGACCTTGACCTTGACCTCAGATGACTTTAAGTGCTAAATGTCCGATGTGAAATGATTAAAATAAGCCACCGAGGCTTAAACACTTGCACGTATGGGTTAGGATTGTGTATAAGCTTACAAGAAGTCATGTATTTATAGCACATCTCTTGGAGACCTTGAATTTGACTTTATATATGACCTTGAAATCCAAATCTCGCAACCTTGCCTGACCTGACATGTGTAAATTGGCCTCTACAGACAAAATACTTGTTGATAGAGCTTATATGTTTGTATTATGAACATATATGAAGTCATATGCAGCATACCTAATGGTGATATTGCAGTTCACAAAGATGACCTTGATTGGAAAATATCAAAGTCATATGTCACTTGCAATGCTTTGAGCCAAAATTGTCCGGTAACCTATCGGGTTAATTTTTTTCTATGTTAACGTTCTCATTCGTATTCAGTAAATTCAAGGGCCTAAAAAACATAATTTTGCAGAGGGGTGGGGGAAGGATTGAGGGTACACGGTGACCAACCCATCTCCCCCCCCCCTCCACACACACACACACACACACACATTGGTCCATGGCCTACATGGTTACACTGACTATGCCGTCCTTCATCATTTACTCACATTTTCCTCTTGAACACGCTGTCTTTTTTCCAAGCCAGAACAAAACATCTCGCCTGTGTTTGAGCAGTTTACTGCGTGCAATATTCAGTGGTCCTCGATAAATTCTGATTCGTTTCTTCAGAATCCTGTCATGAAAGGAAAAGAAATTATATACTGTAAAATCGTACAAGTAAGTGGCAGGAATTGAAAATGACAAAAGTGATCGCCGCATTGAACAAATGCGTTAGCCAAAGTTCTTGCTGTGAGATCGTCTGTCATTCGAAAATGGATGAAGTTTGTGCTAGACGACAATTTGTCAGAGGGTACATTGTTCTGAGCGACACCGCAAGTTAGAATAACTAGAATTTAGACCAAAGAGTTTCATCATGTCACGCTTCAGGGATATGAAACAGATGTGAAAAATACCTTTGCTTGAAGTTATCGTCTTCTGCGCCCCATCCAAAGAAGAGATTTGTGAAACCGTTCACCTGTTCAAAGGTTTGAGGTTGAAGAAGGACTGCGGAGCCAAACATTCTCTTCTTGAATCTGAACGAATATATAATACAAATCATAGTAAGAACTACACGTAGACGCCAAGGCCCGAAGAAAACGGAAACGTGTTGACTGAGAGGTATTTCAGTTCAAACATCAATTTCTAACACATTTTCACTGAGGACTGAATTTACCCAGAATACTCTAAAACATGTTCGTCTGGGACAGCGACTGAGTTGGAAAACTGAGCGCTGGGGCTGGGTGAAGACATGCAGTAGTTATATTTGCTGATGACCGAAGCAATGAATAAAGCATATAATTCATGGATATGGTGTGATATCAAGTATAAAGTACTAATTTATTCTGAGCGATCAAACCCGAGTCTGCCTCTAAGTCCAAGTTCAGTTCATATTAGAGTTAAGTTCAGTTCATATTAGAGTCTGTATTTGCGTCCGAAACCAAGGATGCACACATCTGTGCGAGAAAATGCTCGCCTGTACAACTAAGACGGTCGCCTGATGCGATGGCATCGTGCCCACTGGTCGTACCGTGCGAACTGATGCTAGCATCAAGTCGCACGCACACGGGCTAGCAATTAGCATGTAGCATCCGCATGGTCAGTGGAGAGGTTTTGCGAAATCGGTCCTGTATGGTCAAAAGCCCCTTTGGTCAAAATCGCCTCAGTCGAAATCCCCGTGGTCAAAAGCCTCTCGATCGATAGCTTCTTGGTTTTAATTTTCCCTGTTGAAAAATTCTGCACTCTTTTACATTGTGTGATTTGTTTTAATTTACTGTCGGTGTTTTGGTATTAAAACTAAACTGGATGTCGTTCAGCTTCTCTGACGGCCCCGTTCATTATACAAACAAAAACAAAACTTACAAAACAAGATAAGTTATAAACTTTTCAACAGGTTATGGGCCAAGTCACGCACGGTATAATTTGTAGTATGAAGACCCCGGTGTCTTTTGTCGTTGACTGGAACAGCATGCTTTGTATCAGTGTGAACTTTCTATGCGACTTAGAAGTTGTTGACAAGAAATGGATATAATTCAAGATGGCGGCATAGGTTGTTGGCCAGACTGGCTTGCTATTGAACGGGATGGACTACCCGATGTGGAATATATCAGGCGTAGGTGACCCTGGTGAAGGATGGACTGTGCAATATCGTCATTGGGACTGAAACGAGGCCATTTGAAACAGAGACAGATAAGTTGGCGAATTTCATTATGCATTGAGACAAGGCCCTCACTACTAAAAAGCTGTCTGTTGATCCGTCGTTGTTGTACCTGCTGGGTGAGCCTACCAGCCATTTAAGTCTGGAAACAGCTGCAGGACTAATCTCAGAAGAGAACTTGGGCAAGCAAGCTGCACTCACTGCGTTACATGGATGGTGAGTCCATACATGAGCACATACGAGCCATGACAGATACTTTAACACTCTATCAGCCATTGAAGTCACAATCTCAGAGGAGGATCGTGTCGTGCATCTGATGGCCAGCTTACCGGACTCATACAACAGGCTTGTCACTCCACTGGAGGCAAGCGCAGAGCTGCCGGAAATGGAACTTGTGACTGAATGTCTACGTACTACACGAAGAGCGGAAAAATAATGAAAACGACTCTAGTTAAGATTCTGATGGTGAAAAGGGACAGAATACTGATGTGCTTTCACTGCAAGTAAGTTGACCACGTAAAACGAGACTACGTAATCCCTGATGTGAACAGATTTGGAATTCTAAACGCAGGAAACTTAATAAAAATCTATATCACACAAGGCACACAACACTAGCCGCACACAGCCTGCGCAGAATCTAAATGGCTATGACGATGATTGTATTGGTCTGACTGTGTGTCATGCCTTGTCAGCCTTTGGTGTGGGCTCCCGAATGTGGATCATTGACTCTGGTGCTACATGCAGCATGTGTAATGAGAAGTCACGATTCACTGATTGGATCAGCTATTAGATTCAACTATCGGCCGGGGAAATGTTGCTGTCGACGTGGAACTATCAGAAGGAAAAACCAAGAATTGCCAACTCAGTGATGTAATGTGTGTATCACATAATGTCATAAATTTACTTAGCGTGTTGAAAGCAACAGATGCCGTAAAAACGACACTGAGTCTGGCTGCCAGCTTCTGAATGCGACTGGAAATACAGTGGCCACAGGGACAAAAATTGGCCAGCTGTATCATCTGAACTGTGTCGAAGATCACCATGCCGCCTCAACAGCGGACGGGAATGACATACCTTCTGAGGAACGTTGGAACAGAAGATTTGGAAACCTCGGAATGAACAACTTGAAGAAAATTGCTGCGGAAAAACTGGTGACAGGTCTGAACTGTAACATGTGGGATGACATATGAGTGTGTGAACCATGTGTTGAAGGGAAGCACAAGCGAGCCAGTTTCTCAATCAGTGGAGTAAAGTGAAGTGATTCGGTCCTTGTTTTAGTGCACTGTGGGTGTACGGCCTGAATTGGAAAGACTAGGTGTTTGAAAGCTTTCTCGAGTAGGAAGCACTGGTCGAGAAATCAACTGACAAAGAAGTGAAAGCTTATAAAACGGACAACGGTGGTGAATACACGTGAAATGAGACCGAGAATTACCTCAGGAAAGCAGGCATCAAACATGAAATGAATGTTCCAAAAACCCCTGAGCAAAATGGAGTAGCAGAATACAGAATCGACTTTTCTGTGCGGAGGCTGTGACAACTGCTGTGTACATGGGGAACGAGAGCCCTACCACTTCACTCTAGTGAATGACACCATATCGAGTACTGACGGGTGAGAAATCTGCTGTTGACACACTCAGAGTGATTGGCTGTCTAGCGTACGTACATATACCCAAGGACGAGCGAAAAAAACTTGACTCCAAAGCAAGGAAGTGCATATTCCTTCCATTCGACCACATGGTGACAAATAAAACAAAAGACCAACATCGCCAGTGAAGGAGCGACCTGCTCACTCACTGCTCATGACTGTTCTAGCGGGCAATATCTTGTGAGTTATACATATTGTGAATCGCCACTGGAGGATTGGTCAGTTCGGAAATAAGGCTGAGTGCCCGCTCTTGCCCGCTCTTAGGCTCTTTGCGCTGTATGATGTGCAAACGAAACAAGATCATTGTTAGTCGTGATGTCATCTTCAAGGAGTCCACACCTGGTGGTAAGAAGCAACCTGAATCATCCTTAGCATGGAGAGCATGTTTACTGATGAGCCTGCAGAACCAGAAAGGTTAACTGTACAGCTGGAACTGACCAGTCACGCTGAAGTGGATGATGAGCCAAATGAAGCTATTGTTCAACGGCCAATGCGTTATCTCATACAACCGAATGAAATGTCAAAATATCATCACTGCACTTAATAACTCAGTGAAATTGATGAACAGTTAACCATATTTTAATTGAATTCTGATTAAAATTAAACAAAAACTAACTTAATCCTGAAACGATCGTTAGTGCATCCCTCAACACGATCAGTTTGGTTTTTAACCGTATTCTATCAAATGACAGGTCCATTTGTGATAAATGGACACTCTGAAGGTAGCTTAGTGTTTTTGGTCAAAGACATGCGTAGTTATTTCAAACAGATCACGCTTCTTTGTTTAGATATGTTGAGGAAAAGAATTAGCGATAAGATTCACCAACGACAAAAGTGAGATTCCTTAACGATACAGGCCTAATACCTGGATATTGTAATACGTCCATATCATACACCATTGTGAACTCGTTGATTTATGCGACAGAAATTAGCGAATGTCACATCAAAAATAGGAAATCTGTATTAGAAGATCATCTATACACATCAATACATGTCAATTGGTACTTTATTTCACGTTCAACATTTAAATAACGTAGATTTGAATTAATATAGAAAAGATCGTTAGGGAATCTTCACATGTTCGTTAGGGAATCTTCGATTTTGCAAAAACAATCGTTCGGGAATCTTTCGGCTTTTTTTCAGACGAGTTTTTCATGCTCAAACCAACATAAATCGCCATGTTTTTGCAACGAACGGTTGTTTCGTGCGCATAAGAATCAGCAGATGTATGTGTGTACCGATCACAATCGTAATTATCGGGAAAATGAAGAAAATTCAAACGAACCGCGAGTGGGTTCGCCATTGCGGGATGCACTAACGATCGTTAGTGCATCCAGTCTCACCACAGTGACTACCACCCAAGTGGACAAAAGCGTGCTGACATTTTCACCGAGGGAAATCTTGCCCTAGCACCAGGAAACAATAGGGCGTGTAAGTCACGTGCCGTTACGATGTGATTCTGGTAGCAAACAAACATACACCTTTTGAGTAATTTGAGTTTTGAATGGAGTCCTACTCATATTAAACAAAAGGTGTATGCTTATTTGCCACCGGAAATCACACCATGACATCCCGTGACTTACCAGCTTTATTAGGCCAAGTTTGTTAACAAAACACTCGGTCACCACACAGTAATCACACCAAACGAAACAACTGAATTTCTTAATCACAATGAGAGTTGAATGTGTCTCAAAATTACTTGTGATAATACTCAATAACACCTCTTGACACCTTCAGATGTTCATCAGACCTATACACTATAATATACACCGTACAAAAGAGGGCTTTCACCGGAGTAGATTCTGACCCACGGGGACTTTCACCTGCGTTTTTTTTTTTCACCGAGGGGATAATGACCGAACGAAATTGACCGGAGGGGCTTTTGACATGAGTCCCGTGATGGGTCGCTTTATGCAGAGACTTCTGAGTGACCTTAGTGAGCAATCGCAACAGGCGACATGACTGAGTTGTAACCATGTATGTGAATAGTGGTTAATACCTCAGTCACATTTGCACCGATGCTTCCGCCGATGAGCATACATCCGATACGATGAAATCGGTCACCTACCGAGCGCCGGAGGGTCATCAGTGACCATCGGGCAACAATTGGATATTGTTTGGACATCGATATAGGCTGTGGAAGAAAATAACGCAGAGTTATTTTCTTGCGGTGACCAACGGAATAATTGACATCGGCAATGAATTGCTAGCATGCCTGCCGGCGACCAATCTGAGGCCCTCCAGATGCCCACCAGGAGCCGAGGGAACCAACCGAAGTTTTCGGCCCACCAATGTGCGTAGCTCACCAAGGGATCACCGCATGGTATCCTGCCGGGCTCCGGTCGGTGTCTGGAAAATGCTCTTTTCAACCGATTTGAACATTTGGGATGGTCACCTGGCAGGTATCGGTAGGATATTGTTCGGTCTCTGGTAGGGCATCATTGGTTGGCCAGTCTTTCTTGAACTTTTTGGACATCCATGGACACGGTCAAGACTCGATTTTGTTTTTGCCTTTGCGGCCAACAGCCGGCATTGACAAGTCATTGGTGGGCAATGTCCCGAGGTTTGAAGACCACGCAAAAGATATGAAAAAGATATCTGCAAAACCTCACCGGCGGCCGGAACATCGGTAAAAAACACGATGTCCCCACATTGGCCAATGACCGGTCCATATGTGACTCAGGCTTACCAAACTTGATAACCAAACGGTACCAAACTTGAACCGCATCTTGTCAGTATGATCCAGCGCTGGCGTGACAAGCTGACATTGCTGTCGAGTAAGACAGCACCAAGCCTATTTGACATGTTTTTCATGACTCAAGAATTGTACTTACGTGTAGTTGTACCGATCGTTGTAACCGCCCCAGTGTACCGGCTGCTGACCACATGCCGCCATGTTGTCGTCATTCTCAGTCAGAGTGTCCACGTCGTGGAACAGGACACAGTCGGGATCAAACAGCCTCTTGGCCTCCAGATATCCCGCGTTCATCATGACCGCCTTGTTGAACATATACGGCAGGTTCTGCGGTGGATTATCAGTCAGTATGTATGGTGGTAAATCTGCACACGGCTTCGATTCAGTATTGCGTAAGAACGTACGAACACAATAGTGCATAGGTGAAAGTGTTGTGTTCTCGAAATAAGCAGTGGAGCGGATATGTAATAAAATATGCTCAGTGCTGGCAGATAGTATGAAAATTTGTCCCTGGTTTTTTTTCGATTTTTGGGGGGTTATGTCGAGAAATGCCCAATTTTGCAATTTGTCTGTCTTTTCTCAAAAACTGTCTGACCAGTTTCGAGATTTTCATTTCAGAACATGTCATTTTGGGATACTGGATGTTGCATTGAATGATGCAGCGCAAGAACTTCCTCATAAGGCCCCGTACCACATGCCAGAACGGCCCAAAATGACTTGATATGTACGAATTGGCCTCTAAGAATGGCATCAAATATGTACAAATTGACCGCTAAAATGCAAATGACACAATGGTTATGGTGAGTTCATTCTTCAATGTGTTGACTTGAAAGAGCAAACCAAATACTGCTAAAATCCCATCAATATTCCAGATACTAGTACTTCAATCGAGTCGAGATACTTATCAAAAACATATCATTTTACAACCCGTTTGTCTCTCTCCCCCTCCCTGCAATACGATCATATCAGTAGATGTGAACCCACGGTAAATATGACCATGTACCTGTTCCACAACGAAAATCCTGTACTCGACCAGCTGGCGCTGCAGTATGGGGTGCATGTGACTCAGGAAAGCTCGCAAGTGCCGCTCCCTGTCCCTGTAAGGCACGATGACGGCCACGCGTCTCCTAGCAACGCACGACGTCGGGACCCAGTGACCCCCGGGTTTGATATCCGATTGCTCACACATGTCTGCCAGTGAAGTCCAGGACGTGTTCAGTAGATTCTTCGTGTTCAGTTTCAAGGGTCCCTCTGCAGTTAGATATCAAAACGAGAGTGCGCCAATATGACAATATATAAGCTCTATCGTCTAGAGTTTACTCTACGTGTATACAACTCTCACTATCAAGTAAAAAAGTGGATGAAATTCTCGAAAAAAAAAATTCAATGGCAAAAAAAATATTTATTTCTTGAGGGGCGGGAAATGGCTCAAAACACATAGTGACTTAATTTCTCATTCTGAACAATCTTTGAGAAAATGGCCACGAACGTCAGAAATTTCAGAATTTTCGTCGAAAACGGCCGCTACAATGGTTTTGGACAAAAAATATAAAAGTGAAGAATACCTCCCTCTTTTTTTGTGCAAAATTCAGAAATATTCTATTGAAAATGTGGGCGAAGAACGAGGATGGACGACGGACGCAATGCTATGCCAAAAGGCTGGATTTATAACACGGAGAGATCTGATGCCTTACTTATTGGTATGTTCAAAAAGGAAGCCATACATAATAATTTGAGTGGTGACCTTCGATGATCTGAAAAGGCCAAAACGGTCATTTTTGTCGAAACAAATGAACACTTCAGAATTCGACAGCCTTGTACAGTTTTCCGGTAACGTTTCTGAGCCTTTTTTTCTCTCTGTCTAACTTCAATCCTTAATTTTAAGTTCTCTACCTGTAAAGTCACGAAGTAATTTCACTGCACTTTTTTTCTTACACCCTTTCTTTGTTATTTCAAAACAGTCTGTAGACCTCACTTTATGTTTTTGTATTATGTACTGTATTATTATGTTTTGCATGTAATTATCTTCATGCGATTTATCTTTGTAATGAGTATGTTTTTCTTTTATTTAACTATATAGGCCTAACGCTTGTATTTATAATGAGTGTAAGCCTATTATATTGCATGTATTAACGATTTGTTATTTGTACATAATACAAAAAATGATTCCATTCATTCATTCACATTAAATCATCAATTCATAAAAATCGTATGATATACTTCCTGACAATTCGAACCTAGGCCTGGTGGCAAGCACGGACAGAGTGTCGAGAGCCTGCCAGTTGATGCAGTCGACAACCTCATCTCATCCCCTCGACATATGTCCGACAAGTGACAGAGGTATTGCTCCACGGTGGGAGGCTTTCCGGCCAATATATCTTCGAGATTGTCCAAGGCCTCCACACGCTCCAGAAGACTGGCCTCCTCGCTGGTGACCTCTCCACCCCCTCGGACCAGGAGCCCAATGTAAGCGTCCCAAGTTTTCGTTAAATTCCTGGCGTCCATTTTTTTAACTTTCCTCGTGAGCTTACAAAAATCGTCGCCGCGTTCTCTACCAAATAGCTCATCCTGAACAGAATATTGCTCCTCCGGTGGTGCCTCTCTGATCGACATGTAGTTGATCACCATGGTAATCATTACTACCGACGACAACATCATTTTTCCTCTCCGGACAAAGCATGCGACTACCGAGCGTGAAGCCATATCGTATCTGTATAACATTCCTGATACAATGCACAGATCACCGTTCAAGACATGAAGTCATTTTCACCATCACTTAAGTGGTCTGCAAACAATGTCTAGGTCTAGGAGACCTCAAACGCGGGATGATTGGAGAAATTCGCAATATTAGTAGACGTCTTCGATTGCATTGAAAATGCTCCACTCGCGCGTGATACAAATTGTAGGCTGCGCATGCGCCACAAAACTTATGCAATGATCAATCTGATTGGTTCTGTGTCGATAGCCTGTGCAATATTATTGCCACAGTACCGTGGAAATAGACACTTCGTTAAAAAAAGACAGACATGGAACAAATAGCCCAATTTTTGTAGGCGCACTTCGTAGCCGGACAAAAGGCGTTCGATTTTGATATAGGAAACGATATTTACACAAGCCTGATATAAATGGAGACTTTTCATAGCCTCATATCCGAAAAGAATACTCGGCGGGGCAACCTTCTGCAAAAATGACAAACACAGGAGAAATGTCGTTCAGATTGACGAAGGAACACACACCGGTACACATTCAATTATACATGCAAATTTCAGTCCATTTTTGGTCTTCTTTTGCTCCTTTTGTATGCTTCCACTATATTCGATTATTATTAAGGTACAATTAAATGGGCAATTCTTTTTTCTCCTTAAAGTTATAGCCATTTGAAATTGCCATTTTCGCACTACAGTCTCTATGTTGATTATCGATTTCGAAAAGTTCTCGAGACGTGGGATAATGCTGGGACAATGATATTGGGACTTGCTTCATGTCAGAAAAACTCAGAACTTCTCAAACAGAACTCAGACAGTTTTGATTCCAGCCATTTATAGCTATATATCATATCAGACTGGATTCTGGTGTACTCCAGAGATACATGTATCGCCACGAAAGCCTATGAGAACAGAGCTACGAAATCTAGAATCACAATAAATCATAGTAAAGTGAATAAACCAACAGAACTCGTGAACTCTTTAGTGTGTATATCAAGGCCGAAGGTTGGGTCACACTGTATCTGGATCCAGAGGATGTCAACCGAGCCACCAAACGCCACTATCAACGAGACAATCAGAGATTGCAGACCCTCGCCCTTCAGATTTAGTCACTAAAATTAAACCTGATGACCTCTACATTTTGGATGATGGGTGGGTGATAATTGGGGATTATGGTCATACAACAATTGGTCATATATCAAATGGTCGGGAATTGGCTATAGAAGAATACAAAAAACTGGAGTCATTGCCAATTATGTGATTTTTTTCGTTGCCACTTTTTTCGTTGCCATGGCAACCGTTTTTTATCTGATTTTGACAAAATTTGAGGAGAACCGAGCCACTGCTATAGTGCGTCATCTCTATAAATTTCACATCGATTTGTTTCCGAGTTAACAGACAGGGAGACAGGGACACAGACAGACAGGGAGACAGACCCAAATGCAATACCCTCTCCCCCTATCGGGGCGGGGGTAATAATTGTTCTTCGGGAACATGATTGTATCCAAATGCTTAGAAACAGATTTCTTTGAAGATAAAAGCCATAAAGAGCATGGGAAATCCGAGTGAGTTGAAGAATTTAGAGACATTTCTTGCATTAGCAAACGATCTGAGCAAATTTACTCCACAGTAATCTGCACCTTTGAGGGACCTGAGCAAACCAGATAGTTTCGATGGGGGCCAACACATCAAGTATCATTGAACAAATTCATCACCTCCTGTTTTTCAGCACCACGGCAGTACCGACCCCTACAGACGCACCACCGAGAGGGCTTGGAGCTGTCAAGTTTTCAACCAAGAGGCCATGTAGCATAATGCTAGCAAGTCTTTGTCAAAAACATAACAGAAATTGTGTGTGGAATAAACAAAGACATTGAGGATGTGATTTAATAATAACTGTACGGAATGTGAGACACACAGGAACAACTCTGAGAAAGAACCCCTGCTCCCACATGATGTTCCTAGACATGCATGGTACACAACCGGAATTACACTGAGTTGAATCTTGTCCAGAGACTGAGACCGTATTGCTTGTTGATAATTTCATAAATGACAATGAAACCCGTACTCATCAGTCGAAGTTTTGTTGTTCCAGATTCGCCGGTCCATGTGTGGCGGCCATTTTGATATTCTGAAGGTCGGCAAATAAAATGGCCGCGCTTCTGGCCCCCGGTTTAATTAATTGATACTAGCACTATCGACCGATATAACTAACTATCGTTATTACTATCGATGCGTTTCCTCGGATAATCATCTATCTTGTTTCGCAGGGTAGTGCCTTGTAATTTGAAGTACAGTAACTTGTTCTCCAGAAAAGGGGCGGTATAATACAATTATTGAAACTTTACATCTTTAAAGTTGAGATAACTAATTGTGGTATTGATTGAAAGTCTAGAATTTGGGAGAGTTCGCCACACAATATTTTGTCGTATATTTTTCCTCGGTTGTGTTTCAGTCAGAAGATGTTTTGGAGGTAGGCCTGCCAATTGCAATTCAAACAAAATATCTCACGCTTTCGTCATTGTCGTGTATGTTTTACATACAATGTGTTTTCAAGTCGTTGTTTGTTCACAATTGTGTATTTTTCCGTATGAAGTTTACACTTCAGGATTGCCAAACGATCCCTTCATTGAAGCAGATACTATGAAAAATCTCCTGGCTTACGCGAACATAATGAGTAAGTAGAAATTCAACATCTGAAGTATATGACGTAATGCTTTGTTCGTCCACTGAACGGTGTTTGCATTTTGATTCGGGTTTTTACTTTTGGATTTTTTTAGTGGACAAAACCCGACAGGTATCCAAATGGAGGAGGGAAAATTTTTATCCATACTGAGCCAATAATCAAAGCGTAGCTGTGTAGAGGTACCAGATTAAATATTCTATTTACATACGTAGTAGGCCTATACATATTGCTGGTTGCTGACAATACAATTACGACACCCATATAAGTTTGCGACCATTGGTTATTCAATAGTACGTTTTTTTTTCTCTCACGAAAAATGCTCAAGAGCATTCAATTGAATATATCTAACAACGTAATACTCTACAAGGAAAGAATTACATGTATGAGCATGCACATTTAATAGTATCATACTATGTTATTTATTAGTTTACCTAGATGTAGATACTTCAGTGAAATTGTTCCGTGTGTAAATGACTACCGTAGATAAAAAAAAAAAAAACCTACACTCATTGTTATCACTATTTCCAACTTTTCAAATATCATTTCTAGCCACTTCTTTACTTCCAGTTGTTTTATTTCACTTAGATATCTATTCATCACTGGAAATTGTAGGGATTTCGTTAGGTTTTTTTTTTCATGAATGTGCATGAAGTCATATTCCAGGCTGTTGGATACTTTCAAAAATGGCATATGCCATAAAACCTGAATATGAGAACATAAAAGAGACGGCTGAAATCGAAACCACGTTGAAATGAACCTACCAATCCCGCACTGTATGACGTCATATCATTCAAACGTGAGAGACTTGAACGTGTTTTCGATTCCAGTCATCTCTTCTCCTGACTCCGCATTAGAAAGGGAGTTTAATACTGGCTTAATTCAGACTTTCCGAAGAAAAAAATCAGAGCTTCTGCGGCTCTTTCATAATTCATGGATCCGCTCTCTAAAAAGAAAGAAAAAAAATTACTGATCGCCAACGCGTCCATGTGTCGTTACCTATTTAAAGGTTGTTCGTATCTACGTTGGGAGCGTGCGGAAGGACCAAAGGGACCATGTCGTTGTACTAGTAATTCAGGGGACCCGATTGTACTCATGTAGCGTTTTGACGTGTTGGCTACATAGTAGTGACACCACGGTTATAGCGTGAACGTGCTGGTAGGTTAATAAGACAATTCGGTGACACTCCGGGGGTATAATTTTTTTATCATGGGGTTGCTGAACTTTATATTGGTGCCATACCTTTCGAACCACTGGGTTCTCTCAGCGTCGCACCCGGGTCGGCCCTCGCTGTTGACTCACATAACTGCCATATTTGTGTGGATTGGTGTGGCTTGTGATCTGGCTCAGCAGTGGGATATAGCTGACTTCGGAGACGAGGTCTCTTCGAAAGGGGAAAACACTGTAGCGTTATGGCGTGGTGGCTACATCGTAGTGACACCAATAATAAGTTATTGGTTATTGTTATTGAGGTTAAAGTGATATTGGCAGTTATGTATTTTTCCACACCTTTCTGATCGAACGAAGAGAACATAACAGTTATGTAACGAATACCGTTCACCAGGCCGGTATCAGGCCGTAAACATATTCCGGGGACATTGTGTTATTAACAAGCCGGCAGTGTTCTTTTCAACTGTTTATTAGATGGTAATGTTCAATGGCGACACACGCATCCAACAGGCCGATTCACACTCTAAGTTGAGTAATATCCCTTCTTATATAGTCCTTCTTATATGACAATTTATATATCCAGTTATTAGTATATCTTCTTATACGATCACGGCTATATAGTCCACTTCGAAATACACGTCTTGTACACTCGAATCTTTCACTCAACTTCAAATGCGTCTATTCGTATCGACGACATTCACCAGACTACAAAGAGCTGCGGGGCCGAGGGACCATGTGGTGTATTTTCCCGCCTAAAGTATACGGTGTTGTGTGATTGGCCATGGACCTATGGATTGGCTATGTATGTGCTGATCTCACCGGGAAAGTGGGTTTCCCCGGTTCATGTACTGTTCACGTGTTCTGGGTGCGGTGCATGTTATTTTCCATGTGGTGAAGTATAGGTGTATGAAGGTCAAGGCCGCTGCACTGAGCCGAATTATTTGACTGGACGGGGCCGGGGATGTGTGCGAGCTGACCTACTTGTATATTGATTGTGTATTGATCGTATAGTGCCTATGTACCGCGTGTAAAGTCATGTAGAGAGTCTGTGTTGTCATGGAAATGTGGTGCGCGGGAGGGACGGGTCGTTACAGTCACTAAAAATGCTACATTACACCCCTTCATTAATCCTACGCCCTCGGGGTTACCCTCCCCGGACTCTACCGTCGCCAAAAACTAAACATGAAAAGCTAAGAAAGTCCTAAAAGGTAAAAAAACCCAACACACACACACACACACACACACACCGCGACAATGAGAAAGCACTATATACAATAAAAAGATCCTAACTGTCAAAATAAACGTCAGCTGTCAGTCCGTCAACAGTCACTACGATGATACATATACAAATACATGCAACACAACGAATGGTGAAATGATATGATAAAATAAAACTTTCCTCGACATTCTCGAATAGAATGGAAATTCATTTAGAGTCTATTGCTGAAAAATAAGGTACTGGATTAGCCTTAATTATTTACAACATTTAAGCCGTGAACAGGATAACTATTTCTACTATATACAAATATTTACACTGTGACCAGGATTTTTCCCGTGTCACCACAGGGCCGGCATGTTATTGGGCCGACAGTTCAGGGTCGTAATTACCACTCCCGACCACGTTTGCTGGCGAGAGATGGCGGGGCCGCTGTAATATAAGGTCGACAAGTTCACTGGGTCGATCGACTGTAGTAATAGTCCGAGTGTATTCAAGGTCAACTTCTGCCATGTTTTCTGGAGTATGGCATTATATTTGTACGAATCCGATTTCACGCAGCGTGTCATTGTTCCAAGTGTGTAGCCGCAAGGCGGGGCCGTCGTCAGGGAAACGTGGGTGCGATCTTTCGTTGGCCTACTAGGCCAGTCCATTATGACAGTAGGGGGGTCCTCACATTGTCCAGATTTCCATATGTCCGTCTGCCGTCCCCTGGATAACACACTCCAAGACATATTCTGAATACTAGTATACTGTTCGACTGTTCATTATTACGGGGCTCTTTTTGCCCGACGATACTCTATAGTCTTTATCAAGGGAAAGTTCATGTGCACTGGGCGCTGTAAAAAGCTTATTAGCGCTCGTGCGTACCTTGTGAACTATCACAGCTAATCGTTCCTTTTCCCACAAGTTAGCGCACAATAAACTAGCGGGGTCGAATTGTTATTTCACAGACGATACACAGTTATTACAGGCTGAGATATGAATATCAATCACTCACAGGGGCGGACATCGTTCCGTTCATTTTCAGCTTGTTCACAAGACGACGGGGCCTCAAATATTGTAGGGGTCGCAGATGTAATGAACTGGGTCGGTCACACCGTGGCGCTATGAATTTCTGTGTGATGGATTTGGTGACAGGCCGCATCTTGGTATGATAGATTTTTAGGAAGAGCAGGGCTCTTCCTTTATGATGTTGGTTTTTTTTTTTTTTTTTGAAATTTTTCTTTTGTTTACATTCTTGAAAGTGCCACTTGGAACCACAACAGGCCATTCAACTGTGGCCAATTGGGAGGGCCCGGGGCCCGTTGGGAGGAAAATGACGCCCGTATACCTAATCATGGTTAATGTAATAAGTTATTAGCGATAATGATCCCAGGAGACGTGTGTTCCGACCGTTTTTTTTTGTATGTCACCGTTTCATACCCATCACCACTCCCGTTTTGATCTTCACTGAAACAGTGCTTTCTTGCAATCATATGCAAGAAGTTCTGAATATACATTCCGCACAATAAATAGATACAGTATGCTATTGCAAAAATGAAAAACAAGTTGATACGGCAACATAATAATTATCGTTTTAGTGGTGGTATTCCATATTCCAGTAGGCAAATTCTATCAGCCTGTGGCCCCCGAGCCAGTCAGCCAGCCAGCCAGCCAGCCAGATAGTCACTGAATTGTCCAATCAGGAAGCTGTCTTGACGGACACACCCACATGTTTATGATTTACACGTGGATATAATTATATGCAATTTATCACGTGAGCAAATCCCGCCAATTAGCGATAAATACTGACGCATTGGGGTCAAGGTCATAAGCTTCCACGAGATCGTGGAATCTACTGGGTGCGGTATTTGTGGAAATACTTGTTTCGACCCAAATAAATGTTTTTTTCTATGACTCATTCCTACTTCACTGGGAATACTTCGTAAAAATATCACCATACAAAGCTTGTTTATGGGGAAATTTATTCAGAAATACCTACTGAAGTGAAGCGAGATTTCACGAGATTTGACTAGATCTATGAACAGACTCAGCAGTCGGAAACAACCAGAGAAACAACAAAACTTGGCAGATTTGCCGAACTTTTACAGTACACTTTGTCGGGGGAAAAAACTTAGTTTCCTCCTGAAATAAGCAGAAACAAATGGATACTAGCTCATTTATCATGTTTATGATAGTTTTATATTGCCGACGAAAATTGTCAGTGCTGATTTTGATAGCAGTCACGCTAGCGGCAATTTTGGTTGTTTGACAGGTCGACGGTCTTTGCTGACAGTGACACTCATTCACTCACATATACGATAATCTTCAAACCAGCATTTGGGCAAAGAAAAACATGATCGCAAATTTTTAGCAGTGATGAAAAAAGCTTTCATGCATGTCATAAATTATTGGAGATGCAAATAAGTTGTTGAAATGTCTCTGCAGTATAAATCAAAACACTAAAAAAAAAAAAACCATGAAAAAGTCTGATCTAAATCTAGCTAAAAAAGCATTGTGCCTCCTAAATAAGAGAAACATATTCAGAACCTTGAAAATCTTACACATTGGTCCAAATAATACTTAGGTGATTTTTATACGGGCTCAATAAGGTAAAGCTTCTGAATTGTAGAGATTTCATGGCTGTAACTGAATAAGGTAACACTAGTTTAACTAATTAAGTCTTATTGGCCACAATGAAAATAGTTATGACAAGAAACATTTATTATTGGGTTCAACAATGTGAAGGTTCAGGGCCCGGAAGAGTCGACAGGTACCCAAATTCGGGGTGAGTCATATACAATAATCTGGGTCGGAATTTCGTTATCCATAACCGAGAACGAATAAAGATAAATTTTTGAATATTTATGATAAACAGTATTAAAATCCAAGAATGACAAGGAAATCATCGGGGAAAAAAAAACGAAGTATAGTTTTATGAGGTCATGACATTGTGATCTTTTTCAAACTTTGCAAAAAAAAAAAAACTGAGAAAAAAAGGTGTCAAAGATCTATGTCTGGCGTTTACGTGTTATAAATTGCTCCAGTGAGTATCATTCGAATTTTGTTATATATTTGGACGGATTGGGTCAGACCACACAGGTACTCGGGTCGGAAATTTCTGACTCGTCCGGGCCCTAAAAAGTTCTATCCAATCATGGCTGTAACCGGATAGGTTATCATTACTTTTACTAGTTAAGTCAATTATTGACCACAATGAAAAATAGTTAATACAGGAAACATTTATTGGCCCAACAACATATAGATTCTGCCCAGTACAGTTACAATTTGGCCACAACATATATGTACCAAATCAAATACAGTATTCAAGGATTTTTGAATAGTTCTGTGCAAACATTTCCGAAGCTCTTCCTTTGAGGCCAGTGGCCCTTGTTCTGTGATTAGTTCTCGTACCAATAGGCCGTTCCTCTGAATGTTACATAGAGTGGGTAGAGGCTATATCGACGCATACCCCAGAACAAATCACTCTATCACCTCTTCGACAACTGAGTGGCCTTACTCACGGCGTGACTCATGAATTATCCTCTTCGGCTGACACATGGATTGAAGCTTGACATGACATATTTAGTCATTGCGTAACACACGCGGAACAATAGTATATGTTATACGGGGTCGAAGCACACATCATAATGCAACCAATTATTCACCAGCATCGTAATCATAATATCATATCAAATGTATATATACCGAAATTGCCTCACTGACATCTTGTACATGGTAAAACAGTGTTATATGCATATATGAATATTGTAATATAATATATTATTTATAAGGAATGACATGACATCATAGTCCATTGAACATGCATATTTGATCATCAATGAGATCAATCAGATAACTAGGCCGGTGTTATCTGTATCGGGCCTGTCTGCGCGCGTGGCGTTTGGGTCGACTGGGTCGAGCAGGCAGGGGCGTAGCCTCACTTGTTTCAGGGTCGGAAGATTTCGCGGGCTTTTGTCCACGTGGTTTGCATGCCAGTTTGGCATGTCCGAACTTGATTTGCGCGATCTTTTCTTTTGTCGATGTCGGCTTGAGCCGGATGAGGTCGGAGGTCGTGACTGACGATTCTTGGTCGTTGGTGAGTCAGACTCAGCAGTTTGGTCTGAATCAGTATGCCGATCTTGTACTGTAACCTCCCAAGGGTAATAGAATTCCTTGAGAAGTCCCATGGGGTTGGGTGAGTGTTCCGGGTCGGACTTGCTTGACGACTGTGTAGGTCGTACAGGGTCGGAGTAGATGTGAGCCGCTTGGTTGTCACCTTCGTATGGTTTTAACACATCCAGATGAACAACTCGAGTGTTTCGGGGGTTGGAAACCAAGGCGATACGATAATCTACCTCAGTCACACGGTCGATGATCCTCCAAGGACCAGTCCAGGGTCGAGCGAACTTATTATTCTGCGTGAGAGGCAGATAATAATACCGGACCAGTTCTCCTGGTTGAAACTGGGGTCGTGGTTTTGCGTGGGCGTTATAACCCATCTTTTGCCGGATTGCTGCTTTCTCGAGATGGTCTTGGGCGAAACCATGGGCGGTTCTGATGGCTTGCCGCAGATACTCGACATACTCCGGACCACACGGAGGTAGAGGCTCGGGGTCGTAGGTCGGGAACACCAGGTCGACTGGCAGATTACACTCGTGTCCATACACCATCAGATGCGGGGTGCATCCCGTGGACGAGTGTACCGAGGTTCTATAGGCTATTAACACATATGGTAGGTGCAAGTCCCAGTTGTTTGCACGGTCGCTGACAAATGCACTCAGCATGTTTAGCAATGTCCTATTAAAACGATCGACTTGGCCGTCACTCTGAGGTCGATATGGGGTCGTACGAATTTTCTTGGCGCCCAGGAGACGCACGACATTGCGGAACAGGGACGACTCGAACTCGGTACCTTGGTCGCTATGAAAAGCCTTTGGTACACCATGGTAAACTATCCACCTGTTCACCAAGATGTCGGCAACATTTTTGGCCGTATGTCGCCGTAGCGGGAAGGCGTCCATGTACTTCGAGAAGTAGTCCGACACGACAAGTATGTACCGATGGCCTCTTCCGATGACTTTATGAGTGTCAAGATTGTCCATCGTTATCCTGTCGAAATAGCTCCTGTTGGCAACTGTGTCAGGGGCGATCTTTTGGGGTCGGTTTACCCTTGCGGGTCACATATTGTGGGCAACGGGCACACCAGCGGGCGACGTCCAACGCCAAGCCGGGCCAGTAGAAGCGGCGCCTGACTCTTTCGATGGTACGCTGTATGCCGAGATGTCCGACAATCTTCAGGTCGTGAAGTTGGTGCAGAACCTGAGTCCTGAGTGCGACAGGAAGCACAGTTTGCACCACGGTTCGTCCAGCGGGGTCAGGTTTTGTGTTTCGTACCAGTACTCCGTCTTGAAGCGCCAGGAGGTTCCAGCGAGAAACAAGTGTCTTTACCTCCTCTCCGTGGCGTGCAACTTCCCTCGAGTCTGGTTTTGTGCCGGCTAGTATACACTGTCGCACTTTTCCGACGCTGGGGTCGGCTTGCTGTGCAGCGACAATGTCCTGAGTCATGTAGTCCGATAGCCACTTTTGACCATCCAGTGTGGCGTGCAAGGCACTGACTCGAACAACTTGACGTGCCGAAATTAGTCGGGGCGAGACCGGTGATATTATTGAATCACTGTCCAGGAGGTCTGCCCTTGTCAACAGTTATCCGACGAACTGGAAGTTCTCCAGAACTGGTTTCTGGGTCGGTTGGAGGCATGACGAGTCGTCCGGGACAGTCTTGGTGTTTACAACTGTGACACCGTGACAGGCCGTCAGCGTTGCCGTGTAGTTTACCGGGTCGATGCTCTATCCTGGAGTCGTACTGCTGCAACTTAGCGAGCCACCTGGCGAGCATGCCGTCGGCGTCGCTATAGTTCTTGAGCCACCTCAAGGAGCTGTGGTCGGTCCGGAGGAGGAATTCCCTACTCCAGAGATAGTGCCGATAGTGCTGTACCATTTCAACTACTGCCAGTAGTTCCCGATAGGTGGTGCAATAGTTCAGTTGGGTTCGGGATAGGGTTTTGCTGGCAAACCCGATGGGAATTTCTTTCCTGTTAACCCTTCGTGAGAGTGCGCCTCCCACAGCAAAGCCACTTGCATCCGTGTCGAGGATGAAATAGTCGTCCGGGTTCTGGGTCGGGTGAGCGAGCTTGGGCGCCTTGATGAGGGCATCACAGAGTCGCTGGAAAGCTTGTCGTTGGGCCGGTCCCCAAGTGAAATGACATTCACCTCGGGTGAGAGCTACCAGCGGTTCAGCAATCTCAGCATAGTCCTTAATGAATCACCTGTGGTAGTTGGCAAAACCAAGGAAAGCCCTGACGTCGGTGATCTCGCATGGAGTCGGCCATTCTCTAATGGCTTTGACTTTACTTGGGTCGACTCGTATTCCTTGGCTGCTAACTATGAACCCCAAGTACAAGATTTCTCTCTGAAACAGTTCGCACTTTTTGGGTTGCAGTTTCAGGCCTGCCGATCTGATTCGATCCAGGACCGCTTCCAAGTTTGCGAGTGCCTGATCAAATGTTCTGCCGTAAGCGATGACGTCATCCAGATAACACATACACCGTGTACACAAGTATCCACAAAGTATGGTTTCCATTAGCCGTTCGAATGTTGCCGGTGCATTACTAAGGCCGAATGGCATGACCTTAAACTGATACAGTCCTTTCCTTGTGGCAAAGGCAGTTTTCGGCTTGTCAGTTGGGTCGACTTCGACCTGCCAGTAACCAGAGGCCAAGTCCAGGGCCGAAAAGTATGTAGCGCCCGCCAGGTCGTCGTGAGTGTCCTGAATATTGGGCAAAGGATATGAATCCTTGCGAGTGACGTCATTCAGGAGCCAATAGTCGACGCAAAATCGCACTTGGCCGTTCTTTTTACGCATGAGCACCACCTGTGAGCTCCAGGGCGAATCAGACAGCTCTATACACCCCAAGTGTAGCATCTTGTCGATCTCCTCACCGATGAAGCTTTGCTGGGCCTGGGGGACGGATCGTTGCCGTTGCCGAATCGGGGCCGAGGTGCCAGTGTCGATCCTGTGTTGGACGACTTGAGTTCGTCCCAGCTGTCCTTCCGGATGCATGAACGTGTCCTGGTATTGATGGACAAGTTTGGCACAGCGCCGGTGCTGTTCTGGTGCGAGTCCAGCGCGGTCCACCATCTCTTGCAGATGTGGAGGCAGGTCGCCATAATGACTGGCGTCCACCGTGGACGGGTCGGGCTCCTCTCCGGGTCCTGGTAGGGCTCCGTGGGTTTCCCCGGTTCATGTACTGTTCACGTGTTCTGGGTGCGGTGCATGTTATTTTCCATGTGGTGAAGTATAGGTGTATGAAGGTCAAGGCCGCTGCACTGAGCCGAATTATTTGATTGGACGGGGCCGAGGGTGTGTGTGAGCTGACCTACTTGTATATTGATTGTGTATTGATCGTATAGTGCTTATGTACCGCGTGTAAAGTCATGTAGAGAGTCTGTGTTGTCATGGAAATGTGGTGCGCGGGAGGGACGGGTCGTTACAGTCATCTAAAAATGCTACAGCTATATATCTGCACTTGTATATCCAAACAGACGCCCCTTTCAAGTTGATTTCGTTGTGAGTTTCTGGTAGAGATATTTTGAGTTTGTTTACATTACCGCCATTCTCGGCGCTTTGTATCCCTTTATGCAAAGCGATTCCAGCTTATTCGTAAATGTTCGAGCCAATCGAGTGTGAAATAGGTTAGGTCAGAGTAACTCTGAGTGGCGCACAAAACAAAACAAAAGCGGCTACTAGTACTGTCAAATGCCTGATTTATCTATTTGATCAAGCATAGTTTGTTTTGTGACCTATTTTTGTGAGACCACAGGCATATGTAATTGATTTGGGAAAATAATATTCCTGCCAATATCACGTTAATAAGACAATTCGATGACATTCCAGTAATGGGATATACCTCTTTATCGTGGGGTCGCCGAACTTTACACTGAGTTAAGGACGAGATCTGTGCATGTATGACACCTGCGCTGAACATTTGGATGAATTTAATGATATACTTTTTTATTTTTTGTAATATAATTCGGTGAATAACTGGTTCATTGGGCTGTAATCTAATTACCACGTTAGACAATACATATTGTACAAGAAACAAAAAATTGAACAAGCGATGCTATGCCACTGACGATTTTTAGCGTTTGAACAGTCATTTAATATAGACCTATTCATTATACAGCGAACGTGGAAATCGAGCTCAATGGCTCGGTCGATCTATATTCATGTTGTATGCTTCTAAAATGAATGACACTGTACCGAAAGGCCAAATATCAAATCCAGGCCTATTCCATCCATGATATTGCAGCAGGCCATGGTATAGTGACCGATATATGATACCCCTGTAGCCGAAAATACACACATTCCGAAAAAAAAACTCTTCTTCAAATAACAAGCTTTTCTCCAAAACTCGAAATTATATGCAGTGCGAAATGAAACGTTAAGGATATGTCCACAAAAGGGTGTTTTTTTATAACTATGTGATATTGTTTTTAAAGGAATGAGTTATTATAATCAGTGAATTTATTGGGATATTGGTCTGCCGTGATTTTTTAAAACATATTTCGAAGCTTGATTGATTAGTTTGGAAGATTTTTCTTTTTTCGAAAAAAAAAATAATCTCAGGAAAACGACAACAGTCATAAAAAATCGGTTTGTGTGTAAACACCAGAGAACATAATGGAGAAAGAGTTGTCCTGTCTGCTAATTTTATCGAGGAGTTCTGGCATCGAGAGAAGACTCACTATTACCTAGTCAATGTGCGATGGTATTATATACTACTGTCCAAAGTTCAGTGTACTGTACCTTAGCCTCTTCTTCTTAGAGAACCCCATAATCACACCCTTGGTGCACGAGTGTTTGCTTTCAAACATCATGCCAAAATAAACAAACACGGAAATCAGAAAACCATAGATAACTGGATGCAACAGACCGCTAAGGTATTTAATGTCAATAGGTAATGTGATTTGATTTTTATGAATCTGTGTATCAAGATACTAGATCATTACGGAGCCCCTCATGTGACATACCAAAAATATTTTTTAAGGCGTGCGCACGACTCAATAACCCAAATTTCTATTCCGTGCCCACGAATTGCTATTTCGTGCTCACGAATTAGTATTTCGTGCCCACGAATTGTCAAATCGTGCCCACGGGTTAAAAAATATTTTTGGTATGTCACCTCAGGGGCTCCGTAGATCATCATTATGACTATGCAATCAAGTACATTGATGCATAAAAACACTTTGCCTAATCGTGCACTTTAATCGACATACATCAGTAGGCCTACATCAGTACAATAGGATAAATAGCACACAACTGATATAATGTGAACGTTTTCAAACCTGCAAATTATATCAGTTCAAACCTGCAAATCTGCATATAACGCTGACGTAATTGTGAACAAATTATGGTCAAGTTTCTGGCAGAAATATATGGTATATATCATCACACAACACCAGAATACATCTGTAAAACAGAACTTTATCATAGTCTTCAGACAAGTAAAGGTTCCTGGTTCACTTCGAATCCATTACTTACATCATCGAAAGTGATCAACAGGAAATTGAGCTGGAAATAACCACATAACAATAACATAATACACCACTACACCACTTTACATAGGATAACAGAGGGGGAAAAAAATCAAGATTCATTTTGCTAATTTAAATCAATAAAAATATGCTAGAATTTGCATGCATTTTGTTACTTTTATCATCTAAAGTTCAATTGAACGTCTTATGCTATGTTGTTTATGGACGATATAAATTTTATATGCTTCGGATGAGATGATGCGAAACGTCAATTAGTTGCAGTGAAGTGGGGGTCATTATCAAAAGCAGGGACATGACACAAAATATGGACACTGTGTATAAGATCGCATTGACCCTTCGGTGGATGCGGAGTTTGTACGTTTTATCGCATTGTTTATAGCATGCATTTTATTAACATCACGTTGTGCCAACAAATGGTACACACAACTATATCACCAGTTTGTTTGCGTTCTTACTCAAGAATGTTTGCCTATGTTAACTACGTATCAAGTTTTACGTCGACTTTAAATTGCCCTGAAATGAAGTTTTATAATGCGCTACTTTTGTGTGTACATTGGCGATGACTATAGTAGGGGATTTCAATATCACACTAGTCACTGCATAGTGGTATACTTGGGTTTCTGCCAGTGTTGCATGTGCACATACATGTATAGGATGTTGCTGTCTGTTGGTTGTACCAGCGCACGAGACAAACTTTAATGTAGAGGCTGCAGACACATAACACACGTTCCGAGGGATCAAGTTTATTCGACTGTTTGTTTTAAACCTGTGTTGGTGTGGGATTGGGGATAGTGTGTGAACATGAAAGGTAAGGTAACCCGACTGAATTTAGCAAATGTACAAACGGTATTATAATTCAATTCAAATGTAATGTAGTAAACGTTTGTCAATACCTCTTTGCACTGGGCTTGGGGTGAAATCAGTGAAATATATATACTTCAAGCATATATTTAAGATACATGATAGCTAAATTGAGGGATTTTCGCGGTGCAGGGTATCTTCTTTTGAATGATACTCTGTATGCATAATCGTCAGCTGTTTTTGTTTTGTGTGTGTATGAATTCAATGTGCCTGTACTAGGAACATAGATACGGAATATCTGTTCATAATACTCCAGTTCCAAAATATTTTCTTAATGTTATGAGGAAAATGTTGAAATTTCAAAATTTAAACTAATCATAGTAACTTAAAACAAAGGACAAATGATCACATCTTCAAAATAAAAATTGCATGGTACATCGTCGAACAGATTCTATAGAGCATACAATTATACTGTGAGCAAGTCACACATTGGGGCATATTTTGGTAACCTTGAACTTGATATCGAATGATACTAAATTTAAATTTCAAGGTCACCCCTGAAATGTAACCCGAAATGCTTAGGGTTCTATTATGAACAGAAATGAGGTCACATGTGAACAATACGTCCCTTCTATAAGCATTTGCTTGTAAAATCATCCTATGTTCTACGAATTATACACAACTAAATCTCATGTTTCTACGAACAGTCGCCTCTTGACATAAAACTGAAAACTAAATCTAAGCTACTTGGCGGCAGGGTATTCCACTGGTAATTGGTGGAGCAAATGAACAGAACTGAAGAGCACACACCGTAACTCTTATGGAATAGCATAAAGAGATGAAAGTTGTGAGTCTCGTAAGCACTCAACAACACTTGAAAAGTCCACATCTTATGCATGCGAAGTATCGTGTTCAATTCATGACGTTTTATTACATGTATACTCCATCAGTACCTCATAATATGACATTTAATGAAATGCAAAAACCTTCATTCTCTTTCTCAGTATCGGTTACACTGTTGCTGTGTCTGTTGGTCTGCTGTCAGTGCGGTCAACTTCCGGACGCCATTCGACAGGAAATCCAGAATCGCAAAGGTCTCAGAATATACTTCTTCAAATAACAGAAATAAGTTGTATTAATCACGACGCGTGAATATCTCGACACTTAAATACTAATCTCGACATGTGAAATATCGGTATGCCAAAAATAGAATGGGCTTGATGTTCCCAATCTACAGATTAGAATATGTAACTTGTAACATACATATGACATTTCCCAAAATATTAAAGAGCCGAGTGCATTCTGTTTACAACTAGACGTCAAGGCCTAAAGATGCCTTGGAGGCATTTCGTTGTTAAGACTAATCAAATATTTATAACATGTTTACCATGGGCTCTACGACACACTGTTTCCAAGATATCGACGAAAATAAAAAAAATGTCGACTCTGCAAAAAAATTTGAGGCCGAGGTCAAAGTTAATCCATAATACCCCTTTATAGACATGTTTGTCTAGTGCCACGAGTCCGAAAATAACGTTCGTTTCGCTCTACGATGCACCGTTTCCGAATCAAAGTTCATCCATAATACCCCTTGGACATGTTTGTCTAGTGCCATGAGTCCGAAAATAACATTCGTTTTGCTCTACGACGCACCGTTTTCGAGATATCGACGAAAACAAAAATGCCGACTCGCGAAAAAAAATTCAGGTCAAGGTCAAAGTTCATCCATGATACCCTTTAGACATGTTTGTCTAGTGCCACGAGTCCGAAAATAACATCCGTTTCGCTCTACGACGCACCATTTCCGAGATATCGATGGAAACAAAAAATGCCGACTCGCGAAAAAAAATTCAGGTCAAGGTCAAAGTTCATCCATGATACCCTTTAGACATGTTTGTCTAGGGCGACGAGTCCGAAAATAACGTCTGTTTCGCTCTACGACGCACCATTTCCGATATATCGAAGAAAACGAAAAATGCCTACTCGGCGAAAAAAATTTAGGTGAAGGTCAAAGTTCATCCATGATACCCCTTAAACATGTTTGTCTAGTGCCACGAGTCCGAAAATAACGTCCGTTTCGCTCTACGACACAGTATTTCGAGATACCGACGAAAACGAAAAATGCCTACTCGGCGAAAAAATTTTAGGTGAAGGTCAAAGTTCATCCATGATACCCCTTAAACATGTTTGTCTAGTGCCACGAGTCCGAAAATAACGTCCGTTTCGCTCTACGACGCACGGTTTCCGAGATATGCAGAAAACCTCAAGGATGATTGGGTGAAAACTCTTCCGACCTCTAGGTCAAAGGTCGTTTGACGGATTGATCTCAAAATCAATAGGGTTCTTCCCTGTTGATATATGAACCTCCATGCAAAGTTCTGCAGCCATTGCCTACATACATAAGTTATCGTGCGGAAACAAAGTCAAACATTAAACAAAAAATGTTTTTTTGTGCTAAAAAAAAAAATAAATTAATTAATTTCATCCTCACGGACCTCACGGACCTCGGATCCGGCTGAAAAACAATAGAGTTCTTCCACATAATATGTCTGACCAATGCTGAAAATTTGGCGAAGATACATCGCGGCAAACTAAAGTTATCGGTCGGAACCAAAACGGCGGAAAAAAAGAAGAAGAAAAAAATTCTGCTAAAACCATAAACGTAGTCCGCTACAAACAGTGAGGTAAGGAAGAGTCATAATTTAAAAGTCATTTCTTGAATATTATCTCTTCAAAATGACATATTTTATAGAGTAAATGATCAGCATCCTGATACTGAAAAGAAAATAGGGGGTCACCGTGCTCGTTTTTTCTACATATTCGATCAAAATCACACACATTTAACTAAAATGACATGAATATTGTCCATATTCACATCTTGCATTGTGTTTTCCATGCGAACGGATACGGTGACCCCCTATTTAAAAACCCCGGGTTTAGGATGCTGAACAGTTACTCTATAAAATATATCATTTTGAAGCTCTAGATTATGTTGACACAGTTGTTTATTTAAAAAAAAAACTCTTTGACCCCCTCCCCTCACTGTTTGGAGCGGACTACAATTAATTAGGTCAACAGAATGGGATATATGAAGATTCGAGTCCGGTTTTTCAGATGACGTCACGCGTATAATAAACCACGTGTTGTCGGGCGATGGCAAACATCAGGCAATAACAAGACTTGCTGAGATGACGGACCAGTTCGGACCGAGACTCACGGGGTCTCAGGCCCTCGAAGATGCCATTGGTTGGTTACTCGGAGAACTGTATGAAACTATTATAGCGGAGTATATAGTATTTATGCTCCAAATTTGACGTTACATGTTTTTTATTTGTCAAAATTTCAGATTATAGCGTTGACAGTCTGGAAAATCACGGTGGATTTGTAGTGAATACAGAGGAAGTCACGGTAAAACGATTGGATTATGCCCATTATTATAGTATTATAACTATACATGTACATGCAATGTGAAAAACGACGTCGCTTTTTAAAAATGAAATCACTGCAAAATATGAAAATTGAGAAGTAATTTCATGAACCGACGTAAGCTATGATGGATATGAAATCAGATGGGAAATTTGAGTATTTCCTGCCCACTTAAATAATTGCGGCACCAATCATGTCCACATGTGATTTTAGGCGAACAAATGGACGCGGAACGTGGAGACGGCAGCCATTTTGACTCCCCGCTACCACGAGATGGCGCTGATGTCTTTGGGGAGTTCCGTCGGTGGTCACATCGAGGCCGAGGTCGTGGTCGTGAAGGATTACACCGACTTGGACACCAGAGCCGCGGCGGTAATAAAAAAAGAACAAACCATTGAACATATTTCTCTCAATGTGACAATTGCAATGAACGGCACCATAATATATGCAACACAGTGCAATGCACACATAAAGTATAAACCCCCATTTATTTCCAGAATCCTGATGTGTTCCGAGACAAGATCGTGCTGTACAACATGGAGTGGGTGGGGTACTCGGACACGGTGATATACCGGAATGACGGGGCGTCTCGCGCGGCCAAACACGGGGCCGCGGCCGCACTGATCCGCAGTGTCACAGACTTCTCCATCTACAGCCCGCACACAGGTATACAGGTACGTCAAGGGATTTTTTCAAACAAAAGAAAAAGGAAAAGTGATGTTTTACACTGATCATGCATGTTGCATGGAGTACTGATAACAGAAACCATATACTCTGATTCTTCGAACTCGTTTACACTGTTTTTTGCTGATATTTTTGCGATGCTAAATGGTATAATCCTATAACTTGGCATACTTCACATGGGAGTCAAACGGCAATTTAATAGTACCGAATTTCGGACTTCTATCGCGAAAATTGAAAAAGTTGGCAATCTACATGTACACCAATGTTAAATTCAACCATGTCATTTAATTTCTGGGTCCGCACACAATTTCGTGCATTTGCTCGGTTTTGTAGCCGCGGTGAAATCTTTCGAAATCAACATGTTTGTGTAGAATACATCCCAATGTGTTTCCAGTCCAAAATTATAAATATACACCGAATCCTGATGGATGTTAACAGGACCAAATTCTCGCTTATGCTCAGACTCTCGAGATCCCGTTTTGGGTTGAAATATTTTAACATTGGGGTAGATAGCTAAGTTCTTCAATTTTTGCGATAGAAGTCTGAAATTTGGTACAAAATTGCCGTTTGACTCCCAGTTGAAGTATGCCAAATTATAGAATGATACAGTTTAGCGTCACAAAACTATTGTCAAAAACCGGTGTAAACAAGTTAGAAAAATCAGAGTATAGCATTGAAAACAGTATAGACGATAACTATTTTATCTTCGAACCACGCAGAGATACAACTCGACTGTGTCTAGCGAGGAGATCCCAATAGCCGCGATCACTGTGGAGGATGCTCATCAAATCCAACGCTACTCGGATCGAGGTACCTCACATAACTTCAGTCACACCAAAAACAAGAGAGAAGAACCCATTTGGAGCGTTCATTTCCAACATTTTTTTTTTGCATTGTCACAGCAGTGATTATCCAACAATGTATTGTATGGATCTATCATCTTGTGCAGGAGAGTCCGTGACTGTGCGGCTGAATATGACTTGTGAGAACCACGGAACCATCACAACCCGAAACGTCATAGCGGAGCTCAGAGGGTCTGAGAAACCGGAGGAGGTCAGGGACTGGCAGATTTGACCACACGGGCATCAATTGGCTCTTGAACTAGCATCCTTGGCGAATAAAGTTAGACATGGGGAACTTACATGTACATGTCTTATATGCATTGTGCAGGTGGTGATCATAGGAGGTCATATCGACAGTTGGGACGTGGGTTTTGGCGTCATGGACGACGGCGGTGGCGTTATGATCTCTTGGCAGGTGAGCATTATGATGTCTTTGCGTTTGAGTCATGGTCTCCATGCAGGTGACTATATTCTCAGGCTAGTCAAGGGGTCTTGGCGGGTGATTCATTGTCTCGTGACAGGTAAGTCATACATGTAGTCTCTTGAGAGTTGAATCGTCATCTCTTGATAAGAGACCCACGGTCCTTGTGGCAAGTGAAGCATAGCGTACTCCGAACGGTGGAACTTCTGCCAGCGTCACAATCAATGAATTTTCTAACGTTTCTTTTCTCTTCATCAACAGGCACTGCTGAATCTCAAGGACCTGAACCTGGTCCCCAAACGAACTATCAGGGCTATCTTTTGGACTGCTGAGGTAAACTCGCTATGCAATGTTCAAAATTTCTTAACATTGCTACATAGCTACAGAACAGTGTCAGGCATTTTATTTGCTATATAAATGAACGAAAGTATCGCTTACGTTAACAACGTCATCGTCTTCCACTCATCTTTAGGAGATTGGTTTGGTTGGAGCAGACCAGTACTTTGATGCACACAAGGTATTTGAAGTCATATGATTATTTTTTTTTAATCGAAAATCCACCGTGAAACACTTCATATTACGAGGATGTCAAATTAAAATGGATGTCAAAGGAGATTTCACATCAGATTGTTTGTTTCTTTTTGGAATCTTCTCAGGATAATGAGGGTAATATTTCGTTGATCATGGAATCCGACTACGGAACGTTCACACCAATTGGACTGGGTTTCACAGGTCAATGGGATGTACCTTTATTGAAAAGCCAATATACACGATTTACATTGACTATTATATATTTAAGTACCATTACATATATTACATAGTCAAATATTCGATCCACCAAACATAGGTCTGTATCAAATAAATAGGACGAACACATTATCACATTAATCTCCTGTGTTCAGAATTTTACTTGAATACGTGACCGCTTCAGTCCTCACCCCTTCAGGTAGCGGCAAGGCCTGGGACATTCTGACTGAGATACTCTCGCTACTCGAGCCTATCAACGCCACGAGGATCCAGGAGGGAGGCAGCTCGCCCGACACGGGGATGTGGCTCGACATCGGAGTCCCGGGGGCCAACTTGTGGAACGCCAACGACAAGTACTTTTTCTACCATCACTCTGACGGTACGCGTGCGCCGCGCCTTGGTTACAGAGGGAACTCGATATTACGTTTTTCGATATATAACGCGGGGTTGGATCAGTGCGATTTTGACGAATGCATGTGTGACCAATACGTGAGGTCTCAGAATATAGGTTTGGTTGACAGGAGGAATATGCTGGGAACATTATGAAATATTGATATCACAATTCTTCAAACCAATATCTCAACAACGTCTACAATAGCGTTCATGTAGTTATGTATATAAAAAAACTGTGCGACTGTAATTCCAGGCGATTCAATCACCATGGAAGACCCGGATGACCTGGACAAGTGTGCCATTGTGTTCACGGTCGTGGCGTACGTTGTAGCTTGCCTGGAGGACAAGCTTCCCAGGACGGGCGAGTACCCTGCTCCGCCGCCCAGCGGGGCCCACTCGTCTCTGCAGCCGGGGGGAGGTGCTGGTCACGTGCTTGTTGTCATGGTTACGGCGTTCGTCTGTATGGCGGTCGTTAGGCGTCTAGTTGGGCGTCAAATATGACTACTATAGGCGTTTAGTTGGGCGTCAAATGTGACTACTATACTACTTCTGCATTGGCGGGTTGACTTGAGGGTGCTTTTTGTGCATTGAATATGGGGAATTTGTTATGCATTGATGCCTTTTCATGTATACATGTAATTGGTTAGCTCTCAGGCTTAGCTTTAAGCTTACAGGCTCTTAGGCTAATTAAGTCTACTTTATTTTTTCATTACTTCCTTTTTTTTGATAAAGCAAGACTGGTGGAAACTATGATTAAACATGCTTTGTACGTATATATTTAAAGAATATTGTATGTAAACAGAAAACTATATGATGCGGATGTTAATATTAATCATATCTACAATGATCGACTAACAAACATATTTTTGGAATGAAGGTTGCAAGATTTCACTATTCAACTGGACCATGCATTGGCTGTGATTACACCGACATCGTTTGTTGCATCGCGATGAAGCAGGGTTTTCAATAAACAGAAAAATACAGAGAATGATCGCGTTACCATAATTCTTTGGCGAATGCGAAATAATTTAAGTTCATCTTATTATAGGCTACAAAAAAAACCATATTAAGATACGGTTGAGAACTAAATTTCAGATAATGTAGAAGACAAATGTAACACTGCCCCCCTCCCCCTCCCCACAGCTCCCACGTCTATCCCGAGCCGTCGTCGTTCTGAAACAAAACAGGGGCGGATCCAGGAATTTGAAAAGAGGGGGTCCAACATTATATGGCGTGGGGTCAGAAACCAGATCCTTTTTTATGTCCTGTGGTAGCTTCCTGGTATAAATCCCACTTCATGCCATGCCCCTGGTATATACAAAATTATGGAGTGAAGCGAGCCGGTCGGGGTGTGGATCTGGGGCCGCTCAAGAGACCTCGAAGCAGGTCTTTTTTATGTTCAGTGTTAAGTTGATGGCATCTCCTTGGTGTGACTTCCACTTGAATACCATGGATCGCCCTTCTTTCATATTTAATACTAAAAATAGAAACAAAGCGAGCTCGTCTCAGCTGGGGGTCTGGGGCCTGCTGAAGGGCCCAGAAGTCAGAGCCTTCTTTATACTCCGAATTAATTTTATAACCTTTCCTAAAAATAAATTGCACTTGAAAATTCATCGATGAACATGTTCTCAAAAGTTTGTAAAAAAAATGTAGAAGGAAAGCTACACATTCGTGCCAGGGTTCTGGGGCCCGCTGAAGGTCCCCAGAAGTCATAGCCTTTTTTATGTTCTGCATTAATTTTGTGGCCTTTCCTGGGAATAACTTAAAAGTTATTGATTACCATGTACTGAAAAATTTGTTTAAGAAAATGTAAAAAAAGAGCTGCATATTTAGACCGGGGGTCTGGGGCCCGCTGAAGGGCTTAATATGTTCTGAATCAATTTTGTAACCTTTCCTGGGAATAATTAGCACTTGAAAATTATTGATTATCATGTTCTGAAAAGTTTGTAAAAAATGTAGAAAAGAAGCTGCACATTTGGGCCGAGGGTCTGGGGTCCGCTGAAGGGCCCAATAAGCCAGAATTCTTTTTATGTGCTGTGGAAGCTGAGCATACTGGTCTCTCCTGAGTATACATTTCACACAAACTCACTATGATGAACTTGAACTCAAACATGATATTTCGACATAATTTTTTCGAGCAGGAGGCCTGAATCCGCCTCTGGAAACTCTGATATATATGTTTTTTTTCGAAAGGGGGGGGGGGCCTGACCCCAGTAACACCCTCTAAATCCGCTACTGCAAAATTGATTTTCTCCTCAAGAACACTATTTTCTACACTATGGTGAGAAACTATGGTGAGACTATGAGACAGTTCCCAAATACATGTATACATTTTTTTTCAAACTTGGACAAGGACTTATTTTACTTTGAAAATATTAATGAGAAATGTGATAGCTTAGCGTAGGATAGCAAGTCAGATTATGGGTTTATTCTTCCGGTGCTAACTTCGAGTTTGATCTTACATAACTTTTTGTGGTCAATATCGAGGATACGTCTGTACGTCTGACACATGGAGAAATTGGCTTCCGGAGAAAAAAACACTTGGAAAATATAGTGCTTATAATGTGTGTATTATGAACACACAAGGAGACAGGTACAACCCCAAGGCTGTGTGTTCATAGGTATAGAATTATAAGCACTTAGGCTACTTTTGAACCTATAAAGTTCATTCAGATCATTCACGTCAAATTCAAGATCATCATTTTGATTTTTGAAGAACATAGTTATTATATTTCTTCCTAAAGTGTTCGATTTTATTTAGACTATATCTGCAAGCGTTTAGGCCAAATTTCATAAATGAGCAACCAGGATCATTCTTAGGCCTATAGACCTATATATTTCTCATATACCAGCATTCATGTAAGTTCGGCAATGGAAGCGGCACATGATAACACAAAAATAATAGGGTGAGACAGAATGTATGGGATGGCAAATGTAACTAAGGCTGGGACAAGAATATAATAATAATGATAATAATAAATTTACATATTTAGTGGTGACCTAACATGAAACATGGTGTCATACAAATTTATGAAATGAAAGTTTTGTAAAAACTGTTAAAATGGTAAGAAACGAAAAAAAATATAGTAAGAAACGAAAAAAAATACATAGAACGCTGATAGATGTAATATCATAATGCACCCATATGTGATGGTTATTCAGAAAAAAGTGTTGTGAAACTATTGTTTTTGATTATTCATCTGCCCAATGAGGAAAAACAATATATTTATTACATCCTCCCGTGGGGATAACAAATGTGTCATGACACTGCCAATAACGACCGCATTTGTATTCAATTCAACCTACATCTAGCCTACTATGATGATCAGGACAGAATAATCACTAGACCAGGAAAACTACCCTGTAAACACAAGTTTCGGTAAACTTTTTATCGAATAACCCTGTAAATAGCCTATGTTTTCATAGAAGTGGAGGGGGCCCCCTCCACTTCTATGATGTTTTAAACGTTGTGGGCTAGTGACGTCGAAACTAGGCTTGTACCTCCATGCAGATCTATGCTTGTAGGTCTATGTCAATCAATCGGACTTTAAATCGGAGGCCACTTAAAACCCTCGTCGAATGGAATCCCTATACTACGTGCTGAAAATTTACCATTGGTGGAGCTGAATTGAGTGGCGTTTTAACTACTGTCATAGACATGGGATTTGCTATTTGGCGCTCCGATATCCACTAGTGTTGGTAATCGGACTCGTGATTCCTTCACACTAAAATGTGGTTCCGTCCACACGCTTCTAAAATAGCAGTTACCTTCAATAATTCTAATATACACGTTCATAATTGCCATTCTTACTGCGTGATACTCTCATGGGAAGTCAAAAATGTCAAACTATTATTCTTTCGGAACAGAAAACTCAACTAATAACTAATGTTTGTTTGTCCGGAGATAGTGATTCCGTCACGACAAATATGAGTGCAGTTCATGGCGTTCATTTCGAAGGAGTACGCAGACTCAATTAGGAGCCTTTTGAAGGGTTTCTCGAATCCCATGTATACATAGGCTTTTAAAAAGGCCCTGTATTTGGTTCACTTGCTCTTTCAGGATTTCTGCAATGACTATTTACAAGTTACCGTAAACACTAGTTAAAATTGTGATTCCGTCACGATGGAATGCATAGCTTACTGATTCGATATATCACTATATATAGTAGGCCTAAAAGTAGATCATTTAGGCCCTATAAATCAGATTAACCTGGAACAATCGGATGGCTTTGAAGTATTAGATCTATTCTCCAATAAAGCGAAACGGAGTATGAACATGTAACACCTACCTCTTCCCCAATTGGACCTATTTAAACCCTGGGCCTACGAGAATTTATGGTACACCAAAACCATATTACCGAAAATAAGCAACATCATTGATCTCTCTTTGGATACAAACATCGAATGAATGAGGTGAAATTTTTAAATAATAAACTATTTTTAATAATAATAAAATTACTGAAAGTTAAAAGTCGTTAAGAAATGATCAACGAAAATTGGGAAAAATATGATAACAAAATCGTTTTTGAGATAGCAAAATGATCTTGGAATCAAATCACATCACCTTTGAGCGCATTTCACAAGCACTGGTTCATATGAACTAGTTCATATGAACCAGTTCATACGAACCTGCGCGTTTCATAGAAACATAGTTTCGTCTCAGATAGTCACCCTGATTTCTTTGCATTTGAGAGAATGAAGCGTCTTCCCAGCCGCATTCGCAAGGCGGCGCTGCGTAAAGCTATTTCCAAGGAAAAGTTCGCGGACAATATTCTTTTTTAGAACGTGTCAAAATATCATATGTCCCTTTGCCAAAATGTCGTAATATAATTAATAAGATCAGTAGTTTATGCCTCGGTGCTTTGCAAACATTGACAATCCCGTCGCGTAACTCTTAACAGTAGAACATGTTGCCGAATATATTCGTGATATCCCTCAATTATCGCCCATGTCATGCGTGAGCAAGTGGTGTTTTGTTTACCATGGAAGGAAGAACATTAGATCCAGTGTATGACTCCAGCGACGATGAAGAGGATATTCAGACAGGGCCTCGTCCAAAAAAGACCAAGACTGATCAAAATAAGAAATTAAATAGGCCCAAATTTGAACGCAGTGATTCCAAAGTCTCAGAGACGCAGTCTCAAGAGAAAACCGATACAGAGACTGAGCCATACTCACTTGAAGAACACGTTCCGACTCCACAATCACTTGATGGAAATGTTGGCACACCAAATGCCTCCCCATATCGCAATCAAGATTTACACGATGACAGTGACGTAGACGATGTTGAATCTCAACCCGAGGATAACAACGCAAGACAGGAGTTTCTGGATCCCAGTCGCGAACCAAAATCAGCGGTGAGAAGAATTGTTTCTGTGGCAAAAGATGCTGCAAACATCGCTGCAATGTTGGAAGTACGAGACACGGACTCAATATACGAACGAGTCAAGCAGCTGCGCAATCGCAGCAATAGGACTGACATTGTCACCAATGAAATACTAGAAAATGGCATTGAAGGTCTCAAGCGAATCATTGAGAGAGATGTCAACTCTCCTTCACAAGAAGGCAAAGAAGATGATATATTTGAAGAGATTGAAGCTATCAGAGCATCTGTATTTGAAGTATATCCACGGGCGCCAGTTAATCCTAATGAAATCTATCCATTGCTGGAGAAACACTTCAACCATCCGAACAGGATGAAGCTAGTGACAGAAATCCTAATTAAGAACATTCAAAACAGCATGAGAGTGAGGCCTGTGAGCAGGTCTCCCGCAGATGATCAGGAGGAGCCGGAAATTGTAAGCGAAGAAGAGGAACTGGTAGCCGACCTCGAGCAGATACTCAAACACTACCCACAAGCCGACCCCGACTATGTGTTCAAGCTAATCACGAAGCACATCAGCGTCGAAAACCGCAGAGACAAAGTGCTTGAGATATTGCAACAGGATTCCAACCACATACAAAAGAAACCGATGGAGATTATGTATGATGTAGAGTTGAAAAACGACCCTTTATTTAGGGAGACAGCCACGTTGTCAGCGTTATTTCCTAACCGGGACAAAAACGAGATTTATGCATACCTAGAAGCTCACTACCACACAAGGAATCGAGTGCAGGTTGTGACAGAGGAGCTACTTCGTTTGGAACAGGGAAGTCAAGATGACCCCCAGCGGTACGACAACTCGCCTGACGCGTACTCAACAGTGTACAATCAGAGATACAATGGCAAAAGTCAGATGCCCATGAACACTGTACTGCCAGCTAATGCTGTACGTCAGCCAAAGAGGAATAAAAATGCCACTGTTGGTGCTATTAAATTGGATGGCAGTCACAATAAAAAGACGAACGCTCTACGAGATGAACACTGCCAGAGGGAGGCTGAACTCTTGCTTGCGGTATTCCCCGACTGTGATCCAAACTTTCTCTTTGACCGGTTAGAAGCCATGGAAAATGACCCACAGCGAGTGCAGTGGCTCTCTGAGGAAATGTTCGCAAATCGGTCCTATCCGAAACTGAAGGATCGTATTGAACGTGAGCGAGTTGAGAAACGCTTGCAAATGCTGCAGGATGACACCTTGAACTTGGAACATTTCCTCTCGATGTTTCCCGATCCTGAGAAAGTATTTCTAGATGAATCTCGGAGAGTCGGTAATGCATACAAAGCCATGAGTCTCATTCAGCTTCAGAGGGAGTTCCAGATCGGCAACAGGGACTTTATTGAGGAAAAACTCAAGGAACACAATGGACATTATCTACCCACAAAGAAAGATTTAGCCAGCTTACTGAAACGTCCAGAAAATGGTTAGGTTTTGCTGCAGTGATTGACCTAATTCGAGGCATAAAATTTCACAATCAGAGTAATACTCAGATGTAAAAAATATTGTTGTATTGTTTAATTGTGAACACATGTGTCATCTCTTATCAATGGTTATTATTTACAGTGATACACCAGGAGCCTTTCCGAGAACTTCGTGGTCAGTTCTACGACATGCTTGCAAGCCCTCTTGGGGACTTCTTCTTTATGGAATTGCTCTTCGCCAAACACGAGAAGAAAATAATTGGTAAGAATTTATTGTCTTGACTCCTAACTAAAAGTTAATTAGTTTTAATACAGTTTGTTTAGTAATAAAGGGATGGTGTTGCTTCTAACATGATAATATGTTGTAAACCATGTCTTTTCCAGCCTATTTACAGAAACAGAAGCAGGAACGAGCCATGCGTCTCAAGAAGGCCACTACGAACAACGAGCTTCAACAGTGTCCATCATGTTATCATGACAACATTCTCAGTGAGGACCTGCGTGCCTGCCCGGGGGGCCACCGATTCTGCAGGGACTGCATCCGACAGGCCGCCGAGGCAAAAATTGCCGACTCCCGAGTGAGATTTACTTGTCTAGCTGATGACTGCGACAAGGAGTTCACTCTCAGTATCGTTAGGGAGGTGTTACCTGCTGGAACTTTCTCACAGTTGATTCGCCGCTTGCAACAGAATGACACTCGGCGTCCGGACTTCAAGGACTTGGTCTCATGTCCATTCTGCAACTTCGCCACGATAGTCAGTGATCCGAATGATAGGGTGTTCAAGTGTCTCAACCCAGAGTGCTTCAGGGAGTCTTGCCGGTCAGATAGATTTGTTCCTTTTGCTTGATATGTGTCAATGTAGAGAGCAATTTACTCTTGCAATTAAATTTTTGATAGACTGTAAAATTAAAAACTATACTGCAGTGTGCATGTTACAGGTGTACAATATATATACATGAAAATATATACACAGTTGTATATAATATATAGCAAGTAAAGTTATATTGAGGAAAATTGATCCAGAAAGGAACAATGATAATTTAGAATATCCATGTTTCCAAATTTATCTACGTATACTGAAATCAATACTATTCTACTCCCCTCGCTAACAAAATGTCTTCATCGTTTCCAAATAATAGCCTATGCCAAGGGGAGAACCACGTTCCGCTGCGGTGCGACGAGGTCGTCAAGCGAGGCGTGGTGGACATGAAGACGTTCATCGAGTCGAGGATGGTGGAGGCAATGGTTCGCAAATGTTGGCGTTGTCACAAACGGTTCTTCATCACAGAGGGCTGTAACAAGGCCACTTGTTCCTGCGGGGCCACGATGTGTTACACGTGCCGAGAGCCGATCACCAGCTACGCACACTTCAGCCAGGGCAGGTGTGTTGTGCCACTTGCAGCCTATGTGCATTAAAACATGAAGCAATTATCAAGGAATTGATGCAATATGTACTAGAACTGCAATTGAGAGTATCAACTTGGGTGTGTGTCTTCCAATCCATACAAAAATTGGCCCATGTAGCGCAGCTTGCTATTTCTTCTAAATTCAATGAAGATTAAAAATGTGCCAGACGTATTAAATATGGTATACATTCAGTGGGTGAGTAGTATTAACAGAGTAAGGTGCGCTACTTGGGCCCAGAAATTAAGAGCCTCTCAGCTTGTGTGTGTATACCAGTATGTCAGTGTTGAGCAAGATAATAATAAACAAATTAGATAATGATGAACAAAAGTCAAAATTTGTGATACACGTTCAAAATCAATATATCATTGTATATATCGTGAATACACTCAAGACCGACCTAACTCAATTCTATCATATGAACACCTTACCCCTCCCCCAGGTGTGGCTACTACATGGATGTGATGGACCTGCACCTGACAGAGATGCGAGAGGCGGCTGTCCGGGCACGAGAGCACTGGGAGCGAGAGCATCCCGAGGACATGGGCCGCACGATAGACTGTGATCCCACAGAGCTGCTCTGTGGCAAAGGTGGGTGTCCGATCAGAATGTACATTGTTGAAAAGTAGTTTGAACAGGAATGTCACAACACTAAAATGAACAATTTCTGTTCTATTGCAGTTGTGTGTTTTTGGCTTGGTTCACATTAAGATAATAAAGTGTAGGGTCTAAACACTTGTACAAAGTAATATGACCTTCAAAATGTTGACCTCTGGAAGTACAACACTGCCTAATTAGTTGATTCCATTCAAGTACCTGGCTTTTTTTTCTGCCAAACCACAAAAAAATCAGCAATTTAACAAGATTGTTATACCAGTATATATCCTTTCTATTTCATGCAGTCATTCGACGGAAGAAGCAGAAATCTCCACCGTCGATAAAGCAGCGACTGCTCAATCTGATGCCCCCGGTGTTCCGTCGTCAGAAGCCGACCTCTCCGAATGATTCAGAGGAGGATTATGAGGATACCGAAGTCAATCCTCTTGATGAGTACTACACAGAAAACACACGGGAGGAGGCTGAAAGGAATCCTACTGACACAGTGGATGAGTGAGTCTTGGCAGTCATCCAGTTCTCCATTTACAATTTTTCTTCAATTATGTATCACCTCCAAGTGGTAAAATCTCAAAAGTGAAAGTTTTGTAGGGAGTATTGTAGATTAGTTGAAGCTTCACATCCGGCCTTGGTGGCGAAATTAGTAGAAGAGGATGTGTAGAGAATGGAAGTATATTGATGAAGAAATCCTTGAGAATCTCCTCTGCTAAATTCAATTCAATAAATGTTATATATTTGTGTGTATTTGTTATTGGGAATATTTGTTTGAGTTATCATATATAGCTGATGTATAATAACAGCCTCATGTGTATTCTCAAACTGCTATCTCTTCCAGGGTTCCAGATAGTGACATCAAAAAGGCCGTGGAAAACCAGAAACCTGAAACGGAAGAAAAAACATAATAATTACCGTGATGTATTCAGTGATGAACCCGGTCTATCCTTTCATCGAGCCTAGTTCGTAGTTGAATGCGGATCGCTTGTTGCAGCCCACTTGAAGTTTACTTTGGCTCCTTGTATGTGTAAATACAATGTGAATGAGGAAATGTGCGTAAGTTTTATGATATTTAAATTCTCATGTCTGTTAGTGTGCAAAATTTTACAACAGTTGAGGGTAATAAAAATATAGTTGTCTTATGTGGAAAATATCTACAAGTTTTAAGAATTGCCAGTGACTTGAGCAAGATGGTTGTATTCAGCACATGAAAAGGCAGCATTCCTATTGTTGGTTTACAGGTCATACTACACCAACATGTTAGAATATGTCTTCAGAGGATTGTAACTATTCCAAACTGTGATCATGTTTCTTATTTTAGTTGCTGTTTATTTCCTTGTTTATTTCATCTGAATTGTTCACATCACATGTCCATTGTCAAACGTTAACAAGCTATGAGTGAAGTATGTTAAACATGTATATATACAAGGATAATGCGCATTGAAATACATGTATTTACAATATTCTGTCAGAACTGTCATGATACTTGATAAATAGTGGCTCTTCAAAATAGGCAAGAATTATTTATATCTCCTGTTTGTGACCCAACTGCTTTTCAACAAGGAAGAAAATTTGAAAAACACTGCTGTACATCGGCAGCAGAAACTAGCTTTTAATGTAGAAAGCGTAGTGCTTAATATTTGCTGCTGTTTATTGTGTGTTTGAGTGGGAAGGCTAGGGGGGATCTGCTGTTTTGTGACTGCAGCTTTTGGTGGCATTATTAATTTAACTTTGTACATAGGCATTAAATTTCTGCTATTTTCCTCCATCCATTGGTGGCAAAAGTCAACTGGCAAAAAGCTATTTACCGTTATATTTTAAGATATTTGCCAGGATTCATTAATCAGAAGTTGGTACCACATGGAATCTATGATTCCTGAAACCTGTTACATTGTTGAGTTTTGATTTTTATTGCATGTTTTTTTTTATCATCATAGATTGGTCCGAATAGTAACCACCAATCCGTACGTGTACTGCTTGAATGCCATCGACTAAAGAAAACTTAATGCTTAGGGTTCAAACTGCTATCAATGTGCTTATAATATTATACTGTTTATTGCAAAAAATAGAAATGCCACACAAAAGTAGCAGTTATTGGGGTATTTCGTGCCTCAAAAAATATAGTTGCTGTAATGCATATAATGTTAGCTATAATCAATACAGTTCTAGGCTTTTATGCTTCTGAAAACCTCGTTTCATTTGCTGATCTCAAAATGTGAAATTTGTTGTAGTGTACATGTCACTCAATGTTAATATCATCCAGATTGTAATGTCTGATATGAATGCTATAAACTGTATGTATTGATGAAATTGATCACTTTTGTACTTGTAAGTTGATGCACACTGGTTGTAGAGTACATACATGTGTTCGCATGGGTGTTTGCTCCGATAGAGGTCATGAAAAAAAATTACGGCAATGTGTTTTGATTTCCGAACATTCTCAAATTTCCTATGTAGCAGGTTAACCTGATGAACGGATGGAAGCAACAATATGATCCAGTCTAGTTACTATCACTAAATTATGTACTGAGACTGTACTGAAATTTTGTGCTGTTACTTAAGTAGATAAAAAATTCTGTGACAGTTTTCAGTGGTTGCAATGCCAAAAAAAAATCTAGTGTGCAAAGTGTTGAATTTGTTGAAGTTTTCATTCGCAGGTTTTTTCAAGTCAGTGCAGTAATTGTGCCATGTTACAGGACTCATTCAATAAAGTTTATTTTTGATAAAGCTGTATTATGGGCATTTGTCATTTGTCAAGGCTGTACGCTATCAAATGCAATATTCCTGCCATGCAATTCGACTGATCCTTAGTATTACATTAGTATATGTGTTAGTATTGAATACTACTGAAAAGTCACGGGTTTCAAAATGATGATCTTGGTTGAGGTCAGTACTGACTTAATCATCCCTGTAGATAAAGCTTAGCAGTGTATAATGAGCATATAGAAAATCATATATGATTTTTTGATAGCCTTGAATTTGATTTCAGTTGACTGTTTCATCTCATGAACACTGACCTAGAATGTGTGAATCGGTCTCTGCAAACAAAATGCCTGTAGATGTAGCTTATGATATATTGCAGCCTTTACAGGAAATCATATATGGTGGATATGTTGGTGACCTTGAACTTCACCTTGAGCCTGTTTAGTGGTATATCTCGATATATATCACGTTTCATATTAGGTCAGAAATTTGGCTTTGCACATTGGAAGTCATATGTGATGACATACTCTGGTAATTCTTAATGTCAAGTCTTGCCTTTCCCTGTACCCGGTCAAACAAAGTCTTACCTGAAATTTGTAAATTGGCCCCTGGTAGTAAAAAGCTTCCAGACAGAGATTAGTGTTGTATTTTGAAATTGTATAAAGTCATGTATGGCAGATGTTTTAGTGACCTTAAATTAATTAAGACTCAGGACAACCGAAACGAACATTTTCCCTGGTTGGCTGCATGCTGATTTACTATATTTGGGTATTGGTGAATAAACATCTGTTACTCAAACATATCAAAACTTTCAAACTTGCAACTAGGATCGACACTATTGTAATTGTCGCTTCCCTTTTGGCATGAGTGGTATATCTTACACAGACAATCTTTGCCTCAGATGACCTAAGTATTCAACCACAAGGCTATGTCACTGAAAGACACAACCCATGGATATATAACATACGTTTGCAATGTGAACATGACATTGTATACATATTAAAAGGCCTGTATCCATCTCAAAGCGACCTCGAACTTGACTTCAGATTATCTTGAAAGTCGTCAGGGTAATACTGTCATGTCTAGTTGAAAAAGTGTTTTTTTTTTAGCTTGGACCGATAAGCTATGGTCATGGCCTTTCGTCCGTGCGGCGTCCTAGGTCGGTAATTTTTTTTGACATGATGAATTTCCTTATTAATTCCTTATTTTTTATTAATTTTTTTTTTTGCCATTTGGCAGCCATTCTACTGGCAAGTCTGGCCAATTCACACATTTTTCAAATAAAATTGACGTGAGAACTTTTTTTTCTAATCCTGTATAAGCAGGATATTTTAGGCCATTTGTACATAGTACATACATAACGATGGTAGAACTCGCTTGAAAAGCCTGAAATGTAGGCCCAAAAGGCCCGAACTGGGCAGAAATGCACAAGTTGACCTCTGGGGACAGAACTCATGTAAATAGAGTTTATGTTTCTATTATGAGCATATCGGAAGTCATATATGGTGGCTCTTTCAGTGAACTCGAAATTGACCTCGGATGAATTTTGAGTGTTAACCTAAAAGTCACGTTTGACCTGAAATGTCAAACGTGTAAATTGTCTTCGTATATAGAGCTGAATAATTTATTGGCATATGGGGTTGGTCACCTTGAATTTGGTCTCAAAGTCACCTTTAACCTGAAATGTGTGAATTGGCCTCTGCCGACAAAACGTGTGTGGATAGTGCTTAGGTTTGTATAAGGAGCATATAGGAAATTGATCCTCTGGTGACCTTGAACTTGACCTCTGATAATCTTGAGTGGTGAATATCAAGGTCACATTTGACATGTACTATGTAAGTTGGCCTCTGCAGACAACGTGATGACATATAGATTTATGGTTGTATTAGGGGCATATATGAAATCACATACTAGTATGTTGGTTGTATTGGTGACATTGAACGTGACCTCGACTACTTTCAGTACTTCAGCTCAATCGCATGTTTGCCGGTAAGCTACAACACACTTGGTGCTATTTTTTTCTTGCTGATAGGATTCAAACTCATGATGTGTTTTAGGATCATTTGCACATTTTATATTTCGAGGGAAGTACTACCGGAAGAAACTACCAGTAATCTACAGCACCCTTAGTGTTATGTTTCAGGATTTGTTTCAGAGGCAAGTATCTGGAGAAGGATTCAGGTTTGGGAATGATATGTAGCGGTTTCTAGTCACAAAATATATACTATATCTTACCATCCCCTATTATTTTATTCCATGCCAATTAAAACTTGAAAAATATTAAGCGATTTCACTGAAATTTATGTGTCAATGTAGTCTTGAACATGATTTGGGAAAAATAGCAAATTTTTGTGTACATCGATACATCGAGTGACAACTACTGCTTCTCAATAAGAAAATAAATTCGTCGATCGGCTCAGATTACAGTCACAGTTCCTTCACCAATTTCGTGTCCAAAGTATGCACATGTACACATATGAACTGAGTTAATGTATTACATCAAATTGTCAAGTGATCGGCTTTCAAATTCCTTCATCGCTATTTTGAACTCTTCATCTGTGATCCTAAAAATGCAAAATAATCCACTGTATGAGAATACAATAAATTAAAACGTGCAAACCACTAATTGTTCTGCACTAATTGACAGGAGTGTATTGATAAAATGTACAGAACTCACAGGTCATTGTCCGGCAGAGAGATTTCGTCGATGTCTTCATCCTCGTCCAGCTGTTCGTAGTGAGCTCTCAGAGGATTGAACTCTTTCTCGCTTCCACTCTCCTCCTCCCCTTCCTCCTCTTCCTCCTCCTCATCCTCATCATCTTCTTCTCGAGTGCCGTCGTCTTCCTCCTCTTCACCCTTGCCTCCACCACTATCACCATCAGTATCATTTCCTTTGGCAGCTTCCTTTGAATTCTCTGCAGGTTTCACTTCATGCTCAAGATCGTTCTCCTTGAAGGCAACTTCGACGTTGTTTTCTGCTGTGTTCTTCTCAGTTGGAGGCACTGGCAGATGTGAGAATAATATGATATTCATTGCAGCAAGTATATGCACGTGAATCGGCAATATTTGAATTATGCAAATGTATTTGCAGAATTGCATTGCTTACACGCAAAATTTGAGAACTCCAGTGGGTTATAACTTTTTAAGAGGCCCTCGTCCTCTGGGTGGAGTTTGAGCCACTCCTTCTTGGCTTTGTTGACTGCCCTCGACATCTCCTCCCAGTGTGTACTGGATGAGTCATCATACAGCGGACACCTGCACCAGAGTTACCAGATTAGCGAACAACAAAGACAAAATCATCCATTGAGAATGTATTGAATAACATAATGACACAGGAATTCACTGACAAGCCGTCACAATCGTTGAAATGGTCGCCATAGTCTCTAAGAGGCATTTGACAGAGGTAGCATAGAGTTGCTCCACATGGGCACTGCATGTAATTGCACCCATCCGTCTTGAAGAAACGCTTCTTGCACCTCCAACAAGTGCGAATGATTGCCTCACTCATTCTCTTCAGGTATGAAAGTCTTCATGTCGCTCTCGCCTTGTCTTTGGATTTCCTCACATGGGAATGGGGTGTGGTTAGGCTCTTTGCATGATCTGAAATAGATATTGAATCAATTTCGGAATTGATATATATCTGCTGACTGCCAGATGAGGAACTTTTTATGATACCAACCGACAAGACTGCCTGAAGCACTCCGGGTTCAGGCAATTGAAGACTCGGTCGTTCGGGTCGCTCATGACGGTGGCAAAGCTGCAGAAAGGACAGGAGACCAAGTCCCTGATGTCTGCACGCCGGATTTCATCCTCCTGCATGCGCTGCAGCAACATCGAAAACTCCTCTGATGATAAGAGATCCTTCACTACTTCCATAGAGTAGAACCTCGAACACTTTTCATGCATGCAGGGAAAGACTATCATCGCCTGCTTCATCAGTTGTCTGACGTGTGCCTGCACGCACCCTTTGCAGAACACGCTATGCTGGTCTTGCTCAATATCCGAAATCTCGCATCCAATCATGTCTTCCATGAGGTGGTCGTTTTCAAGACACACACAACACAGAACACCATCTTCTTCACTTGGTTCCTTCTTCGATTCTTTCAAATGTTGGATATGCTCTGAAAGATATACTAGTAAGCATTAGCTACTGTGTAGCTCAAATATGACGAGTCTTGCAACAAGGGAGTTTAATTTCTGTTTGTGACTGCATTACTACACGCTTCCCATCATACCGGTCATCGAATGATATATCCATGTATCACCAAAACTCGGTGAACATAGCACCAACAGACCCTGTGGTGTGGTCATCACATGTCTTGGTCATAACACCAGGAAGGTCTAATATCGTACTCGTGGATGAGTAACTCACGATTGAGTGATCAGCCTAACCAATAACCCCAAAGCAAACCTCTCCCGAGATGGGATAGGCCACAGAAAGGCACTCAGCCACTGATAGGATTCGAAGTCATGAGCTCTGAGCTGAATCTACCGTGGTACACAAATTTGTTTATTACCAAGTATTGTGTCCCTGTGCTTGACATATAACAGCTCCTTGAAGAAGAAACAATCTACAATATCTGGGAATTTCACGTCCATTCTTGGTACTGGCAGAATATTACTGGGACCCTCGTCTGAAATACGTCAATTTTGCATATATCAGTAACCAGACACATTATCAGTCGTGAAATGTCAGAATTCATCTGCCATAAAAATCCTTACCAGCAGTCCCTTCGTAGTCCTGAATCTTTACCTTCGACAGGTAATAGTGCCCTCGGTTTTCAGCCAAGATCTGTTCCAGGAACTCCGTGCTGAGAAGCGGGAAATCAATCTGTAATTGAACCAAGCTGTGTGCCTTGTAGCCCTGGGACACTACCGTGTCGACAGATTCAAACACTTCCACTGGGTCAGGGAATATTTTGAGAAAGTCCACGAGGTTGAGCTCTTGGTTCTGTAGCTGATGAAGTCGCCTGTCTCTTTGCTCTTTCTGAAGTTTGTCTTTCAGTTTGGGATAATCTGGATCTTGGAACATCTCTTCTGAAAGTTGTTGCACTCTATTTGCACTATATTCCATTGTCTCTAGTTTGTGAACGATGTAGTCGGGGTCGCAGTCTTGGAAAACAGCCTGCAATAATTCGGTCTCCTGTTGGAGATGAACTTCTGGATCGACTTCATGGCATATTTTCTTTTTCTTCGGAAGAGATCCATGCTTGACTGATTTCCAATGCTTAAAAGACGTTACTTTCTTTCGTTTATCCTTACGATTCACAGTATGCCTGGACTGGCTCTGGTGTCCTCGATCCTCTTGCTTATCAGCTAACTCTTTCATCACCACTTGTACTCTATTCTTTTCGTGGTAATTTTCCTCGAGGTAGGCATATATTTCATGTTTGTCATAGTTTGGAAACAATGAAGCAATCGTTTCCATGTCATCTCTGATTGTGTTCTGGGCAACATCCTGAGTTGAATGGTTTTCCAGAAATCCAACTACAGACGCCACTCGTGTTTCATCTGCAAAGAATTTGGTGATGAGTAATTTGAACGCTTCGTGTGGGTCTATGTGTGGATAATTGGAAATTATCTCTTCCAAGTCTTGTACGAGACTACCATCGTTCTGTATAAACCTTTCAATATCACTTCGTGTTATTCCACCATCTGTTCCTTTTTGTCTTTCTGCTGTTACTTCTCCCGCAAGTAATTTCATTTGATTCTTTTCGCCCATGTGTTCTTCTGGTATGTTTTGAGTTTTTCTGCCGCTAAGTTCTCTCCTTGTCATTTCCTTCGTGTTGTTACTGACAATTTTAGCTTGATTTGTTTCGTCATTTCCAGGTGCAGTCCTTCGATCGTGATCTCCCAGAAGCTCATTGGCTACAATATTTCGTCTGTTCGTTTGATCACGAACTTCGTGAATTCGTTTTTGAACACCTTGGAATTTGTCAAGATTCAGCATGGAAACAATCAACTGGGCATCACATAATACAGATCCAGACCTATTCATGGGCAATTTTGGACTGATGTTTCCATATACATTGGGCTCCATCGCCGATGTCCCAGCCACAGAAGAGTCAACTATATGAGTGTCGGGTTTCTTCAAGGGAACACTATTCTCGATGATATTTTGAAGCTTGTTATGATTCGCCATCGAGCAAGTTTCTGTGGTATACGTTTCCTCCATGGAGATCTGGTGAAAAATATACAGCAAACGTGTTCAATAAAAGCCAAGTCTGAAATAGGAAGTATGAACATAACCTATCACCATCGTCCAAACAAGCAAATAATCAGCAAAAGCACCCCAAGAACTGGTGAAATAACTGTACTTTTGTTTACTTACATTATACTTTGATGGGATCGTACAACACTGATATACTAGTATATCCAACTGAATGGCTTTAGTAATAGGTGAATAGCGTAATCAGCAGTTAGTTTTGCTTACTCCATGCCACGTTACTCAGCCGTTTCACAACCGACTGGGTGTCCTACATTAGAAGTCACCAATAACCCGGCTTTTTTTCAAAGTAGGCCATGAAATACACGCTGATCGGGCACTGAACGCATTACAATGAACCCGTGCCTCTACGATCAATATTTCTTATCTGGACGTGATTACCTCTCTCGATAATGTTTGACTGTCGAAAGTCTCCGTGACCAAATTGATGTAGCGAATTGAAGGCCATAACGGAGCCTTAAAGTACACGTAGAGCAATTCTCTACGTTTCGTTTTCCACTTAGTGGTTTTAAAGATAGTATTTATGACCTAGTTAACACCATGTCGCCACTCATCAGTAAAAGTACAGGTGAATTATTAAATCAACAAATTTCCAGATTTCATGCCAAACATGATGTGTGACTGGGTATGTCGGCTTCAAACAGATGGTGCTGTCTAGCTCTCAAAGACAGACTAATCGCTTTTCTCAGCCCATCACTTAAAAAGGGACAACAGCATACATGCATTGAATCACTTCAGAGCTGGACATTCGCGATGGACTTAGAGCAACGACACACAAACAAACATAAAAGTACCTACCTGTATATAAAAATCAGTGTGAAGATAGTGGCATAGTGATAGGTCCAATGTCCAGCTAACTTGTATCTATCTACATATTTCTGAAGAGATGGCAGAGTCACCATGTTCCGTTTGGAGCTCTTATGACTGCTTAATAGAGCAAATCTCAACCTTGCTTGGTGTGCATCGAAAATAAGTGCAAAAGTGAATATCATAATAATCCATATCTGGATGTAACACCAAAATGGAAACCAAACGTTAGGTTTTCATCTCGTTTGGAGCAATCAATCTGTTAGATTTGTGAACGGTATGATACCTGCATGATGGCGATAATGGTCATTTAAAAATTAAAACGTATAGGAGATCACGAGTCATTAAATTTTCACGAATCATTATCAATCATTATCAAGTTCGAAATTGTACCTGGAATTGGAGGAACCAAATTAGCTGTTGGCCCGATATAAACTTAAATGAAATTCAATAGTTACAGTCGATTTAATATGCAAGAACATAGATTTCACCATCGGATATAAAGTTATTCAAAATTTATTTGAATATGTGTATATACATATATTTGCACATGACTAAACACAAAGCTGGAATAAATTCGATACGTGTATACAACAGGAGATCCAAGAATAATGAATTTCGTGCAATTATTTTTTTATGTTTACGTAATGTCCACAGGAACATGGAAGACGATAATACTTAGGATCTGCTAGTGGGTGGTTCCAGCTCAAATGAAGATCATCAAGGCTTCTCAGAAACTGAGTCGAAACACAATCCATTTAGGAAATCGGACACTCTCATTGTTGACTCGGCTCAAGTATTTGGAATGTCAAAGATGAGCACTGGTGCTTCAGTTAATGTCATGATCAAGGAAGAACTAGTTGAGGACGTGGAAGCTATTGCCATTCCGTTTCCAAACCATGCAAAGGAAGAAATTTATGTATATCTCGAGGCACACTACCATGACAGAAACAGGGTACAACTTGTGTTGGAAGAATTAAAAAGCACCATGCGAGAGGAGAAAAGTCAGCCAAGTGAATCCGAAAACATTGAACACGATTCCAGCAAAAATCGTAGAAAGACGCTGAATAGGGCAAAATCTCTAAGCTGGAAATCAGTCGAGCACAAAACTCTCTCAAAGAAAAAGAAAGCATACCATGCAGCAAAACATCAGCAGACCTTCGAGCTTCTGCAAGCTGTGTTTCCGGACTGTGATCCTGACTTGATGAAACAGAAACTAGCAAAATTGGGAAATGGCCATGCTAGCGTACAGCATCTTTCAGAAGAGATAATGGAGAATCCAGATTATCCTAAACTGAAAGACAAACTTCAGAAGGAACACAGAACCAGGCGACTCTACCAGCTACAGAACCAAGAACTGGACATCGTGGACTTCCTCAAAATGTTCGCTAGCATGGGAAATGGCCATGCTAGCGTACAGCATCTTTCAGAAGAGATGCTGGAGAGTCCAGATTATCCTAAACTGAAAGACAAACTTCAGAAGGAACACAGAACCAGGCGACTCTACCAGCTACGGAACCAAGAACTGGACATCGTGGACTTCCTCAAAATGTTCCCTGACCCAGTGAAAGTGTTTGAAGCTGCCGATGCGGTCAGGTCTGAAGGCTACAAGGCACACAGCTTCGTCCACTTACAGAACGATTTCCCTCGACTAAGCAAGAGATTCTTGGAGCAGGTCTCGACTGAAAATCGAGGCCACTATTATCTGTCAAAAGTCAACATCTAGGATCACACAAAATCTCCTCGAGTAGATACTGGTAAGATTGATCAAATTGTCACCAGTAGTGTGTATAGAGTTAAGACTGTGACACCTATGCCGAGCATCATTATGTTGATCTAGGCGAATATGACATCCACGGCACTGTGAGTCGCTCTGTCCTATCAGAACCCTGAAAGACCGTGGAATATCGAAAAGTTCTGGACGATTTCTTCTTCAAGGAGCTTTTATAAGTGAAACACCGGGATGCGATATTGGGTAATCTAAAATATTACAAATAATTATTGGTACTTACCATAACAATTTCTTCATACCTAAAAAAATTGTCCATTGAAATCATACTTTAACGATTGTTTCAGAATACATTAAAAAGCAGGAAGAAACACAACAAAAGCCAGTCGAAAGCGACGTTAGGACATGCCACGTGTGTTTCGAGGAGAATTACTCCCAGGAAGACATGATTGGCTGGGAGATATCGTATATTGAGCAAGACCAGCATGACGTCTACTGCAAAGGCTGCGTGCAGGCACACGTCAGACAACTGATGAAGCAGGCGATGATAGTATTCCCCTGCATGCGTGATCAGTGTTCGAGGTTCTACTCTATGGAAGTAGTGAAGGATCTCCTATCATCAAATGAGTTTTCACTTTTTCTGCGGCGCATGCAGGAGGATGAGATCCGGCGAGCAGTCATCGAGAGCTTGGTCTCCTGTCCTTTCTGCAGCTTCGCCACCATCATGAGCGACCCGAACGACCGAGTCTTCAATTGTCTGAATCCGGAGTGCTTCAGGGAGTCTTGCCAGTTGGCCTGGATTAGTATTATTCAACTTTCATCCTGTATATTCTAAGGCGATAAATTGCCTTTAAGTTGACTTTTGTACTTAAATATGTAGATTTATGTGTCAATTTCAGATCATGCAAAGAGCCTGACCATACCCCATTCCCATGTGAGGAAATCCAAAGACTAGGCGAGAGCGACATGAAGACTTTCATAGAGAAGAAAATGAGCGAGGCGATTATTCACACTTGTTGGAGGTGCAAGAAGCGTTTCTTCAAGACAGATGGGTGTAATTACATGAAATGCCCATGTGGGTGCGTTCCAATGTTACCGTTGCCACAGTCCCCTGAAGCACGACACCGACCATTTCAGAGATGAAGACGACAGCAGTGACAAGTGGGTACAGTTTACCTTTTGATAGAGTGAGGAGACAACGTGGTGGACAAGGCGTCATTGGTTCAAATCTCTTGACGGATAGTTAAGTTGAGTGGAAGTTGAGTGGAATTACAGGCCCAAGTATCATACACTGCGCCTTAATACTACTCGTCCACTAAATGCATATTTAATCTGTCTGTCACCTTTTTAAACCTTATTGAATATATAGAAGAAGGCGCAGTGTATGATACTTGGGCCGAACTACAGTTACAGTGTAATTCCACTAATGCCATTATACAATGCACTCACTATTTATTCACCCCGAGCAATGGTTAGGTGAGTACCAGTGGGATAATAAGTACTTATACTAGGTCATTGTTTTGAAATTGAAATTCATTAGTATTGGGTGAAGCTTGTTATTTATCTGAATAAGAATATATTCCTTGCACATGTATATAAATAAAAATCGAGAACATTATAACTGTGACAACCACATCCAGAATTGCTTTCCTTTGACAGATGTCCCTTGTTTGGTGATGATGACGATTATAACGACGTCGACATTACACTGGGGAGAGATGCAGAGAGCCGTCAGTGGCCCCAAGAAAGATTGGCTCGTGCTTCATCCTGAAGACAGTCATCTCTTGAGCAACTTTGACCCGCTAGAGTTCTCCAACTTTAAGCGTATGTCACTTCTAACAAAAACATGGATTTTACGACAGATTTCCATTGTTCAAATGCTATTCAACATGACATGAAAACCAACTGCATTGCCGTTAATATTCAGTGCCCTCCTAGAAGGCGACAGCGTGGAATATCAAGGATATTGTAGCCTCCGGAAGTATAGGTGATAACTCTGCTTTGTATGAAGATGAGGAGGAAGAATTCGACGATGACTCTAATCCGCTGCCGCTAACACCATGGTCATCTCAAAGAGGTGGACAGAGTCAAAGAAATCTCCTCCATGCCTGATATGTGAGGCCTCTTATCAATTCAAACCATCTATCCAGCCCATCGCATTAATGAAAGAATAGCTTAGGATATCATGGTATCATAATTTTCGTATGGCCGTGTACATTAATTTATGCGATTGTCATATTTCAGAGTTCCGGAAGAAGAAATTCAGAAAGCCACGGATGAGTTCGAAGATCGGAAAACGAAGTCGTGATCTGTGTGGAGAACTTGTTTCGTATGACATACATTATATCAGTGTGAATGGAACGTCCGGCTAATGTATGGACCCAACATTAAGTCTTCGTGATGTTCAAAATAGTGGGGACGTTAAAGTACTTCTTTGCATTTTAGCCCTTATTCGATGCCTCCTCTGAAAGGTCTAATTACTATAATAGGACATCATCTTACAGATATGTAAATAACATTTGTCAGCCCAACCTTTTGTTTCAGGCACATCTAATCATCTAATTTAACAGAAGGTCATCCATTCAACAGAAGGTTGACTGTATTGGAACGCTATGACGTACTCTGTATCACGATTTGATGCGTTCACTCATGTAGTCGTAATGAATAGTTGAAATCTGTGATGTTATTTCGTTGAAAAAATAATGATGGTTTCAAAGTGTATGGTACGGAAGCCCATAGGTGATATGCGCGTAAAAATTGTCTGTCTTTTCCAGCAAAAAGCTAGCACGTTCGAACGTGGAAGCATTTAACACTATCACGTTCGTACGTGGAAACAGTTAAGGCTATTGCGTTCACACGTGGAAAGTTCGATGTTACCACGTTCACACGTGGAAGCACGTGCAAAGATTTGGTGTGGTAGCATCCAATGCTTTCACATGTGAACGTGTTAGCTTTGAAACTTTCTACGTGTGAACATGGAAACCTACATCATTCTACGTTCGAACGTGATAGGTTTTAAAGTTTCTACATGCGAACGTGAAAGCATATAATGTTTCCACGTGTGAACGTGGTAGCTTTGGACTTTCTACGTGTGAACGTGGATGCCTTTCTACGTTCGAACCTGATAAGTTTTAAAGTTATCACGTGCGGACGTGATAGCGCTAAATGCTTCCACGTGCGAACGTGGTAGTTTTGAACTTTCTACGTTCGAACGTGCAAAGTTTTTAATAGAAAAATCACCAAATTTCCCCCCCCCCCCCCCGCACATATCACCTATGGGCTTCCATAGTATGGTGACCATAATTGCCAGTGAAAACAGATAAAAAACTGATTAATGGATTTACATATATTTTTCTCGTCTGTACTCCATAACACTTCGTGTTCATGGTACACACAATGGTACGCATCCAATAAATATTCTGCTACACTTCCAATTAATTCAGTCGTGTCGAGAACGAGAAGCTTACCAAATAAAGACTTCTTGGAATTAGCTTTTTGTGGCTTTGTTCGAATGTTTGTTCATGCGAAATTATATATATCGAGTGTTATCACTCTTATAAAAGGTCAAATTATGACGTGTAATTATTACGCAAATCAGACTGGATGGATCACATCATATGAAGTCAAAGATGGCCAAAAATAATCACATAATCAGCATACTTGTACATTAATCTAATCGTCCTTTTTCATTGCTATTCGTATGCTCCAAGCTGAATTATTGAATGGCCACTCCTGAATAAATTTCAGTGTTTTTTATTGTCATAAAGGTCTCCCTCATGAGGCCACAATCTTTTACCACTGTTTACAGGCAGCTCATGTTTTCTGATCGCCAAACGAACTCCGGGATTCTATTAAAATACCAGGATCACAGGTCATTACATCAACATTTCTAAGAGTTTTACGCAATGTTAGATGCTCATGCACTTATAATGCGTCACAATACTATCTTATGTAGCTTATCATCGGAAAATGTTTGTTTTTTTTTGGTTTTTTTTTACGTCCTTTGCTCTCATTTACCATTATGACGATGTACCCAATTTGTGACAGAGAATTACATCATTACTTATCACTATTTCCGCTTTCTCTTTAGTGTTAGGGAACATTCCTGTGGCTTGCTTGTTTGTTTTTGTTTAGGACTTAGCATGTGAGGTCGCACGTTCTAGTTGCACCGTGTGACTTCCACTGTTTTGATTGGCGCGTTCTGCTTTTTATCTGGATCTAAAGTCCACGGCGTTCATTGTCTTAACGGTTACACCGACCAGAAAAACATATATACTTCGATCACGCCTAATCTCGCCGTCATTTCTCGCGAAACTTGTTCGGGGGAGGACCTTGGAGCAGTCGTTGGTGGTCGCGGGGGTCTATGCTTGGTCGTCGCTTTTTTCGCGAGGAAAAACCGCCACCGTTCAAAAACGAAGAGCAGTTCCTTGCACGAAAGGAATACGTCGAATTCACGTCCAGACCAAGACTCCCAAGACCATGGCTCCCAAACTCCAAACAGCTGCGCTTCTCCTCGTTCTCGTCGCCCTGAGCGGCGGCCCGACCGTCGCCGACGACGTGTCCAACATGTCCCCAGTGATCTTCATCCCGGGCAAAGGAGGCTGCCAGATAGAGGCGAAGATCGACCGCTCACCGGACGACATGAAACATAGCCACTGTCCGAACAACCTGCCCTGGCATAGGATCTGGCTCGACGTGTGGCAGTTCATTTGGCCAGGTAATGGTTTGCATGGGTCTAATGCTATGCTCACTAGTATGTATCAATTGGAGTTTGCTCTATCATGTATATGGCATTGGGGCGAATATCCCACTGTGAAACCTACACTGATGTCTGAAATCTCAATTGATCGGGTTCTAGAACGCCTACACCTGAACATACAAGAGTAGTTTTAAAAATGAGGTGGAAATCTCTAATCACATGAACATGGTCAATCAGGCTCGGATGCCTTATGATTGACCAGCGTGATCAAAGAATTTTCCCGACCGGAAGAAGAAAGTGAAAACAGATAGGGAACCCCCCAAAAATATCGAAATTAAAATATTTTGATCGTATCATTTGCTCTGTATTTACATCCTTTTATACTTTCATTTCGACATTTCGTTGGCGATATCGTGTATACTTTTAATATTGGAACGTGAGACTTTGCAGTTCGGTAATCTATGAGGTTAATTCTGAGGACGCAGTGTACATGAAACTCCCATGGTTACTGGCGAACCAGAATAAACTGGGGCGGTTTACCGTCTTGGGTGGTTTGTAGTATTAGCTTGACTCACAGAGGCCCCCATGGTGTTTTCTGAGGTTACGTATATTTACATGGTTTTTGTTTATTTATTCAATAAAAAACTGAAATTTCACTGAATATTTACTCATGCGCATTTACGTTTACCAGCTGTTTTCGATTGCATACTTGTATTTGTTGGGCTATGTGTAATGTTCATTATTGATAAATGATTGATATAAGCATATGCGATGAAAAATCAAGATGAATTAAATGTGGGTTATGGGTATCAAACACGTAGCCTTAATATCGGTGCTACTAGACATAAAAATTGACCACAAATTGCCCCTTGGCTGACCACTCGTTGATAACTCTATCGAGCGCTTTACTCGGTAAATGGTTTATCGACAAACTGTGTCAAAGGCAAGATAAGCATACGTCGAAAGCTTTCTCATCCAGATTAATCACACCTCTGCCGCGAATGAGTGATGAATAATGATGATGTTCATTGATAAATAGATCATTGTTTCCCAAATCATCAAAAGGGTGATGAACCAGGCAATCAACTAGTATAAGCTTTTTGCGTTGAGTATATTATAACTGTAATTGAACGTTTATAAACCCATCTGACACAATAAATTTATTTATCGTCCGTTACTGATAATGTTACCTTCCTATTCCGTGGCAGGAAATTTATTGTGTTAAAATTCGTGATATTTCATAACTGTTTTACGTCTGTGCTCTTTTGAGTCCACTATTGAATACTTCGCACGAATGAATAAATATTTATTGTATATTTCAGTTTTTTAATTACTAAATACTATTCACGAATAAAATGAATCTGATACACTTCAAAAATATTATCCAATCTTCAATAATAAACAATCCTTTTCAATACCATCCATTAATACGTTTAATCTGAATGCGATTATTGATCTGTTTCAGGGCTTAATATTCGGAATTCAAAATGAACATCTTATTCCAAAACAATAAAAAATCTATTGTTTATAATATTTAAGCTATCCTCGATCATAAATATACATGTATTGCCACAGCGTACATGTGCTTGTCGCTACCTCTAAAACTGAACATCCTCGGCAACTCAAGTCTAGGTGTCACATATCCACCCGACTATAGCTTACAAATAATATACTTCTCTAACTCTGTAAGAGTTATTGAGTACGAAAGATGGAAATTTACAGGTGAAAGGGGACTGACTAATTAATATAAAACAATCGATAGCATAAACAATGGGTTGAAAACACAATGGGACGGCCAATGTTCCCACAACAAGTAGGAGTGTGTACCATCTACGCTTTGTCTAGACTTTGAGTACAGATTGTCATTTATAAATATTTATTTTCTGCGTCGGGAATATACAGGACAAAAAATAATGCGAGTGCCAGGTAGATCATCGTGTGATGACAAAGAAAATCGTTCGGGCAATGATAACCAATATTACCTGCGTGTATGTGTAGATCTAATAATCCCTCAAAAACATTTCAAGAGATTTCAGCGCTGGAGTCACGTATTTAACGAGAGCTTCATAGACCAAGCCGCAACTACAAATAATTTTTTTTTTCGAAAAAAAACCTGATATCATGAGACTGATTTTTTTTGCAAATTTCATAACATTTCGTGACTCTCATGCTTTTTATATAGTTGTTGTTTGATGAAATACGTTTAAACTATATCAGTAGCCGTTGTTATAACGTTGTATCCCAACGTCTAAAAGTGGTCAATTGTAGGTGGTATTCGCAACAACGCACAACGTCAAAACAAACAATGACAACGTCATCACAACGTCGTCTCAACTTTGTGGGTGGTCATCCAAAATGAATTTCCCCATCATAACAATGTTGGATTGCCAGGTTTTGAAGGCTCATAGCACTCCTTAAATCATTTCTGCCGGCTCATCGTACCAAACAACCCACAAACAACACCACTTCCATATTTTCACTACTTTTGGCATCCAAACATATGTCAAGCCATTAATTTTTTATCCCAAAATCCGCACCCGATGCAACTTAAGTTTTCAATTGTAGAATTAATTAACTCCACCCCTTCTCCGTACTCCCAGTGGGCCAGATCGACTGTTGGGCGGAGAACATGCGACTCCACTACAACAGAACAACAAGGCAGTCCTCCCCAGCCCCCGGGATCAAGTTCCGACTCCGCGGCTTCGGTGACACGTCCACCGTAGAGTATGTTGACGACTCGTGGGCCGCCTACATGTTGGCTAACATCGGCTCATACCTCATCACCCTCATCACTGGTACGACCACAAGGATAAACCTCATTTTGGCCTCTACGTGTAAACAATACAGTACATTGAAGTATTTATACGTGTGATACCTGGAATTTTCAAACAAAATAGTCAAAATTTATCACAAATTACTTGTGACAAATCTATATCTGTTACCTACAATAGAAGATGCCATAGGCCCTTAAGCTGTTCATTCGCTCGTGTAATCTTTATTTTATCCACCATTCTGTACAGAAATGGAGAGTTGGGGATACACTCGCGGTGTGGACATCCGGGCAGCTCCGTACGATTTCCGGTATGCGCCGCACAGTCACGGCGCATACTTCCGGCGCCTGCGCATGCTCGTCGAGCGAACGTACCGCGAGAACGGCAATAAGAAAGTCACGCTCCTTGCTCACAGCATGGGCGGCATCCACGCGCTCTACTTCCTGCACAAGATGCCCCAGCGCTGGAAGAACCGCTACGTCAAGATGTTCGTCCCGGTGAACACCCCTTGGAAAGGCACCGTCCTCATCAGTAACCTCTACACGTCCGGCTACAACTGGGGGATCGCGCCGCTACAGACGGAGGTCGTCCGCATGCAGCAGCGCTCCTGGGAGACGGGCGTCCTATTGCTCCCACAGCCCGAAGCCTGGGGCCCGAATGATGTGCTCGTGAAGACCCCTTCGCGAAACTACACCGCTTACGACTACGATGACTACTTCCACGATGTTGACTACCCGCTCGGCAAAGAGCTCTTCGACAATATTCGCCACAGCTCGTACGATATGGGGCACCCCGGCGTTGACACCCACTGCGTCTACAGCTACGGCCTAGAGACGCCCGACCACCTCGTCTACGATGAAGGGGAGTTCCCCGCGGGGTCGCCGTCCATGGTCTACGGGGAGGGAGACGGCACGGTCAACCTGAGGAGCTTGGAGTACTGCAGAGAATGGCGTAGAAGACACGATAGTGAGCACTTGGCCGAGGTTAAAACCTACGAATACATCCCGCACATCGATTTGCTTTTCCACCAAGATTTCATGTCATTCTTCCGAGAAATCCTCGTGTTGGACGATTAAATTTAGTGATGAAATTCTTTTTATCTTTAAATTTCTAGAATGTAGGTCAAGGTTGAGGCGTTTCTCTTTTTCTCATGTTTTTTTTTCAGAATTTACAGAAGAAAAAAAATGCCATGCTTACATTGTAAAGTTGTACACCTGAATAACACAAGGTTGAGGCGTTTCTGTTTTTCCTTTTTTTTCAGAAGTTACAGAAGAAATCATTTGTCATGCTTACAGACTAAAATTTTACATCTGGATAACACATGTTAGCAATATCACAAGTATCCAGTTTCCAAAAATTCCGGAAAAGGGCATGCAAATGAAGCTTAATGAGATATTATGAGAGAAGTGAATTTTTTCTCTGAATGACACGATTTCATCGCCCTTGGAGTGGTTGCCTGGTATAACGACTCATATAGTGGTAAAATGACTCAAATTGTCGGAGAAACCTGCTGCTCTGAAATGATTTTGTTAATTACCACATCATGGATGGAAATATTTATTGCCACGACAAGATACATTATTTTTATCACAGCTTATTTCTTTTTTTCTACTCTCGCAAGCTACTCAATACTACACTACCTAGTCATATATCAACACATTGAAATGTGATAACTACCTTAATGTAGGCTACATGGGCGTTAACTTAGCTGTAGTAATATCAGCCAGGACGTGTTTCAATTTGTGAAATGTTTTATTTCCGTCTGGCATTTAAGATATATCCTGCATGTAGATGGAGTCGGATTTTGTTCATTCGCGAGCCAGTGGGTATGGACTGTATAGTTAGTATAAACATAACAAGATTAATGATTAACATTAATTTTTTGTGTTTTGACAACCAATGGTTGAGAGATAATTAATATCCATGAACATTCTTGTTGTTAAAATTAAAGGTTTTGTGTGCTTTTACGCATATATTTTCATGAATCTGTAAGCTAATATTAATCAAAATGTTGTCTTTCATTAAGGCAATCATCAATGCAAACTATATCAGTTATGACATATTTATACACAGATACATGCATATTCAATGTCTTCAATGTTTCGGAAGATGTGTTTGTGTACTGGGCAGATGAGAGCACTTTCTACAAGTGGATAGCATCTACTAGTTTCATGAATAGTGGGTTCGGGCAATGTCAGTGGAGTTGACAGCATTATACACATGCGTATATGATGTCATACAAGATGGCGAATAAAACTGGACGGTATCTGTTCAAATAAACGCTTTATGTTTCATTCAATACCTTGATGAATCCTCACAGTCCAAGATGCAGCGTATACCCAATGCTTTTCGAAATTTTTACTGATATACAATGTATGGAATATAAATGAATCGAGTATAATAACACAAAAGCCCAATGTTTCTTAGATGAAGGCTTGCCGAGCACCTATGAATGACAGAATGAGAAAAATTAATCCAAAGACTACCAGACAATGCATGTTTTATATTTTAGGTATCAGCCATTTCGTCTCGTGACCTTGAAAATAATCTCACAGTGTCACGAAAATATTCAGCTTATATCATTTTCTATATGTCCACAATACACCCATTGCACTCTTGAAATTCGGTATTATCGCCCCATTGTTTTTCCCCTAACTTGGCCTTGACTTTGCTCAAATTGCTGATTGTCCAGACGACTCAAATAGGATCTGTAGCTCCTTAATACTACTCATCTAACGAGACTCCTGATTGAGTTGTGTTCTCGCATTTTAAGCCCTAATGAAAACAGAAGACCGAGTTGCACAACAAAAGTGTCCCCGGTGTGAGCTATGCATTTGGCAAGTCAATTTTAATGAGTTACTGAGATGAGTTGAAAGTGATCTCAATGGCACTTTGAGCAATGCAAAGGCCATGTTAGGGGAAAAACAAAGGGACGATAATACCCAATTTCCAATAGTGCAATGGGTGTATTGATTGTTAAGTTGTAAGTCTAATAAACAGAGATATATTAGCAATTTTGTCATGTGACCTTGAAAATGAAGTCAAAGGTCAAACTATAGGTCATCAGAATATTCGGCACGTATCATTTCCTGTATGTTCACAATTGATTTTCAAGTTGTAAAGTCGGTAATAAATGACATATTAGTCATTTTGTCTTGTGACCTTGAAAATGGAATCAAAGGTCAAATTCAATTTCATGAGAATATTCAGCATATCATTTCCTATATCTTCACGATTGATTCCTAAGCCGTTAAGTCCATAATAGGTAAGATATTAACCGTTCTGTGCTACGTCGATAAGAAGCGAGATATTTGCCAGTTTGTCCTGTGACCTTGATCATAAGGTCCGGTGAAATTGAATTCTAGATATGTCTTATAGGATAATTTAACAATTGCATAGGAGAATTTAACGTGGGAAAGTCCCATTTGGGCCAAGTTTGGGCCGAAATGGCCCACTTCAAGCGACTCAAGGGCAACGAAACTTTACATATCACATGAGTACATTATAGGGTCTTATCATCAATAAATTCGGCCGTTTTTCGTCAAAAAGCCCCATATTTGGGAAAAAAAATCCGAAAATCCGAAAATAAAAAATATCTCCCTCTTTGAATATTTTAAGCATTTTTGTGCGAAATTTCAGAATGATTCGATCGTAAACATTAAAGATAAAAATTAAGGCAAAGTATTCTATCGAGTGTTTGTACGAGGAATATATACAAGTATGCTTGTATGTAGAATATAGTATACGATATTGATTCAAGATTAATCATAATTGTTAAAGATAAAGAACAATTTAGCGAAAAAAGATCCTAAAATTTTCCATATAGCTCATAACCAGACATAGTACATGAAAGGAATTTTGCGACATGTGGTGTTATCCTGGTCTTTTAGTATTCACCGATAATGTTAGGGTGAATTTTATTTGCACCTGGTAAATTAGATATTGTGCAACGTGGCTCAGGAAATCAAATATACTGGGTAATTTATACTTACCTACGTGCTGGGATGACATTATAAAATATGCATGGCTTGAGCTGTTAGATGCCAGCTTATAATAAATATATCATCCTAAAGTCATGGCCCGATGGGCAATGAATATGATGCAATTTTAAAGGAAATTATATACAGCACATAGCAAATTACTTTGCGAAATATCAATCAGCTTGGGTGAAGTTTATTTAAGGTCGATTTAGATTTTGCAGAGTCAAAATATTGCTAATGAACAAATGGAAATGATAATCCAGATTTGTATCCTGAGTTAGCATATCGGGCCCAAGTACCATACACTGCTCCTTAATACTACTCGTCCACTGAAAACATACCACTTAATCCATCTCGCACCTTTTTAATCCTTATTGAATATAGAGGAAGGCGCAGGATATGATACTTGGGCCGCATATCGCTGCAATGACATATCTTGCTTTTTTATTTTTTTTGGGCACTACTATGCAGAATTGGAACTCGCCCTCGAAATGATTCCATTATGACATCTATTGGATAATCACATGATATAGCTGTTTGCTGATACTAAGTGGTACCGTATTATAAATCAATATACTTAACCCACAATCATTGAATTTTTGGGCCCGCATACGATTTTGTGCATTTCCTTGCTTTTGTAGTGGTGCAATCCAATTTCGTGATTACTACGGGTTTTTATTTCTGCTTATTCGTGATGCCTGGTTGAAGAAACTCATTTAGTGTTTTTGTGAAATATACAGGGGACATTCTTCAGTAGTAAACTGTGGGCTTATTGCCCACACTTGTTGCCCACACAACCTAGACATTGATAACAACAAGCATGGTAACAACACAGTCGCAGGATACATTATGACGAGACGAGAGGCTCTATAGAGACAAGTCGTATACAGGGCCATCATCACGTTCAACGGCCAAATCGAATCGTACGATACAGGGCTGGAAAGCGGAATTATACGGAAGCTCATATTCGCCACATAGAGGAGCACAATTTTTTTTAGAGCGTTATAACGCTCTAATTACAGTGTAATAACGCTGTAATACAGCGTTATAACGCTCTAATTTACAGCGTTATAACGCTCTAATTTAGAGCGTTATTACGCTCTAAATTAAACCGTTCACCTTCCCATCATATTTCCAATGTCGTGATTTATAATAAACATATCTAGATCAGAGTAATTTTGAGATTTCCCTACATATGATTGAGCTGATGAACCAGCAGGTCCAATGATGTCTATGGCAGTGTAATTTAGAGCGTTATTACGCTGTAATTTAGAGCGTTATTACACTATATTAGAGCGTTATTACGCTGTAATTTAAGCGTAATAACGCTGTAATTACATGACGAGCGTATAACGCTCTAAAAAAAATTGTAATTTACAGCGTACGATTTTGTGCATTTTGTAATTACGCTCTAATTACAGCGTAATAACGCTTAAATTACAGCGTAATAACGCTGTAATTAGAGCGTAATTACGCTGTAAATTACAGCGTTATAACACTCTAATGCAGCGTAATTACACTTAAATTATAGCATAATAACGCTCTAATACAGCGTAATAACGCTCTAATTTACAGCGTAATAACGCTGTAATTTACAGTGTAATAACGCTCTAATTTACAGCGTAATTACGCTCTAATACAGCGTAATAACGCTGTAATTAGAGCGTATTTACGCTGTAAATTACAGTGTAATAACGCTCTAATACAGCGTAATTACGCTTAAATTACAGCGTAATAACGCTCTAATACAGCGTATTAACGCTGTAATTAGAGCGAACATACGCTGTAAATTAGGGCGTAATTACGCTATAAATTAGAGCGTTATAACGCTGTAATAGAGCGTTATAACACTGTAATAGAGCGTAATAACGCTCTAATTTACAGCGTAATTACGCTCTAATTTACAGCGTTAATACGCTGTATTACAGCGTTTTAACGCTATATTACAGCGTAATTACGCTGTAAATTAGAGCGTTATTAAGCTGTAAATTAGAGCGTTATTACGCTGTATTACCGCGTTATAACGCTGTAAAGAAAAATGTGCATTCCTCCATCTGGCGAATATGAGCCACCCGTATGATGATCGGTGAAAATTCCAATGAAATATTCGTGAATCAGGCGTCGCCGGGGATAAACCCAATTATCGCCCATTTCTAACAACGTCAATAACTGCTGAAATAACATGTCTTGTGTCAAATAAATTTAGCGAAAGTACAAAGCAGGTATACTTGTGTCAAAATTCATTAGAATAACAGGCCGTCTGCCGGCAATTTTGCTGGAGCAAGGCTTTATTCGAAGTGCCGTTTTTTTTTTCAGTGCCTCTTCGAAGCTTGAATATTCAGGCCCGTAGGCAGGGGGGGTTACGGGGGTTACGCGTAACCCCCCCCCCCCCCCCCTGAAAAGTAAGCCTCTGAAAACTGATGTCAATATTGTAATATCGTAATATGGTGTATGAATAAGAGATGAGAATAAATGGACCATGTTTAGCATTACAAGTGTGATTGTGCGACAAGTGCTTTTTTAGGTTACCATACCTATTGTCTGATAACCTATTGGCATGGCGTTGTGTCCGTCGTCTGCGTCAGCGTCGTCCGTCCACATTTTTATCTTTAAATGTTACAGGTGAATCTTTCTGAAATTTTGCACAAAAATGCCTAAAAATATTTTGAAAAGGAGGTCCTTTTTTATTTTTACATTTTTTTTCAAAATGGCGGCCATTTTCGAAGGAAAACGGCTGATTTCTGACTTTGGCGGCCATTTTCTCAACAAGAAAATGCAGCTAACTGCGAGAGACGACATTAGAGCTCGAGCACATCATCAGCACCACGAGACCTGAATATATCTTACACCCCCCCCCCCCCCCTTTACAAAAAAAGAAAATTGAAACATATCATGTCCCACATGATTCCAATTCATTCCCGTATATTATGATGAAACACATAGGCCTACTTCAATCATATTCCTAATGAGTAAACATTTATTTTGAACTCAATGAAACGCCTGATAAAATGATATTGAACCTCAATAAAATATCCTTAAAATATTGGAAACTATGAGGAATATCTGCATCTGATATCATGATATAGATAACACATGCATACTGAGCAAATTAAAAGACCGAGCATGGAACACCTTGTCATGTGATAAAATATGTCCAATTACGGTAAATGTAGTCGTGGTACCGTAGACGAATCGTTGTGTTTACTTCATTACGCCAAAGAAGGCCGCACGCAAGGTTACATGTACATGCATGCACAAAATGCTGCACAGAAAATTGTACGTTCCAAAGTACGCGTCATTGCGGTAAAATTTGCTTTGCATTCTGGGAACGTGAATTTCCATCGGCTCCGCCATTTTGACGTTTTCCAGACCAGCTGACCATTTTGCGTAATTTTCTCAAACCTAACACATCGATTTATGCATTATATATCTATGGAATATTCAAAGCTTGCCATCAAATCGAGAGATTTTATGTCAAGGACGAAGAAAATACTCATTTGAAGTAGGTGTACAAAGGTTTACATGCGAAAACGGGCGGCGATAGGTTGGCATGAAACCTCCATGAAAAAGTCAGCACATAGACATGTAGAGAGTTGGGGGCTTCGCCCCCAACGCTCTAATGTCAAAAACTGTTCAGACAGTTCAGATTTTTGTTTCAAAGGATTGCCCTCATATACCTCTGTGATGTGTATAAGTTTGGTTGCCCCTGAATCGCCGGTCTGCATGTGGCGGCCATTTTCATTTTCTCGACTGGTCCCAAATGGGACTTTCTCATGTTAAATTCTCCTATGCTTTATAATGGGGCACATTTTCCCAAATATTTCAATTAATATTAAAATTACAGATTAGGAATCAATTGTGGACATCTAGGAAAAGATATCTGCTGAATATTCTCATGACATTGAATTTGACCTTTGACCTCATTTTCAAGGTTACAGGACAAAATGACTAATATCTCGCTTATTGTCGACTTTACAGCTTAGGAATCAATTGTGAACATATAGAAAATGATATATGCTGAATAATTTGGTGACCTGAATTTGACCTTTGACCTCATTTTCAAGGTCAGAGAACAAAGCTTTACAGCTTAGAAATCAATTGTGGACATATAGGAAATGATATATGCTGAATATTCTCGTGACTTTGAATTTGACATTTGACCTCAGTTTCAAGGTCAGAGCACAAAATGGCTATTATCTCGCTTATTATTGACTTTACAGCTTAGGTATCGATTGTGGACATATAGGAAATGATATATGCCGAATATTCTGATGACCTTGAATTTGACCTTTGACCTCATTTCAAGGTCACAGGACAAAATGGCTAATATCTCACTTATTATCGATTTTACACCTTAGGGATCAATTGTCGACATATAGGAAATGATATATGCTGAATATTCTCGTGACCTTGAATTTGACCTCTGACTCACTTTCAAGGTCGAGAGCACAAAATGGCTAATATCTCGCTTATTATCGATTTTACAGCTCAGGAATCAGTTGTGGACATACTATAAACAGGATAAATGATATATCCTGGATATTCTCGTGACCTTGAATTGACCAACAACCTTAATTTTGAGGTCATGGGACAAAAGGCTAATATCTGAAATATATATTTTCCGGTAACCTTTCTTAGCCCTTGGGCTAATTTTACAAATATGTGTATCTGATTCCAAATATTTGACATACACATGTTAATAATTAACTCTGAAGTATACCTCAGAAGTGTTCTGTGAGCAAACAAATTCAAAAATTTTCTAGGGGGGCTTACGCCGCCCCCTGAACCCCCAGAGCGCGTATGACGAGCACTCGCTACGCTCGCTTCGCTTTTTCAATGCAATATTAAGCCTTCTTATTTTTTTGGGAACTCCCCTGCAGAAATCCTAGCTACGGGCCTGATATGTTGTGGAATTGGACAATTTTTATCTTTTACAACAGTTTTTGTATATCTTCATCGTGTATGGATAATATAATCCCAAGAGTGACATCGTTTATATACTTAAAATCACCATATTAAATGCACCCCCATGATAGAAGATAGGGAGGCGTCTAGGTGCTTATCCCCAGTCCGAATAAATTCATTAGAATTGGTCATCGATCAGTACTTCCGCTTTCCAGCCCTATACTGGTCAATGCTCGCCATGCAATGAACAAGCTCTGTGCTACTCGCAATGCTTATCAGATACGCTATTTTCTACCACTCTTGTGATGTAAATGACATGTACATGACATGTGTGCTGACAAGACATGTATGCCTATGTTATAGTGTACTTTGTGCATTTATAGAATGATGATCAAGTCAAGTTCACCAGAAATGGATATCATATCTTACATGTAGGCCTACATGTATGGATTTACCACACAGTGAGCAGCAAGCATGAAAGTATGATCGACCTTTGACAGTCAGGTTTATACAACATAACTATTATTTTCATCAATCATATCCTGTTTATATTCAACAATAGGATTTGACTGATGATAGTGCGTTCGACTTTTGATTGAAGTTGACCTCATGCGGTACAGTGACAAGAGCATCTGATCGAAATGACCGAAAGAGCCTCATGATGAAGAATCGAATATTGTCAATACACTGGATTGACCAGGGGCGGCCAAGGACAATGACGCTGGTAGCGTACCCGTCCGTCAGTACATGTACATATCATTTCGCAAACCAATAAAACGTCAGCGGGACCCTATTACGATTTCTCATTCCGTGACCAAGTATCCACAGGCGAATTTAACTGATTTGACTTAAGTACTGCCATGTCCACAGAAAAATAATTTTAAAGATCGATGTGTTTTTCCGAGGGGGGAAAGCGCAGGTGACTCGTCATCGGCGTAGAAAATTTGGAACGTTTTGCTATATATTTCGACGTAATGCTTTTATGTAACAGCGGTACTTACATTTGTTTGGATAACTAGATTTGCCAGGAGAGAAGAAGACAAACAGGAACAGAAGTCACATAAATAGCAACAGGCAAATACGTATAAGCTTGGAATGCCAATTACCATTTCAAATTGGGACAAACATCTCGTGGCATACGCTGGAGGCGAGGAATTCAGAAAAGTAGTGGCAGAATTTTATCGATAGGAAGACAGAATTGGTATTGTCGTTATTAGATTTCAGCTATTTCGAAGACAAAAATCCGTTAGAGACAAAGGAATTTGGAAAATGGGAATAATCAAATAACTAACATAGAATTAAGTCAGAACAGATCTGGTACTCACTGCTCTGTCTGGTTTTAGTTACCATAAACCGGAAAAAACACACAGTTAAAATGAATAGTCGTATAGCCTAACACATATATCATAAAATGTGCACGATGATAGGTTGAATTAGGTTTACACGTGATATGAATGTACCAGTAAATAATAAATTGGACCAAAAAATTCATAAAAAATATCCCGGTTTTAACATTTAATTCCTGGTTTTAATACCTAATTCCGGGTTTAAATACTTAATTCCGGGTTTGAATAATTAATTCCGGGTTTGAACGTTTATTTCCCGGTTTTAATACTTAATTCCGGGTTTAAATACTTAATTCCAGATTTGAACATTTATTTCCCGGTTTTAACATTTAATTCCCGGTTTTAATACTTAATTCCCGGTTTTAATACTTTATTCCCGGTTTTAAAAAATTATTTCCCAGTTTCTCTGGTTTTTCCCAGGGAGTAAATCATCCTTCAGAAAAAAGTTAAATCATAAATAAAAAAAAAAGCGAATGTCCCTAGTAAGCTTTCCTATGACAGTCACTATCACATAAAAAATGTTTTTTTCTTCACCACGCCAGTTACACGTACGATGTTGTACGACCCAGGGAACAATTCCTTTGAATATACCTCAAAAGTGCTTACTTGCCTCCTCATTCAAGTTGAGTATAAAACAAACCAGTTTTGATAGTTCTCATTCCCCGTTCAGACATATGACATGTGAATTTGGATACGAACATTTGTGAAGTAATATACTAAATTAAAAATAAATCTAGTATGTGAAAAATGTTACCAATTATGGCAGATATTTGTACGATTATATTTGATGAGCGTCCGCGCATTGCACGTGTGAAAAACGCGTGACAGTTCGCGTGACTTATAACTTGTTGTACCGTAGTAAGTTATGAAATTCAAAACTATCATGTCATCGCACCGATAATAATCTGATATTCCATACCGGCACCATAAGCGTCAGACTGAGATTTCCCAAGTTGTTGTCACTTTGTAATAGTCTTTTCAATTAACATAAATCAATTACACTCCAGGATGAAAAGGCTGAGGAAGTACCTTGGATCTCTTTCTCAGCAGAATAATATGCAGCCGCCACCGAAGGAAAACCTTAGGGATAAAGTCGGTGTGCTACGCTACAATTTTGTCGAACAGAACCAGCCCACTAACAGCCCAAAAACCAATTGAGAGAACAAAGTTGACGCACTTGCCGGAAGCTCAAGGTGAAATATGAATGTGAAGGTCATATGTCCCAAAACAGATGTGGTATTTGCAAATATGTGATTCACACGTGGAAATTGTTCTAAATCGGATATCGCTATTGATACGAACTTGACCTCGCTCTGTCTATTGAATATTGACCTTGGATCTCGTTATATTGAGACATCTGCATAACGTGACGGAGTGGCTAAAACATGAATACATGTACACACTACATCCATACAAACGTCACACTGAAGTCAAGTTCGTATATCAATGGAACTCGCTTTTTGGCCGTTGTTTTATATCAACGGATCAACTTGAAATGTTGTGCGTCTTAATTGTGTATCAAGCCGCAATGTTTCACCAAATTCCAGAATTCTATCTCAAAAAAATGAAAAGGTTGGCAATCTACCCCACGATAAATGACAAAATTAAGATGAATGGTGTCGTTTCTGATTTCACAAAATTGTGATAACACAAACTCCATATTTCCCATCACCTGGTGCCAACAAGGTCGGCTTAGCAGTAACTTTCAAGGACATATCAATTATGAAGTGAACCAACGTCATCAAGTACTCAATTTGGTTAAGTGTGTACTAACACTGTATATATACACTACTATATTTTATGAATTATTTGTTTTTCAACCGAAAGTGTATAGATCGTAATAATATCATAATATCATATTAATTTCTCACGATCTTCAAACAAAATAACAGGTATATGATAAAGCCAGTAGAACACGAAACGCGTTATTATTATGAAATATACTTGTCAGAGTATGCTAGAATGTAATGAAGTTTCCTTTATAACAATATTGAACTGTAAATATGATTTATTTCACAACTGGGACTTTGCAACATGATTTTCTCTCAACTAAATTATTGTCTAACGTCAGCGCCTTCTGCAAGAGAAGTCACGACTTTACGGACAGCCGTCAGCAAATGAAACAATTGCCCCCAGTACATTCCCATTAGGGTCAATTCAGCACAAAGTAACTCACATGTGAGCCCTAAGGGTATACACGGAGCACGCAATGCACTGTGATTACGAAGCGTTGTTTTGTGTCATACAATAAACACTATGATCGAGTTAGACTCTATTATTACCCTCCCAATAGTCCATTATTGACTAGAAAACTGGGGTTAATGACGTATAATAAACACCAGTTCATTAAGTATGAACTACAAGAGTGAATACAACACCCACTGCACTATTGGAAATTCGGTATTATCGCCCCTTTGTTTTTCCCCAACAAGGCCTTGGCATTGCTCAAAGTGCCATTGAGATCACTTTCAACTCATCTCAGCAACTCATTAAAATTGACTTACCAAACGCATAGCTCACACCGGGGACACCTTTGTTGTGCAACTCGGTCTTCTCTTTTCATTAAGGCTTAATATGTGAGAACACAACTCAATTAAGAGTCTCGTTAGATGAGTAGTATTAAGGAGCTACAGATCCTATTGGGTCGTCTGGACAATCAGCAACTTGAGCAATGTCAAGGCCAAGTTAGGGGAAAAAAAATGGGGCGATAATACCGAATTTCCAATAGTGCAATGGGTGCATGTAGGTGCGTGATCGTGAGCCTCATACCTACTTCATTATTATTGAACATGCGCCTTAACATGTCACACATGTATGTGTATATCTGACAACGTGTCTTGAATGTGTACAATATCTACAAATCGTCTAATACTTTGGGTCATACAAGCGATACGATGAGTTACTATGATCCTTGGTTCATGTGGATTAGTAAATTGGGATCGATGTCATGAATAGAAATCAAGTTTACTCTAGTAAGATTCGTTTTCGTGCTGAAAATCCTGTTTTTGCCGTTACAATTTTTCCTGTTCCATTGCAAGAGAATGTTCGATACGCCGTCCAAATGGATCAACAT